>OX422215.1:680051678-680790845 GCA_949130495.1 Sambucus nigra
TTGATATTAGTATCCACCTTACTGTTCATTTAGCCGATGAAGCATTGGCTTGTGGTCCTACAGGAACACATTGGATGTATCCGTTTGAACGGTAAACTCTTTATATTAATTTTTATTTTCACACAAACACAAACACAAGTACAAACATAAGCATATATGTATAGATCATTGTTAGAATGTGTCATATATACTTTTTTCTTATTCACACGAATAGGAAGATGCAGGATTTTAAAGATATACCTAGCAATAAGCGATACATTGAAGGTTCAATTGTGGAGTCCTATGTTACTGCTGAATCTGTTAGGTATTGCATGGAGTACATGCCTAATTCTCTAGATGGAAACCACAAACGTACTCGTGAAGCGTTTCTAAATGAAGATGGAGAGTTTTCTGACGAAGGACCGTTGTTAGATGACAAGATTGTAATGTTGGAACCTAAACAGTTTCAACAAATACGTCGATGGGTCCTATTTCGACTTGACGTTGATGGTCTTGAAGAATTCTACAGGTTTGAGCAATTTAATAAGTATTTATCGAAATTCATATTTAAATACTAATACACGAACTTATGTGAATAAATTGCAGTGAGTATAAAACGTTACTAAAATCCACCTGGCGTGGTAAAGGAAATGGGAGGCAATTAACAGAAGTAGAGATGCAAACTTCTTTCATTCCGTAGTTATATGATAAGGTTCTCTTGATTTTACTAGTATATTAAGTTATATTCTTTATTATCCAGACTCACTTTATAGTTATAATTTTATTTCTATTGCGCAGCTGGTCACTTCTGGAGAGACAGAGACAAATGCTATGTTGTGGCGGTTAGTACAAGGGCCAAAACACAAGGTTAAAACATATAAAAAATACCGCACCAATGGCTTTGTATTCTCTCCCAAGTATCACGATGATACTGTTGTGACACAAGACAGTGGTGTTTGCATGAAGGCTTGGACTCAATTTAGGGCAAGGAAAAGTGATTAAAATCTTAAAGATGCTTGGACAATGTATTACGGAGTTATTAGGCAAATAATTGAGTTGAACTATACGCTATTTAAGGAGGTAGTGTTTTATTGTGATTGAGTGAGGGTGGAGGACAAGATCAATAGTAGTAAATATTGTCCAGACTCCAATTTGGTAATGGTTAATTTTGATAAGTTCAAGAGTACCAATAATGAGATTGATGAGCCTGCAATTCTCGTTTCTGATGCCAGTCAAGTCTTCTACTCAAAAGATCTTAACACTCCTAATTGGTGGGTTGTTATACATTCCTCGAAGAGATTACCTAGTCGAGTAGACGAGCTAGAGATACCAACTGTGTTCCAATCTACTCTTGAAGATGAACCTTATTTGGAGAACTTGCTAAAGCAATATGACAAAGTCTAGTTATTGTTTTTTCACTAGTTTTTAATGTGTTTTTGTTGGTGAATTGTAACATTTTTAATTCAATCGAGTGGTATTTTCGCATAAGTTATTGATATGTTTTTATCAGTTTAGACTGATCCTTTAAATTCAACTGTTCTTGCCATAATTTTTGTCTTTATATCATGATTAGTAATATGCTAATAAAGAGAAATGATGCATTAATTGTTATATGCTTTTAATTTACTATAATATTACCATCGAACTAATGTTTTGTTTTGAAATTTAGGAAATTTAAAATGTCATCAGGTACATGCTTAGCACAACCTTCCTCCTCAATGGCCAAAACCCTAAATGAGAAAATCAAAGTCATTATTGAAGATGGCGGGTCTATAGTCGGTGATAATGAAAAGCTGTGGAGTTCTCGTACCGGGGATTTTGTGAGAGCTAATTGCCCGATTCACTTCTCGGACTGGAGGCACATGCCAAAGAAATGTAAAATGATGTTTGGAATGCTTTGATGGTAAATATGATCTTATACTTCATATCTTCATTTTTTATTCTTCTTTTCTATTTTTATTCTTTTGCTATTTATTATTCTTTTAATTATTTTTGTTTTGCTTAATGATAACAGAGAGAATTTGATCTTAACGTTCCCCCGGAAGTGGCTCGCCCATTAGTGGAGAAGATATGGTCCCAAAAATTCAGGACTTTCAAAAATACATTGCGATCTCATTTGCAGTATGATGGCGCTGAGCCTGAAGGTGTTGACCCTGAAATATGGAAGAAATTTAGAGAAACGGAAAATGGTGAGAAAAAGAGGCAACAAAAACTAAAAAATGTTGAGAACCGCTCAAAGCTGAAGTATACCCATTGTCTCGGTCGTCGTACATATGCCCAAAATAAATACTTGTTGGTGTGTATCATTTTTGTTTTACTTTTAACCTTAAAAATGTTCTTAGCTAATTTGTTAATTTTAACAATGTACAGCAAAAAACTAAGCTTGAGGTACAAATTGGGAGGGTAGACAATTGGTTGTCAGGACATATACACAGTGATAAAATTGTGCTGGAGAGTGCCAAAAGTTTCTATGTGAGTATAATATTTTTATTGTTGAAAATTTTAATTTTTAGTTGAACTTTTATAAAATGATTAACAAATTTATTTATAATAATATAGGAGGAAGTGAAGGCTGCGGAAGAGAAAAGAAAAGCCATAAGTATGATTGGAGAGGGTAGTAGCGATACTTTTGAGAATTATGACAACGATGTGTTAACACAAGTGTTTGGAAGGTATGTTAAAGGCCGAATGCATGGAGTGGGGTCCTACGTCTATAAGAAACAATTAATTCACACGGGGGTGGTGAAGGCAAAATTTGTACAACATTTGAAAGGAAATGAAGAAATTGCCTCGATGAAGAATGAGATCTCTAATGTTCACTCACAGTTGAAAGAGGTTACTAGTATGTTGCATATGTTTATGTCAAAATTGGAAAATGAAAAGGAGAGCTCCCCTGTAGGGGTGACTCCACATAGCGAGTTTGGTTCCACTTCAGATCATCGTCCTATCACTTTATCTCAAAATTTGAGTAATCTTGTCAACACTCCCTCTCCCACTCTCAATCCCACTCATATTCCTAACCCCCCTCCCCGCCCCCCTCCTTTAAAAAAATCCCCCGTCATTGTACTTGATAGGTTTGGTACAGAATTGGCAAAGGGACATATTGGGATACATAATGGTGACATGTGTCACTTCAAACGCCTTGGACTTGGGGAAAAGGTAGTTTGGGTTGAAATAGTGCTTCAACCTAACGCTTCTCTGTATAATGCTCCTCAAAACAGCTTTGAAACTTTGGCAGGCTTTTCAGATGGATGATTTGTTATTTGGATGGAAAGTTGGTTGAAGTATGTTTAGAAAGTTCATCTTAGTTTGGCACATTCTAGTGTAGGAAAGATACTTTTGGATTAATGTTTTCGTTGATTGTTCTTAAATTTTAGTGTAGGAAAGATACTTTTGGATTAATGATTTGGATGACAGTTATTAAATTTTACGTATGTTTGTTTTTCTCATGAATCTCGCTTGCTATGTTGGGTAAATGATACTTTTAGGTTAATGATTTAGATGACAATTGTTAAATTTTATATATGCTTGTTTGTCTCATTAATATCGCTTGCTATGTTAGGTAAAACCTTTTTAACTTTGTCAATGCAATGTTTTATCTTTGCATTGACGGTCCCAAGCCCAGATAAAGGAGGAGGGGAGAGGTCATTGGTTCCGTAAAGGTCTAATTCATTTTTTCTTCTCCTGCAGAATGACCATATATTGGTGATTGAATTGAAGATTCCAACTCGCCCCCTTGTTATTGTTTTGCGGAGGTATTTAACATTCTAAACTTTTGATCTCAGGGTTTGGAGATAATGAGTATAGGTTTTTTGTGTAGCGACAATTCTCTTCATGAACCATCAGAAAATTATCCGAGAAACCTGTTCAATTGATGATCTGATCAAGATCTTCAATGATAATATGCTTAAGATCAGGGTCAAGAGATGCGTACATACAACCATTAAACTCTGAAAGAAGTACTTCTACAAGCTCTATGAAGTGGAAAGTTTGCTTTGCTTTGCTTAGTTCCTGATCATTAATACTTCCTTCAGCTTAGGAGAACATCACGTCGTCTTTCTTCTGTCTTATATATGGAGAGAATTTTGTATGGATAGTTTTTTTTGCTCTTGTATAAATGATATCTCTTGGGAGAAACATATAGTCAAAGCTAATGGAAATTATATATGTTCTCCATAATTTTTTGAGCCTGGGTCACCTGATAATGCTGCTCTGGGAGACCTGATCTGGATTAAAGATTATGTGTTCTTCTGCCTATGGAGACCTGATCTGGTTCTCCTTTTTATTTTCCTTTTTATATTTGGTTTTGTTTTGTTCTCTTCATCGTTGACCAACCCTTCAAAATTAAGTTATCGATGAGATGATGGATATGCACAATTTTAATTTTGAGCTTCTCATCAACGATCTTTTTGAATCTGGTTGATGAGGGTTGTTCCAATGGATAGTTATAATATTAGGGATAAATGTCTGGGGGAACGAAGCAATAATGTTCGAGATGAAGACAAGGGGGTTAGGAATGTAGTTGTGCCTAAGGCTCAAGGTTTAGGTTTATGTGAGGTTGAAGAATCAAAGACAAATGGGGTAGCTGAACAAATAAAAAGTGGATCAGATGGGGTGAACAATGTCTCCACTGGCTAAGAAATATTGCAGCCTCAAGGGTCTGCGATACATTGAGAGAGATTTCTCCCTAAGAGGTAATTGAAGGTTCTGCTGGTGGAATATGATGATTTGATGCGCCATATTGTTGGTGCTTTATTCGGAACTGCAGCTATGAAGTTACTGTTGTGGCAAATGGTCTCCAAGCATGGATTATCTTGGAAGATATGACTAACCACATTGATCTCGTCCTAACTGAGGTAGTCATGCCTATTCTATCTGGAATTGGTCTTTTATGCTAGATTATGAGCCACAAAACTTTGAAAAATATTCCTGTGATCATGATGACGCCTCATGATTCTATGGGATTAGTTTTTAGGTGCCCGTCAAAGGGTGCGGTTGAGTTTTTAGTGAAACCTACTCAGAAAAATTAACTTCCTTAAACTAGTAACAATCTTGTTTTGATGTTTTTTCCATTAGCATATTACATAAGATGAACCACTTGTCTTAGGTCTTTTGATAGCTGTTGATCTCATTTTCCCTTCCCTCATATCCTAACCAATTCGCTTACCTCTATATTTTAATATAACAAAAAAATATTTTTAAAAGAAAAAACACATGGGTCCTTAATTGAACTATGTATTCTGTTCGTTTCAGGAAAAAAATTATTGGAAAATTATCCGTCCATTTGTATCCCCTCAAGAAAGTGTTTGTAATATAAACATGATCAAGCATGCATTGCAGTTCCAGTTGAAGGTGAGCTATTTTGGTACAAAAACTAAAAATCATTAGTGACTTATTATAAATATTCAATATAGATTGAAATTTCATATTGAAGACTACTTAATTGGTTCATCTCTTCGTACTGGTTGTCAGATATATACATGTTGACTCAATCAAATTATAATTTGTCTACTTATCGAACTTATAGTTCACCAATTTGGTATTCTGATAAACTTATCACCAACTAATGTAGGACTTGGTTCATTTGATCAACTTTTCATAACTTTCTTCTTATGTTCCACTTAGTCAACTCCAAACTTCTTAACTATCTGTATATGTTTTAGGAAATGCTTGTTGAGATTCCATGATGAACACTATATTAGAAAACTGACCTGCCGTTGGCTTATACAGGTGCTAAATTGGGAGAAGGCAATAGTTCTGGTTCAGAAGTATCTTTTCTGCTATCGAGTTGGCTACACAAGTGCATGCCACAAGTCCACGAAATAGTTCAAAGTCAAAACATTGGATCCTCATGCTTCTGTCATATGGGTATGTTGCTATCATGCTATGTTGGGTAAGTGAATTTAAACACCCTCTACAACCACTTCTGATTTGTTGTGGGCGAATTTCTGATTAATAAGCATGAAAAAACTATATCTTTCATGTTGAAGATATGTTGTTTGGAAATGATATGTTGTCTATTATATATGACTTTCGATTTTAGGTATGCGAATATTATTAGATACGCACGTCTTTGCTCCATTCAATTTTTTGACGTACCGATAATATCAATATCATACGACATATGGTCTAATGATAACATTTTACCTCCAGTTTCTTTTCACACTAAACAAACTCTTAAGTGCAAATATTTCTGTCATGGAAGTACTTTTTTCATGTTAGAATAATTGATATGTCTTGTTCCTCATTCTAACTTGTACAAGTCAAGGAACACTGTCACATAAGCAACCCTAATTCGGTATTGTCATAACACATGTTGTACTAGTTGTTCTTCATGTTTATTTGGCAACATTTCTCTAAATGACATGTCAATATATTGTTGGTTGTGACTAAGTGATATGCATTCAGGAAATTAGGCCCAAAATGGGATCTGAACACTTTCTTTGTTGACAAGATGTTATGTCTGTGGCTAGGAACATCATTAAGAATCCAAAAATCGTTCCTGGTGGTGGTGCTACGGAGTTAACTGTGTCTGCAACACTAAAACATAAATGCTCATTTGTAGAAGGCATTGAAAAGGTGGATTTCTATTTTTCACTTGTACAGTTCGACTTTTCTATACCCGTTGAATTTGACTATATGAAGACACTAGTCACTTTCTGATTTCTAATTCTTACCCTTTATTTGGTTTTGAAAAAAGTGACCTTATGAAGCTACTGCAGTAGCATTTGAGTCCATTCCCCGAACATTGTTACAGAACTGCAGTGTCAATATCATTAGGACCATGACTGCTCTACAAGGAAAGTATTATCACCGAGGAAAAAATAAAAAAGAATGCGTTGAGGAAGGGTATTGCGTATCACTCAAAATGGAACATATTCCAGGTCTTTGTGGCATTATATAAAAATCACATTCATAAATACTTTACAATCACTAAATTTCAGACAACTTTCTTAAGCCATACAGATTATATATATTAGGATAGTTAATTAAAAG
The DNA here is from genome assembly GCA_949130495.1 of Sambucus nigra. Classification (NCBI taxonomy): domain Eukaryota; kingdom Viridiplantae; phylum Streptophyta; class Magnoliopsida; order Dipsacales; family Adoxaceae; genus Sambucus; species Sambucus nigra. Next base: position 680,058,654 of record OX422215.1, read on the forward strand.
TGACTATGTATAAGATAATAGTGAGTGTATTGGTCTTTTACAGGAGATTGACAACAGGGCATGACCCCGTCCAACTCTTATTACTAAGCAACAACTATGTGCCAAAGTAGTAGGAGGTCTTGGAGGTCGAGCAGCGGAGGAAATAATTTTTGGTGAACCTAAAATTACTATCGGTGCAGCAGGGAACTTGCAACAAATAATGTATTTGACAGTAAGTCACAATAATCGAATGGGTAGAGACCAAAAGTACCCCATTAAATCGTATATGTACTATAAAACACTCTTAACTTGCTGCTGCTCAATACACGTAACCAGTTCTTGAAAATGCACAAATGCAAAAATCAGAGGTGTTGATGGAAAATTTTCGACGGGCGATTGGTCTACGAATTAAGGAAAACAATGAAGTTTATGAAGGAGAGGTAAGCTACCGTTAATAATTTTTTTCTTCTAATATTTTCCCATGTCCTAATGTTATGATATGTGCAGATTATCTTCATTTTTTGTTTGGTTCTTGTTTCCAATGTGTTACAAAGTTACTCTTATTTTAGGTGACTGAATTATCTCCAGAGGAAACCGAAAGTGTCACAGGTGGATATGGTAAAAGCATTAGCCGTGTAATTATTGGGTTAAAAACCGTCAAAGGAACTAAGCAACTGAAGTTGGATCCAACTTTCGATGATGCCTTAATTGAGGAAAAGGCAAGTTCCTTCCATTTTTTAGTTTTTCTTCATACAACAAAACATGTATTGATTTTATTGATTGCAAAACTTTTATGCTGAGTTGATTTGAAGGTGATGCACACCCCAAACAAAAAATGTGTATACTGAGCTGTAATTACAAGCTGTAGGTAGTTATTGGCGATGTTATATATGTTTAAGCAACCAGTGATGCAGTTAAAAGGGTAGGTAGGAGTGATGAATTTGCTACAGAATTCGATCTTGAGACAAAAGAGTATGTTCCACTTCCCAAAGGAGAGGTCCACAAAAAGAAGGAGATAGTTCAGGTTTGTTTTGATGAACTTTGGGTCTTCAATTTATGTATGCTATATAATTCCACAGATAAATGCTCATGTCTCTTTTGATTATGAGAAAGAGTGGATTATTGATTATAGTTGATCCCATCATGAAATCGGCAATGAATCGTTACTTTTAGGAGTTCACGAGCAGTTATTACAGTAGCCAAACAATGAAGTATGGTGTCATGGAGTGTGGTTGGGTAGAGGCTCATCGAAGTTTTGATTGACACGCCTATAAGACTCACCGGATGACAGCTATCAGTGGGACAATAAGGAGGGCAATAATGGTACATCAGGATGTGGTTTACCAAGTATGTCAGTGCGGTAATTTCAAGATATTTTTTTTTTGTGGCAATTTACTCTTTTACATTTTTGTTAAGTTATTTCACATCTGAAGTTGTGCCTCTATCGTCATCCATGTTCAGGTTCAATGGGATGAACCTTCATCAATTTTACGTCCAGAGAGGGTTTCACCGTGGGAATTAAAGCCTCTTGTGGCAGCAACTCCTTCAAACACACAACCTCAACAAAGGAATAAGCGGGCACGACCTTCAGTTTAACCTTCACTAATGCCAGATCTTTTTGCCATTGGTATAACAACTTATTTTAAAATACATCTTCATAGTATGTCGACCTTCTGTTGATTTTTAATTGATCTTCCCTTTATGTTATTAGGAATGTTATTCAATATTTCTTAAGCCCCCCTTTAGTTCAGGTGAAATATCTTCCATGTGAATGAAAAGTAAGCGAGGTCTCAATGAGGATATTGTAGCCGCTTGTAGGTTTACCCGTCAAGCATGAACAACTATTTGTACACCCTTGCATTTTCTTATATCATAGCTTCAAATATCTTCCCCGAAACGATTAACAATTACTGATACAATATATGATCGTTAAACATGCAGGTTCACATGCAAGAGATGGTTGTTGGCAGGGCAGTAGATTTGACAAGGTTTAACGAGTATAAGGATCTACTCAGAAAACTTGAGATGTTTGAGATTGAAGGTGAACTTTGTGGATCAACAAAGAAATGGAAGGTTGTCTATACTGACGACGAGGATGACATGATGATGGTTGGGGATTATCCATGGCAGTTAAGTCCTCAGAACTTAGTTCACTATTATTTGCTTTCTTTTGCTTCATTTCGACCTTACCCTCCTCTCTTCCACCCCCACCCCCTAAAAGAAAAAAAGTATATATATATATATATATAAATAAAAAACAAAACAACTTCTCTAAACTAAATGCATCCTCATCGAACTCTTGGTTGGCCTAATTAACTATTATACGCTTTTTGGGATTAAAAATGGGCGTTGGGGGGTGAAAACTTAAAACAACAATCTAGAGGCCTAGATTTAGGTACAAACACATCAAGTGATACCAACTTAACTTGTTTAAACTAATCGTGTCTTCACTGGACCCTCGATTGGCCAAACTTAATAGTATATGCTTCTTTTGGGGGTTAAAAATGGGCGTTGGGGGCAAAAATTGAAAACAACAACCTGGTGGCCTGAAAATAGATATAATCACATCAACAGAAACCATAGTAACTTGTTTAAACTAACTGTGTTCTCATCGAGCTCTCGATTGGCCAAATTGACCAGCATACGTTTCTTTTTGGGTTAAAAATAGGCGTTGGAGGGCGAAAACTAAAAAACAACCTAGCTGCCTAAAAATAGATAAAAACATGAATGTACTAGTCTTTTATATTATTTACTCCTTATGCTTACAAATTTACTAAGATTGAGTTTGTTCCACAGGTTCTTATGGGGAAATATGAAGATTGCTCTTGGGAGAATGAAGTCTACTTTTGCAAGGAATATCATGAACACTACTTTGGGGAGAATAATATGTTTATAACTTTAAACATGTTAGACTTCGTTTCCAATTTATGGTTAAAAGATAAATGGTTCATCTTGTAGTACATTTTGTTTTGAGAACTTTAATGGTTGTGAATGGAATATAGTTTTAGATCGATTTAATATCATCGAAATGTAGTGTCGTTCATTTTGTCGCGTGTGCTTTGAAATTATGTTTTGAGTGAAATTTATGGGTATTGGTTCTGCATTGCCAATGGTTGAGCACAAGTTTTTACTAGTATATTTATATCTACTCGTTTAATGAAAAATTAATATTTTTTAAAAATAAAATAATATTGCTAACGGACTTTAACCGTTACAAATAAAAACATCAGTTACAAATATATGACATTCCCAATCAGTTGTAATGTATTTTGTAACGATTTTTATCCGTTACAAATTCTATATTTGTAACAGATAAAAACCGTTACAAGTTAGTATATTCGTTACTAATATGGGATTGTAACAATGCCAAATCCGTTACAAAATATTTTGTAACGGATTTATCCAGTTACAAATATTAAATTTGTAACGGATTTTATCCGTTACAAATCTCGTTGGTAAAATAAATAACGCCAATTTTCTAACGGATTTAATCCGTTACAAATGTTTTTTGTAACGGGTTTTGCCCGTTACAATTGACCTGTTTTGGTGTAGTGGTCTACGCTCTTATCTTCCAGGATTTCTATTGGGATTGTTCTTCGTAGCTCAGTACGTGTTGCTGATGCCAATCGAGCTAGGGAGTCGGCTCTTACATTCTCCAATCTCGGTATTCTGATCAACTGAACTATGACAAAAGTCGAGACAACCTCCATAGCTATTGCATGATACTTGACCATTAGTTCTCCCTTCACTGCATACAACCCAAGAATTTGATTTACGATTAATTGTGAATCACTGAATACAACGACCTGCTCTGCCTTCATGGTTTTGGCCAGACTTAGACCCATAATCATAGCTTCATATTCAGATTCATTTTTGGAAGACTTAAATTAGAAATTTAGAGCATACTCCATATCAATTCCATCAGGGCTGTTTAAAACTATTCCTGCTCTACTGCTTGTGGCACACGAAGAGCTATCCACATGTAAATTCCATACATGTACTTCATTATCAAACTCTTGGTCAGACAGAGTTCCTCGGTGGAATATTTGATACTTCCTTTTGTCTTCCCCGACACTTCTTACAGCTCGTTGATTATCTTCTCTTGCTTATCCATGGATGGAAGTTGGTCGGGTGTTATCTTCGATGGTCCCGTAACATCCACGTGTTGGTCTGTATTAAACTCCTGTTCTTTGGATGCATCAGAGTGAGTAAACTCTGTGATAAAATCCGCTACTGCCTGCCCCTTAAGTGACGATCTAGGCTCATAAACTATGTCATATTCACCAAGTTCTACTACCCAGTACATCAATCTTCTCAATTTATCCGATTTATGCAGAGCTTGTCTTAATGGCATATCAGTATACACTACTATATTATGGGCTTGGAAGTATGGCCTCATCCTTCTGCTTACTTCGATTAGTGCTAGTGCTAACTTCTCCAATCTTGGATATCTGATCTTTTCTCCTTGGAAGGCCTTGCTGGTGTAATAGACTGGTTTCTGCACTCCGTCCTCCACTTTTATCAATGCTGAGCTAACCGCGTTATCTAAAACCGCCAAATACAAGTACAGCCTTTCTCCCATCACTGGTCGAGATAACAATGGAGGTGTCCCCAGATATTTCTTCAACTCTTGAAAGGCCTCCTCGCATTCATCATTCCACTCAAAAGTTTTTCAAAGGGTTTTGAAGAATGGGAGGCATCTGTCTGTTGCTCGTGACACAAATCTGTTAAGTGCTGCAACTCGCCCTGTGAGACTTTGCACCTCCTTTTTCGTAGATGGAGATCATAGCTCCAATAGGGCCTTGATATTTTTAGGGTTCGCCTTGATACCTCATTGGTTAACGATATATTCGAGAAACATACCTTCTCTAGTTGATCAAAAGTCTGACCTAGATTAACTAAATGATCAACAACTTTCTTACTTTTTGTCAGCATATCGTCGATATAAACCTCCATGTTATGACTGATTTGCTCTGAAAACACTTTATTCATCAGCCGCTGATATGTTGCACCTATGTTTTTAAGTCCAAAAGGCATAACCTTATAGCAATAAGTCCCCCTTGGGGTGATGAAATAGGTACTCTCCATGTCCTCCGGTTTCATTTTAATCTGGTTGTAACCAGAGTAAGCATCCATGAAACTCAACAATTCATGCCCTGATATAGCATCTACCAGCTGATCAATTCGGGGTAAAGGAAAATGATCCTTTGGACGGACTTTATTAAGATCAGTAAAGTCCACACACATCCTCCACTTATTATTTTTCTTCTTTCCCATCACCACATTTGCTAGCCAATCAGGATACCTGACGGCCTCAATAAAAAAGGCTTTTTGTAGTTTCTCTACTTCTTCCTATATAGCTTGGTTCTTTTTAAGGATCTGCGCCTTAGAAATGCTACCAGTTCCCGTTTTATCGATACATCCAATGACGCACCAATTTGGGTTGTTCGTTCTGGGTGTTCATCGTCCAGAATGATATTTTCGATTGCTTCCATGACCTGCCCCTTCACGAGCTGAGACTCATCTTTAGGGTCTAATGTTTTAATCTCTGCATCTTCTATTTCATCCACTTGATATGTAGTAGTCTTCTTTCTGTATTCTTCCCGTTCTTCCTGCTCAGCAGATGAATAGTAGCATTTTCGAGCTACTTTTTGGTTGCCTTTCATAACTCCCACTTCGAAATTGGTTGGGAACTTTAAATATTGATGTACAACAGATGGTACTACCTCGAACTTCTTCAGACCTCCCCTCCCCATGATGATGTTGTAGGCTGATTGGAAGTTTTTATCTATTACGAAAAAGCGTACTCTTTCTGTTCGGCAAGCAGGCCAAATACTAATAAGCATGTCCAACTTGATCGTCCCAAGTGGAAAAACCTTTTCGCCAGTAAAACCCAGGAGGGGCATATGATATGTCTCCAACTGGGCTAACTTCAGATTCAAACTGTCAAAGCATGGGTAGAACATGATATCTGCAGAGCTACCATTATCCACCAGTACTCGTGAAATCACCACCTCCTTCATTCTCATCTTGATCACCAATGGGTCATCATGAGGATATAGTACACCTGCCAGGTCGTTCTTAGAAAAGTCGATGACCAGTTTGTCCCTATTCACCTTCCTCGAGCGCTCGTGTTCAGCCAAGTTTATGCGTTGTATGTAAGAGCAATCTTGGACCTTATTGAGGTAAGATTTTCTCTCCGTAGTAAGATCTTCACCTCCTGTATCTCCACCTGTAATGACATTACATTCAAATGACCCAAAATGGATTGAAAATACCTCGTGCTCTGGCTGTCTTGGCCTTATGGGGAGATTGGGGTCATCTTCTGGATCATCTTCGTGATCTCTCTTCTTATTTTCCTTTGCTCGACGAGGAGATTTATATCTTTGCCTTCCTCTGTCGCTGGTTTTTCCACCATTTTGGCGATCAACGTACTTAGTTAGTTTTCCTCACCTGATGAGTGCTTTAATTTCATTCTGAAGAGCTATGCAATGTTTAGTCATGTGGACGTGATCTTTGTGAAATTCATAGTATTTGGACTTATCCCTTTTGTCAGGATCTGCCTTCATTTTCTCTAGCCAGGTTAGCTCCTCGCTGTTCTTGATCTCTTCTAGAATGTGATTTATATCTACCTTTAAGGGAGTATAATTTCCATATTTCCTCATCTGCTCCAGCGTTTGTTTACCTTTCGACTACTTATTGCCACCATTGTACTTCCGATCCTTTTTCTCGATTTTACTAGCCTCAACCTTGGTCTCCTTAGTGTCTGTATTCTTCTTCCCAGCCATGGCTTCCTCAACGTTCATAATCTTGGATGCCTTTGCCATCAGTTCTGCAATGGTCCTAGGCGGATCTTTGGCCAAAGTATAGTATAACTTGTCTGGTAACAGTCCACTCATCACAGCAGTAATTTCTATCTTCTCCTCGTAATCAATTGCCTCAAGTTTTTCATTATTGAAACGAGTAATATAGTCCCTGGTGCTTTCTTCTATCTTCTATCTAACGCTCAGTAAGTGTGCTACTCTTTTAACTAGTTTCGCTCCAAAATATAAATTCCCTATGAAAAGCTCTGCCAGTTGAAGGAAAGTTGTAATCTTCCCCCGAGGAAGGTTGTTGTACCATATCTGAGCTGACCCGGTGAGAGTTCCTGGAAATGCCCTGCATCTCATCTCATCTGGAACCGCATAGATATCGGCAGCAACTTGGTATTTCTTAATATGGAGGACATAATCATTTTTTCCATCATATTTAGGTGTCACCATGGGAGCTTTGAATTTTGATGGTGTGGGAAAATCCATAATTTCCTGTACGAATGGTATCCCTTGGAGAAAAGTTCTTTGTAGATGATTCTTGGCCTTAGCTATCTCCCCTAACCTGTCTTCCAACCTTTGAATAGAGCCTTTCCATGCATCATTTCCCACCTCGGGCCTATTTATTCGAGCGACTGATCGCGTTGAGTTTTCCTCTTGGGACCTTTCATTATGGGCTGTTGGGCGTGAATGGGCAGAGCCTTCACTTAGATTGGATGGATGTTGAGAGTTGCTCGACGCGATCCTAATGAAGTTTCTATTCCTCTTGGGGCCCAATCGATCAAAAAGAGAGACTCTACTCAACCTTTCCAGAGCATTGGTCCGTTCTGGAGTTAGAGAGACATTCCGTTGAGAATTTTTAGCTCGTGCTGATGAAGTCTGGCCAGGTTGATATGAAGGATCATTAGTCCTCTCAATACGATATAAGCCAGTACATCTAGATTGAGAGACCTCCGAGAATACCGTTCGTCTAGTTCTTGAAGATGGAAGCTGGGTATTTTTCTGAGCACTTCGTTGTCCGGATTGAGACGACACTCCATCTCGAACAGTTTGTATAAGTTGATGCATGGTTTCTTGCATGGCCGTTTGCCCTTGGGCTAAATTAGCCATTATGCCAGCCAGATCTTGAATATTTGGTGGAGTAGAGGGGTTTGGGGGGACCCCAGTATTTCGATTACTGGATTTTGAAATCTCAGCCATAGATGATAAGTTTTTTTGTGAAAAACTCTAAGTATAGTCGTTTCCCACAGACGGCGCCAATCTATTGATGTAAAAAACTAGATTCTATCTAATTCATCAATCACAGATAAAAAATGAATAAATAAATAAGACAATGGATTTTTAAAGTGGTTCGGCTATCAAAATTGGCCTACGTCCACTGTTCTTGTATTGTTGATTATTTGCCTTGAATCTTGATGATAGGTTGACTAAAATATCCAAAGTTCCCTCTTATGACGAGGTTACAATGTATTTATATCATTGAGGCTATACATTCGAAAAGGTAATGCGCTGTTATCTAGTAGACATATACATCTGTACAATAATAATGCGCATTTAATGCATAGTCACCTTTTGGTTTTCTTGATTGGATGCTCTGCACGCTAAGTAGCTCGGACCGCTTAAGTTGCTCGGTACGCTTAAGTAGCTCGGGGAAAGTATGCTGTTCGTTGAAAGTATTTATATTTGCTACGTAGATTGACACGTGTCTTCATATGATTGGTCCATGTCAGCTGACTAAATTTGGTATCAACATTCACATTTATCACATTTCATATCTTTCATTCTCATCATTTCCCAAGTTCATTATTCTTTTCAATTTCACTTGTGTCACACTTTATTATTTATCACTTTCTTAATTTTTTCAATTAAACTCGGTCGAGTAGGCCATAAATGCAACACCCGTCTTCAAATATCATCTCTGTGAAACTTGTTATTTTTATTTAGCAAAAATGTATCATTAATCTCTTTTCATCAAACTCACTTAATATATTTAATTGCAAAATAAATTCTTGACACCATACTATTAACTGTATTTACGACAATGCCACTACTATTTATTTTACACAAATATTATCCTTTTAAATGGGTTTAATCATACTAATTTCACCAAAAATCATTTTATAACTTCTCAAAAATATATTTATGATATTTCCAACATAATTTCAGTAATAAATTCCAAATTTCTTAAAAAGAATTTATTTCCATTTTAAATAGCTAGAAAACCCATATTTAAACCTTTAATCTTTATTTCTGAAATTAATAAAATAGGGTTGCATTTTTCATATTTCTAAAAATATGTTAAAAACAATATACTCCATCTTTAATCATCTTAATTAGTGAACCCATGAATTACTTCAATATTTTACACAAGTTCCGTGGATTTCTACCTAAGAAATCCTCCAAAATGCTACTAACATGCTCATAATTATGAAGTCTTTCACCATATTCATGTTCTCAATATTTCATGCTCTAATGATTAATTATAAAAATAATAACATCATTTATAATTATTTCAATTTCAAAACAAATTCTAGTATGAAAATAATAGTTTTCAACAAAGCAAAATAAGTAAAATACTTCCATTTTCAAGCATGATTTTCACTACTTTAGATAGTGAAACTTAGAGAAAAATCTGTTGAGTTTATTTTGGTTATGGAATCCCTCACCTCTCTTAGATAATCACACCACAACTCACACCCTCAATGACAACCCAAAAAATGTTTTCCACTCTTCATAAGACTCCAAGGGTGGCCATTATGCACCAACTCAAAAGTTGAGTTACTGGGAATAAGGAGATAAAGAACAAAATGAGTGGAAAAACAAACATTTCTTATTTCATTTTATATTTTACTATTTTCACAACTAAAAATAGCTCTAAAACAGATCTAAATGATATTTTTTGGATATATCCAAGAAGAGAAAGTTGCTCAAAATTAAATGTTAAGTCAATCTTGAATTGTTTAGAATTTTTTAAGCACTTTTATTTTTTGACGAAAATAATAATCTTTTATTTATTTATTCATTTTTTGACTTTTGACCCCATGGAACTCTTAGGACTATTTTTAGCATCCCATAAATATGGTCAAATTATTTTTAAACCCAATAAAATGTCGCGGAAGTTGCTGTTTACGCGTCGGTACTATTCATGTCACAATTCTACGACTTATGTTACATCTAACCAATATTCCTTCAAACAATTCTAATAGTTCTAGAATAATACGGGGGATACGAATAAATAATCATAGGAACTCATGCAATGTGAAAATATATTGCAACGGATTAATATTATCGAATAATTCGATTACCACAGGATGATGAGTACAAAATAAAAGGGGCAGATATTACATTCTCCCCTACTTAAGAGATTTCGTCCCCGAAATCAAAACCAAATTATCCAAAAAGATGAGGATGATCTGCTCGCATTTCGTCTTCACATTCCCAGGTTGCTCCTTCGACACCATGGGATTCCTAAAGGACTTGCACTAACGAGATGACCTTGTTACGTAGGACCCTGTCCTCACGATCCAAGATGGATATAGGTCGTGTCAAGAAAGTGACACCTTCTTCCAGCTCGATGTTATTCCAGTTGATGACATGCCGTGGATTGTGAAGATACTTTTTCAGCATCAAAACGTGGAATACATTATGAACACAAGATAACTGCGGAGGTAATGCTAAATGATAAGAGGCGTTCCCAATTCGTTCTAGAATCTCAAAAGGACCAATAAACATGGAGCGAGTTTACCCTTTTGCCCAAATCTTTGGCTTCCGGTCCATGCCCGAACTTTCAACAACATATGGTCACCTACCGAAAACTCCAAAGGTATACATCGATTATCAACATAATTCTTTTATCTATCCTGAGCCGTGACAAGTCTTTGTCGAATCAACTGAACCTTGTCCGTCATCTCCTGAATCATATCAGAACTGGTGAGGTGATTCTCACCAACTTCTGCCCAACATATGGGAGAATGACATGGCCTGCCATACAAAGCCTCAAAAGGATAAATCTCAATGCTGGCTTGATAACTGTTGTTGTAAGAGAACTCTGCCAGATGCAAACTTTCATCCCAACTTCCTTGGAAATCCAGTGCACAAGCTATCAACAAGTATTCTAAGGTTTGAATCGTACGTTTCGACTGTCCATCCATTTTTGGATGATATGTCGTACTCAAATTTAGTTTCGTTCCCAACTCTTGTTGAACCCTTCTCCAAAATCGTGAAATAAATTATGGGTATCTATCTGAAACAATCATCCGAGGGATACCATGAAGTCAGATTATTTCTCGAATGTACAACCTTGCTAACTTGGTTATATTATCCATCACTTTCATAGTGAGGAAATGAGCCGACTTATTGAGACGGTCTACAATAACCCAAACTGTGTCATGACCCTATTCAGTTCGAGGTAGAGCAGTGACGAAGTCCATCGTGATATGTTCCCATTTCCACTCGGCTATAGGGAGTGGTTGCAGCAACCATGCTGGTTTCTTATGCTCAGCTTTTACCTGCTGACAAGTATAACATCTTACAACAAATTCAGCCACATCTCTCTTCATACCGGACCACCAGAAATCCCTACAAAGGTCTTTATACATATTTATTGCCCCGAGGTCTATACTAAACTAGGACTGGTGGAATTCTGCCAAAAACTCTTCTCGTAGTTCTCTAATGGCCAGAACAATCAACCTGCCCTTATGATGTACGCCACCATCCTTGTCCATCGTGAGAGTATCAAACTCACCACTAACCCGAATATGATCCTTGAACTGCAAAACCTCTTCGTTGAGTGACTGTGCATCAAGGACTTTCTGATGAGAAAGTGGCCTAGATATTATTCCCCACAAGTAGTCCCTATCGCTCCTCCTTTGAGCATGCAATCCAAAATTTTCCAGTTCACTATACATCCTTCGTCGATCGCACTTCATCGCAGTTAAGGAAGGTTCTGACTTCATTCTTAGAGAATCTACCACTACGTTGGCCTTTTCGGGATGATACTCTAAGGTAAAGTCATAATCTTCCAGGAGTTCAACCGTTGTTGAAAATTGAGATCTCGCTGAGTGAAAATGTACTTGAGGCTCTTGTGATCTGAGAATACTTCGAATTGTTCACCATAGAGATAGTATCTCCAAATAGTGAGAGCAAACACTATAGCTGCTAACTCCAAGTTATGGGTAGGGTAGTTTCTTTCATGTATCTTGAGCTGTCGGGATGCATAAGCAATTACTTTACTCAATTGCATGAGCACTACGCCAAGTCCTGATCTAGAAGTATCGCAATACACTGTATAGCCTTTCCCTTGCTCGAGAAGAATGAGAATTGGAGCTGATGTGAGTCTAACTTTCAACTCTTGAAAGGCATCTTCACATTCACCTAACCACTCGAAGCGAACATCCTTTTGTGTCATCTGAGTAAGAGGCAAGGTAATCTTGGATAAGTCCTGAAGGAACCTCCGATAATAACTTGCTAATTCAAGGAAACTTCTCACCTCAGTAACTGACTTAGGCCTGCCTTGGATGGGTCGATCGAAATTATTGCTCCAGATACCACGTGGCTGAGGAACCTGACTTCATCCATCCAAAACTCGCACTTGCTGAATTTTGCAAATAACTGAATCTCTCTAAGAACCTGAAGAGTAGTGCGAAGATACTGCGTGTGATCGACATCAGAGGATGAGTACACCAGAATGTCGTCAACAAAGACCACTATAAACCGATCCGAGTACGGACGGTAAAAATGGTTCATAAGGTCCATGAAAGTTGCGGGAGCATTAGTTAAGACAAAAGGCATAACTAAAAACTCCTAATGACCATATCGAGTGAGGAAAGCTATTTTGGAAATATCTTCTTCCTTGAATCGTAACTGATGGTAACCAGATCGAAGGTCGATCTTAGAAAATCTGCTTACTCCTCGAAGTTTGTCAAATAAGTCATCAATCCGTGGCATAGGATACTTATTCTTTATAGTTACCTTATTCACTTGTCTATAATCGATGCAAAGTCTGATAGAATTATCTTTCTTCTTGTCAAATAATACTGGTTCTCCCCACGGAGACACACTTGGCCGTATAAAACCTTTGCTCGATAAATCTTCTAACTGGGTCTTCAATTCCCGCAACTCTGCCGAAGCCATTCTCTGAGGAGGAATCAAAATGGGTGAAACTCTGTGACAAACATCAATGGCGAAATTAATCTCCCTGCACGGAGGCAAACCAGAGAGGTCTTCAGGAAAAATATCGGGAAATTCTTGAACGACTAAAAGGTCTGATAACATGAAACTAGGATCTTCTTGAGCAATAATACTACTCAACCAACCAAAAAAATGTCGTTGCTCTCGAACCGTAGAAAATTACACGAATAGTCGACACTTTGTTCCCTATTGAAACGATAACGAGATCCTTCTGGAAGTAGGACTGAGACACTATGTTAGTGGCACTCAATAATGGCGCCAAAACATGATAGCCAATCCATATCGAGTATCACCTCAAAGCCATCCATATCCATCAATATTAAATCATATTACAGAATAAAATCTCTCGCCACAACTATGCAACTTCTACAAATCTTGTTCTAAATAATACCACCACCCGCGGGTAATCCTACGAAGATCGGGGAATGAAAATTCTCTACGTCAAGACCCAACCAGAATGCTAAAGAACTCGATATAAAGGAATGAGATGCACTTGAATCGAATAATGCTTTAACCCATGTACTGAACAATAAAATAATACCTTCCATGACTGAAGGATTTTGGGAAGGTGTTGAGTGCTGGGTAAGAGCATAAGCATGACCTGGATTGAACCTGTTGGCCTGGATACCATGCATTTGTTCATGATTTCCCTGGTTAGGATGAGGCATCCTAGAATTCTGTCTAGGCTGATGGCGCTGTCCTAAGAAATTTTGTTGTTGCTACTGCTGCTGAGGACCAGAATGACTAGAATTTCTTCCTGGTATGAAGTTGCGACTCTGATAACTACTTTGTCATTCCCTATTTTCCAACTGAGGGCACTCTCCTAAAATGATTAGTGGATTCGCAAAACAAAAAACAAGCCCTAGGAGGTGGGAATGTCAGACTCTGATTGTTACTACTCTCTCCTGCAACCGTCTTAATGTTGGCAAAGAATCTTTTGATGCCATTTCTAAATTTCTTGCTATTGCTAGTAAAGGGTCCACCTCTAGCCCTAGGTTGTCCCCCACTATAAGTTATTTTCTTTTATCTGATGACTCGAGAATCTTCTACCTCAAGTTATAGTCGAATAACTTCGTTCACTGCTGCTTTGAAGTCTAAATGGTCAAAGCTCACATTAAGTTTATGGATATGGGAGTTAGACCCCTTCGCAAATAGTCTTGTCTTCTCAGCCTCATCCGATTTGACTGTATTCACATGCTTCATAAAACTCTCAAATTGAGCCTGGTACTCATTCACCGATAGTTTACCTTGAATCAACTCAACAAACTCATCTTTCTTGGCATCTTTATACGCCTGGGGAAAGTACCGATCAAGAAAAGATGTCCTGAAACTGTCCCATGCCACTGTCTCGGTAACGCTGGCAAGGTAAGTGGTCCACCATCGTTGCACCTATTTCATGAGTTGGAAAGTAAAAAACTTAACTTTATTCCCAAATGATACATCAAGAACATCAATGACTCGTGTAACTTCTTCGAGCCATTCTTCAGCGGCATTGGGCCCGGTAGAACCATTGAAGGTAGGAGGATTTAACCTCTTGAACTCTTTCAGTATGGATGCCACTGTGGAGATTTTGACGGAACCACTGTGGTTACCCCTTTCACGTTGGGATAAAGTGTCATCCAATAGACCTACTACATCTTCGATACGTTTAAGCCCGTTGTTCTCATCTTCAACGCTAGTACGCTTGGGAGGCATCCTAAAGGGAATAAGGTGAGTTTAGCACAACGGTAAAAAGGGAAATCGTACTAGGGTATAATAATGTGAATTCTTATCACCCCATAAGTTGAACCTAATGCTCTGATACCAAGATGTGATGCCCCGAACCGGAATTAGGGTAAACGTCGTGCTTAGCCCACATCCAAGTTTGATGTGCCAATGGGGAGGGGGAAATTACTTTGATTTAAAAAAAACATTTATTAAAATTTGACATTTATTAAAGAAAAACCATTTATTATCCAATCATTCGACATTAATTAAATTCCATTATATTGAAAAACCACATTTAAACATTTTGCGGAAGCATCATTTTAAAATACCATTCAAACATAATTAATACAGACAATGCTCTATGTTATTACAAAACAAAGTTCGAAGTTCAAGTCCGAATTTAAATAGTACAACTGATACAAAGTTAAATCTCAAATATCAAATATCGCCGCTATGGGATAGCGGTAATCAGAGCTCTAACAAAAACCGGAACTCTCGGGAACCTTATCGATACAAGCTTTTGCGTCCTTACCTGAAGTACCTGTGGGTTTTGGAAAATAGGTATGAGCATAATGCCCAGTAGGGTGGGAGTTACTAAGTAGTAATTTCATATCAAAATACCATACATATATAGTACCTTTTAATATTTCAAGAAAACAATTTATTCAATTTATGCAATTGAATACAATTATATGCAATGCACCTGGGCTAGGTTCCTATGACACCTCGCCTAATAAAATACCGGGCGATCACTCCTGTACCAAATTAAAATAGGAGTCACATATGGATCATTCTTAGCATCACTGTCAGAAACCAAATTAATTACTAATAACCTATTAGGCTGGCGTCAAAATTTTATTTAACTAATCTTTTTAAACAAACTATACAATTAAAACATTCACACAGTTTGTATAAATGAAACTGGAAGGAGATAAAATAACCGAATACTCGGTTCAAATATAATACAACCAAATCGAATGTCGCACTAAAAGGTGGTGAAAGAATAAATAAATAAAATTGGGCTTTCGGCCTGAAAGTTACTACAATGCTTCCTATATAGATCACAAGAGTAGAAGCGTCTAAAAATAAACCTTCATGCATCCACAGCTGCTGCAGCAGATGTCTGACTCGAAAGGATCATCATTCAGGCGTCGCTGTGTCTGGACACCAATATAAATATAATAGATAGCAAAAGAAAGGAAAAGTAGATAAACGGGTCAGAGCCCGAGTTGTGAAAATATTTTGCAAGTGCATAAATTCGTTATTTTTAAAATATTTTTTATCTCATATTTAAATTGGTATCGCACTCCCATGA
The DNA here is from genome assembly GCA_949130495.1 of Sambucus nigra. Lineage (NCBI taxonomy): Eukaryota > Viridiplantae > Streptophyta > Magnoliopsida > Dipsacales > Adoxaceae > Sambucus > Sambucus nigra. The sequence goes on from OX422215.1 coordinate 680,074,653, forward strand.
GATACCCCTCACCTCTCTTCTAATAGTGCACACCTAGCTCATCCCTCTAAACATTCTAGTCAAGCTACGTTGAGTAACTAATCCTTCACCCCCAAACTCTAGTAATCCTAAGCAAACCAAGTACTAAGGACTAAACTTCTCCCCAGTCTCAAAACAGTGCCAAGTTCGTGCGTGGGGTGCCTCGCGAAGCGAAATCCAAACAAGGACCCCCCCGATACACTACTACTTGGCAAGGTCGATCGTCGAGATCCATTAGACCCTCAATACACAACATATATATATATACACCCATTTAAGAAGAACCCAAAACTAGAGCACTAAGGGTTAAACTTCTCCCCAGTCTCAACACTAGGCCATGTTCATGCATGGGGTATCTCGCGAAGAAAAATCCAAACAAGGAACCCCGCGATAATTTATTACTTGGCAAGGTCGATCGTCGAGATCCATTAGACCCTCAGTACTCAACTTATATATATATATATATATATATACATACATAACCTCCTCTTTCAAAATACATATCACAATATAAGTCTGGATACGATCTCCCAGAATGAGAATTAAATATTTTTCCTTATCTCTTTACTCTAACAGAGATATGTAATATCTTGTTCTCATGCACAAGTAATATACTATACACACCAGTATAATAACCATCACAACGAGCTATAACTCGAGGATGCGGTCTCTCAATGCTATCATCTTCCAGGGCATCACTCAGATACCATCTTGGGGACCAGCGGTCGGACTCAATATCACCGACATCGCGGTCAACAATCACAACGTCTGGAAAACGATCATGGTTCCTCCCCGGAAATGAGATGAAACATACCCACCACGTCTCACCCCCCCCCCCCCCCCCCCAAAAAAAAAAAAAAAATCACATAATATAACAATGGACGCTCTGACCTGGGGACTATACGCTCCCTGCTCCTCAAGCCAGGGGCCTCACCCACATCGCTCAACTTCCCATGATAGCATTATATGGGGTATGCTTCACATAAATATATATACCATCCACACACACATACACACACACACACACACACACACACACACACATATATATATATATACATATACGTATCATATTATATGTATATACTTCAATCATATCGTATATATACATTCCACATAGTTCCTCAAATATATATAAATGTCCATAATTGCCAATCACACATAACGATGGCCAATAATCCCAAAGATTCTCATAAATAATAATATTCGAGTATTCGCACACTCACAATACTAAAGTAAAAAGTATTCCCTAACTTGATAAATAACCTGTACCTTATTCACGCTTAAGGATTTATATGATTTCTCCAACTATACAAATTCATACTAAGTAAATAAGTATCTTCCCAAATTTATCCTAGTAGTCTCGCAGGATATACTCAATCACAATCGATATAATTATGTTTTCTACGTGCACAATTATATAAACCTAAATTCCCACTGAAATTATCCCAAGAATTGTTCGTCACCAAACACCCTTAATTTAAATAGGTCGTGGACTGCATTTCCACGAACCCAAGGACTACATTTTGTCCAATTAATAATTTATAGGTCCCCACTCTATTCTTGGCAAATCCCAACTCTCTAATTCCTCAATTTCTCTATTTCCTCAAAAATATAATTTCTAGTGTCACACACTTAAAACACTCTCTTAGCCCCCATAAATTTCCCCAATTGGATAAATGTATCTCCCTTAGTTAAGTCTATTTATTTCCTCAATTAAATAGGCTAGAAATCCTTAATTTGGGAATTTATCCCATAAAAATTGAACAAACACAAATTGCCAAAATATCTGTAGGATCGATCGATCGATCCCAGGGCCTTGATCGATCGATCAAACAGGGCAGCCAAAACTGATTCTTCTCCACGGATCCATTTAAGCCATTAACAACCCCCAAGCTTTATACCTCTTCTTCAACCAACATCTAATACACCCAACTAAATATACATAAAGGAAATAGGTTCTAATCATCCTAAATCCAAGAATCAACCATTAATTTCTATGAATTTCTAAGTTTCTCCAATTTAATAATTTTCGGGGTTTACCCGCAAAACTTCCGAAAAACCCTTTAATCCATGAAAATCCAACCCAAAATCTTTAGGGTTTGTTATTACCAATTATGATATGAGATTTATGCTCAAAATTAAATAAAGCAAGCAAACACTTGCCTGGAGGACAAAATCTGACGACCCCGAGTCGAATCCCACGGAGTTTGGCCCGGAAATCCTTTTTCTCTCCTCTTTTCTCCTCTTCCTTTCTTCTCTTCTTCTTTTCTCTCTTTCTCTTTCCTTTCTCCCACTCTCCCATGTCTTATATAGGATAGAATAAGGGTTTATCCCTTAAAAACCCAAAAATGACTTGTTTACTCAATTACGAGTTCCTTTCAATCCAAAAATTCCCGAAACTCAATTACGACCCCCGTATACTCTATTCTAACTATTTCGGCCATTCCGAGACTAACCGCGCACTCGAAATATCCATCCGAGGTACTTGACCGCAAATCACTAATTTAACCCCACACAACTTAATGCGGTATTCCTATTAAAATATTATCCTCTATCGCTTTACCCAGCTGCGACATATAATTAAAATACTCCAACTTATTTACTTAACCTCAAAAGTAAATATAACACCCATCGAAAATCATCTTATCCTTGAAAACTCCCAAAATTACTATTCACAATAATTTCTTAAATTCCCAAATTACACTTAATTATTGAATTTAATTTCCCATAAAAGTTCGGGGTATTACAGTGCCCAAACTCACACTTAAGCCATTTCATGTCTCATGCTGGAGACTTATTTAATTAGCCTTTAGTCCTTAACAATTTCTTTGACTTACGTGCCTTTAACTTAAGAATATTTTCATTCTTAATTATTCATCACAAGGTTTATCAATCTTTGCCTTAGAGTCTAGCCATCAGTCCTGGACTTCACGGACTCTACACCATCGGTCTCTAGTTGCCATATGTTCTTCTGTACAGGTTTTGGGATCTTTCACCACTAGGAACATTATGCACTGCTTAATTCTTAGCATCATCTAAGTATCCTTTCTTATATTTTCACGTATTTCACATTTATCACATTTCATATCTTTCATTCTCATCATTTCTCAAGTTCATTATTCTTTTCAATTTCACTTGTGTCACACTTTATTATTTATCACTTTCTTAATTTCTTCAAATAAACTCGGCCGAGGAGGCCATAAATGCAACACCCATCTTCAAATATCATCTCTATGAAACTCATTATTTTCATTTAGAAAAAATGTATCATTAATCTCTTTTTATCAAACTCATTTAATACATTTAATTGCAAAATAAATTCTTGACAGCATACTATTCACTATATTTACGACAATGCCACTACTATTTGTTTTACACAAATATTATCCTTTTAAATGGGTTTAATCATACTAATTTCACCAAAAATCATTTTATAACTTCTCAAAAATATATTTATGATATTTACAACATAATTTCAGTTATAAATTCCAAATTTCTTTAAAAGACATTATTTTCATTTTAAATAGCTAGAAAATCCATATTTAAGCCTTTAATATTTATTTATGAAATTAATAAAATAGGACTGCATTTTTCATATTTCTAAAAACATGTTAAAAACAGTATACTACATCTTTAATCATCTTAATTAGTGAACCCGTGAATTACTTCAACATTTTACACAAGTTTCATGGATTTCTACCTAAGAAATCCTCCAAAATGCTACTAACATGCTCATAATTATGAAGTCTTTCACCATAATAATTTTCTCAATATTTCATGATATAATGATTAATTATAAATATAATAACGTCATTTATAATTATTTCAATTTCAAAACTAATACTAGCATGAAAATCATAATTTTCAACAAAGCAAAATAAGTAAAATACTTCCATTTTCAAGCATGATTTTCACTACTTTAACACATGATTTTAAGCTTTAGAAAAGAGTTGAGAGGAGAAACCTACTTGAATAATATGTAGGATGAATATAATCAAGAAATAAGTCCAAGAATAAGCTCAAAAAATAACTCCAGAGTAAGCTCCAAACTTCCAATATTAAGCTCCAAAAACTTGTTGAAAAATTTTCTTCACGCATTTCCACCCTTATGTGGTTGTTCTAAGGTGATTATATGCCCAAAATAAAGAATTTGGGTGGTTTTATAGAGGCTAGAGAAGGGGGTTAAGGGTTTGGAAGCTTTTATGGGTGAAGAGGGAGTGTGTAGTAGGTAGTAAAACTATGAAGAAAAATCTGTTGAGTTTATTTTGGTTATGGCATCCCTCACCTCTCTTTTATAATCACACCACAACTCACACCCTGAATGACAACCCAAAAGATGTTTCCCACTCTTCATAACACTCCAAGGGTGGCCATTATGCACCAGCTCAAAAGTTGAGCTACTGGGAATAAGGAGATAAAGAACAAAATGAGTGTAAAAACCAACATTTTTTATTTCATTTTATATTTTACTATTTTCACAACTAAAAATAGCTCTAAAACAGGTCTAAATGACATTTTTTGGAGATATCCAAGAAGAGAAAGTTGCTCAAAATTAAATGTTAAGTCAATATTGAATTTTTCAGAATTTTTTAAGCACTTTTATTTTTTGACGAAAATAATAATATTTTATTTATTTATTCATTTTTTGACTTTCGACCCCATGGAACTCTTAGGCCTATTTTTAGCATCCCATAAATATGGCCAAATTAGTTTTAATCCCAATAAAACGTCGCGCAAGTTGCTGTTTACGCGTCGGTACTATTCATGTCACAATTCTACGACTTATGTTACATCTAACCAATATTCGTTCAGACAATTCTAATAATTCTAAAATAATATGAGAAATACGAATAAATAATCATACGAACTCATGCAACGAGAAAATAGAGCACAACGAATTAATATTATCGAATAATTCGATTACCACAAAATGATGAGTACAAAATAAAATGGTGGGTATTACAGGTTCGCAAATAGAAGTCAACTGGTTAATGAACTGGCTGATATACTTTAATTTTCCCAAGAATTCCTGGACTTCCTTCTCCCTTCGAGCCTTTGGCATTTCGAGTATGGCTTTCAGCTTGAAAGGGTCAGCCTCGATTACCTTCTCACTAATCATGAATCCCAAAAGCTTTCCTTTGGTGACACAAAAAAATACATTTTTGTAGGTTTAATCGCATCTGGTATCACCGCTGCCATTCAAAGTATTTTCGAAGAGTGAGAACGTGAGCTTCCTGGGTCTTAAACTTGATAATCATGTCGTCTACGTAGACTTAGACCTCCTTCTGTATTAGATCATGAAAAATGGTTGTACAACCCTTTGGTAGGTAGCCCCTGCATTCTTGAGCCCGAATGGCATAACCGTGTAATAGAATGTTCCTCGTGGGGTGATGAAGGCGGTTTTTTCTTGATGGTTCGGGTGAAACTTGATCTGAATGTATCTTGCGAACCCATCGACGATTGATTTGAGAGTGTGACTGGCCATGTTATCTATAATCATGTCGATGTTGGGCAGTGGGTAATCATCCTATAATCATGTCGATGTTGGGCGTGACTGGCCATTCTTGACTTGGTTCATCATTAGATCTGTTGAATTCGCCCCCCATCCAGTGGCAACGATGTCTTTTTGATAAAAGAAGTCAATGCATTCCACAATCTCAATAACTTCTTCATACAAATCCTCCCACTCAACGGGGAGGTGCGAGAGTGAAGGGACCAATCGCCCTTGAAGCTTTAAAGTAGTGAGTAGATTGGAACATATTTCGTCGGTCTGTCGAAACATGTTTTTTATAATCTATACTACATCATCCAAACTAATTTCGTCAACGGATACTACCTAATCCTCTGACTCTTGAACCTATTTCTGGGCTTTCATGAATAGGATGCTGAAGTTCTGATAGTCGATGGTCATTTCAGAGATAAATTTCTTCCCAAAATCTAGAAGCTGGTTCAGAATAATCGACAACTCCATATATCTTCCTTTAAATCGAAAATAAACGATAATACAAGCCCTTATGAGGAGTGACAAATCTTGGTCGACAAAGAAAGTAAGGTGTAGGAGAAAATACGAGCAAACTTTGAGTGGTTTGGGTGAAAATATGGGTATGATGGGTGCTTTATTGGGCATAATTTGGATCGATGGGTCAAATTATGGGCCATCTTATAAGAAGATGGCATTGGTATGGGTTGTAAGTGGGTTATAAGTGAAGCACCTTATACTCTTGACTCACTTGAGTCTATATTGTATAAGTGTTCATCTAGTTTGGAAATAGTGACAAAATTATGTCTAAACTAGAATCCAAAGAACCTCAGAGATTGCATTTCTATTTCATCTTTGATTGAAGGGACCTAGACCCAATTACCAACACTCACACACAGTAGAATGTATCATTTTCATGTCATATTTCATATTAGTGTGTGTTTAAATCCACAATATTGTTTTTAAATCTTTTTTGGGATTTTTTTAAAACTTTTTAAAAATAAGGTTTTATTAATAAAACTTGGTTTTAAAAAGTTATGGGGTAAATATGCTATTTTAGAATGTTGGTTTAATCGTCTCAAAGTTGGTTTGGGTAGAAACCAAAAGCGGCAGAGACTTCAGGGTTTACTTTTTAATTATTTTAGACGCGCATTTTATATCGTCTCATATGCCAACATGTGTTAGCTTCTGATTGGTGAGAAGTGTGTTTCCTTGCTGAGACAAATCGAGTGATCATTCTCATCCCTTGGATCGTTCTTATCAATGTTCTGCATGTCTTCCTTCATAATCCCTGTGATCCCTTTTGAACCAATCAGGAGATCTTTAACCACCGCATATCGTATGCCGTTGGATCTAAGTTAATCGAACTTGACTAAATCTGGACCCTTGGTTTCAATCCTTATTCTCGAACCTTCCCAGCCTCTTATAAAAAGGCTCCTACTCTCAACCTTCGAGGACTTTTGCCATTTTCGTCATTTGAGAGAAAAGAAGAGAGAGTAGAGAGTGAAGAGAGAAACCAGAAGAGAGAGAAAGAGTTAGAAACCCTAACCCTAATCCTAAATCGTCTACACAGTTCAAACCAAATATAAACCTTCAAACCTCTATACTTTAACAACACAACCTTGAGTGTTTGAGTGTTTTAAAAGATGATTTGAGAGTTGGTTTGTTGCTGTAACCTCTTCTTCTTTGGATCTTGTTTCCAACTTAATCATTTTCTTAGATCTGTTGTTCTTGTATATAGAAATTTCTAGATCTGAGTTTTTCATGATATATTACACTTAGTTTGCATGTTTGTTTCTCAGCTTGAGAAATATTTTGTTGATTCGTTTTCTGTAAATGTTTTTAACTTTGAAATCAACAAAAATGTTTTCTGTTTCTAGTTCTCTTAAAACTAAACCTTTGACCTAGTTTGGAATCACACTTGGAGGTTTTCAATCTCGAAAATCTTTTCAAAACTCTGAGATTGATTAAGATCTTGACTGTCTTCTAAGCAAGATATCCGTGGATTTTGGGATTGATTTAAAGGTCAAAACAGGTTCAAAGTTTTGTGAGAAGGGAGAAAAAGAAAAATCACAGCATATAGACTTATATGTAATTTGCTAGGACTGTTTGTACTTAATAAGTGTGAGTGTGTGCATGCATGTGTTAGAGAGCACCTCCACAAACACTTTCACACTACAACAAAAAAGTGTTGGTAATAAGATCTTGAGAAAAAAGAGTCGACGTAAAGAGCTTGAACAAATTGGAGTTAACAAACTGAGAAGACAACAACAACAATCAGAACTGCAGAGAAGTTATAAGGACACCAGAGGGTACATTCCTAAACTTATATAGGTCTGAGTTGTATGCATGCTTGTTATATATTTTGTAACTGTTAAATTTGTTTATAGTGGATTTTTGTTTTACTCCGTATAGGGAGTCCTGGATGTTTCCTCAATTGGTGAGGTTTTACCACGTAAAAATCTTGTACTTAATCTTGCTATATCTTCTCATCTCATTCTTGGTTGTGCTGGGTTTAAAAGCTTGTTTTAAAACTGTTTAATAAACCTGTTATTCAAATCTTGAATAGATCTCGTACATACTATTTTGTTAAACACATCTTGTGTTCAAATAGTTTTGTTTTTTCAAGAAAAAAGTTTCCTCAAAAAACAGCTCAGAGTTACTTAAATAGTTTATTTTTAATAAACGGCTTTAGTAACAGAATTTCAATTGGTATCAGAGCTTTGTAAACTTCTTTTAAAGAGATCCTGTGTTTCTGAAATTGTTTTCTAAAAATAAAATATGGACGAGAAAAATGAAAGAGTTGGTAACTTGACCAGACCTCCTATCTTTGATGGAACCAATTTTGCTTACTGGAAAGTAAGGATGATTGCTTTCATTCAAGGAACTCTGGGAGATGATGTGTGGGACATTGTTGAAAATGGTTACACTTTTCCTACAAAACCAGCCACTGAAGGAAGTAATGAGAGGGTTAAGAAAGCTTTAAGTGAGTTCACACAAGAAGAGAAACAAGTTTCTCGCAACAATAACAAAAGGAAAGAATGCTATATTTATGTCTATAAATGAACATGAGTTCAAAAGAATCTCATCCTATACCACTTCTTAGGAAGCTTGGGACACTTTAGTTACTGCTCATGAAGGTGACACTAGAGTTAAGGATGCTAAAACTCAAATGCTCATTCAACAGTATAATTCCCTAATTATGTCTGAGACTGAGTCATTTGATGACTTCAATATGAACCTGACTGATATTGTGACCAAACTGCATGCTAATGGGATAACTTATGATAGATAAGAAATTGTATCTAAAATTCTGAGATCATTACCACAGAAATTTGATAACAAAAGATATGATATTGAGGAAATGTGTGATATTAATCTCACTCCTGAACTACTCAGTAGTAAATTAAGAACTGTGGAAATGGAACTGGAATTTAAGAAACAATTAACCCAGTCCCATTAGAAACAGACTAGTTCCAATCTAAGCTTCTCTTCTAAATTGATTAAGCCTGAGTTTAATACTTCCAATGATGATTCTGATGAGGAATGCGATATAGAGAGTTTGGACAATCAGATTGCCTTAATGTCAAAACAGTTTAAGAAAATCATTAAATTCATAAACAACATGGAAAATAAACAAGGCAAGTCCAATTATCCAACTCCTTTCAATCACAGACCTCATGAGAAAAGTCATGAAAAAAATCACAAGGACTCTCACACTAGACCTATAAGAGACCTTAAGAAGACTGAATGCTATAGATGTGGTAAACTAGGACACATTGCACAAGACTGTAGAGTTAACTTGAACACTCAAAACAAACACACTAGAGCCAACATTTGCAAAACATGGGATGATTCAAGTGAATCTGAAAATGAGGAACCTGAGTCATCTGATGTTTTTGACCCTTGCATGTCTTTCTTTGCCAAGATTATCTATAATGATGATATGCCTGTATTTGTTAATGAGGATGATTATAGGAATTCTACTTCTGATGTTTTGAATACTGCTGTTACTGGTTTAGATGCTTTGATTACTGAGAATATTGCTATCTGTTCCTCGGGGTGTGTGAGTCAAAGGGAAAGTGATAATAACGATGTCAATGGGTGTGTGAGTACACATAATGAAGCCCTAGGGGTCACTTCACACACTACACTTAGTGACTCGAACAATGAAGACCTCCCTGATATTCACTCTCTCTATGCTAAAACTCTCAAGAAAAGCACTAGACTAGAAAAGATTGTGAAAGATCTCACTAAGAAGTTAGAAGATCTAAGCCTAATGGTTAAACTGAATGCTGAAGAGTATACCACCCAATGTCTAACTCATGAAAGTGAAATTAAAATGTTTGATGAAAAACTCATAAATTTAAATGAAACAAATGAAACTCTGGAGAAAAATACAAAGGGACATTGTTAGAATTGGAACAAACTAAAGAAAAGACAGCAACTGTTTTCAAAAAAATTACTAAATTTGAAAACAACTCAAACTGTTTTGATGAATTTGTTACTGAATCAAAAACCAATTCTGATGATCGAACTGGAATAGGATTTTGCCCCAATTTGAAGACATAAACAAAACCTTTTGAAACTATCAAGTTTGTGTCAGGAGGTAAAAGACCTATTGAAACTTGCCCAGACTTTCATTCTCTAAAAATTGAGTTTGACTCAAAACATCAAAATTTTAACATTGGGGAATCAAGTTGCTCTAAACATGAAAGTTCACCTAAGGCTAAATATGTCTGCCCCTTTATTAGGAAGAGTGAGTCTGCATTCAAGACTGTCACACCTAGGAATAGAGTTCAACCTCAAAACTTCTCAAAATCTTTGTTTAAAGACTTTCCTAAGGAGACCCCAATTTTGAGCAATCTTTACTGCTCCTATTGTGACATATACGGTCATTCTTTTGACGGTTGCTATGCTAGGAGATTAGTTAAACCTGTCTATAATCCTCATATCTATCAGAACTTTAACTATTCTAGAAGGAGCCGCAACAATTATATACTTCCTAGACAACCAGATAAAAACTCTAATTATAGAAAGAGAAAGACCAAACCTAAAAGAACATTTCCTAGAAGGATTCCTAAGCACTTTCCTAAACCAAATGCCCATGTTTTTCATAAAATTCAAAATCATGCGCAAAACATTTTTCAGCAAAAATCTAATGCTCGCAAATTTTATCAATTGAGAGCTAATAAGCGCAAAATGAAAACTAGAGCAATTTGGGTTAGAAAAGATGATCTATTACCTCAAATGAAGTGTAATATAGTTGTTACTGCTCTAAAAGCTGAACACACATCATCTGATTGGTATTTAGACTCTGGATGTTCTAAGCACATGACTGGGGATGAAACTAAACTTTTAAACAAAACCATCTTTGTTGGTGGTAAAGTCATTTTTGGTGATGGAGTTTCATCTCAAAGGAACTCTCCAAGAAAATGGACTTCCTGTTCTTGAAAATGTCCTTCTAGTTAAAGGTCTTAAGGCAAATCTACTTAGTATATCGCAATTTTGTGACTCAAATCATAGTGTTACCTTTTCAAAGAACAATTGCAAAATTTTAAATGAAAAAGGTGAATCCATAATTACAGGATTCAGGACTCCTGACAATTGTTATACTGTCATGAACAAATCTGAAATCTGTAATGTTGCCAGAATGGATGACAACGAGATATGGCATAACAAAATGGGTCATATAAATTATGATAACCTTAGTAGACTGACCTCTCAAGAAATAGTTAGAGGAGTTCCTAAAATTAAACTCATTCCTAATATTGTTTGTGGTTCTTGTCAGGAAGGTAAAATTGTTAAGGCACCTCATAAGAAAGTTAATGATGTTCTTACCTCTAATCCCTTGGAGCTCATCCATATGGACCTAATGGGTCCCTCCCAAACTGTTAGTCTTTGTGGACACAGTTATATTTTAGTTATGGTTGATGACTTCACCAGATTTACTTGGGTAGCCTTTTTAAAACAAAAGTCTGACACTTTCTAAACTTTCTTAAAAATCCTTCTTCGGATTGAAAATGAAAAGGACACTCAAGTAAATAGAATCCGTAGTGGTAGAGGTGGAGAATTCAAAGACATTGGTATTATTGAATACTGGACTATAATGGTTACAAACATGAATTCAGTGCTCCTAAGACTCCTCAACAAAATGGAATTGCCAAAAGAAAGAATCTTACCCTTCAAGAGATGGCACGTGTTATGTTACATGCCAAGAATTTACCTAAGTATTTTTGGGAAGAATCTATTCGTACTGCCTGTCACATCATAAATAGGGTTTATCTTAGAAAGAATTCCAAACAAACCCCTTACGAACTTTGGTACAAGAAAAAGCCCAATCTTAAGTACCTTAGAACTTTTAGTAGCACTTGTTATGTATGCAAAGATAGGGAACACTTATCCAAATTTGAGAGCAGGGGAGATAGAGCTATATTTTTAGGATACTCACCTAACAGTAGAGCCTATCGAGTGTATAATCTTCACACTAAAACCTTGATGGAATCCATAAATGTAATTGTGAGTGACACTACTGTAGAGAGTAAGACTGGTGAATCAACTATTGAGGAAGAGCCTACAAACATTTTAGAAAATAACTCTCCTAAAATAGATGATTCATTACCAATTGAGGCACCTGAAGTACCTAACTGGGTTTCTAAGGATCATCCCATAAATAACGTAGTTTGTAACCCTAGTGAGCCAGTGCGTAAAAGATCCCAACTAAGAAACTATGCACATTATGCATGTTTTGTTTCCCTTGTGGAACCAAAGAATGTAAATGAGGCATTGAATGACTCTCACTGGATTTCTGCTATGCAAGAAGAACTTCTTAAATTTGTCATTCATGATGTTTGGTATCTTGTTCCTCGTCCTGATCACAAAAAGGTTATTGGAACACGTTGGATTTTTAAAAATAAGACTGATGAAAGTGGGATAATCATTAGAAATAAAGCTAGAATTAGTTGCTCAAGGATACTCTCAAATTGAAGGAATAGATTTTAACGAGACCTTTGCTCCTGTTACTCGGTTAGAATCTGTTCGTCTGCTCTTTGCTATAGCTTGCCACATGCATTTTACACTTTACCAAATGGATGTCAAATCTGCATTCCTTAATTGAATATTGACTGAAGAGACCTATGTAGAACAACCTAAAGGGTTCATTGACCCTCAATATCCAAATCATGTATTTCGTCTTAAAAAGGCTCTGTATGGCCTTAAACAAGCACCTAGAGCTTGGTATGAGCGTCTTTCCAGTTTCCTCTTAGATAAAGGTTTCAAAAGCGGTGGAAATGATCAAACTCTTTTCGTCAAACATTTTGACAAACACATCATTATTGCTCAAGTTTATGTTGACGATATTATCTTTGGATCAATTTCTCCCTCAGAAGTAAAATCCTTCTCTGAAACTATGCATAAGGAATTTCAAATGTCCCTTATGGGGGAGTTACAATTATTCTTAGGTCTTCAAGTCAAACAAAATTCAGAAGGATTATTTGTATCGCAATCTAAGTACGCTTTAGAGATAGTAAAAAAAATTGGCCTCGAGAGTGCTAAAGATGCTAAAACGCCCATGAGTACTACGTTAAAACTTTCTAAAGATGAACATGGAAAATCCGTAGATCCTACTCTATATCGTAGTATGATAGGAACCTTACTATATCTTATTGCCTCGCGTCCTGATATTATGTATGCTGTGTGTGTATGTTCTCGTTATCAAAATAACCCTAAAGAGAGCCATTTGAATGCTGTTAAACGTATCATTAAATATGTAAAAGGCACTCTGAATCTAGGACTTTGGTACACTAATGACACACCAAGCACTATAATTGGGTACACTGATGCTGACTGGGATGGGTGTACTGATGATAGTAAAAGCACATCAGGAGCATGTTATTATATAGGTAATAACTTGGTAGGATGGAGTAGTAAGAAACAAAACTGCACATCACTCTCGATAGTCGAATCTGAATACATAGCCGCTGGCAGCTGTTGTTCTCAATTACTGTGGCTTAAACAAATGCTAAGTGATTATGGTATTCAAGAAAACCAATTGCATCTCTATTGTAATAATCAAAGTGCGATTAATATTTCTAAAAACCCTGTTCAACACTCACGAACAAAGCACATAAAAATTAGACATCACTTTATACGCGAATTGGTTGAAACTAAGGAATTAGAAATTAATAGGTATGTTCACCAACCTCTAGATTTGCATCTCGCAGATATGTTCACCAACCTCTAGATTATAATAGGTTCATTTCCTAGCGTAAATCTATTGGTATGGTTTGTGCTGAGTAATACATTTGCTGCTTATCCAAGTTTTTCCCTTTGTCCATTTGAGACAAAATGGGGGAGAAATTTGAGTCTCTAATAATTCTTTACATATGCTAAACAACTTGATCCTAGTGATTCATTGCAGGTGTTTGTACAGATTTTCTCAACAGATGTTATAGGGTATTCAATTGTAAATAGTTAAGTTATGTACTTTTGTTTTCTAGGATTTGGGTAGATAGAATATTTACAGGAATAGGTTTTTCTTTTCTCTTGTCGCCCTACGAGTCCTAGTTGACTCAAAGGAGATTTTGTCTCATATTTCCAAAGGGGGAGATTGAAGCACCTTATACTCTTGACTCACTTGAGTCTATATTGTATAAGTGTTCATCTAGTTTGGAAATAGTGACAAAATTATGTCTAACCTAGAATCCAAAGAACCTCAGAGCTTGCATTTCTATTTCATCTTTGATTGAAGGGACCTAGACCTAATTACCAACACTCACACACAGTAGAATGTATCATTTTCATGTCATATTGCATATTAGTGTGTGTTTAAATCCACAATATTGTTTTTAAATCTTTTTTGGGTTTTTTTTAAAACTTTTTAAAAATAAGGTTTTATTAATAAAACTTGGTTTTAAAAAGTTATGGGGTAAATCTGCTATTTTAGAATGTTGGTTTAATTGTCTCAAAGTTAGTTTGGGTAGAAACAAAAAGCGGCAGAGACTTCAGGGTTTAATTTGTAATTATTTTAGACGCGCGTTTTATATCGTCTCATATGCCAACATGTGTTAGCTTCTGATTGGTGAGAAGTGTGTTTCCTTGCTGAGACAAATCGAGTGATCATTCTCATCCCTTGGATCATTCTTATCAATGTTCTGCATGTCTTCCTTCATAATCCCTGTGATCCCCTTTGAACCAATCAGGAGAGCTTTAACCACCGCATATCGTATGCCGTTGGATCTAAGTCAATCGAACTTGACTAAATCTGGACCCTTGGTTTCAATCCTTATTCTCGAACCTTCCCAGCCTCTTATAAAAAGGCTCCTACTCTCAACCTTCGAGGACTTTTGCCATTTTCGTCATTTGAGAGTAAATAAGAGAGAGTAGAGACAGAAGAGAGAGTAGAGAGTGAAGAGAGAAACCAGAAGAGAGAGAAAGAGTTAGAAACCCTAACCCTAATCCTAAATCGTCTACACAGTTCAAACCAAATATAAACCTTCAAACCTCTATACTTTACCAAACACAACCTTGAGTGTTTGAGTGATTTAAAAGATGATTTGAGAGTTGGTTTGTTGCTGTAACCTCTTCTTCTTTGGATCTTATTTCCAACTTAATCATTTTCTTAGATCTGTTGTTCTTGTATATAGAAATTTTTAGATCTGAGTTTTTCATGATATATTACACTTAGTTTGCATGTTTGTTTCTCAGCTTGAGAAATATTTTGTTGATTCGTTTTCTGTAAATGTTTTTAACTTTGAAATCAACAAAAATGTTTATGTTTCTAGTTCTCTTAAAACTAAACCTTTGACCTAATTTGGAATCACACTTGGAGGTTTTCAATCTCGAAAATCTTTTCAAAACTCTGAGATTGATTAAGATCTTGACTGTCATCTAAGCAAGATATCCGTGGATTCTGGGATTGATTTAAAGGTCAAAACAGGTTCAAAGTTTTGTGAGAAGAGAGAAAAAGAAAAATCACAGCATATAGACTTATATGTAATTTGCTAGGATTGTTTGTACTTAATAAGTGTGAGTGTGTGCATGCATGTATTAGAGAGCACCTCCACAAACACTTTCACACTACAACACGAAAAGTGTTGGTAATAAGATCTTGAGAAAAAAGATTCGACGTAAAGAGCTTGAACAAATTGGAGTTAACAAACTGAGAGAACAACACCAACAATCAGAACTGCAGAGAAGTTATAAGGACACCAGAGGGTACATTCCTAAACTTATATAGGTCTGAGTTGTATGCATGTTTGTTATATAGTTTGTAACTGTTAAATTTGTTTATAGTGGATTTTTGTTTTACTCCGTAGAGGGAGTCGTGGATGTTTCCTCAATTGGTGAGGTTTTACCACGTAAAAATCTTGTACTTAATCTTCCTACATCGTCTCATCTCATTCTTGGTTGTGCTGGGTTTAAAATCTTGTTTTAAAACTGTTTAATAAACCTGTTATTCAAATCTTGAATAGATCTCGTACATACTGTTTTGTTAAACACATCTTGTGTTCAAATAGTTTTGTTTTTTCAAGAAAAAAGTTTCCTCAAAAAACAGCTCGGAGTTACTTAAATAGTTTATTTTTAATAAACGGCTTTATTAACAGAATTTCAGTAAGTGGTGTTAGGTTTATGATTGGTTGGTGGGGCGATAATACCCCGATCAATTAGACGGAGGTGGAAACACTGATCAGTAGTGAGCATCAATTTTGATGTTTTTGAGAAGTGGGTTTGGTAATGGATGAGGGTCCAGAAGTTTGATAAGATTTTGGTTTAACAAGGCTTGGTATACTTTAGAAAGTGGAGCATGGAGCTCGGTGTATTGTTTTCTTGCGGGATAAGGATGGCTTTCTGGATCCCAAGAGGTAGCAGCCTCAGAGATATTATTAATGGTTATAATTGTGGCATTGGAAGGCTTCTCATATTTTCTGGGGGTGAACTCTCCGGACACCTTATATTTCTTGGCCTCTGTCTTGGTAACACCTTCTTCAATCTCCACACTCGTTTCTCAGAGAGCTCATAATTATGGGTGATACTGACCTCCTATAGTAGCTCTGATATGGGGTAGTAAATTCTTCTTCATTATGCTGACTAGTTCTTCTTCGGAGGGCCGATTGCTTATGGTGGCAACTTTCTCTCTTCAGTTGTCTATGAAGTTACTGACATTCTCTTCAGAGTTCTTCTTGAGAAGTTTTAGATCACGGTGTGTAACCTCTAGTTTTTCACTGTACTTATACCGTGACATAAATTCCAGGGCAATATCTTCCACACTGCGAATTTTGGATTCCTCAAGGGATAGGAACCAACGAAGAGTACTGTCCTTCAAATTCTGTTGGAACATCTGGGCCATTATATCTTCAGAGGCACTGAGGAGAGTCATTGCTCAGTGATAGCTGTGAATGTGAACAATTGGGCGGCCTCTACCCCTGAAATTATCGATAACTGGCATCTTAAATTTCTCCAGCAATCTTACTTTAGGGTATGGAGATATGTGAGTATCGTCTATGTAGTTCTCGGATATGTTAACTTGGTAAAACTTCTTCGACAACAGCTTGAGGTCTTCCTTGACCTTATTCAGTTTTTCCTCCTTGGGATCAACAGGTACTGGCAGGTTAGCTCCTGGTTGGGCAAGGTTTGACATAAGGAGCTGAGCTGGAAGTGACCCATTAGTAGGTGGGGAACACAGAGTATGTTGATATTCTTCGAGAACCCAAATAGGCTTGGGAACAGGCGGACTAATGGCATGAGGAAAGAGAACATCGGGTTATTCAGGAACTGGGATTCAGTTTTGCTGCTTCTCATGAACCTTGGTTTAAAGGTTATCAATCTTGGCACTGAGTTGGACCAGGACTCGCATCAGATCAGGTTGTACATTCGGTGATTAATCGATGTTTTCCATGAAGGAATGGTGAAGGTTGATTTCAAACTCAAATGAAGTAGTAGGGGAAGTGACGGATCTTCGGGGCGATTTAACGGAAAACTGAAGGTAATAGGGAGCCAGGCCCAGAATCGGGCATGCGATCGACCTGAGAAGGGAAGAGATTCGAATATATATTTGAAAAAAGGGGGAAAGGAATTTTTTTTTGTTAAATAAGAGGAGAATTATTTTTGAGATTTTTGGTAAAAAGGAGGAACAATGTTTTTTGGTATTGTGATGAAAAGGAGGAAAAATGTTTTGGTTATTTTAGCTTTTCAAGAAAGAAGAGGAAAAAAATGAGAGAAAAAGTCTCAGTATGATTATTATGTTTATGTTTTCACTTGTATTAGGTTTACCTAAATGCAAAAGGAATACCGAACAGGACCCGTGCCCGAGAAAATTGGGTTTGGGAAAAATAGGTAGGACAGGGTTACACTTATTTCCAAACTCATGGACAGGGTCCTGTTTTGAAAAAAAGACAAAATCACACAAAAAATTAGGCGTCATGACGACCCATAATTTCGATAGAGTTTCATGTGGCAACCAACAAACTAAATATGAGTGTCCTAGTTCTTATGCCTATATGAGGATTTTGCAGTTGTTGGGTTAGTGGAAAGGTTCCCCCCTTGACATAACTTTCACGATATACTTCTTTCTTTTGAGAGCAATCGGTACGTGTGGACAAGCCATTTGATATACTTGCGTGTACATGAATGTGTCACTATATACCTCATGGGGATAGTACATTTGAGAGAGAATTTGATATACTCTATATACGTGAATGAGTTCCTTGCTATATACCTCTCGTCGTGAGTTCGATTAAGCGTTACAATGCGAGGGGAACCATTTTATATACGTAGAAGGTACTAGGACAATGGAAGATGAAATTCATATTGTTTAGACTAACTGCGACCTGTCGGACCAGTGCCCATCACAAAGTGATCCCCAGTACAGGACAAAATTTTGGTCAATGGTCATTGTTGATGTAAAAAATTAGATCACTCTAAATTTTCAATCACAGATAAATAAATGAGACAAAGAATTTTAAAGTGGTTCAGCCTTATAAGAATGGCCTACGTCCACTGTTGTTTTATTGCTGAGCGTTTGGGAATTCTCGATTACAAGTTATCTCAAGAAATTTCGGTCTGGGGGTCCCCTTTACAATGAGGATTGTAGAATGTATTTATAGCCCTGAGGCTGTAATGTGAAAGGGTAATACATTAAATGATGTACATATGAAAGGGTAATACATTTAATGCCCTCTTTGCGTGTGCGTCCAAATGATAAGCATTTAATGAGCAGTTAAACTGTTGGTATCCTGCTTCGAGGTGCAGCTCGGACCGCCATGAGTAGCTCGGACCGCCTAAGCTTCTCGGTATTTAAGAGTTCCTCGGAGAGGCATTGTTCCTCGGAGCTTGTGAGTTCCTTAGGGAACTAGTCTTCCTCGTTGTAGTCTTGTTCCTCGGAGCGAGTGGGTTCCTCAGAAATGTTTGTTGTTGCCATGTAGATAGCCACGTATCTTCATATGATTGGTCCGTGTCAGCAGATTAATTTTGGTATCAACAGAAGCCCCCAATGTTTCATAGTTTGAAATTTGAGGAGTATGGAACATTCTTTCTCGGAATATGGTAGCTTTAAATAGTCTTCCTGATTTTTAGGAGCGTTTCCCTTGTATTTATTTCTCCTTCCCAATTCGTAGAATGATGCTTTTTTGGACTTTTTGCGTGCTTCGATTCCCGCGTTACTTTTCGTCTTCTTAGCCGCTGTTGTTCGCTTCGATTCTCATGCCACTTTTCCTCTTTTTAGCCGCCGGTAACATAATCATCCTTTTTGTAATCATTACTTCACCATTTCCCAAGGCAAGGTATTTAAACTTCATAGACGCTCCCATCGTCTTCTACCTTTCAAATTTTTATCTTCGAGCTTTACGTCGTCTCTTCCTACTCTCTTGTGCGTTCATCTTTTTCGTTGTTCGTTGTCAAGAGCTCTACTCTTTTTCTGTAAGATCTTCTTCTTTCTTCTTCATTTCTTTTATTCATCATCATGGCTTACTCTATTGAGTCTCTTGAAAAGTTTCGCTCTGATTTTTCCATTCCCTCTTGGGTTGTCTTGGAAGAGCTTTCTGAGCCTTCTGATTATTTAAATTTGGCTGAGGGACATTGGTTCCCTAGCCTTTTTATTGCTGAGTGTGGATTTTCTTTTCCACCAAATCCCTTGTGTCTGGAATCCTGTCATTATTTTGACGTCGTTCCTGCGAGAATAGCCCCCAACGCATGGAGAATAGTTAACGGGGTGCATAAATTAAATCAAGTCCATGGAACTCGCATAGGAATTCCAGAAATCATGTACTGCTATAGATGGGCAGTTAATGATAATATTTTTTATTTAAAAACTAGATTTTTAAATAGAGCCTTAGTAGTCAATCTCCCTGATGCCAATAGGGATTATTTTGAACATGGGGTTGTCATAAAAAATTGGCAACACCCTCCATTAGCTGGAGATGAGGTTTACTAAGGTCTCAGATGCCCTCCTTATGGCAACGGGATAGGTTATTTTTATTTTATTTTATTTATTTTGAAATCAAGTTTCTTTTGTGTTTGATAAAATGTGCCACTGGTAACAATGTTTATTTATTTGCAGTTGATAACAAAAGAAAGTGCCCAAAGGAAGCAGATGTTAATGTAAGACATATGAAACTTATCTGGAGTCTGCATCAGAGTGTTGCTGATGAGCATATTAGGTCGGTCTCGTATCTGCTCCAGTACAAGATCTACACCACTTCCTTCACTGCTCGTCCAGTGATAAGTGAATCAGAGCCAGTTCCTACTTCCACAAGCTCATCACCTGAATCCCATATTCCTTTAAGTGAAAGGATGAAGAAGAGAAGACCTCCTGCCCTGTTTGAGAAGACTGCCTCCGGTTTTGGGGAGGTAAAAAGGAGTAGGATTGATGTCCCAAAGGAGGGGACGAAGAATATTGATGCAGCTCCTCCCGCTGCTCCTGTTAAAGTTGCCGAGAAGCCCGTAGTGGCTCCGTGCAGGTCTGTTGCTCCTGGAGAGGTGATTGTGATATCACCGACCAAGGGTTCTTCCTTGGTTGAATCGGTACCTGTTCCCCCGAGGAGGTTGAAGAAGAGCTCCTTGGTCCATTCGGCTGATACCATTGCTCAGCTCCCAGTTACTAGAACAGGGGTTCCAATTTTTGTTCCCCTGAGCTCTGCCATGATCTCGATAAAGTCCTCGATCATTCCCGAGGTACAAGGTACTGAAGAGAACCTTACTCGGGACATGGTCACCTCACTAGCTGCCCGTCATCTTGCTTTTGTAAGTCTCTTTACTTTGAATTTTTCATATTCCCTTTGTCATTTCTGTTTCTAACTTGCTTTCTTTTTCTGTTCACAGTTGACGAGCTGCTTCAATATAATCCTGAAGAAGGATGAAGCGATTAAGGCTTCTTGCTCCTCGTCCAGCGTGGAGGGAGCTCTGGAAGAAGCTACTAAGTCTCTGGCAGATTCTCGTCAGAAATATACTGATGATAAAGCTGTCTGGGAGAAGAAGCTTGCCTCCACCGAGCAGGATAAAGCTCAAGCTGTTGAGGCCTCCAAAGAGTTGGAGAAGAAAAATAATGCCTTGGAGAAGGCAATAAAGAGCTCGCAGAGAAGCTCAAAACTGCTGGAGAGCTTGAAGATAATCTCAGGGTTGCTGAGGAAAGGTTGGGCCAACTTCAAGAAGTAGGTCGGCAAAAGGAGGAAGAAGAAAATAAATTGAAGGCTGCTGAGAACCTGCTGTCTGAGAAACTTTCCTCGGAGAAGCTGAAGAGGAAAGATGCTGTGAAGAAGTCCTTTAGCTCCGGCTGGGACAAGGGTTGGAACATGGGGTTGGCTGCCATGGTGTCGCAAGTGGACTATGGCGGTCTTAAATATTTTAGGGATGGATGGGTTTCCGCCATTCAGGAGATGAAGGTCGACGAGTCTTTCGAGCTCTTCCAGAGACATATCCCTGGTCCCCCTCCAACTCTAGAAGAATTAGAAGAGGACGAAGCTACCTCTGAAGAATCTTCGATGGTGATGGGAGATCATGCCCTAGCCATCCAGCCTGCTGATGGGGAAAATCAACAAATCATTTCTTCCTTCGAGCAACTACCTATTCTCCCAGAGCAGCTATCTCTTCCCTCCGAGCAACCTACCTCTTCATCCCAGCCTCCCGAGAAGGTTTTGGGAGATAAGGAAAAGGTTTAGTGTTGTTCGGGTTTCTTTTTATTTTTTTTCTTTTTCAAATGTAACTCAGAAGATGTAACTATAAATTATAATCTAATAAAATTTAAACTTTTTGCATATTGTTGTCTATCTTTCATTCATACTCTGCTTATTCTTCTTATTGATGATTGCTCTTCTTTCTCTACTAGTTTCTGTCCAGGATGGAATTACTATCTGCTCATGACACAAAGTTGCTGCAACAATGTAATGAGTACTTTAAGGCTGGTCACACAGACTTGAGTGCTGCATAAGTTGCATACATCCTTGGTCATGATGCTTCAGAACAGGCAGTTGAAGCATATCAGTGCCTGAAGTGTCTTCTTGACCGAGCAGTGGACAATAATGTGGCTTACTATGACATGATCGAGGATCTCCAGTGTACCCTTGAAGACCTTCAGAATCAATACAAGGAATCAACTGCCTTGTTGCATGAGGGGTACGAAAAGAAGTATAAGATAATCATGGCTGACAAGGGCTACGAGAAGCTTTTTGCTGGGTATGATCTGAGGGAGAGAACTTTGAAGGGTGAGGTAGAGGAATGCAGACAGATTGCCAAGTTGTTGGAGCAAGAGAACAACAACTTGCAAAAAGAGCTATCACAATTGAAGTCTGCAGCCTCCACTTCCAGTGCCTTGATCCCAGTGACCGACGAGGGATTCTCGTTCTTAGAGGTTGAGAATGCCAAATTGAGGGAAGAATTGGAGACTTTGAGAAGCTCTGGCACCTCTACATCTTCCCGCGGCCGAGCAAGAGCTCCTCGGGGACGAGCAAGAGCAACTCGAGTTCTTATCGAGGAACAGAGGACTCAGTCTGCATTAGAGAACCAGGCTTTCCAATTAATGGCGAAAAATCAGGCTTTATCTGATATGTCAAAGAAGATTAGGGACTTGGAAAAACAGCTCTCCGCGCAGAAGTCAATCTTGGAGAATAAGGAGATTTTCATCAAGAATCTTCACGAGCAGCTAGAAAGGCTAACATATCAATTCCATAAACAGCCCAGGGAGTTCTGGATGGCTGGATACAACGAAGCACTATTCCACTTGGACGATCGTATCCAGAATGCCAACAATGAGTGCTACAAGCAAGGCTGGTTGAATGCTTTAGGTGTTCTTAAGCTCGAACAAGGTCATTATCTGTGGGACTACCATGATCCCGGGTTGCTCGACTTGCCTGTGCCCCCATACAATTTGGAGATGGATTGGATCCCTGCTCGGGCCATTCCTCGGAGCTTAATTTCAAAGTATCTCGGTGACTACAATTTACATTCTCAAATCGAGGTATCTCGTCCCGAGCATCTCTTAGACCGACCATCCGTGATGAATGTCAGGATGTTGAAGGACCTCAACTTCATCAATTCTCCTCTGTCTTTAAATGATCCTCCTGCTGGCGAGGAGCCTGTGTCAAAAGTAGAGGGTAAGAGACCAGTAGAATAGGAATTTTTGATGTAATAGTTAGTATACA
This sequence comes from Sambucus nigra, assembly GCA_949130495.1. Taxonomy (NCBI): domain Eukaryota; kingdom Viridiplantae; phylum Streptophyta; class Magnoliopsida; order Dipsacales; family Adoxaceae; genus Sambucus; species Sambucus nigra. The sequence goes on from OX422215.1 coordinate 680,097,783, forward strand.
TGTCAATGTAACTGTAATTTCATTATCAATGTAATTTATTTTGAATTCAATGAAAGACTTTCATTTTTGTTTGCAAATCTTGATTGCTATTATCTTGTAATTATCAAACACTTTATATTTATGCGTATCTGTTAAAAAAAATAACAATATTGTGTTGTTTGTCGACCAACTCAGTAACAATTAAAAAGTTACAAGTATCAATACTGTTGCTCGATCACTTAATAATAAAGTAATGAGTATAAAAATGTTGTTTAAAATGTTTCCAACCATCCAAGGTTGTTAGATCGACCAACTACAGTTAGTGGATTTTTATCCCCGACCAGCTATAGTTAGTCTTTTTGAAATAATTTTACCTATAAAATGTTTCCGACCAACCTCATCGATAAATTTTGCTTGTCGACTAACTACAGATGGTGGGTTTTTATCTCCGACCAGCCGTAGTTATTAGACTTTTATCTTAAATGTTTCCGACCAACCAAGGTCGGTAAATTTTCTTTGTCGACCAACTACAGTTGGTGGGTTTTTATCCCCGACCAGTCATAGTTAGCAACTTTTGTACTTTCTAGAATAATCTTACCTCCCGACCAACATAAGTTGGCATTTGCGAGAATATTTTGTTTCCTAGCCAAACAGGTTGGCATTTTTAGGAATATTTCGTTTCCTAGCCAAATAGGTTGGCATTTTTAGGAATATCTCGTTTCCTAGCCAAACAGGTTGACATTTTTAGGAATATTTCATTTTCTAGCCAAACAGGTTGGCATTGTTAGGAATATTTTGTTTCCTAACCAACCGAAGTTGGCATTTTTAGGAATATTTTATTTCCTAACCAACCGAGGTTGGCATTTTTAGGAATATTTTGTTTCCTAACCAACCGAAGTTGGCATTTTTAGGAATATTTTGTTTCCTAACCAACCGAAGTTGGCATTTTTAGGAATATTTTGCTGTTGAGCATTCTGAGTTTTGCCGAGTGTGTAGCACTAGTATTCCCCAAAAAATTCTCAATAAAAGGAGAGACTTTAGCAGAATATCTTCATTTTATTCATACTGATGGAACTGTGTTACATATACATCACTGATAATACTTGCGTAGGTGCTCTGCGTTCCATGATTTCTTGAACTCTTCCCCCTCTAGAGTTGCTATTCGATAAGTTCCTGGTCGAACAACTTCTGTAACTCGGTATGGTCCATACCAGTTTGCTTCCAGCTTATTGTGCTTTTGAATTACTTTCTTCAGCACATAGTCTCCTTCTTTCAAGTCACACTTCTTCACCCTTTTGTTGTAGAACAAAGTTGTTCGCTGCTGGTAAGCAGCATTTCTAATGCATGCTTCTTCTCTAACTTCCTCGAGCATGTCTAAATCCAGTCTTCTCATTAAGTCGCTGACAGGGGAATTGAAATTCAGTACCCTGTGTGTTGAAAGTCCCAACTCAACAGGTATGACAGCTTCACTCCCAAATGCCAGCATGTATGGTGATTCTCCAGTTGCTACTCGGCGAGTAGTTCGGTAAGCCCAAAGTACTGATTATAACTCGTTGATCCAGTTCACTTTTGCATCATCCAATCTTTTCTTCAAGCCATTTAGTAGCGTCCTGTTTGTCACTTCAGTTTGTCTATTGCTTTGAGGATGGCCTGGTGCTGAGTGGACCTTCAAAATATTTGATTGATGATAATATGCGGCAAACTCCTCGTTATCAAATTGTGTTCCATGGCCTGTGATGAAGGCATGAGGTAGACCGTATCGACAAATGATGTTCTTCCAAACAAATTGGTACACCTTCTCGTACGTCATGTCAATGAGTGACTCAGCTTCTACCCATTTAGTAAAATAATCCACTGCGACGACGAGGTACTTGAACCTTCCTCGGGTCGTTGGTAGTGGCCCAACCAAGTCAATTCCCCACATGGCAAATGGACAAGGGGAAGTTATGGGTGTCAACAATGCTTGTGGAGTTCTTCGGATGGAGGAAAAATGCTGGCACTTATCACACTTCTTGGCGTAGGCTATGCAATCAGCCCTCATCGTCGGCCAGTAGTATCCTTGTGTCATCACCCTTTGTAAAAGCGTCCGACCTGCTACATGTGCTCCACAAGACCCTTCGTGTATCGCTTCAATTAATTCTTTCACCTCAGAGGGGTGTACACATCTCTGCAAACCTGCCATAATTCCTCGTTTATATAAAACACCATTAGTTAATACATACCGAGCAACTTTAAACTTCAATTTTTTGGCAGCGAGCTTGTCAATTGGCAATTCTCCTTTCTCGATATACGCCCTGATGGAATCCATCCAAGATGGTCCTAAATCAAGGGTGATAAAGTTTATCGTCAGATCTTCATCTATGCTCCGACCAGCTAACACTTCAATTGGGATTGTTCGTCGTAGCTCGGTGCAAGTAGCTGATGCTAGTCGAGCTAGGGCGTCTGCTCTCGCATTCTCCATTCTTGGTATTCTGATCAGCTGAATAGCGGTAAATTTTGACACCATCTCCTTTGCCTTTGCATGATATCTGATCATCAATTCTCCTCTAACTGCATATACTCCCATCATTTGGTTTATGATCAATTGAGAATCACTGAAAATAATGACCTGTTGCGCCTCCATAATTTTTGCTAAACCGAGTCCTGCAATCATGGCCTCATACTCAGCCTCATTATTGGAAGCTTTGAATTGGAAACGCAAGGCGTATTCCATATCGACCTCATCCGGAGTGATCAAAACTATCCCCGCGCCGCATCTTGTAGTGCAAGATGAGCCATCTACATATAGTCTCCATATAGGTAACTCGTCTTCAAATTTCTGATCAGTTAGAGTTCCTCGGTGAAATATTTGTTCCTTCCTTTCCTCCTCGGATTTTTCTTTCTCTTCGTCGATCATTTCTTCTTGCCCTTTTACCAACCAGAGTTGGTCTGAGACCGAAGCCAATGATATTGTAACATCCACTTGCCCTTTTACCAACCGGAGTTAGTCTGAGCTAGTGTTTCTTGATCCTGTAACATCCATAGGTTGATCAACAAGTAACTCTTGTTTCTCATCCGGAGTCCTCACAACTATCTCTCCATCACATCCTGTAACATCCACATGCCCTTTTACCAATCGAAATTGGTCTGAGCCTGTATTTTTTGATCCTGTAACATCCACAGGTTGATCAGCAAGCAACTTTTGTTCCTCGGAGATATCAGGGTAGGTGAACTCCGCTATAAAATCTTCTACAGCCTGCCCTTTAAGCGATGATCTGGGTTCATAGACTATATTATATTCACCGAGCTCTATTGCCCAATACATCAATCTTCCTGATTTTTCTGGCTTATGAAGGTCTTGCCTCAATGGCATATCAATATATACTACTATGGTATGAGCCTAGAAATATGGCCTCATTCTCCTACTCGCCTCAATCAGCGCTAGTGCCAATTTATCCAGCCTTGGATATCTGATCTCTGCTCCTTGGAAATTAGTTTTTGCACTCCATTCTCCACTCTGATCAACGCCGAGCTAACTGCATTCTCAGACACTGCAAGGTACAAATACAGTTTTTCTCCCGTCACTGGCCTGGACAACAGTGGAGGTGCTCCCAAGTTTCTCTTCAAGTCTTGAAAAGCCTTCTCGCATTCATCATTCCACTCAAAAGTCTTTTTGAGTGTCTTGAAGAATGGGAGACATCTATTAGTCGCTCGTGACACAAATCTGTTGAGTGCCGCTACTCGTCCTGTGAGACTTTGTACTTCCTTCTTCTTCGTTGGAGATCGCAGCCCTAATAGAGCTTTGATCTTTTCAGGATTTGCTTCAATGCCTCGTTGATTGACAATGTACCCGAGGAACATGCCTTCTGGTACTCCAAATATGCACTTCGTCGGGTTCAACTTCATTTGATATTTATCTAGTTGATCAAAAGTCTGACTTAAGTCTACTAGATGATCGACAGCTTTCTTGCTTTTTGTCAGCATATCGTCAACATAGACTTCCATGTTGTCACTGATTTGTTCAGCAAAGACCTTGTTCATCAGCCTCTGATATGTCGCACTTGCATTTTTCAAACCAAAAGGAATAACATTATAACAATAAGTTCCCCAAGGGGTAATAAAAGAAGTACTTTCCCTGTCTTCAGGTTTCATTTTAATTTGATTGTAGCCAGAATAAGCATCCATGAAGCTCAGCAACTCATGTCCCGAGGTAGCATCCACCGGTTGATCAATTCGGGGCAATGGAAAATGATCCTTTGGGCATGCTTTGTTGAGGTCGGTGAAGTCCACGCACATCCTCCACTTGTTATTTTTCTTCTTTACCATCACCACATTAGCTAACCAATCTGGATATTTAACATCTTCAATGAAACAAGCTTTCTGGAGCTTCTCGACTTCCTCCTGTATAGCTTGATTCTTCTCGGGACTGAATACTCTTCTCCTATGCTTCACAGGATTGATCTCCTTATTCACATTGAGCTCATGACATAAGAAGTTTGGGTCTATCCCAGGCATATCTTCATGACTCCATGCAAAAGTTTGTCTTCTGCTTCTAAGGAAAGTTATCAATTCCTGTTTTACTGAGGCCTCCAACGATGAACCTATTTGAGTAGTTCGCTCAGGGTGCTCGTTGTCCAGAATGATATTTTCAGTAGCTTCCACCACTTGACCCTTTACGAGTTGCGACTCATCTCGGGGATCCAATGTTTCAATTTCTGTACCTTCATCCACTTGATAAGTAGTGGTCTTTTTCTTTGATTCTTCCAGTTCTTCTTGCTCGGCGGATGAATAATAGCATTCCCGAGCTACTCTCTGATCACCTTTCACCACTCCTACTCCAAAGTTTGTTGGAAAGTTTAGGCACTGATGCACTGTAGATGGTACAACCTCGAACTTCTTCAATCCTAATCTTCCCATGATGATATTATATGATGATTGGACATTCTTATCCATCACGAAAAAACGTATTCTTTCTGTCCGACAAGCAGGCCACGTACCAATGAATATATCCAACTTGATCGTCCCAAGTGGAAATACTTTCTCGCCAGCAAAACCGATGAGGGGTCTGTGGTAAGGCTCCAGTTGAGATAGCTTTAGATTTAAACTATCGAAACACGAGTAGAACATGATGTCTGCCGAGCTACCATTGTCGACCAGCACTCTTGAAATTATGACTTCCTTCATTCTCATTTTGATCACCAGCGGGTCATCATGAAGATATAAAACACCTGCAAGGTCATTTTTTGAAAAACCGATAACCAATTTCTCCTTGTTCACCTTTCTCGGATGATCTTCCTCAGCTAAATTCATTCACTGAATGTACGAACAAGCTTGAGCCTCACCGAGGTAAGCTTTTCTCTCTGCAGTAAGGTCTCCTCCTCCTGTATCTCCTCCTGTAATAACATTATAATCAAATGACCCAAAGCGTATTGAAAATACCTCTCTTTCTGGCTGCCTTGGTTTCTTGGGAAGATCGGGGTCATCCTCTAGATTAACTTCATAGTTTCTCTTCTTGTTCTCCTCTGCTCGACGAGGAGACCTAGATCTCTCTCTAGTTAGGTCGTTGTTTCTTCTTTCGCCTCCCCGATAAACATACTTTGCTAGCTTTCCTCGTCGGATGAGTGTTTCAATCTCATTCTGAAGAGCTATGCAATTTTTGGTCATATGACCATGATCCTTGTGGAACTCGCAATATTTTTCTCTATTCCTCGTGTCAGGGTCTGCCTTCATTTTCTTTGGCCAGTTTAACTCCTCGTTGTTCTTAATTTCTTCCAGGACGTGGTTGATATTTACCTTCAAAGGTGTGTAATTGTCAAATTTCCTCAAGACCTCCCATGACGACCTGTTTTGGATTGTTTGTCACCACCATTGTTCTTATGATCTTTCTTCTTAGCTTTATCACCTTCCACCTTGGTTTCTTTGGCGTCCATATTCTTCTTCATAGACATAGCCTCCTCGGTATTCATAATCTTGGACGCTTTTCCTATCAGGTCCGACATGGTTCGAGGTGAATCTTTGGCCAAAGTGTAGTACAACTTATTTGGCAGTAGTCCACTCATCAAAGCGGTAATCGCTGTCTTCTCTTCATAGTCAATGACTTCGAGTTTCTCGTTATTAAAATGAGTTATATAATCTATGGTACTCTCACCAGATTTTTGTCTAACACTTAAAAAATGAGCTACTCGTTTCACTGGCTTTGCTCCAAAGCAGAAATTCCCAATGAATAGCTCGTCCAGTTGAAGAAAAGTTGAAATCTTACCCCGAGGAAGACTATTATACCATATTTGAGCAGATCCAGTAAGTGTTCCCGAGAATGCTCTACATCTCATCTCATCTGGGACAACATAGATGTCAGTTGTAGCTTGGTATTGTTCTATATGAAGGACAGGGTCAGTCTTTCCATCATACTTGGGAGTCACAACTGGTGCTTTGAACTTTGATGGTGTTGGAAAATCAACAATGTCCTGGATAAAAGGTTTTCCTCGAACAAAGGTTCGTTGTAGAGGATTCTTGGCCTTAGCCATTTCCCCTAATCTATCCTCCAGCCTCTGAATAGATCCTTTCCATGCATCATTTCCTTCCTCGGGCCTATTGGTTCGAGCAACTAATCGCGTTGAAGTGGCTTTCGGGGATTTATCTTGACGAGCAGCTGGTCGCGACTGGGAAGATCCTTCCCTTAAATCTGATGGTTGTCTAAAGCTCCTCGATGCTGCATTAAGAGGACTTTTATTCCTCTTAGGGCCTAATCGATCGAAAGGAGAAACCCTGCTTAATCTTTCCAATGCGCTGGTCCTTTCTGGGGAGAGTGTGACACATTGTTCAGTATCCGTGGCTCGCACCGACGAAGTTCGCCCAGGTTGATAAGAGAAATCATCAGATTCCTCATTGCGATGTGAGTTAGTATGCCTAGTACGCGAAGAAGGCGCACGGGTATTTCTTTGAATGCTTCGTGGTCCGAAATGGGCTGATGCACCGCCATGGAGGGTTTAAATGAGTTGTCGCATTGTTTCTTGCATGACGGTCTGTCCCTGAGCCAAATTTGCCATTATTCCAGTCAGATCTGGAACAATTGGTGGATCAGACGGATTTGGAGGGGTTCCAGCGTTTCGATTGCTGGATTCAGTAATATCAGGCATTGGCAATGGATTTTATTTGATTGAGAAAACGATATTACCAGTCGTTTCCCACAGACGGCGCCAATCTGTTGATGTAAAAAAATTAGATCCCTCTAATTTTTCAATCACAGATAAATAAATGAGACAAAGAATTTTAAAGTGGTTCAGCCTTATAAGAATGGCCTACGTCCACTGTTGTTTTATTGCTGAGCGTTTGGGAATTCTCTATTACAAGTTATCTCAAGAAATTCCGGTTTGGGGGTCCCCTTTACAATGAGGATTGTAGAATGTATTTATAGCCCTGAGGCTATAATGTGAAAGGGTAATACATTAAATGATGTACATATGAAAGGGTAATACATTTAATGCCCTCTTTGCGTGTGCGTCCAAATGATAAGCATTTAATGAGCAGTTAAACTGTTGGTATCCTGCTTCGAGGTGCAGCTCGGACCGCCATGAGTAGCTCGGACCGCCTAAGCTTCTCGGTATTTAAGAGTTCCTCGGAGAGGCATTATTCCTTGGAGCTTGTGAGTTCCTCGGGGAACTAGTCTTCCTCATTGTAGTCTTGTTCCTCGGAGCGAGTGGGTTCCTCGGAAATGTTTGTTGTTGCCATGTAGATTGCCACGTATCTTCATATGATTGGTCCATGTCAACAGATTAATTTTGGTATCAACAGTAATGCTCTTGGTGATGTAGTGTGCAAAATTCATGATTCTTGATTAGTATATTATGTAGAGAGTATTTTATTTGGCATGATGATCACTATACTAGTAGGGAAGGATGTATAAGTATCGTGAAAAGTAAATCTAGCACAGAATCATGGATACGTGTGATTGAGTGATGTGTGATTATCTACAAGTGAGTGTGTGGTAGTGAACCTGAGCATGGATCAACTACAAGTGGCGTGGGATATGTGCAAGTGAACATGAATATATATAAGTGTGATAACTGAAGGTGTGTGCTACTGAAACCTAAGCATGGATATTCTAAGTGGTCTATGAAATATGTGGATATAAGTGATCCTATATATAGTGTAAGTAGTGTGAGGTGTACATGGAAGATATTTACGAGTGAGTGGAAGTGAAAAGTGAGCATGAGATAAATATATAAAAGAAATAAATATAGGAAAAGGGAACATACTTATAGGTGCATATGCACACATACATAAAATGATAACACCCTTGCAAACAGAGTTTAGACCTCTTATGATAAGTCATCCCCAACAGAGCCTCCACTGTGGCCATCCTCGGGTCTTTCTTCCTTCCCCTTCCTCTGGGGAGGTCTCGGCACTCACGCGCGCTTGGAAGGAGAGAAGAAGGTCTCGTGCCCGTTTTTAGGAGGAGCGCTTCGGCCGTCGTCAATGTGGGGTGATGTAAAGAGATAGAGTCGCCAACCTATTTTGCACAAAATAGGCAAAAGAAATGATGCCCTCGAGAGAACGACATCAAAGACATACTAATGCTTAAAAAATCAATTGTTCAAAGGTTTGAGGGCTAAGTTACGGAATGAGAAGGTGTTAGGCACCCATCCCACCCTTTCGGTCTCTCATGGGCATGTGTTATTATTCTCCTTGAAAAACTCCGTGAAGTGTGTGCGCATGTATATATAAGTGGACAATGGAATTCCTCAGTTCTTGTCATGGAAAATGGCGGAGTGAGATCATCCGTAGGAATGTTTCCAAAATAGTAATTAAAAAGCATAATGTGTGCTCTTATCGGGATATCTGTCGTTATGGTAAAATGATGATATGTGTTAGATAAAGCACGAATAAGAATAAAAATACAATATATAATAGTAATATATGAATAAAAAATATGCAAGGAGGACTCGACTCTCGAGTTTTAATCTGAGACGCCTGCGTAGCCTAAAAAGACATCAAGGTCCACATAATTCGCATGCAATATGGGGGTAGGGTTTGTCCCATAAATCCAACCGGGGATTTTATTTAGATGTGTATGTGTAGCAAAATAATATTTTGATTTGAGAAAATGTGATGAGGAATCCCGTTTGGAATTTATGAGTAAGACTCTCTTTTTCTTGTCTTTTTTATAGAAAATATGTTATGTGCAATACTACTAATAAAAAGTGAGGTTATTAATATGTATGGAATAACAAGGATGAAATACTAAAGTAAAGATTAGATAAGTAATACGAAAATATTGAAGACTTGAAGATTGATATTGATTGTTAAAAAAGCTTCCCTCGCAAGTGGATGGAGGTTGTAGGAGTAGAGGAAAGGGTATTTTTCTAAATTGGGTGTGAAAGAGATGGAAATGAAAGGTGGGGAGAGGTTTCAAACAAGGAAACTTGGCTGACTTTAGAAGAATGTTGTTGAGATCACTGAAGTTGATGTTTCTGAGGCTCCTCTCAAAGTGAGCCCAAGATCTCCTTATAGGGCTATGGGGGGGGGGGGTGATGATCGACATTGTCCTTGTTTTCCCTATTGGTGGGCATCCCCATACACACTACCGATAGGTAGGGAAATGGGTTTGTCATTCGGCAACTTCATGCAGATTTCTAAAAAAAAAGGCCATAAAATGCAATCCATAAGTCCGAATCGTGCACGGGGCATACCGTTAGAAAGGGTATTCAGATCCCTTTAAGAATTAATTGGTCCATTCTCGGGTTCAAGAGTTGACTATGGTCAAATGGGGCTCGGAAGTGCCCTATGGTCTTTTGGACAAGACATTTTCGGAGGAAAACGGATCGTTCATCCAAACTATAAGCCCGATTTGGGCACCGGATGGATCATTCAAAAGGGTATTCAGATCCTTTGAAACATTCATTTCAGTTTTTTTCAGTTAAGAGAGTTGACCTAGGTCAAATAAGGTCCTTTGGAGTAAAATAGCTTGTTCGTCCGTATCATAAGGTTGATTCGCACACAAGGCCGACCGTTAGAAAGGGGATTCAGAGACCTTCAAAGAGTCATTGATCTTTCAATCGATCAGGGAAGTTGATTGGTGTCAAAATAGATCTCGAAAGCACATGGTGGCGTCCGGATCAATTTTTGATAGTAAAATGGACTGTTCGTTCGAACCGTAAGGCCAATTCGTGCACGGGGTGGACCGTTGGATAGGGTATTCAAATCCCTTCTAAGATTCATTGAGCTTTTACTTTGACGAGAAAGTTTATAAGAGTCAAATAGGTCCCAAAAGCGCCCAATGGCCTCTACATCGGTACTCAGAGTGTGATTTAGGGTTCTATGGTGAATGGGGAAGTGATAGGGACTTAAGGAGAGTCTTAGCAGGGTCCTAGAATGTGGTTTCTAGAGTCCTCATCCACATTAGGAGGAGTTCATAGGTCACATCTTTCAAACAACTCAAAGTTTGCCTGGGTGTCGACTTCCTTTAAATCATCTGACCAAACTTCCTTACAGTATAACTTTTTAGCATACTCTATCTGAATGGATGGAATAGAAAAGTCTTTATCCAATCCTTTATTAGGAGCCTGTTCATTTTACTTCTTGCTCTTATCCTTAAAAGTAAGGTTTTTAGTAATCAGGCTGGTGGATTTTTCTTTAGAAACCTTTGCCCTGCTCTCAGCTTTTATCAGCTTTTTCTCGGCCAAGGTCAACTTATCCTTGGAAGCCTTTTGTTGGTCCTCTGCTACCTTATTCATTTCCTCGATAGCTTTAACCTTTTCCTGTCAAGTCTCTCTCTCTCTCTCTCTCCAAAGCTTCCCTAGAAGCCTGTAAGGATAAACTTCCTCCACATCAATCAAGGAGGCCTTAAGTTGGTCATCTTTCTCCAGCATCTTATTATAATCCACCAAGAATTGCAAAATAATAAGTATGTTAAATTAGTACCGAAGAACGACAATAAATATTATGAAAAGTAAACAGTGGAGTTATAAAATTACCAATGCTAAATTTTGATTGGCCCTCATGGGGGATGATGCCAACTTATTTGCTGGAAGAGTACCAGTCTTTATTAAACCCCTCATCCGCCCAGGGTTGATCACGATACAGGCATCTTCAATTATGCCTTGCTCGATAGAAGATTTCTTGGCCAACTTTTGGTGGCTTGGTAGACCTTTCCTCAACCTCTTGAAGTGAGGTTCAATAATTTGGGCTACTTTGATAGTGAGGAATTGATGCCTCTTCTCAGTAGCCTAAGGCCTCTTATCAGTTGTATTAATATTTTTAGAAGGAGGGGTAGGAGATCTAGATCCAGTCAGTAAATTGGGGATCTTTCTTTTCACCATCTCTGCAGTAGGCGAAGTGCGAATAATAGTGATATCAAGGGACTCAAAAGAAAAAGAATTTCCTCCTTGGTCAAGCTCTACTCTAGTCGACTCAATAGCAGAAGAAGTGGACACTGGTTCTTCGTCTATGTTAATGGCTGATTGAGGCAAAACAACTGAAGGACAGACAATAAAAAAAGGTGACAACACTCTTTTATTCCAGGAAGAAAGAATCTTATCGAGGATGCTTCTCTCCTTCTCTTTCATGAATAGTTCATAAATACTTGAGGTCCTCAATATTAACTTCACTCTCCTTTGGGAACTTTTTTTTTCTTTCCTTTGCATAGAAACGGAATAAGTTAGTTACTCGTCAAAGCTTTAAACAGTTAGTAAACATGGAAGAAATTGAAAAGTAAAAGTATGACCTATGCCACATCGTTCCTAGGGCCATCTAGGTCCATTGTATGTCACCCCTCAAGAAGGGTGAATATTGCCAATTTTTCAGAATGAAACCATAATCCTAGTAGTCTTTGTTCAAATTTGGCAAATTAACCACCAATTCCCTATTGTCCTGCCTAGTCTTTAGATAATAAGTACTATCACCAATAGTTCCCCACTTATAACAAAACATCAGTTCAGGAATCCCAATATGGGTCCCGTGAATTTTATTTAGCCTATTCACCCCATTTACAACCCTTCATGTATTGGGGGATACTCTTGTTAGAACGACATCAAAATATTGTCAGAATTAAAGAAAAATGGGGTTTGGAGGAAAAGTGATACCACACTAAATAATAAATATACTGGGAATCCAATGACCCTCAACCAACGAATGCACATCAACAGGGCTATGGGCAATATCTAAGCCTACCCAACTTGGAATTTTCCCCGTTTCCCTAAAATCCTCCAAAGAATTGTCATCTACGATGTACACCATTACTGAAAGACAGGAAAATCGAAGAAAAGAAGAGAAAAAAAGCTTAAATAAATCAAAAAACGATAGCAAATAGCAAGCAACGAAAGTGAAGAAGAAAATCTTGAGAAGAAAGACAAAGGTTAAGATCAGAAAAGTTTGAGGTTAGGATAAATGGAGGGAAACATCCATCCTTTTATAAGTTGCCTCGAAAATAGAAATGAAATGATTAACTACATGAATATTTGAACTGTCGGCGGCCACATGCTTCCCAAAGCGCAAAAATACCAACATACCCTTTGGAGGTTCGCTAAAGTTTGAATTATTTACAAAAATTCCATTATCAACAGTACTGGTGAAAATTTTTAAAAGTCCAGAAAGTTGGCTTCTGACCAACTCTCTAAGATTACGCCGAGCAAAATTTTGAACAGATACTCCATACTTTTGATTAATCATCAAGCATGGAGCATTGGAGGCTTTTATTGTATGTAAAAATTACTCTCCTACGTGGAATAATAAAAAACAAGCACCTGTCCTGCTATGTGGCCATTCAACTATCTTGGTCAGCTTCATAGACACTTAGTCATCTAGAATGCCGACCAACATTAAGAACGTGAGCCGTCAAGAATAGAAAAGGTTACTCTGGTGGAATATCGACCAACTCTAAATATTAAGAGTGTCATTTATTGTATACAGATGTATGTCCCTAGAAATATAAAGGCATTCCATCTCTTGGGTTCCTAACCAGTATAAATGCATGTTCTCCCTTAGGTCAAAGGGACGATCTAACCAAGCACAAGCACACTACATACTGAGATATTATAATCACCTGAAATAATATCAACATTGGATGTAGGCTTTTCTTATAGTTGAGCACTTTAAAAACCTTGTTTTATTGAGTGTTTGTCTGACTTGTTTATCTCTATTTAACTGTGATTATAAATTTGGACGCCATCCATTTTTAGACATCAACAGTCGTGTTCATGTTAGGAAAGAAAATATGATTTCATGTTGTGTCGTATTTTCTTGGCGCTTGTCCGCATTATGTAAAATAATTGTGTTGTTTGATGATTAAGCTAGGTCGAGTTCATGCTAGGTAAAAATAATTATGATTTAATGTTATTTTTTTCATTTTAATTGGGTCATATTCGTGTTGTATTAAAAAATGTGTCGTTTCATGTTTTAATTGAATCGTATTCATATTATGTAAGAAAATAATCGTGTTTTTTCATATTTTAATAGGGTTGTGTTTGTATTGGATAAAAATAACAGTTGTTTGTATAACTTAAAAAAATATTTTTTTTTGCTTCACGATAAACAAATTTGAAGGCAAAGATGATAAAGAACTTGAGTGGTAGCCTAGTAAGAGAGGGGTTGAAAGTTAATTTTACAAATGACTTTTTTGATATTTTTAAAAGTTAGGAAGAAAAGTGGAGTGCACCAAGATTTTGTAGGAGCGCTAATAGCCTTATCCAAATTAATTTGGTCAAGGGAAAATATATCCTGAAAAATATGATTGAGGTTGATGAGGGGTTTATCAGTACATGTTTAAGACCAAGATGGATCATTTTAAAGCTTTATATTTTTTAGGAACCAGAACTCTGAATATGACACGTTCTTTATATTTACTCATTTCTAAGGGAAAATATTTGTTGAAGCAAGAAGAGTTTTAGGAGTTACATGTATTGCCTTGTATTTTTGGTTTTAGAATTAATTAATTAATTTGGTAAATTATTTGAAGTAATTATTTTGTTCAAACTTGAATTAATTAAAAAGATTATTTTATTTGGAATTTGATTAAATTAAAAAAAATTGAAGATAATTTGTTGTTCATTAAATAAATTTGGCTACACTTAATTAATAAATTGTGTAAGTTGACATTTTACTATGTAAGAACAAATTTTTAATTGATTCAATTTGTATGTGTTGTCTTAATTCTGGACAAGATTATTTGAGTCGTAGGATAGAAGTTGTATTTATGACCTTTCAAGCCTACGAAGTTTTTGCTGAAGACTTAGTAGCCAAGTCAAAGCGATCACATCCTATGCCGTGTTTCTTGCATCGCTTTCATCATCAACAGTCCAAGGATCTCCTAATTATAAATGCTTATGTTATGTTGGGCCTTGGAAATTTGTTATTGGGTGTTAGAATGTTTTCTAAAATATTTTTAAACGACTTTATATTTTTCCAAGAATAATAATCTGATTTTCCTAGGTCATTAGAAAGACTTTCCCAGGTCGTTTGAACGAGATTCCTTATTTGTTTGAATGATCATCTAAGGAGGTCATTTTTGGTTTGTGCAGATTTTTGGTTAGAAGTGTAGTTATTATCTCGTTTGAACAAGATGGCTATGTCATTCGAACGAGATTGAATGTCGTTCAAACGACCAGAATAGTTTTTCATAAAAGAAATTTTTTTTAAGCAATTTTCTCCATAACTTCCCACTACTTTTTCCCAACCATTTATGTAGTGTGGGAGATTAGTTTATTGAGAGACTTTTCCAACATCTAAGAGTGTTTTTGTTCTAAACTTATAGTTAAATTTAAAAACAAAAACCAAATTTACACCCAAATTATTTTTTGATCTAAGCTTCTACATAATATATGTTTGAGATCAAGTGTTAGCACCAGGTTCGTCATTCTCTACATCATTGAGATTATTTCTTGTGGAGAATTACATACGGTGGGATCCGTATGCATTATGGTAGTAATGCCCCATCTATGGACTCTGAGACGTAGGTGGACTCCTACGTTATCACTAGGAAGAGGTTGAAGGAACGAAGTGTGTCAAGGCTTGCAAGGGCATCGAGTCATTGAGTATGTCTTCTGTCTTGTCCTCGTATTAAATTTGTACTTAATTGACTTGTGGCTAGGCCGTCTGAGATTTTTCCTGTTAGGAACTTTTCTCGTATATCACGGCATTGTGGTTGTATGTTTTATCTTGCAAATTCACACTTAGATCATGTTTAGGTTAAAAAATAAAATATGTTTAACCACAAAAATGATTGTAAGAAAAAGTTGGGTTAGTTTAAGAAAAAGTTAAATTTGGAAAAATTCATATTTAGCTTGGTTTGCGTTAATTTGAACTTGAATCGATTTTTTTATAAAAGAAAAGAAAATTTAACTTGAAGAAATTAAAACTTGAATTAATTTTGTTCACGAGAAATTAATTTAAAGAAATTAAAATTCAAGAATTCCGAAACCATCATCCCATATTCATATAATTTGGTGTTTTAGATTGGTATCGGAGCACATAATTTAAATCATCCTCTTTTCAAATTGGTATCAGAGCACATAATTTAAATCATCCCCTTTTCAAATTGGTATCAAAGCACGTTCACTAAATTTTCGTGCTAGATCCTTTTAGGTTTAAATATGGAAAATTTATCATCTTCAAGGTTTCCTATTTTTGATGGTTCTAACTATGCGTACTGAAAATGCATATGAGGTCATCACTTAAGTCGTTAGATGAGCGTGTTCGGCAAGTGGTTGTTTGAGGGTGTCCCCACCAACTTATGTCGTAGGAGAAGTTCGTGTCACTAAACCCACAGAAATATGGAGTGAGGATGAGCTTAGGCTAGAAAATTTCAATTCTTGTGGTTTAAATGCTCTTTTTAGTGCCATCAAACTGGAGGAGTTTCACTGGATTATGACGTGTGAGACATGTAAAGAGGCTTGGGACACACTCCAACTCACCCATGAAGGTACTCGTACTGTTAAGCCTTCTAAACTCCAAAACCTCAAAACTCAATTTGAAACCATTAAAATGGATGAGAGTGAGTCATTCGATGAGTTCTATGCTAGATTGTCCGATATTGTAAATTCATCTTTTAAATTGGGAGAGAAGATACCCGAAAATCGTGTCGTAAATGTTTTTTTTGAGGTTATTACCAGAAAGATTCAATTTAATAGTGACCATTTTGAATTATTTAGGCACTTTAAAATTTATGAAACTTTAAGAGCTTGTAGCTGACTTACAAACCTATGCACTTGACATGTTTACCTACAAGGATATGAAGAAGAAAGATAAGGGCATAGCTTTGATAGCCCGAAAGTAGGAAACACCTATTTCGGATGATGAGTCTGACATCGACTCGGATGATATGGCTTGTTTGCTAAGAAGTTTGGATAATTTCTTAAGTTTAATAAAGACAAATTTAAAAATGATTGTAAGAAATTTGACAAATCTAAGTATAGTAAAGCCAAGAAACTCCCTAAAAATCGTAATGATGATCTTAAGAATGATGAGTCGAATATATGTTTTGGTTGTGAGGGTTATGGCCATAGGGCAGCCGAGTGTCGCACTAAAATTATTAATGAGGGCAAAAAATCAATTGCCTATAATGACACCCTTAGTGATAGTGAACATTAATAGTAACCTGATTCCCCCATTGATCTCAACTTCATCGCATTTATGGCTAGTCATGCTAGTTTTGATGATGAATATTCCCATGAAGATATTTCCTTACATGACATTTTCGAGACCATTGTTTGTGAATCCCAAGTGATTGATAGTAAAGAGGGAGGATAAGAGAGTTAGAATGAGAATGAAGAAGATGAAGAGGAAGTGAATCAACTTCAAGTTTCCTTTAGTGAGTTGCATGCGGAATCTTTGAAATTAAAAAATCCAAACTTGAAGTTGGAAACTTGGATGAAAGAACGTTTCGTAGGTAATGAATAGACTGTTTTAATTGAAGATCTTAGGGAAGGTGAGAGGACTCTTCGAGAGAAGACATAGTGTGTTGAAGGTGAGATAAATACTCTTTGAGGTTTAAAGGAGGCCATGAAGAAAAAGCTTCTTGTGTTTGGAGAGACTTGGAGTTTACATGAGTCTAGGATAGTGGAGCTTCAAGATAGAGTGAGAGACTCGAGTCGGGTTAAGTTTTATTTGGAGTCTAGGTTCGAAAAACTGGATAAGATGTTAGGCACCGTCCAAGTAAAAAATGATAAGTGTGGTATTGGCTTCGATAGTCAAAATGCTTCCGCTAAATCAACTAGGAATGCTTGAAAAGGTCAACCCTTAGGTAATACTTCTCGTTGTGCTTTCACTTGCACACATTGTGGTAGGAATGGTCACCTTAGGAGATTTTGTTTTGATCTTAGAAACGGTCCTAGGAAGTCCAAGGGTAGAGTCACTAAGGTTGCCAAAACTCGAGAGCGTCACGTTACACCTATCTGGGTTATGATATATGATTTGGAGGCCTTACATGACAGACTTTATGATTCTCATTTTCTTGCACTTGATACTTCCCACGCTAGATCTAAAGGTTGATTGTGTTAGATTTGTTTACATATACTAGTTGTACTTCATGTTATATTCTTGCTAGTTATATGTTTGTTTTTCATATTCTAGTCAATGCATCATCATATATGTTTTACTATAATCATGACAAGTGTATCTTTTATATTTTTTTCTTGCATTTGTTGAGTCTTACTGAAAAATACAAAAAGATTTTGTTTGTCCTTTGAGTTATCGTTGTTTTAAAAATTTAAAAACTAAAAAGATTTTTTGTGTAGTTTAGTTTTACACATTTTATGTGGCATTTTCTTATGTGTGAATCCTATATTATTTTTCGTATCCACGCGGCTAGAACTTTTGGTTATGAATTTCAATTTTTAAATTGTTCTTTATCATGCTTGCATGGAGTAGTTTGACTTTTATTTGCTTAATGAATTCTCTTTGTATATGCCTCTTCACACATATGCTCGAGCTCTTTTGAACGTTAACTTCACAAGTATATTTGATTTTTATGATATGTTCTACCATTAATTTTATCATTTACATGTTTTGTGACTATGGGGGATTTGTGCAAGTAAGAATCGTTTCCCGTGAGATTTATTTTAATTAAATTAAAAATAGATGAGGGTGCATGGGAAAGGACTACGAAAGGATTAAATATCCTTTGCAAGAAATCCACCGTTGGTAAGAGCCTAATGAAAAGATTAAAGGCAATAAACATAGAAAAATTTCCAAAGGCCAACATAGTTTAGTTTGTTTGATCATTCAAAAGAAAGAACTTCAAAAGAATTGAGAAAGGAAAAGAAAATATGTAATATGTTTATCTTTTGAGGGTGTTTAGTTGAAGATCAACGGGTTTGCACAATGAATTCTAGTTATGCCATTTTTTTTATCATAACTCTATTGATTTGTAGAATCATTAAAATTCTAGGTTTGTGTACATTGTGCTTGTTTGTTCTCTGAGTTCAATTTATCTTGTCGCATGAGGCTAAAACTAAGTTTGATACAGTTTTGCAATCAAATATAACTCCTTGAACATATTTAAGTGATTGGGTTATAACTCTTTTATTTCTAGTTCACACCTGTTCACTCGGTTTACCACATTTGGTTTAGACCCATTTATGCCATATGAGTGTGGAAAGTTATTTTATTTAGTGTCTTGTGTGGTGTTCATACCTATATATATATATATATATATATATATATATATATGTGTGTGTGTGTGTGTGTGTGTGTGTGTGTGTGTGTGTGCTTATGCTTCATTGATATTTTTATTTATATTTATTTATATGGTATCGTTTGTTTTGAGTCTTGTCTTTTACATCTAGTCCTTGTATGCTATGTGTCCATATCAATATCTATCTTGTTGCGATTTTTTATTTGTATCCCATGCTCATTTTAGTTTATTATAGTTGATATCATATTGCCATCACATCATAGTTGGTATATATTGTTCCTTGTGTGGATAAGTTGTTCGTATGTTGCCAAGTTGCTTTGTTGTTTCTTGTATCACTCCACACCATTGCATGAAATTCTTGCTTTTCCATTATACTTAGCCCTTGTTTCATTTATGGGGATAATTTGTTTATATTAGGGATAAACTAATTATTTTATACACCTTAATCTTTGTCTATTCTTGAGTAAAAAGGGGGAGAAGAGGTATCTAACTCTCTTCATTTTGGGGAGATCTATTACTTAGGGGGAGACATCCTTTCTTAGGTAGACATTGTTTGACAAAGGGGAAGAAATTAAATATGCAATGTATATTGTTATATTCTCTATACGTTTATAGTGTGTTTAACTGTGCACATTTTCAATCATACGGAGGGGTTTTAATGCAAGTAAAGCTTCTCAGAATATGTGTCAGTCAAGCGTCTGTATTTTTGCTTTTGGGTTGGGATTGAGCCTTTTAGATGAGCTTGTCGGACCATAGTTTTTATTTTAATTTTTGGTTTTGTCCCGGAATAGCCAAAGGGGGAGATTTTTATGAACAATTTTCCAATTGAGTCAATTTCTATGTGTTGGCTTAATTATGGACAAAACTATTTGAGTCATAGGATATAAATTGTATTTGCAACCTTTCAAGCCTATGATATTTTTGTTGAAGACGTAGCGGACAAGTCAAAGTGATCACATCCTATGCTGTGTTTTATGCCTCATTTTCATCATCAACAATCCAAAGATCTCTCATGTATGAATGCTTATATTATGTTGGGCCTTGAAAATTTATTATTGGGTGTTAGAACTTTTGCTAAATTATTTTAAAATGAATTTATATTTTTTTAGGAAAAATAATGCGATTTTCCCCAGATAGTGAGAATGACTTTCCCAGGTTGTTCGAATGAGATTCCTTGTTCATTCGAATGACCATCTAATGAGTTCATTTTTTATTTGTGCCGATTTCTCGTTAGAAGTATCATTTTTATCACGTTCGGATGAGATGGCTATATCGTTCGAACAAGATTGAATGTCATTCGAATGGCCGAAGCAATTTTTCATAAAAGTCAGTTTTTTTGAAGCAGTTTTCTCCATAGCTTCCAACTACTCTTTCCTAACCATTTATGTAGTGCAGAAGATTAGTTTATTGAGAGTTTTTTCCAACATTTAAGACGAAGAAACCTTTAGAAAAGTTAAAGAATGTTCTTGTTCTAAACTTATGGTTAAATTTTCAAAACAAAAACTAAGTTTACACCCAAATTATTTTATGATCCAAACTTCTACATAATATATGCTTGAGATTAAGTGTTGGCACCAGGTTCGTCATTCTCTACATCATTGAGATTTTTTCGCGAGGAGGATTCCGTGTTCATTGGTGTACATATGGTGGACTTCGTATGCATGATGGTAGCTGTGCCCCATCGGTGGACTCAGAGATGTAGGTGGACTCCTACGTTGTCACTAGGCAGAGGTTGAAGCAACGAAGAGATTCACAGCTTTCAAGGGCATCGATTCATTGAGTAAGTCTTCTGTCGTGTCCTTTTATTAAATTCGTAAATCAATTTAAATCCTTTGTCTGGAATATTAATGGGTTTACAACAATGATTTCAAATGCTATCCTAACGATCCGATCCTTGAAAAAAGATGTTTTTTTATACAAAAATATATGGGTCCTTTAAGTTTGCAATCTAGTTTGGAACAAAAAAAGACTGGGTTCTTATAGTTTAATTCATCTGGAGAAAAACATAGGTTTTTTATATTTTCCAATCAAGATTATCATATTACTTTAGCCCTAATCTAGTGTCAAAATGTTTCAATTGTAAAATTGAATTGTGTAGAAACCATGTTGTCCGAATTTGGATCCAAAATAGAACTTGGAGTTGTGAGCCCTAAACTTCTTATTATAGAGGAACATAAATTGTGGGTATGAAGAAGTTGACTATGATAAGTCAATGTTAAGAAGAGGAACGTGTGATTATTGAAACAAGGGTCTATCTAATAAATTTTTTTAATATTGTACTGTAATACCCCATGATTTTAGATAATGAATTTGATTGGGAAAGTAACTAAACAAATAAATTTAATTGGGAATATTGACATGTGAATTTTATTGGTAAATTAAACAACTAAGTGAGTTGTTAACTTTCACATGTTAGACTTATGAGGTAGTTAATAATTTATATTAATAAATCACGTGTGCCAAATAACATAACTAGGCGATAAATAATTTAATAATGGGTAAAATAAATTAATTCGGTTGTGTACATTATGTGTTTATTTTAATTAATTAGACTTGAGACTAATTTATAAAATTATAATTTTAAGGTTATATGGAAGAACAAATAGTGTTAAAATGACGAGGGAATGCACATGTGAGTTAGTTAACCCATCAGGTCAAGTTTGTGCATGATCGAGAATGGTTTGGATGCCCACAAGTTAATGTAAAAATATGGTTAATGAAAGTGACGTCATTTGAGTATTTAAATATCACACAAAACCTATCATTATCCCCTTATCATAATTTTAAACAAAATCCTAAACCTAAAAAGATGGGCTACTTAGAGAGCAAGGAATGGGCAATTTGGAAGCACAACTTGGAAAATCAGAGCTTAAAAAAAACTAAGGAAGTTAGGGATCATCAACCAAGAACAATCATCATCTTTAATCAAGTTACCAAATTCATCCTAAAATTTAAAGACACGAATTTTGTCCTAATCTTCTCCTTTGGACTAATCTAATAAGAATATAATGTTGAAAAAAGATTAATTCTAATTTTGTAATTGTAATTCTAAACTAGGTAATGACTAAATTACTATATAATAGTTATAACTAAAATTTTAATCTATGTTAATTGTATATTGAGCTACAACTAAGTCTTCATCTTATATATTTTTTGAAAATTTCATCTAAATCATGAGAATAATTATATGTGAATTTGTGAATATATGAAAATAGGGTTCATGTTTAATTAAAATGTTAAAATTATTGGTAAGATATGAATTTGATTAAATGAATGTTCTAGAAATTGTGTTATTTGGTTGAATTGATGATGGAATTATGTTATTTAGATAATTTGCATCCTATAATTCATTTTTTAAGATTTGGGATTATATTGTAGGCTTAAATTATGTTAATAATCTTGTTGGAATTTCTAAATTCATCAATTAAATGCTAACATATGTAGTTTTTAAAACCTAAAATAATATCAAAATGTTGGGAATTAACCTGAACTAATTATGATTGAATTTAGATGAAATTGGAAATGAATTATTCAATAAAATAAAATGGGCTTAGGGTGTCAGACCCAGATCAATCCGGGTAAAAGCAAGATTTATCCAGTCAAATGAGGTTGTCTAGGTCATTTTTTGGTGATTTCCTTGAGATGGAATACATTTGAGAGGATTCTAGGATTTTTATAATTAATAATTCACACAAGTAGAAGTTAATTGGATGGATAACATTTAACAACTAAAATTCTAATGAACAGTTATTTAACGGGTATTAATTAGCATGCCAAAAATGAGATGGGTAGCGTATCAATGGAATTATGTATTGGATAATTTAAAATGTAAATTTGGACCAATAAGTAGACTTCCTAAGTTTGATAACGTTTATAACTCTTAGAGATTTTTTAATATGTTCGGAGTATGTCTTAGAGGTTAGGAACCAATGTATAATTTGATAGTTGAAAATGTGTAGGTTGTGTGTGCCTATTTGGATAGATTATGCTGTATAGGTTATATGTACCTACTTCGGTGATTTTTTTGGATTACTTTCGTTTGCGTGAACATACTAAGGGTGGGTGTGCAGACTCGTGATGAATTTACTAGCCAAGATTTGACTTGATGCTTATATTAGACTGCAGTTGAAACCCCGAGTTAATGATGCAGTTGGCTATAGGTCTTTATCACGATCATATGTGATGATTATGGCATGTATCCCTAATTAGGACTATGGGACTAAATCGTTATGTATAAACATTATCATGTTGATACACCATTTATGTGATTACATCGTGGTTTCCCCTTGATGAGTGTTGGAGAATTTATGAGTTAGGAAATTTGACTTGCTCAAAACATTGTTTAGCTTAAGTGTAAGATAAATACAAGAGTTGTGAAATTTAGGGAAAATCGGAGTTGAATTCTTCTGGGATTGAAATATAGTGAGATGAAGATTAGGTTAGAAAAATGTTAAGTCGTAAAGAAAATAGAAGAAAATATGATAAAGGTTTCACATAAACATACAAGGAAAGACATCCAAACTAGACTATTATTACCAAGTTAATTAATGAAAAATGGGAATTTGGCGAGTTTAAATTAATGAAAGTGATTTAACTTGAAAGAAAGAGGTCTACGAGCATTCCCACACCAATTATATTTTTAGATTCAAATCACAAATATATGGGAATAATTCATTGAAACCAACTATCAAACATGTAGGGTGTCAAACTCACAATAAAAAATGAAGATTTGAGCAAAATATTGGAACAAATGGATTGATGTTGTAGTATGACCTAAAATAATACCCTTATATGCTAAGGGACATTAATACGCTAAGATATTACAATAACCTAACGATTAATCTCAAGAATCCATGGTGGGTTTATGTTCCCAAACCAATTAAACTATCTACACATGTTGATAAGATAATCAAAGTACAAAATAAAGGGAACTAAGGAACAATAACCCATTAACACTAGATTTTAACAACTACTTCAATTAATGATCCCAAGTATTCAATACACACTAAATAAATAACTATAAGACAAGAACTACCTTAATAATTGAGTAATAGAGGAGTGATATTGTGAAATGGATATTTAAACCTAGGAGAGAGGAGAGAAAATTTGATAGATATTAGGTTACAAATAAAAATAAGAACCTTTGAAACTAAGAACTAATTTTATTTAAATAGCACACTAAGAGAGAATTTTCCCAATAGTCCATTATTATCAACATCAATGTGATAAAATAACATAACTAAAAACCTTAAATGTGTGGTGTGCGACACAAGAACAAATAATTATGATTTGGTTAAAACTCCTATAATGAGGATAATGATCAAAGAATGCTTCCACTAAATCATATTTGGTGATTACACTAAAACAATTTTAGAACTTGGAATGGAGTGTAACATACTCGTGACATTCGGTAAAAAATAATGAAGAACACTATATAAACAATGGAGTGTAATAGGAAACAAGGTCACGCACACGTAAACAATGAAGAACACTATATAAAATTTCAAAATGTAATGTTATGAATGGATGTTGTACATTAAAGAGGTGAAATGTACTATAGAAGACTATCACAATCATATTAACTTTTCAAAACACATTCACCGTTGGATGAAATATGACTTTTAAGGATTGTAATGTGGGTTTGGTTAATGTAACACCCCATATTTTTATAACATTTTAAATTACATGTGTGCACATAATTTTAATTGAACAAAAAAAAAGTGACTTAAATAAATACTAATTAGAGAATAAAAGGATGTAAAATTTATGTGTACTAATATTTACTTGTGCGATAAGTAAATGAAAACGTATTAAATTTTGTAACGTCGTAAATGAGTAAAAGTGACAAGTTTAACGATATCTCATTCGGGACACGCGGATAGGGTCGTGTTGGGCATAAGATGGAAATTAATGTTAGATGACTCAGATGGTGATTTTGAGTGCATCAATGGTCTGGAATGGGTCAAATAGTCAGAAATAGGTACCCGGGTTTTTTTAAATTGGGTTTTGGGGGCTTTTTAGGCTAAATGGGACCCGTAAAAGGGTATTCAGGTCATTTTACACATAAGGGCTTACTTAATATCGGGATTTGGAGTGTTTAGGTTTATAATTGGGCAAGTGTAATACCCCGTATTTTTATGCTATATTAATTTGGGGATTTATTAAATTTAATGTGAGTTAATTATTTAATAAAAAATCAGAAATTAATTATGTTATAATTATTAACGTGACGAGAGTTAGTAATTACCGGAAATTAATTATGTTAAAATTATTAACGTGATGAGAGTTAGTAATTATGGTAAATTTGTTGAATATTACTAATGAGCAAAGTAATATGTAATATTGGTTATATTGAATGTCACGAGTGAATAAAATGACAATTTTAAAAATTTGAGTCGGGACGCGCCCGTGTCGCGTCGGGACTAAACTTTGATAAATAAAAGTGAATATTTTATAAGTCATTCGTATGGTCGTTTTGAGTGAGCCAACGCGTCCAGAAGGGTCGAGATAGTCAGAAAAGTGTACCCGAGGGTTTAGTTTGGGTATCGGGGCGTTTTTACGCCTAATTAGTACCCCGGGAGGGCATTTTGGACATTTCACATTTTTGGGTAATTAAACCCACGAAAATCAGTAATCTATCTCAGCCATTTAGGTTATTCAGCTAGGGTTAGAAAACACAAACACGAGAACGGCCATAGGAGAGGAAGGAGAGAACTCTCAAGGCAAATTCAAGGCCCAAAATCCATCCGTTTGCTCCGCCACCACCACTAACGCGTAGATCGCGCGACGGGGAATGCAACCACACCAAAATCATCCGCAAATCAGAACACCAAAAATCCCAGGCAAGTGTTTATCTTGCTTATTTCGTTGGTGCATCTTTCATATTAGTGTAGGAGTAATTAGAATGAGTTTTTATGGAAGAAACCTAAGATATGAGTTAGGAAATTGCATGTAGTGATGAATAAATTGATAATTCTGGAAACCCTTGCCATGTAGAGGAACTACCCACGAAATTATGATGTTTACAAGAAGGAAATTTCTGGAAATACTTGTTAGAACCATGTTTAAGAGAATTATAGGGTTCTTGATAATTATAATAATTTTTGGTTGGTTAATCCATGTATAATGATAGAATTCCTCATGCTTCACGTTGGAAATACCTAGTAGGATGATATAATGTTGGTAGTACAATTTTTGAGACGTTTGGGATTGAAAAATATGGATTTGGATGAAGAAATGTGTTAGAACCCGTAACTGCAATTCTGCAGAAATCGCAATACCTGCTTGATCGATCGATCGAGCCCAGAGCTTCGATCGATCGAGCCCCAGACCTCGATCGATCGACCCCTCCTGGAAGACTCCTATTTCCTTTTAAATGAGTTAAATTAAATTTATCGTGAGATAATTCTTGGGCATCCTTAAAAAAAATGTTTTGGGAGATTGGGAAGACCAGTAGGACGTGTGAATAGATTTTGGGACCCTTGATGTCGGGCAAAGATTGTATTTTGGGATAATTACATAAGGGTCGGTGAATTTATGATTTAAAGAGAGAGACACGTAAGAGAGTTACTTTGGGACAAATGTGTATACCTACTGAATTTTATACTTGGGAGGATATAATCCATGAGCGTTATGTAGTAAGTGGAAAGATTCCTCAAATTAAAGTAAGATGTGAACGGTTATACGTGATAACTAAATAATGATAAATAAAAGTCGTAACTATGGGATTTGAGAATATACCCATTATTGATATGGTAATATTAGTATAGTTATATGATTGTGTATGCATATACTATCTATATGTGAAAATCATGCCCACGCTACTTGCTATCCCTGAGGTTTCCGCGCTGGGACAGACTTATCTTGATGGGAACTTTATGGGAGATATTGACTTGTACCCTAGAAGATAGATATCCTTGGTACATGCTATCGATGTAATAGTTCAGATGGTCCTAAGAGACGCAGGCATGTGCCATCCTCTTAGAGACTTGGAATCTATGATTCGCCTCATATTGTTTGTGTATAGATATCCTTGGTACAGGCTATCGCAGTGATAGTTCAGACGCTCCTAAGAGACGCAGACATATGCCATCCTCTTAGAGACTTGGAATCTATGCTTCGCCTCAATATTATTTGAGTATGTGTTAATACAGTTCGAGAGTGATTCCGAATTTGTATTCCCTTAGTACGAGTGATACGTGGATTGGATAGTAGAGAATGCCCGCACCATAGTTTTTATTTGGGGTGCTGTTATGATATATATATATATATATATATATATATATATATATATATATATATATATATATATATGAGTAGTTAATATATATATGAAATTCTGAAATCTGGAACTGCCTACTGTGACTTGATATGTAGGACATGGTTGATGACTCAAATTGTAAATACTTGTTTTGAGAAAGTATAATATGACACTGGAAAACTATATTGATTATTACAGTTAAAATGAGAACCTTGGTTACTATTGAAATATTCTTTCCAAACAATTGAATCGTTAAATTTTGAATCCTGTGAATAACCTAAGATAAGTTAAACCATTGGGAAATGATAGCGTGATATATGATGAGATAGACCACTGGGAAGGTTAGTGCGATAGGTGTGCACATTAGAAGAGAGGTGAGAATTTCTCAAGAGAGTGTCACACTAATATGTTGTTGCATTGGCCTATATCAATTTAAATACTTGCTAAACAACTTTTAAATCATATACACTATCTGGCTCTGACCCGCTCTCTCTCTCTCTCTCTCTCTCTCTCTCTCTCTCTCTCTCTCTCTATCTCTTGTATATATATGTATGTACTACAGGTGCCCAGCCATAGGGGCGTCTTGCTTAGGATCCCTTGGAAGAAACGAGTTGCAGCTTAGGTGGGAGTTGCATGCCACTTACTTAGACGATTTCATTTACTTGATTCCACTGCTATCATTCTCCTCATTGGGCATGTGTCGCCTTTTCCACTATTTACCTGTTTTGTTGGGACATTTATATTTCAGTTAGTTCTAGTACTGTTACTTTGGGATTTATTTAGCATGTATGTTTTACATTAAGTTTTAAATGTTGGGATTTTGGATGTTGAATATTTAAAGAAATTGGATTATGTTCCAGGATAATTGTTGTATGTTTCTTACTTATTGAAATTGTTGTTACTAATTAAATAAATAAATTTTCTTTAAAAATATAATTTGGTTAGAAATGTTGAAATATGGTTTTGACACTTAGCTTAATTAATTAGGGTGTTAATTTGGAAAAAGTTATTTTTTTTACGACAGTGATGCTAAGAATGAACCAACTGTTCACCTTGATTTTAATTTAATAAAGGAGTGATCGCCCGGTATTTAATTAGGCGGGGTGTCACAGGTGGTATCAGAGCATCAGGTTCTAGAGTCCTTTAGGATCTGTGCGGATTATTATGCTTTCAGCGTTGTTTTTCTTTGATATAGAGCCCTAATACTAGGAATGTTGTGTTTACATCTACATTGGAAAATTCGTGCTTCTGCGATTGTTTATACGAATGATGAACTCATCCAAATTTACTTAAATTTTCAGATGGATCATCAAGAAGAACTAGCTAAAACGGTTGGGGGAGTCAATGAGCAAGATCGACTCACACCTCAGGTATCCCCAGAGAGAATATCAACCGCCGAGTTAGCAGGTATCGTAACACAAGCAGTTACCACTGCGGTCTTGCAGTATCAAGAACGCAACACACAGCTCATGGGTGGCAAAAGATCTAGAGAGTACAATCAGTCCGTCATGACTGGAAATAAGAAGTGTGTGAAGACACAAAAATCGCAACAACAAGCTCTTCAGGCCCATAAAAGCCACGAGGGTAAAAAACTGTGCAGGGAAACCCAAAAGCGTCAGGGTCAACAAAGCTAAGGTCCGAGTGAAGTCACAAAGAGGTGTTTCAGCTGTGGAATGGACGATCACAAACGTAAATATTGTCCGAATCAGACTGGGGATAAATTACAATCCGACCAGCGAAGAATTTCAAAACTCTGCTATAAATGTGTACATCCGGGTCACAAGTGGATGGATTGTCCTCACCCTGACATAGTTTTTCCGCAAATTTCCCCTCAAGGCCAGCAAGACCAAGGAAAGAGTGAGACTAGTCAACAACGTGGTAAAGTGAAGCAGTTTCGAAAGAGGAATAAAGTCCCAAGTCAGCAAGGCCGACACCGACAGCAGCAGGGTAGGAGGGGGAGTAACTTCAAAGGCCGATGTTCTGGGTGTGGTAGACACGGTCATAGGTGCCAGGATTGTCCGGAGGGAGATAGGGCCCCACAGCAACAGGGTGCCCGTAATGAGCCACAGAGGACACTTTTTCCACCTGCCCGCCCAGCACCAGCCCAGGTACCAGCCGTTCTAGCAGCTCCAGTGCAGTAGGGGAAGTTACAGTATGGACGTGTCTATAACGTCCACCAGGCAACTCCACATACACCACCCACGATTTGGGGTATGTTTCTTATCCATGGTACTATTGGGTCGAGTTTTGTTTAATACTGGGGCAACGTATTGATTTATAGCTACGTATTTTGCGAAGACCTTAGAGTTATTAGCCACAGTAGAGGGCACTGTTACGTATGTAGACTCACCACTGGGGAATGGTTCATTTTCTTTATATGCCGGGGAGTGGGGGTAGAGATTGATAGCTTATTATTACCTGCAGACATGTTAGTCTTAGATATACATGAGCACGATGTTATTATCGGTATGGATTGGCTCGCAGCTTATAGAGCCATGATTGATTGCTTCGGTAAGAGCATTGTTTTTTCCATTCCGGGGCAAGAGATGTTTGTAGTGGCGATGCCTCATCCAGAGGGAGGCTCGACGGCTCATTTGTATTATATAGAGGAGGATACCTCTAAGGAGGTTGTGATTTCGTTAGACTCGATTCTAGTTGTTCGTGAGTATTCTGATGTGTTTCAGGAAATACCAGGCCTACCCCCAGTCGAGAGATAGACTTTGTTATAGATTTATTGCCATATACTAGACCTATAGCACGCGCTCTATATCGTATGGCTCCGACGGAGATGCGAGAGTTACGAGATCAGATAGAGCAGCTGTTAGGTCAGGGCTTCATTCGCAGGAGTATCTCACCTTGGGGCGCTCCAGTTCTGTTTGTGAAGAAGAGAGATGGTTCACTGAGGTTGTGTGTGAACTACCGGGAGTTGAACAAGGTCACGATACGGAATAAGTATCCGTTGCCTCGAATCGATGATCTGTTCGACCAACTGAGGGGAGCAACTTTCTTTTCGAAGATAGATCTGAGGTCGGGGTACCATCAGCTACGTATTAGAGAGAAGGATGTTTCAAAGACTGCCTTCTTGACAAGATATGGGTCTTACGAGTTCAGAGTGATGCCATTTGGTCTCACAAATGCTCCAGCCGTATTCATGGACTTAATGAACCGAGTATTCAGAGAGTTCTTGGATCAATTTGTCATCGTCTTCATAGATGACATTTTGATATATTCACACTCTGAGGAGGAGCATGCCGAGCACTTGAGGAAGGTTCTTCAGACCTTACGAGAGCATCAGTGTATGCTAATTACGAGAAGTGTGGATTATGGTTGCGAGAAGTATAGTTCTTGGGGCATATTGTTTCTGAGCAGGGGATAGCAGTCGACCCAAGTAAAGTGTCAGCGGTGAGGGAATGGGGACAGCCCACGATTCTGACGGAAGTGCGTAGTTTCTTGGGGTTAGTCGGATACTACTGGATATTCATTCGAGGATTCTCCAAAATAGCGGGTCCATTGACGAATCTGACTCGCAAGGGGGTACCATATGTTTGGGATGATGCCTGTCAATTGGCTTTTGATGAGCTGAAGGACAAGCTTACTTCAGTACCAGTCCTTGCTTTACCGAAGCCGGGTGTGGAGTACTTGGTTTACACTGATGCCTGTTTACGGGGACTTGGGGGAGTAATTCAGCAGGAGGAGAAGGCTGTAGCTTTTTCCTCCCGCAAGCTTAAGCCGCATGAGAAGAATTACCCCACCACGACATGGAATTAGCAGCGGTCGTTTTTGCATTGAGGATATGGAGGCACTACTTATTGGGGGAGAAATTCCGCTTATTCACAGACCATAAGTCACTGTAGTACCTATTCACTCAGCAAGAGCTGAATATGCGACAGCGTAGATGGTTAGAGTTTGTGAAGGACTATCAGTTTGACATACAGTATCATCCGAGGAAAGCCAACGTAGTTGCTGATGCGTTGAGTCGTAGACCGGTAAATGAGGTAGCGGACGTCTGGAAAGCGAAGTGTAAGTAGTTGGGTCACCAGGACGCAGTTGCCCGTTCCTTCGTATCTGTTATGACAGTCACACCCGAGATTGTTATGAGGGTAATACAGGCCCAAACCACAGACCCGTTTTGCCAGGAGAAGATTGTACGACTTTTAGCCGAGGGTGCTGAGTCCTATTCTGTTAGTTCTGATGGGGGTTTGAGGTTTAATGGAAGGTTAGTGGTTCCAAAAGGGGCAGAACTACGTCATGCAGTGTTGACCCAATCTCACGGGTCCCGATTTGCGGTACATCCTGAAGGAGATAAGATGTACCAGGATATGAGGAGGCAATACTAGTGGAGTGGGATGAAGAAGGACATTGCTGAGTTCGTGTCCAAATGTTCTACCTGCCAGCTGGTGAAGGTGGACCATCAGAAACCGTCAGGATTGCTTCAGCCATTAGAAGTACCCGCGTGGAAGTGGGAGAGTATTTCCATGGATTTTATTACAGGGTTGCCTAAATCACAGCGGGGCCACGATTCTATCTGGGTGATTGTAGACCATTTGACCAAGGTGGCTAATTTTCTGCCGGTGGGGACAGACTATACCACGAGTCAGTATGCTCAGTTGTTCATTACTGAGGTTGTCAGATTACATGGGGTGCCCCTGAATATTGTGTAAGATAGAGACAAGATTTGTGTCTCACATTTCTGGGAAATCTTTCAGGAGGCTATGGGTACTGAGTTGAGGTTGAGTTCAGCTTATCACCCACAGACAGATGGACAGACAGAGCATACTAATCAGATGCCAGAGGATATGCTACGCATGTGTGTTCTTGATTTTGGAGGAGGTTGGGAGCCACATCTTCCACTGGTAGAGTTTTCTTATAATAACTCTTATCAGTTTACGATTGGTATGGCTCCATTTGAGGCTTTGTATGGCAGGCCTTGTCGTTCTCCAACTTGTTGGCTCGAGGTGGGGGATAACAAGTTGCTAGGACCAGAGGTGATTCAGGAAACCTCCGCGAGGATTGAGATGATTAGGAGTCGCATTCGAGTAGCCCAGGGCAAGCAGAAGAGCTACGCCGATGCAAAACCGTTCTTCCGGGAGTTTAATGTGGGGGACCAAGTGTTACTGCGTGTATCTCCTATGAAAGGAGTGATGAGGTTCGGGAAGAAAGGGAAATTGGCCCCGAGGTATGTGGGACAATTTCCCATCATCGAGAGGATTGGGCCGGTAGCATACAGATTGGGACTACCTGAGCATTTACATCGCATTCACGATGTATTCCATATCTCGTCGTTGAGACGCTATCTTCGGGATGATATGACCCATACTCACATCGCGATAGATGAGATAGACTTACAGCCTGACAGCTCTTACGAGGAGAGACCGGTGGATATCCTAGACTATAGCGAGAGGATATTGAGGTCAAAGATAGTTCCACTTGTGTGAGTCCAGTGGGAACATCATAATATGGAGGAATCCACTTAGGAGCGCGAGGTCGATATGCGCGAGAGATATCCAGATTTGTTCTTACCAGGTATGCCTTATTTTCTGAATTTCGGGATGAAATTCCGTTATTAGGGAGGAAGTATGTAATACCCCATATTTTTATGCTATATTAATTTGGGGATTTATTAAATTTAATGTGAGTTAATTATTTAATAAAAATCCGGAAATTAATTATGTTATAATTATTAACGTGACGAGAGTTAGTAATTATCGAAAATTAATTATCTTATAATTATTAACGTGACGAGAGTTAGTAATTATGGGAAATTTGTTGAATATTACTAATGAGCAAAGTAATATGTAATATTGGTTATATTGAATGTCACGAGTGAATAAAATGACAATTTTGAAAATTTGAGTCGGGACGCGCCCGTGTCGCGTCGGGACTAAACTTTAATAAATAAAAGTGAATATTTTATAAGTCATTCGTATGGTCGTTTTGAGTGAGCCAACGCGTTCGTAAGGGTCGAGATAGTCAGAAAAGTGTACCCGGGGGTTTAGTTTGGGTCTCGGGGCGTTTTTACGCCTAAATAGTACCCCGGGAGGGCATTTTGGACATTTCACATTTTTGGGTAATTAAACCCACGAAAATCAGTAATCTATCTCAGCCATTTAGGTTAGTCAGCTGGGGTTAGAAAACACAAACACGAGAACGGCCATAGGAGAGGAAGGAGAGAACTCTCAAGGAAAATTCAAGGCCCAAAATCCATCCGTTTGCTCCACCACCACCACCAACGCGTAGATCGCGCGACGGGGAATGCAACCACACCAAAATCATCCGCAAATCAGAACACCAAAAATCCCAGGCAAGTTTTTATCTTGCTTATTTCGTTGGTGCATCTTTTATATTAGTGTAGGAGTAATTAGAATGAGTTTGTATGGAAGAAACCTAAGATATGAGTTAGGAAATTGCATGTAGTGATGAATAAATTGATAATTCTGGAAACCCTTGCCATGTAGAGGAATTACCCATGAAATTATGATGTTTACAAGTAGGAAATTTCTGGAAATACTTGTTAGAACCATGTTTAAGAGAATTATAGGGTTCTTGATAATTATAATAATTTTTGGTTGGTTAATCCATGTATAATGATAGAATTCCTCATGCTTCACGTTGGAAATACCTAGTAGGATGATATAATGTTGGTAGTACAATTTTTGAGACGTTTGGGATTGAAAAATATGGATTTGGATGAAGAAATGTGTTAGAACCCGTAACTGCAATTCTGCAGAAATCGCAATACCTGCTTGATTGATCGATCGAGCCCAGAGCTTCAATCGATCGAGCCCCAGACCTCGATCGATCGACCCCTCCTGGCAGACTCCTATTTCCTTTTAAATGAGTTAAATTCAATTTATTGTGAGATAATTCTTGGGCATCCTTAATAAAATGTTATAGGGAAGACCAGTAGGACGTGTGAATAGATTTTGGGACCCTTGATGTCGGGCAAAGATTGTATTTTGGGATAATTACATAAGGGTCGGTGAATTTATGATTTAAAGAGAGAGACACGTAAGAGATTTACTTTGGGACAAATGTGTATACCTACTGAATTTTATACTTGGGAGGATAGAATCCATGAGCGTTATGTAGTAAGTGGAAAGGTTCCTCAAATTAAAGTAAGATGTGAACGGTTATACGTGATAACTAAATAATGATAAATAAAAGTCGTAACTATGGGATTTGAGAATATACCCATTATTGATATGGTAATATTAGTATAGTTATATGATTGTGTATGCATATACTATCTATGTGTGAAAATCATGCCCACGCTACTTGTTATCCCTGAGGTTTCCGCGCTGGGACAGTCTTATCTCGATGGGACCTTTATGGGGGATATTGACTTGTACCCTAGAAGATAGATATCCTTGGTACAGGCTATCGATGTAATAGTTCAGACGGTCCTAAGAGACGCAGGCATGTGCCATCCTCTTAGAGACTTGGAATCTATGCTTCGCCTCATATTGTTTGTGTATAGATATTCTTGGTACAGGCTATCGCAGTGATAGTTCAGACGGTCCTAAGAGACGCAGACATATGCCATCCTCTTAGAGACTTGGAATCTATGCTTCGCCTCAATATTATTTGAGTATGTCTTAATACAGTTCGAGAGTGATTCCGAATTTGTATTCCCTTAGTACGAGTGATACGGGGATTGGATAGTAGAGTATGCCCGCACCATAGTTTTTATTTGGGGTGCTGTTATGATATATATATATATTTTACGAGTAGTTAATATATATATGAAATTCTGAAATCTGGAACTGCCTACTGTGACTTGATATGTAGGACATGGTTGATGACTCAAATTGTAAATACTTGTTTTGAGAAAGTATAATATGACACAGGAAAACTGTATTGATTATTAAAGTTAAAATGAGAACCTTGGTTACTATTGAAATATTCTTTCCAAACAATTGAATCGTTAAATTTTGAATCCTGTGAATAACCTAAGATAAGTTAAACCATTGGGAAAGGATAGCGTGATATATGATGAGATAGACCACTGGGAAGGTTAGTGCGATAGGTGTGCACATTAGAAGAGAGGTGAGAATTTCTCAAGAGAGTGTCGCACTAATATGTTGTTGCATTGGCCTGTATCAATTTAAATACTTGCTAAACAACTTTTAAATCGTATACACTATCGGGCTCTGGCCCGTTTCTCTCTCTCTCTCTCTCTCTCTCTCTCTCTCTCTCTCTCTTGTATATATATGTATGTACTACAGGTGCCCAGCCACAGGGGCGTCTTGCTTAGGATCCCTTGGAAGAAACGAGCTGCAGCTTAGGTGGGAGTTGCAGGCCACTTGCTTAGACGATTTCATTTACTTGATTCTACTGCTATCATTCTCCTCATTGGGCATGTGTCGCCCTTTCCACTATTTACCTGTTTTGTTGGGACATTTATATTTCAGTTAGTTCTCGTACTGTTACTTTGGGATTTATTCAGCATGTATGTTTTACATTAAGTTTTAAATGTTGGGATTTTGGATGTTGAATGTTTAAAGAAATTGGATTATGTTCCAGGATAATTGTTGTATGATTCTTACTTATTGAAAATGTTGTTACTAATTAAATAAATAAATTTTCTTTAAAAATATAATTTGGTTAGAAATGTTGAAAAATGGTTTTGACACTTAGCTTAATTAATTAGGGTGTTAATTTGGAAAAAGTTATTTTTTTTACGACAGTGATGCTAAGAATGAACCCACTGTTCACCTTGATTTTAATTTAATAAAGGAGTGATCACCTGGTATTTAATTAGGCGGGGTGTCACAGTAAGGTGGATAGAGTGGGAAAATATCCAACCATTCAAGTGGCCATGGCGTTTAGAGAGAAGATAATAGAGAAAAAGAAGGGAGAAAATTAAAGAAAAAGGGATCCGGGTTAGTGATAAAATATATACAGGCTAAAGAACATTTCCAAGAGAGGAGATCAAGGAGAGAATCTCAGAAATTATTCAATATCAAGGCAAGTATTTAACTTTCTTTAACACTATTGTAGTTTCAATAATTCATGTTGAAATTTGGTGTAGGAAGAACACTAATTTTGAGAGGGAGCAACATGTAAAACCAACGATTTGATTTGAAATCATCGAAAAAAGGAACCTCATTATGTTAATATGTTAGATATGATATGAATATTATGATAAAGTTGAAGTCTTGAATGATCTAAGTAGTAAAATATGGAATCTTATATTTTGGATTGAAACTATGCACGAATCTTGATATAAATTAATGATCGCATGAGTTAGATGTTTTTGGGGATGTTTCAAATGAAAAAACCTACAAATTTATCTTTGGGATTGATTTAGTAATCATATTAGGGGTTTTTGTGAAGGTTAGAACTCCTAATGTTTAAGGGAAAGAGGAGAATCCCGTAAAAAATTCATGTTGGCAGTCTAGCATAACCGAATCGATTCGTTGGGGGGGGGGGAGCGAGCTAGTTCGCTCACTGAATCGGTTTGGTTCAGCCAAAGAACCGATTTGGTTTACTGTGTTGGTCTCCCTTGCCTTTTGTTTTTTTAGTGGGCCATTTAGGGTTCGACTTGGTTTATGGAGTTTGTGAGATGGAAATTAACTTATGATAATAGAGATGTAAGGTAGGAAATACCTTATGTTAAGCAGGGACAAATTTCAGGTAAGAAATTATGGGTATAATAGGGTGATCATATTCGGGTGTCAATTGTAAAATCGGGAATTGAATTTCAAGAAGGTTAAAGATAAGTGCTTAAGTAGAATAGTATGTTCGCCAAATATATATATATATATATATATATATATGTGTGTGTGTGTGTGTGTGTGTTAATGAATGAATTTATGTGAACATACCTACACTAATATACTATCATTGGAGGTCACGCGCAGTGGGCGGTCCACCCTGTCATTGACCAACAGGCGTTAGATTATTCCCCGGGTCATAGTGTTGTTGCATAACCACCATTCATGTGAGAGGATAACTGAGTTTAGAATCCGGCTTTGGTAATGTGGTATGGTTATGACCCACAGATGTATGTTTATGACCGCTTGCGTTATATGTTTGCGATTTTGGGTTCGGT
Source organism: Sambucus nigra (assembly GCA_949130495.1). Lineage (NCBI taxonomy): Eukaryota > Viridiplantae > Streptophyta > Magnoliopsida > Dipsacales > Adoxaceae > Sambucus > Sambucus nigra. Next base: position 680,134,680 of record OX422215.1, read on the forward strand.
GGTGAGATCCCGACCTGGTGGCCCAGGGATGGTATTGGACGTACCTGGTGCAGGATAGTATAGGGTATGCATCTGGGAGGATAACTCGAGGATGATATGTATATACCTATAAAAGAGTGTTATATCTATATGTGTACTCAATGAATGTGTGAACATTAAATTATAACTAGTGTACAATTACGTTGATTATATAACGATACGAGTGTAATTGAGAATTATTATGACATAGCTTACGTGATAGCTAAGTGATAAATGAAGTAAAGTAAAATACGAGTAGCACAACTGGGGAAAGAGGTTTAGCCTATTGTACTATGTGATGAATGACTAGACTAGTTAGGCGGGGTAGCATAATTAGAAAATTAAAAATACATGTGAGAGGTGCGCACTATAGATGAGGGGAGAGGATAGTCTCATGTGAGTGATACACCAGATGAACGTGAATAATTCTGCTACATATTCATTATTACATTTTAAGCACTGGAAAATATTTTTGAAAATTTTTGGTTGTTGACCCGTATCTAACATATTTTTCAAAACCCTCTAGGTGCTCAGCCATAAGGACGACATGGTTAGCTTGTCCTTCCAGTCACATGATGATACAATAGCTATGGATGCCTGCATGATTTGCTTAGATGCTTCTATCCATTATGTCTAGCCACAATGTTATTCTAGTATCTTATTTTTGGCATGTCAGCCACAGTCGAACAACTTTTATTTTTAGACTCTGTTATTTTTATTTCCTTTATCAGTTGGATGATTGTACTTGGGATTTACCGAGAGTTATTTAGTTACTTTATTTACTTATGCCATCAGTATTTGTGATTATGTCATTGTGGTGAATATTTATATTTATGGTTGAATGTTTTAATAAAGCAGGTTAATAAGTTTTAAAATTTGACATCGAGATTAATATTTTATTAGTACTTAATTTGGTTTTTCGACAGTGATGCTAAGAAGGAAATCATATATGATTCCTATTTAATTTAATAAAGGCATGATCAATAAGTATTAGAATAGGTAGAGTGGCATAGATGGTATCAGATCATAAAGTTTGAGTGTCCTTGGGATCTATACGGACTTGTTACGTTTTAAGCATTGTGTTTTCTTTAGTGTAGAGCCCTATGCTTAGGACTGTTGAATCATATTGCGCTTTTACGTTCTTATACTATTGTATATAGTTAGAGGGAATTTCGTACGAATTCAGTTTGGGTTTAGATGCCAAATAGTAGGAGAGGACGACTAACTCAGGCCGCTAGGAAGTTCATAGGATGATAGGCTCAACCGAAGCCGCAGACCACTCAGGGGACGGTGACCGCAACAGAGGTTTCCACCATTATTGCATAGGTGGTTAATGCTGCGATGACTACCTTAACATAATATTTTTCCCAAGCATGACCAAAATAGCCACTGGCACTAGCTCACGCTCACCTAGTGTCATCGGTATAAAATAGAGTCAGATAGGTCTTCTTGAAGGGCCATCCGCCAGAGTTCCATGGGAGAGCGGATGTGATTACAGCTAGTCAATGGAAGAAACAAATCCAGAGGAATTTGCATATATTGGGGTGAAGTGACACTAAAAAGCAGGTAGTAAATACGTTCAAGATAGTCGGGGTCGCTCTATAATGGTGGGAGTTAGTTACCATAATAGAGGTTAGGGCTTTAATGATAATATAGGGGTTTTAGGTGCAGTTTAACCATAAGTTCTTTCCTTCAGAAGTTCAGACAGAGATGAGGATGAGGTTCCTAGATTGTTCACAGGAGGGACAGACTGTGTCTGAATAGGAGGAAGAGTTCACGTGCCTAGCGAACTTCATTATAGACGAGGTGAATACCGAGGAAAAGAGGATCCTTAAGTTTATTGATGGACTCATTTGGAGGATTATCCAGCACTTACTGGGAAATTCGTCATTGAGGAATTATGTTGATGTCGTTAATGCTGCACTTTTACAGTGTTAAGACCATCACTTCCATTAGAAAGGGAGCGAACATGGTGGGAAACTCTAGCTAGCAGGGCAAGATTGGGGGAAACGGTGCCAACGAGGCACCATAATAATAGGGTACGCAATATGAGTGAGATACCCAATAAGGGGACTTGGATAAGAGATTTAAGTCATGTAACGATTGTTACAAGCAGGAACATCTGGGCTAGGATAACCAGATGGGAGGCTAGCAGGGCCAGGGATATTGGGGCCAACAGGTCCAGAGACAGGGCAGCCTCGTCAGGGTCAGCAGGGCCACAGGTAAGAAGATTTTTAAGGAGGTGATTCGTATATCGGGAGAAGTGTCACATGTTGCATGCATGACCAATCAGGGCTAGGGGTCAGGAGTAGAGTGACCAGTAGGGGCAACAGTTGCGAAAACTTCCATCCCCACCTGTAGTTATAGCATTACCACCTCCACAGGGGCAAGGAAAGTTTGGGCATGTGCATCATGTTCATGGACTAGTTGAATAATCGGTGCCATTAGAAAGTGAGGGTATGTTTTCAATCCATGGGCATACGGGGCAATTTTTGTGTGACAGGGGTGAGTCACATTCTTTTGTTATAACTAGATTCACATGAAAGATGGGTTTAGTGGATATATCGTTATCTATTATTATGAGTATATATTTACCGTTGGGTAGCGGGGCTCTCTTTCGTTCCATTTACAGGGGAGAAAGTGTGGACATTAGGAGGCTATGTTTTAGTGTATCTACTCATTTTAGAAAGGTACGAGTATGATGTCATCCTGGGTATGGACTGGTGATCGACGTGTGAAGCGATGGTGGACTGTGATAGTATGGCTATCGTGTTCGCTATTCCAGGGAAAGATATGTTTCTTTTTAGCAATGTCTCATCCTGAGTGAGGGTCGAGACCGCATTTATATTATATTGGGGAGAAGACTTCAGAGAGTATAATTGTCTCATCATATTTGATCCCTGTGTTTGGGGACTTTACTGATGTGGTTCGGGGGATTCCGGGGTTACAGTCGAGCTGACAGATTTAATTCATTATTGACTTAGTGATGGGGACTTAGTGATAGTGTGATCGTCGTATTGTATGACTCCTTTAGAGATGTGGTAATTGAGGATTATACTTAGTAATTTTGGGGGCAGGATTTTTTTGCATTTCCTGGTAATGTGGCTTGGTCCTATAAATTTTGATGATTGACAAAGACAAGTAGTAGTGTATCCGGGGGTTCCTTGTTTAGATTTCACTTGTGACATGTCCCACGCACGAAGCTTACTAACTGTCGGGAGTTAGGAGATGTTCAAAACCTAGGGAATGGGTTTAGTATGTTAGGCATTACACGCATGCATATAATGCTTTGAGTAGATATCTATTATATGATTTAAGGCCAGCGAAGCTAGGAAGTTCCATGCAAAAAGAACTGGAGGATGTCTGTACCACTATTTGATTAGAGCAGAAATCTCAAGAAGAATTGAGTCGTGATTAGTAGGGCAATCGAGTTTACCTTTACTTTATAATCATGAAGAGCATGTGGGGTCGAGTTTGATGTATATATGTTGCATTTTTAGTAATTATGTGTATATGCAGGTGGTATAGGGTGTATAGGCATCGTAGTCTGTCCGATATTTAGTATCATTTGAGAAAAGGTAACATGGGGTAAATGAGTTGAGTCGTATGCCTATGGGGCAGTTAGCAACAGATTTAGAATGGTGAGGTGGACTGAACTTCGTTAGGAGAAGAAGATAGTCCGGGAATTTATAGTAGGGAGAGCCATCCCACCCTAGATGGGTTAAGGGACTGTGAAGACACAAGCGAGGGATCTTTCTTGCCAAGGGAGGGTCCAACACTTTTGGGAGGTAGAGTGGATTCGTACCCAATCAGTTCTAATGGAGGCTTATGCGTCAATAGGATATTTCTTGTATGAGACGAGGAGGACCTAAAAAGTGTGAGATGATGGAGAAGACGCATGGGTTACAGTTTTTAGTGTATCCCGAGAGAGGGATAAGATGTAACAGATGATATTGGATACTGTATGTGTAGGTCGGTGCAAAGAGAGATATAACAAGTTTGTCTCTAAGTGCACCACTTGTTAGATATTGAAGGTGGATCCTAGGCGATCAACGAAAGTTTTACAATAATTGGAGATTCTAGTGAAGGAACGACAGTGTACACTGATGAATTTCATTTTTAGGTTACCAATATTATGGAGGGGTCAAGATTCCTTATGGGTTATTGAGGATAGGTTGACCGCGGTAAATCAATTGTTACTAATTCGAGTGAATTACACGATTGAGCAGTGTGCCCAATATTTTTTTTGTAAAAAGAGATTGAGCTGACATGGGGTGTTGCCCAACAGTGTTTTGGATCAAGATAAGATCTTATGTCCCACTTCGGGTAGAGTTCTCATGAGGTGATGGGGAAAGAGTTTCGCTGAGCACGGATAATCTCCCCAGGTTGATGGGTAGACTGAGCGAGTGAATCTAATGATGAGAAATATATTGAGGATGTGTATTCAGGACTTTATGGGTAGTTGAGAGCAGTATTCACTGTTGGTAGAGTTGTGTAAAATAACTTTTACCAGTTTACTATTGGCATGTCCCTTTTCAAGGATTTGTATGGGAGACCTCATCATATGCTCTTTAGTTGGTTAGAGATGGAGGATAACAAGATTCTCGGCCCGAATGTGATTCAGGATATGTCAACAAGGAGTGAGTTGATTTGAGATTGTATACAAATAACTCGGGATAGGTAGAAGAGTTATATAGGTGCAGAGCGGAGACATTGGGGTTTTATATGGGTGACCAGGTGTTGTTACGTGTAACTCCCATGAAGGGAACAAAGAGATTTGTGAAGAAGTGAAGTTGGCACCTAAGTATGTGGGGACTTTCCCCATTACTGAGAGGGTATGGACGGATGTGTATAGGCTTGCCTTACTGGAGCCTTTGCAGTGGGCTCACAATGTGGTTCTTGTGTCATTATCAAGGAGGTATCTCTGTTGACATGGTATATCAGCATATTATGTTAGAGGAGATTGGTTTATAGCCATACATTTTTACTAGGAGAGACTTATCGTCATTTTAGGTCGTCGTGAGTAGAACTTCGATAAAAGGTGGTACCGTTAGTGCATGTATAGTGGGAACACTAAAAGGTTTCCATGAGTCGATTTGAGATCGTGAGGTTGACATGATAAAAAGTATTCTGAGCTCTTGGTACTAGGTATGTCTGAATTTTGGGGACGAACTTCCATTGTTAGGGGGGAGGTGTGTAACACCCCATATTTATAAAACATTTTAAATTACACGTGTGCACGTAATTTTAATTGAACTGGGAAAATAAAGTGAATTAAATAAATATTAATTAGAAAATAAAAGGATTAAAATTTATGCGTACTTATATTTACTTATGTGATAAGTAAATGAAAACATATTAAATTTTGTTACATCGTAAGTGAGTAAAAGCGACGGGTTTAACGCTATCTGATTCGGATCACACGGATAGAGTCGCGTTGGGCACGAGATGGAAATTAATGTTAGATGACTCGGATGGTGATTTTGAGTGCACCAATGGTCCGAAATGGGTCGAAAAAGTATAAAACTGGTACCCGAGGGCTATAATTGGGTTTCAGGGGCTTTTTTTTGACTAAACGGGACCCTTTTAAGGGCTGACTGAATTTCGGGATTTGGAGTGTTGAGGGTTATAATTGGGTATGTTGGATATAGTGGGCAACTATCCAACCATTCAAGCAGCTAGGGATTTGAGAGAGAAGAGAATAGAGAAGAAAAAAAAGGAAGAAAATTGAAAAAAAGGGATTCGGGTTGGTGATCAAATTCATCCTAGCTAAAGAACATTGCTAAGAGAGGAACTCAAGGAGAGAATCTCAGAAATTCTTCAATATCAAGGCAAGTATTTAACTTGATTTAATTCTATTGTAGTTTCAATAATTCATGTAGAAATTTGGTGAGGAAGAACATAAATTTTGGGAGGGAGAACATGTAAAAGCTGGAATTTGATTAATGAAATCATTGATGTGGAACCTCATTATGTTAATATTTTAGATTTGATATTACTATAATGATAAAGATGAAGTCTTGAATGAGATAAGCAATAAAAGATGGAATTTTGAATTTGGGATTGAAACTATGCACAAACGAACTCCCAGAATGTGAACCATCGGGAATAACAAAGGTTACTCGGATGGAATGGCAACCGACACTGAATTTTAAGCCTCATTTATTGTATACATATGTAAATCTCTGTAGATATAAAGTCATTCCATATCTAGGGTTCTAAACCACTATAAATACATAATCTCTCTTAGCTCAGGGGGAAGATTCAATCAATCACAAGAACACAATACTGAGGTATTTGTAATACCCCATACTTTTAAAGGTATTTAAATTACACTATGGATGTAATTTGGTAATTTGAGGAATTATTATGAATAGTAATTCTGGGATTAATGAGATGAATAGTAATTCTGGGATTAATGAGTGAAATTAAATAAATTCAATATTATAAAGTGAATAGTAAATATTAGTTTTCGAGTGACAGATTAAAATTTATGTGGATTATATTTCGAGACTAAGTAAATGAGTAGATTATTTTTATTACATGTCGCAGTTGGGTAAAGCGACAAAGGAAATATTTTAAATTGGAAAACACGCGTATTGAACATGTTGGGTCAAAATAGTGAATTTTAGTTAAGTGACTCGGATGGAGATTTCGACCGCGCCATTGGGTTCGGAATGGCCGAGATAGTCAAAATAGAGTATCTGGGGGTAGTATTTGGGTTCCGAGCATTTTTGGACTAGTAGAGACTCGTAAATGAGTACACGAGTCATTTAAAAATTGGGTATATACCCAATTTCGGGTTTAATAAGGTAACCCTCATTTTATTTCCCCCAAAATTTGCCCTAAGAAGAAGAGAAGAGAAGAAGAAAGAAAAGGAATTCCGGGCCAAAATTCGCGGGATTCGACTCGGGGTCGTCGGATTTAATCCACGAGGAAAGTGTTTAACTTACTGTATGATTTAGTGTGTTTATTTCTCATATTATAGTTGGTGTAAAACTAAAGATTTTTGGGTTGAAATTTGGTGAATCAAACGGGTTTTCGGAAGATTAAAACGGATATAACTCGATTAATACCCAATTTGAGAAACTTGGAATTTATTGAAATTAATTATTGAAAATGGGTTCTAGGATGATTAGAACCCTTTCTATATGTGTATTTATGGTTGTTTAAGGTTGTATGATGATGATAGAGGAGATAAAAATCTTGGAGGTGCTTTAATGGAGGTTTGGATTTTTGTAGAAGAAAGTGAATAGTGACCAGCATCACTTCCGAACTGTTTCGGCTAGTAAGATAGCCGATTCAGCTATTGGTTAAAAAATGAAAGTTGTAGATCTTTTCGATATGGTCACGTGGACACCGACCGCGTATTTTTTTTCGATTTGATATGATTTTTCTAAAATAGCAGCTCCGAGGTTTAAATCATCAACTCGGAAATCAAACCGGAAATTGGAAAAATAAAGGCTAGAATTGTTTGGAAATAAATATTTGGGGTTCCTAAAAATAGTGTGGGGACTTTTAAATAAATTTTTTGAGTAAGGCATGTACCTTGGATTAGTTGAAAGTGAAATCTAAGATTTACCCAAATAGGGGTGTTCGTGAGGAATAATACTTGAAGAGGTATTTAGGTGTGATTTGAATGTTAAATAACAGAGTACGTATTTGAGTAATATTTTAAGGGTGTGACTACTTATATTATTACGAATGGAAATATTCGAGGCTATTGGCTATCGTTATAAGAGTTTGAAAATTATAGCCATAGTAAATTGAGAAGAGATATAAATAATATATATATGATGTCGTTAAAGTATATATATTATGAGACGAATGAATATATCGGGGTTGTTGATATTATCATTGTGCGGTGAGAAAAGCTCAAAAAATAAAATATTGGGGATTAGTAAAAAAAATTGATAAATGCATAGGATATTCGAGATATAAATATACTACGTAGGGGATTATTATATGGGTGGTGCGTATGCCCTGATGTTATTATATACATGGGTTAAATAATTACCTATTGGGAATTATGTATAGGTGAGACAAATACCTATCATTATAATATATAGATTGTGTGAATACCTATAGTGTACTAAATAAAAATTGGTGATCGAAGTATAAGTCCGAGCCAATAAAGAGTAGAGGGAATACTCGAATAAATACGAAAGTGAAATAAATTTGTAAAGCAAACAAGTACGATGAATATTAGAGAGAAATATATTACTACAAGTATGAATAATTTAGTTGTGTGAATACCTATAAATTTTGTACTTAGGTTGGGTGAATACCTACAGTGTCTATATGATATTGGAGTCGAGGATTAGACCGAGCCAATATTTTATTATTTCATTTACATTTGGAGTCGAGGATTAGACCGGGCCACTATAAATGATAGGAGAATTGGAGTCGATGATTAGACCGGGCCAATACTCCTTATAGTATATATTGTGAGTGAAATATATACTATATAAATAATCTACTTGGGAAGAATGGTAGATGATTATATGATGTTCATATATCTAAAAGATAAATAAATTGGGATAATTGGACTCGATGATTAGACCGGGCTAATTATCCTTATAGTCTATATTGTGCGTGAAATATATACTATATGAATAATCTACTAGGATGAAGTAGTAGATAATTTTTGTGTGTGAAATACATACAATGTAAATAATCTACTTGGGTAGAATGGTAGACGATTATATGATGTTCATACATCTAAAAGATAAATAAATTGGGATAATTGGAGTCGATGATTAGGCTGGGCCAATTATCCTTATAATCTATATTGTGTGTGAAATATATACTATATGAATAATCTACTAGGATGAAGTAATAGATAATTTTTGTATGTGAAATACATACTATGTAAATCATCTACTTGGGTACAATGGTAGACGATTATATGATGTTCATACATCTAAAAGATATATAAATTATGATAATTGGAGTCGATGATTAGGCCGAGCCAATTATCCTTATAGTCTACATTGTGTGTGAAATATATACTCTATGAATAATCTACTAGGATGAAGTAGTAGATAATTAGATGACGAGAATACATCTAACTATTAACTTAAGCGGAAGAAGCTTAATGGGAAAAACATAATATAAGATAGTGAGCATCTAATGAATAAGATTAATAAGTCAGACTTAACTTTCAAATCAGAAACTAACATATGTGAAATGTTACTTGGAAATTTATTAACAATATGAGAGGTGTTAATGAAACTTAGTACTGTATGGGCGGTACGAAAAATTAGACGTGTTGATAAGTTCAGATGAGTACTATAGTCTAAATAACTTGGGTAGTTGTAGCTACAACAGACTAAGTATATAACGTTAGGTGTGCACTATAGATGAGAGGTGAAGGGTATCTCATATGAGTGAGACACCAGTTTAAATATGGGAGTATCATATTTTAAATATTAAAGTATGTTAAGCACTTGCTAAAATATTTTTAAAACTCGGGCTCTGACCCGTTTCTCTATTTTTCCCTCTCTTGCTATATATGTATATATAGGTGTCCAGTCACAAGGACGCCTGGATGATGATTCCTTCGAGTCAGACGTTTGCTGCAGTAGCTGTGGATGCAAGCAGGTTTATTTTAGACACTTCTATCCTTGTGATCTAGATAATAGGTATTGTAGATACACTCGGGCTGATAGCCCATCTGTATTCATTTATTCTTTTACCGCCTTTTTGTGCGGCATTCGATTTGTTTGTATTATATTGTACCGAGTGTTCGGTTATTTTATTTCATTTCAGTTCCGTGTATATAAATTATGTGAATGTTTTATTTAGTTGGTTTGGTTAAAAGGATTTGTAAAAAAAAATTGACGCCAGCCTAATAAGTTATTAGTAATTAAATTGGTTTTCGACAGCGATGCCAAGAATGAACCATATGAGATTCCTGTTTTAATCTGGTATATGATTGATCACCCGATATTTAATTAGGCGGGGTGTCACAGTAATGTAACCACCTGAAATAATACCAACAGTGGACGTAGGCTTTCTTTATAGCTGAACCAGTTTAAAAGCCTTATCTCTTGTGTGTTTGTTTTGATTGCCTATAGTGTTTTATTTGTGATTATAAATTTGTACCCAATCCACTTTTAGACATCAACACTCTCTGATCAACTTTATCTTCTCAATAGTCTCTTCGACTACTTTGGTCCCAAATATCTACCATCCCCCGAATCCAATAAATATACTGGTGATCGGCACAGTATCTTGTAAAGTGCCTTATAAGGGGCCATGAAAATGGAATTATGATAATTGTTGTTATATGGAAACTCCACTAGTGTCAAATGGCCCCCTCCCGACTTCCCTTTAAGTCCATTATACACAACCACAACATATCCTTTAATTCTTGATTAACCCTCTCGGTCTAGCCATTCATTTGTGGATATTATGTCTTGCTAAGATGCAACCTAGTTCCCATAGCCGGTTGGAAACTCCCCCAAAATTATAGAACAAATGTATGGTCTATTTAAAATGATCGGTAATGGAAACCCAAATAAATGAACAATCTCAGCCATATATAAATGTGCAAGTTGCTCGATCGAATAATCAACACAAATGGCCAAAAAGTGTGCCACCTTGTAAGGCGGTTAATAATTACCCATTTAAATCATGTTGTTGACGTCTTTCTTCATGCCGGTCACCAATACTACCAACTCACATCTTAGTACATTTTATTCACTCTTAGGCGTCTACAAAATGAGAACCATGCATCTCTTTAACAACACCCCATCTCAACTCCTCATCGAAGGGTACCACAAACCTACCCTTATAATTCAACCCCTATAGGATCCTACCGAGAAGAAAGGTACACTAGTAGAGAGAAGCTTTGCCACCTTCCCCTTACACATCTCATCCTATGACTATCCCCGGACCACTAGTACCACGATTTATGGAGTCATTTTGATCATACTCATGAATGCTCTAGTCAACTCGTCAATCATCTGTATTGAACCCCACTTGGTCGCCTGAAGTGCTGAAAGACTACCACTGGGTCATCAACTCAATGCGTTTGCCACCATGTTAGCCTTCCCCTAGTGATACTGGATTATGAACTGGTAATCCTTGATGATTCAAACTAGCGTTGTTGTCTCATATTGATATATTTTTGTGTAAACAAATATTGTAGACTATTTTTATCACCGAAGAGCCTAAACTTCTCACCCCTAACATAATGAATCCACGCATGTAGTACAAATATAAATACCATTAACTCCAAGTCATAGGTCGGGTAATAAACCTCATTCGACTTTAATTTTCTAGAGGTGTATGAAATCAACCTATTTTCCTGCATTAATACCCAACCTATTCCCTGTAGAAAAATGTCGATATATACCAAAAACACAACTCTGTGACACCCCGCCTAATTAAATACCGGGCGATCACTCCTTTATTAAATTAAAATCAAGGTGAATAGTTGGTTCATTTTTAGCATCACTGTCGTAAAAATAAACTTTTCCAAATTAACACCCTAATTAATTTAGCTAAGTGTCAAAACCATGTTTTAACCTTTCTAACCAAATTGTATTTTTAAAGAAAAAACTTATTTATTTAATTATTAACCACATTTTCAATAAGTAAGAATCATACAACAATTATCCTGAAACATAATCCAATTACTTTAAACATTCAACATCCAAAATCCCAACATTTAAAACTAAATGTAAAACATACATGCTGAATAAATCCCAAAGTAACAGTACCAGAAATAACTGAAATTCAAATGTCCCAACAGAACAGATAAATAGTGGAAAGGGCGACACATGCCCCAATAACTGAGAATCATAGGAGTGGAATCAAGTAAATGAAATCGTCTAAGCAAGTAGCCTACAACTCCCACCTAAGCTGCAGCACGTTCCTTCCAAGGGATCCTAAGCAAGACGCCCCTGTGGCTGGGCACCTATAGTACATACATATATATACAAGAGAGAGAGAGAGAGAGAGAGAGAGAGAGAGAGAGAGAGAGAGAAACGGGTCAGAGCCCGATAGTGTATATGATTTAAAAATTATTTAGCAAGTATTTAAATTGATATAGGCCAATGAAACAACATATTAGTTCGACACTCTGTTGAGAAATTGTCACCTCTCTTCTAATGTGAACGCCTATCGCACTAACCTTCCCAGTGGTCTATCTCATCATATATCACGCTATCCTTTCCCAATGGTTTAACTTACCTTAGGTTATTCGTAAGATTTAAAACTGAACAAGACAATTATTTAAAATGTAAGATTTCAATTTGTAACCACAGTTATCATTTTAACTTTATCAATAAAGTTTTCCAGTGTCATTTTATACTTTCTCAAAACAAGTATTTATAATTTGAGTCATCACCCATGTCCTACTTACAAAATCACAGTAGGCAGTTCCAAATTCCAGAATTTCATATATATATATTAACTACTCGTATAATATATATATTATAACAGCACCCCAAATAAACTATGGTGCGGGCATACTCTACTATCCAAAGCCCCATATCACTCATATTAAGGGGAATACATTCGGAATCACTCTCGAATTGTATTAACATACATACACAAACAATATTGAGGCGAAGCATAGATTCCAAGTCTCTAAGAGGATGGCACATGCCTGCGTCTCTTAGGACCGTCTGAACTATCACATCGATAGCCTATACCAAGGATATCTATCTTCTAGGGTACAAGTCAATATCCCCCATAAAGGTCCCATCGAGATAAGACTGTCCCAGCGCGGTAACCTCAGGGATAGCAAGTAGCGTGGGCATGATTTTCACACATAAATAGTATATGCATACACAATCATATAACTATACTAATATTACCATAACAATATTAGGTATATCTCAAATCCCATAGTTACGACATTTATCCTTATTTTCACATTATTGGTATCACGTATAAGGGTTCGTCTCTAACCTTAATTCGAAGGATTCTTCCATCGTATTACGTAACTCACATGGACTCTATCTTCCCAAGTATAAAATTCAGTAGGTGTCCTTTTTATGTTCCAACGTAACCCTCTTATGTATCTCCCCCTTTAATACATAAATTCATCGACCCTCAAATAATTATCCCCAAAAATACAATTCTCGTCTCATATTAAAAGTCCCAAAATTATTCATATGTCCTACTGATTTTCTCTATCTCCCAAAACACTTTATTAAGGATGTCCAAGAATTATTTCACGATAAATTGAATTTAATTCATTTAAAAATGGAAATAGGAGTCTGCCAGGAGGGGTAGATCGATCGAGGTCTGGGGCTCGATCGATCGAACCTTCGATTGATCGAAGCTCTGGACTCGATCGATCGATCAAGCAGGTCTGCGAAATCTGCAGAATTGCAGTTACGGGTTTCATCTTCTAACTTACACCAAATCCATATTTTACAATCCCAAACGTCTCAAAATTTGTACTACTAACATCCTAACATGATATCATACATTTCCTACGTAAAGCATGTCAATTTACGTCACTAAACATGGATTAATCATGCCATAATTCATTTAAATATTCAAGAACCCTAGAAATCTCTAAATCATGGTTCCAATCTGTTTTCCAGAAATTTCTTCTTATAAACATCATAATTTCGTGGGTAAATTCCTCTATATGGCAAGGGTTTCCAGAATTATCATTTAAACCATAACTACATGCGATTCCTATCTCAAATCTTAGGTTTTCTTCCATAAAACTCACCCTAATCATTCCTATACTAATATGAAAGATGCATCAACGAAATAAGCAAGATAAAACTTGCCTGGGATTTTTGGTGTTCTCATTTGCAGATGATTTTGGTGTGGTTGCGTAGCCTGTTGCGCAATCTACGCGTTGGTGGTGGTGGCGGTGCAAACGGATGGATTTTGGGCCTTGAATTTTCCTTGAGAGCTCTCTCCTTCCTCTCCTATGGCCGTTCTTGTGTTTGTGTTTTCTAACCCTAGCTGACTAACCTAAATGACTGATATAGATTACTGATTTTCGTGGGTTTAATTACCCATAATTACGAAATGTCCAAAACGCCCTCCCGGGGTACTAATTAGGCCTAAAAATGCCCCGAGACCCAAACTAAACCCCCAGGTACACTTTTCTGACTATCTCGACCCTTCCGGATGCGTTGGCGCACTCAAAACGACCATACGAATGACTTATAAAATATTCACTTTTATTTATCAAAGTTTAGTCCCGACGCGACACGGGCGCGTCCCGACTCAAATTTCCAAAATTGTCATTTTATTCACTCGTGACATTTAATATAACCAATATTACATATTACTTTGCTCATTAGTAATATTCAACAAATTTCCCATAATTACTAACTCTCGTCACGTTAATAATTATAACATAATTAATTTCCGGATTTTTATTAAATAATTAACTCACATCAAATTTGATAAATCCCCAAATTAATATAGCATAGAAATACGGGGTATTACATACTTCCCCCCTAATAACGGAATTTCGTCTTGAAATTCAGAAAACAAGGCATACCTGGTAAGAACAAATATGGATATCTCTCGCGCATATCGGCCTCGCGCTCCCAAGTAGGTTCCTCCATATTATGATGTTCCCACTGGACCCGCACAAGTGGAACTATCTTCGACCTCAATCTCCTCTCACTATAGTCTAGGATAGCCACCGGTCTCTCCTTGTAAGAGCTGTCAGGCTATAAGTCTATCTCATCTATCACAATGTGAGTATGGGCCATATCATCCCGAAGATACCGTCTCAACGACGAGATGTGGAATACATAGTGAATGCGATGCAAATGTTCTGGCAGTCCCAATCTGTATGCTACCGGCCCAATCCTCTCGATGATGGGAAATGGTCCCACGTACCTCGGGGCCAATTTCCCCTTCTTCCCGAACCTCATCACTCCTTTCATAGGAGATACAAGCAGTAACACTTGGTCCCCCACATTAAACTCCCGGAAGAACCGTTTCGCATCGGCGTAGCTCTTCTGCTTGTCCTGGGCTACTCGAATGCGACTCCTGATCAACTCAATCCTCGCGGAGGTTTCTTGAATCACCTCCGGTCCTAGCAACTTGTTACCCCCCACCTCGAGCCAACAAGTTGGAGAACGACAAGGCCTGCCATACAAAGCCTCAAATGGAGCCATACCAATCGTAAACTGATAAGATTTATTATAAGAAAACTCTACCAGTGGAAGATGTGGCTCCCAACCTCCTCCAAAATCAAGAACACACATGCGTAGCATATCCTCTAGCATCTGATTAGTACGCTCTGTCTGTCCATTTGTCTGTGGGTGATAAGCTGAACTCAACCTCAACTCAGTACCCATAGCCTCCTGAAAGCTTTCCCAGAAACGTGAGACGAAAAATCTTATCTCTATCTGACACAATATTCAGGGGCACCCCATGTAATCTGACAACCTCAGCAATGAACAACTAAGCATACTGACCCGTGGCATAGTCTGTCCGCACCGGCAGAAAATGAGCCACCTTGGTCAAACGGTCTACAATCACCCAGATAGAATCGTGGCCCCACTATGATGTAGGCAACTCTGTAATAAAATCCATGGAAATACTCTCCCACTTCCACGTGGGTACTTCCAATGGCTGAAGCAATCCTGACGGTTTCTGATGGTCCACCTTCACAAGCTGGCAGGTAGAACATTTGGACACGAACTCAGCTATGTCCTTCTTCGTCCCACTCCACCAGTATTGCCTCCTCATATCCTGGTACATCTTATCTCCTCCAGGATGTACTGCAAATCGGGACCCGTGAGACTGGGTCATCACTGCATGACGTAATTCTGCTCCTTCTGGAACCACCAATCTCCCATTAAACCTTAAACCCCCATCAGAACTAACAGAGTAGGACTCAGCACCCTCAGCTAAGAGTCGTACAATCTGCTCCTGGCAAAACGGGTCTGTGGTTTGGGCCTGTATTAACCTCATAACAATCTCGGGTGTGACTGTCATAGCAGATATGAAGGAACGGGCTACTGCGTCCTGGTGGCCTAAATCCTTCCACTTCGCTTTCCAGACGTCTGCTACCTCGTCTACCGGTCTATGGCTCAATGCATCAGCAACTACGTTGGCCTTCCCCGGATGATACTGTATGTCAAACTGATAGTCCTTCACAAACTCTAACCATCTACACTGTCGCATATTCAGCTCTCGCTGAGTGAATAGGTACTGCAGTGACTTGTGGTCTGTGAACAAGCGGAACTTCTCCCCCAATAAGTAGTGCCTCCATATCCTCAATGCAAAAACGACCGCTGCTAACTCCAGGTCGTGGGTGGGGTAATTCTTCTCATGCGGCTTAAGCTTGCGGGAGGCGAAAGCTATAGCCTTCTCCTCTTGCTGAAGTACTCCCCCAAGTCCCCGTAAAGAGGCATCGGTGTAAACCAGGTACTCCACACCCGGCTTTGGTAATGCAAGAACTAGTGCTGAAGTAAGCTTGTCTTTCAGCTCGTCGAAAGCCAACTGACAAGCGTCATCCCAAACATATGGTACTCCCTTGCGAGTCAGATTCGTCAATGGACCCGCTATTTTAGAGAATCCCCGAATGAATCTCCTGTAGTATCCAGCTAACCCCAAAAAACTACGCACTTCCGTCGGTGTCGTGGGATGTCCCCATTCCCTCACCGCTGACACCTTACTCGGGTCAACTGCAATCCCCTGCTCAGAAACAATACGTAGCTGATGGTACCCCGACCTCAGATCTATCTTCGAAAAGAAAGTTGCTCCCCTCAGTTGGTCGAACAGATCATCGATTCGAGGCAACGGATACTTATTTCGTATCGTGACCTTGTTCAACTCCCGGTAGTCCACACACAACCTCAGTGAACCATCTCTCTTCTTCACAAACAGAACTGGAGCGCCCCAAGGTGAGGTACTCCTACGAATAAAGCCCTGACCTAACAGCTGCTCTATCTGATCTCGTAACTCTCGCATCTCCGCCGGAGCCATACGGTATGGAGCACGTGCTATAGGTCTAGTATCTGGCAATAAATCTATAACAAAGTCTATCTCTCGACTGGGGGTAGGCCTGGTATTTCCTGAAACACATCGGAATACTCACGAACAACTGGAATCGAGTCTAAAGGAATCACAACCTCCTTAGAGGTATCCTCCTCTATATAATACAAATGAGCGGTCGAACCTCCCTTTGGGAGAGGCATCGCCACTACAAACATCTCTTGCCCCGGAATGGAAAAAACAATGCTCCCACCGAAGCAATCAATCATGGCTCTATAATCTGTGAGCCAATCCATACCGATAATAACATCATGCTCATGCATATCTAAGACTAACATGTCCGTAGGTAATACCAAACTACCAATCTCTACCCCCACTCCTCGGCATATAAAGAAGATAAGCGACCCACTCCCCAGTGGTGAGTCTACACACGTCACTGTGCTCTCTGCTGTGGCTAACAACCCTAAGGCCTTTGTAAAATGCGTAGCTATAAAACAATGAATCGCCCCAGTATCAAACAAAACCCGACCCATAGTACCATGGATAGGAAACATACCCTCAATCGCGGGTGGTGCCTGGGGAGCTCCTGCCTGGTGGACGTTATAGACACGTCCGTACTGTAACTACACCTACTGCACTGGAGCTCTTGGAATGGCTGGTAGGGATGGCACCTGGGCTGGAGCTGGGAGGGCAACCGGAAATAGTGGTCTCTGTGGCTCATTACGGTCACACTGCTGCTGTGCGGCCCTATCTCCCTCCGGACAATCCTGGCACCTATGGCCATGTCTACCACACCCAAAACATCGGCCTTTGAAGTTGCCTCCCCTCTGACCCGATTGACCACGACCCTGCTGGCCGTTACCTCCCCGCCACTAGCCCTGCTGGCCCTGTTGGCCCTACTGCTGAACCTGCTGTCGGTGTTGGACTTGCTGGCCCTGATGATTAGGCTGGCCCTGCTGACCCTGCCTATAACCCCCAAATCCCTGCCTGGGATTACCTGAACGGAATCGCTTAGCAGGGTCCCCCTGAGAGGAACTCTGCTCGTGATGACGAGTCTGTCCCTGAGATGGTGCCCCACTAGCACTACTACCCCCTTTCCTGCCCTGCTGGCTGGACTCTCCTGCTCTCTTGCTTCCCTGCAGATGGAAGCGGTGATCCTGGTAATGTAGTAATGCAGCATTGAGTACATTAGTGAAGGTACTCAGAGATAGATTCCCAATAAGATGCTGACGGATCCTCCAAGCTAACCCGTCCACAAATAACATAATCTTCTTGCCCTTAGTGGGTGCCTCATTTGGCACGATGGTGAGAAGTCTCGTGAATTCCTCCTCATATTCAGCTACGGTAGAATTCTCCTGCTTCAAATTTAGTAATTTCCGCCTCATCTCAGTCTGCACGGCGGGTGGAAAATACTTGCGATCAAACCGCTCCCAGAACAACCGAATAGGGATCGTGTCCCTCTCCTCCAATGTGGTAGTGGACTCCCACCACTACAAAGCAGCCCCCACTAGCTTAAAGGAAGCCAACAGCTGTTTTTGCACGTCGGTGCACTCATACATACGAAGATGCCGCTGGATGTCTTTCTTCCATTGGCTGACTGTGACGATATCTGAGCTACCAGAGAACTCAGGGGGATGTGCCTTCTGAAAAGCATCCCTAACCCTCTCCCATGCAGATGGAAGTTGTGCTGGTACTGGCGCCACTGCCTGAATCTGGGGTGGAGCCTGCTGAACCACCGCTAGCGCGGCATTCACCGCCTGAGCAACAATGGCGGCTACTTCATTAGCATTCATAGTGCCTGGTACCGGAGCCGTTGGATGCTCGGCCTCGGCACGCCTATCCTTCGATGCACGTCTCGGAGGCATCTGAAACGTGAAGAAGTTTATTAGTCTACAGTCATTAACAAATCTCAAATAGTTGAAGACATAAACTTGAAAGCAAGAATACAACCATCCTATAATAGGGCTCTATAGCAAAAACGTTAAGCTGAAAGCGAAATAAGCCGTACAGATCCTATGGACACTAGAACATGATGCTCCAATACCACCTGTGACACCCTGCCTAATTAAATACCGGGCGATCACTCCTTTATTAAATTAAAATCAAGGTGAACAATTGGTTCATTCTTAGCATCACTGTCGTAAAAATAAACTTTTCCAAATTAACACCCTAATTAATTTAGCTAAGTGTCAAAACCATTTTTTAACCTTTCTAACCAAATTGTATTTTTAAAGAAAAAACTTATTTATTTAATTATTTACCACATTTTCAATAAGTAAGAATCATACAACAATTATCCTGAAACATAATCCAATTACTTTAAACATTCAACATCCAAAATCCCAACATTTAAAAATAAATGTAAAACATACATGCTGAATAAATCCCAAAGTAACAGTACCAGAAATAACTGAAATTCAAATGTCCCAACAGAACAGATAAATAGTGGAAAGGGTGACACATGCCCCAATAACTAAGAATCATAGGAGTGGAATCAAGTAAATGAAATCGTCTAAGCAAGTAGCCTGTAACTCCCACCTAAGCTGCAGCACGTTCCTTCCAAGGGATACTAAGCAAGACGCCCCTGTGGCTGGGCACCTGTAGTACATACATATATATACAAGAGAGAGAGAGAGAGAGAGAGAGAGAAACGGGTCAGAGCCCGATAGTGTATATGATTTAAAAATTATTTAGCAAGTATTTAAATTGATATAGGCCAATGAAACAACATATTAGTTCGACACTCTGTTGAGAAATTCTCACCTCTCTTCTAATGTGCACGCCTATCGCACTAACCTTCCCAGTGGTCTATCTCATCATATATCACGCTATCCTTTCCCAATGGTTTAACTTACCTTAGGTTATTCGTAAGATTTAAAACTGAACAAGACAATTATTTAAAATGTAAGATTTCAATTTGTAACCACATTTATCATTTTAACTTTATCAATAAAGTTTTCCAGTGTCATTTTATACTTTCTCAAAACAAGTATTTATAATTTGAGTCATCACCCATGTCCTACTTACAAAATCACAGTAGGCAGTTCCAAATTCCAGAATTTCATATATATATATTAACTACTCGTATAATATATATATTATAACAGCACCCCAAATAAACTATGGTGCGGGCATACTCTACTATCCAAAGCCCCATATCACTCATATTAAGGGGAATACATTCGAAATCACTCTCGAATTGTATTAACATACATACACAAACAATATTGAGGCGAAGCATAGATTCCAAGTCTCTAAGAGGATGGCACATGCCTGCGTCTCTTAGGACCGTCTGAACTATCACATCGATAGCCTGTACCAAGGATATCTATCTTCTAGGGTACAAGTCAATATCCACCATAAAGGTCCCATCGAGATAAGACTGTCCCAGCGCGGTAACCTCAGGGATAGCAAGTAGCATGGGCATGATTTTCATACATAAATAGTATATACATACACAATCATATAACTATACTAATATTACCATAACAATATTAGGTATATCTCAAATCCCATAGTTACGACATTTATCCTTATTTTCACATTATTGGTATCACGTATAAGGGTTCGTCTCTAACCTTAATTCGAAGGATTCTTCCATCGTATTACGTAACTCACATGGACTCTATCTTCCCAAGTATAAAATTCAGTAGGTGTCCTTTTTATGTTCCAACGTAACCCTCTTATGTATACCCCCCTTTAATACATAAATTCATTGACCCTCAAGTAATTATCCCCAAAAATACAATTCTCGTCTCATATTAAAAGTCCCAAAATTATTCATATGTCCTACTGATTTTCCCTATCTCCCAAAACACTTTATTAAGGATGTCCAAGAATTATTTCACGATAAATTGAAGTCAATTCATTTAAAAAGGGAAATAGGAGTCTGCCAGGAGGGGTCGATCGATCGAGGTCTGGGGCTCGATCGATCGAACCTTCGATCGATAGAAGCTCTGGGCTCGATCGATCGATCAAGCAGGTCTGCGAAATCAGCAGAATTGCAGTTATGAGTTTCATCTTCTAACTTACACCAAATCCATATTTTACAATCCCAAACGTCTCAAAATTTGTACTACTAACATCCTAACATGATATCATACATTTCCTACGTAAAGCATGTCAATTTACGTCACTAAACATGGATTAGTCATGCCATAATTCATTTAAATATTCAAGAACCCTAGAAATCTCTAAATCATGGTTCCAATCTGTTTTCCAAAAATTTCTTCTTATAAACATCATAATTTCGTGGGTAAATTCCTCTACATGGCAAGGGTTTCCAGAATTATCATTTAAACCATAACTACATGTGATTCCTATCTCAAATCTTAGGTTTTCTTCCATAAAACTCACCCTAATCATTCCTACACTAATATGAAAGATGCATCAACGAAATAAGCAAGATAAACACTTGCCTGGGATTTTTGGTGTTCTCATTTGCAGATAATTTTGGTGTGGTTGCGTAGCCCGTTGCGTCATCTACGCGTTGGTGGTGGTGGCGGTGTAAACGGATGGATTTTGGGCCTTGAATTTTCCTTGAGAGCTCTCTCCTTCCTCTCCTATGGCCGTTCTTGTGTTTGTGTTTTCTAACCCTAGCTGACTAACCTAAATGGATGATATAGATTACTGATTTTCGTGGGTTTAATTACCCATAATTGCGAAATGTCCAAAACGCCCTCCCGGGGTACTAATTAGGCCTAAAAATGCCCCGAGACCCAAACTAAACCCCCGGGTACATTTTTCTGACTATCTCGACCCTTCCGGACGCGTTGGCGGACTCAAAACGACCATACAAATGACTTATAAAATATTCACTTTTATTTATCAAAGTTTAGTCCCGACGCGACACGGGCGCGTCCCGACTCAAATTTCTAAAATTGTCATTTTATTCACTCGTGACATTCAATATAACCAATATTACATATTACTTTGCTCATTAGTAATATTCAACAAATTTCCCATAATTACTAACTCTCGTCACGTTAATAATTATAACATAATTAATTTTCGGATTTTTATTAAATAATTAACTCACATTAAATTTAATAAATCCCCAAATTAATATAGCATAAAAATACGGGGTATTACAAACTCCACTTTTATGTAAGGAAATAATTGAGAAAGAAGTAAACTTCTCCTTGAGAGTGTCAAATGCCTGTTAAGACTTCTCAATCCAACAAACTACCACACCCTTCTTGGTCAAATTGGACATTGGACCCTCTATCTTTGATAATCCCCAAATAAATCTCCTATGATAATCAGCCAAGCCTAAAAAACTACGAATCTAAGTAGGTGTCACGGTTTGTCCCCAACCCAACATGATTTACGCCTTACTTGGGTCCACTTAAAGTCATTTTTATGACGTAACATGGCCCAAAAACTTCAGTTTTCATTTCCAAAATTCACATGTATTGAACTTAGAATAAAGTTTACCATGTCTCTAATGCAATCCACAAATATCGATCATGATCCTTCTCAGTTCATGAATAGATCAAAATATCATCAATAAAAATGATGATGAACTGGTCCAAATATAGTCGGAACACCCGATTCATTAAGTCCTTGAAAACTGTTGGGGCATTTTTCAACCCAAACGGTATTACTCGGAACTCATAAGACCCATATCGAGTTAAGAAGGTTATCTTCGGCACATCCTCCTCTCGCACCCTTAACTGGTGATAAACTGATTGAAAATCAATATTCAAAAAGAAATAAGTTCCCTCCAACTGATCAAAAAGATCATCAATCCTCGATAGTGGATATTTGCTCTTCATAGTCACCTTTTTCAACTCATGGTATTCGATGCACAGCCTCAATGACCTATCTTTATTCTTTACAAACAACACTGGCACACCCCAATGTGAATTCCTACGACCGATAAACCCTTGTTCTGACAACTGTTTAATCTGGTTTCTCAGCTCCTTCATCTCCATTAGATCAATACGATAAGATACGATGATTTAGATATCGGCTCAGTATCTGGTGTTAAATCTATAACAAAATCAATCTCCCTCTTCGGTGGTAATCTTGGGATCTCATCGAATACGTCAGAGAATTCCTCAACTATGGGAATCATATCAAAGGACACTGTAGTCTCCTCCTGAGTCTCCTAATCAATAAAATACAAGTGGACAGTATGCCCACCCTCATGTCTAGACATAGATACCAAATACATATCGTGTCCCGGTATAGTAAATAAATCGTTCTACCCGCGTAGTCAATCTGAGCCCGGTATGTACACATACAATCTATCCCCAAATTCATATCGTATGTGTGGGTATCTAAAACCAATAAATTCTCTACAAGTTTTAGCCTACCAATATCAATTCCTACCCCATCACAAGACTTGATAATAACTGTGAATATGCCTAATGGAGTGGCTATAGATTATCTCCTAGTGCAAGGAGTCGGAACCATCCCCGATACTACACCAAAATGTGCTTTTAGTAACGATATATAACCATTATAAGAAAATAGTAATGGTAAAATACCATGAGAAAAAAGGCGTGGGGAATAAATTAGTAACGGTAACTTACCGTTACTAAATCACGAATTACTAACGACATTTTACTGTTACTAATGATTGAGTTACCGTTACTAATTTCTAACATACTAACGGATTTTGAACATTACAAAACATTTCATAATAGATTGTCAAATTTTGTAATAGTGTAAGAGAGAGAGAGAGAGAGGTTCTCTAGTGAACCTAAAAATCGAAATTTTTAACGAACCTAATAAAACATTAAAAAAAATTAATTCCTTATTGCAATTGGTCCGCGCCAGCGGCAATGGACACGCATGTCGATCGAATATTTTTTTGCCCCCCCAATACATGGGTCTGGTAAGTAGCTGCTGCTGCATGTCTTCTTCAGCTGTTGGAAAAAAAATTGCAGACTGGCATGCACGCTTTAGACGTTGGTTCAGGAAGGTGATATTTGACTGCATGCTTTGCAGTTATGGTCAGATCACAAGGTTTTGCATTTAGTGTAAAACATATTCCCAAGTGTTTGATACTTCAATCAAGAACATTGGAAAAAGTGCAGTGGTATCCTTATTGACAGAAGGTTCCCTTTTTGTTCATGCTGGTGATGGAAGGCTGGGGGGGGGGGTAAGGGGTCTCGTGTCACACTCGTGTTACAACGGAATGGTCTCAGGTGTCGCTGGGGGGACCAAATACAATGTCGAAATTACAATTAATTATTTTTTTAATGTTTTATTAGGTTCATTGAAAAGTTCGGTTTTTAGGTTCAGTGGAGTACCTCCCTCTCTCTCTCTCTATATATATATATATATAACCTCAAGAATGAATAACCTGGGAAAATAAATATATATTAATCAACAATAATCAAGTGCTCGTCACCTATTACATAATCAACATAGTTCATTTACAGATAAATGCAAAATTTCAATAATTAGCCTGATGAAAACTACATACACATATATTTGAAGTGTTACAACCACAAATACAGTAAAATGAACTTATATTCCATACATTAATGAAAGTTTAAATGTGTTTAATGGACAATCACCCAGAGAAAGTATGTCACACTATTTTGTAATTAACAGGGATCTTATCTATTCCTCTAATCATTCACAGTAGTAAATCAACCAGAACTTCACATACAACATACAACCTGAGATAAAAACAATTCCCAGAAATAATTGGAGAAATATACAGACAAGAAAAAATAATTATTCCAAAAAACACTATACTTCTCGATGTAGCACCGGTAGTACTGTATTATCGGAGAGTGATAATGACTTATCTCGAATGGAGTAGTCTTGTGTATATGACACAATCTGATTTTTTATTTCAATTGAATATAGACAAATAAACCTAATTAGTCATTTAGAAATAACAAATATAAAACTTCTGAAATCCCTTCAAAACTCTCTCTATTTGATCAGTTTTCTTTTAAGACGATGTGTATATACTTATAAGGGACATGTAGGAAATTCACATATTCCACCAGTTCTACTGAAGTTTTTTCCCGTAAAGTTACCGTATGATATCTGAATATGAAATATCCTATGTATCAATTCTTGAAGTGACCATAAAATTTAACATGAATTAGATAGTAAATCTTTAACTGTATCACATTAGCACTACTATTACACCATGTCCATGAAATAGACAATAGTGAATAATCTTTTACTAAAAATCTGAGTGTCTTTAGAGTGGCGATCACACAACTAATAGACCTTATGGCTATAACACTATCCAATTACATGTAGAACTAGTGATCAAATCCTTCACTTAACCATTCCATATCAAAGAATAAAGCCTAGTTATCCATCATTCCTCATAATCATTACCTACAGAGGTAACCTTATTAATTAATATAATAATGACCTCCCAAGTAAACAAAAATTATCTAATGAAGAAATACCGATATGAGATTTTTATCAAAGACGTAGTGTTCACATAAAGCTTATATTTCAATTGGTATAGAACAAGGTCAAACTAAGCAACATTGTTGTGCCTATAAAACTTTCACCACCAAAGGCATCCCGTACCATGTATAATCAATACATTGTTCCAAAATAGTTTCAATTTTAAGTTTCAAATTTTCGTTCTCAAAGTTTCAATATTGCTTTAATTTAAACCCTGAACTCTCACTTCAACAATTTTAATAAGTGAAAAAATGGCATGATGTCTAATGTGTCATGTTAATGACAATTTTCCAAATATTATATAGTTTGGTGCGAAGTTGCGCTTGTTGGAATATTTTATATATTCCAAATAACTTAATGTGGGCTCACATATTAAAATAGTAATTATATTTGAGCTTCAATTTAAAATGGGTAAATAAAGTGATTTAATTAGGTAAGCTCAAAAGACATCAAAAGTAAGTATGGAATTTAAAATGTGTGGTTACCCAAAAGTCACCTACTGGTTAATCAAGAGTCGGGTTACTCAAGAGTCAGCTAATTAGAATTTATGGGGTTCTAATTAGATGTCTATAAATATAATGAAGGGTTCTGATCCCTAAGACTAATGCACTAAAAGACTCTCCTCCTCATTCTCATCAATGAGAGAGAACTCATAGAGATAGGGATTAGTCTGTGGAAGACCTCAAACCCCATAGTCTTAATCATCATTATGGATTCAGGTACACAGTTCCTATAATTCTTTTATAAGGAAATTTTGATAATCTAATATGTTGATGAATTTTATTTAATATTCTAACAAGTGGTATCAGGTCTCTTCATATTAGATTATTGGGATTGGTACTGTGATTGTAATTTAGAAGAGATTTTGTTTGATTTATCATACATTTGATCTAGTTAGAACCCATATGACTTTTAGGATTCTATGTAGAATTTATGTATGATTTGTGATAATTTTCATAATCATAGTCTCAAATTGATTAAGGATTGTCAATCCATAGTGATTTTTTAATTTTGCTAAACAGGGTTTAATTCATAATGGATTTGGATGGATTAATTTTGTTTTTGTTCAAGATTAATATAAGATTTTTTGTCAATCAGTTTATTTTATGAAAATTATTTCCAATTCAGTTTTTATGGGAATTAATTCTAATTCGGTATTTATGGGAATTCTTTCCAAACCAGTTTTTTTGTGAGATTTATTTCCTAAGGCATATTTTTTGGGGAACTAAGGCAAGTATAAAATTAGGTGTACCAAATACTAGCATATTTAATTAAAAATCATTTGGTTTCAGATTTTTAATAAAGTTTGATTCCCATTCAGGGTATTTTTTTTAAATACCAAAAATGTATTATATCTCGAAATGAATTAATTAAAGTAAACCTCTATTGCATAGGTTAATTTATTTTGAGATATAAAAATGATGTTAATATATTTATTATTCGTGCGAGTAATAATCGGTCCAAAGGAAGATTATTATTTGGCTGAATAATAAATATATATGCAGAATTTAATATGTGATAATTCTATAGTTTTCATATGGACAATTAATCGGCCCAATGGAAGGTTAGTTGTTTGACCGAAATCTATAGCGTATAATTAATCGGCCCAAAGGACGTTTAGTTGACCGGATTTATCATCAATATTTTTTTCTGGACTGAGAGTATCACTTACAAGTTAATATTTATGCCCAAAGACTAAAAGTTAATGTTGTGTTAGGTCTCTCATTGATGGGACCAACATTCCACCATTACAGTTATATAAAATTTATGTCCATCATTTATCAGTTTATTTTATTATAATATGCCATGACATAAATTTTAAATTGAGCTTTTGTAATTTATTTGTTCTTTTCGATTAAGTTATTGCTTATTCTGTTAATATTACTGCCAACATGACCTCAATTCATGTTCTTAACGGCATAAACTTTAAGAACTAGAAAGAGGACATTCTCATAGTTCTCAGTTGCACAAATTTAGACTATGCGATAAGGAAGGAACAACCCGCTCCTCTGTGGTAAAGCGAACTTTTAGAAGTATGATCATTCCAATTGCTTAAGTCTAATGATGCTAAAGCACAATGTTCTAGAAGATTTCAGGGGCGGTATGTCTAATGAGGTAACTGCCAAAAGTTTCCTTCAAGATATTGAATTACGTTTTGAAAAGAACGAAAAAGGATGAAATAAGTACGCTTTTAGATAACCTTATCCAAATGAAGTATAAAGGCAAAGAAAACATACGGGAGTACATTATGGGAATGTCTAACATCGCTTCAAAACTTAAAGTACTAAAGTTAGAGTTGCATGGTAACTTGCTCGTGCATCAGTTATTGATATCTTTTCATGAACACTGTGGAAAATTTATAGTGAGTTATAATACTCAAAAGGATAACTGTACACTTAATGAGCTCATTTCACATTGTGTGCAAGAAGAGGAAAGGTTGAAGCGAGAAAAGACAACTGAAATTGCTCATATTGCATCTACCTCAAGGAACATAAAGAGGAAAAGGACTAATGATATGGGTACTGCAGTTGTAACATCACAACCCAAACCTAAAGTTCAATAAAATAAACAAGTTCATGATTCAGAATTTTCTTGTTTCTTTTCGAGAAACCTAGGCATGTGAAGAAGGATTGTTCTAATTACGCCACATGGCGTGTAAAGAAAGGTACACTTCTCACTTTCGTTTGTTCTGAAGTTAATTTGACTTTTGTACCTAGCCATACTTGGTGGGTAGATTCGGGTGCTACTACTCATGTAAGTATGTCTATGCATGGTTTCTTATGGATCCGACCGCCAAATGATGCTAAAAGATTCATCTATATGGGTGATGGAAATACAGTTGAAGATGAAGCAATTGAGACCTTTTGATTATCTTTTGAAATTGATCATTTTATTAAATTAAGAGAGACTTATGTATGACCTTTTGATTATCTTTTGAAACTGGCCATTTTATTAAATTAAGAGAGTGATTATCTTTTGAAACTGGCCATTTTATTAAATTAAGAGAGACTTATGTAGTACCTTATTTCAGACGAAATTTGGTTTCTATTTATGTTTTGGAAAAATATAGTCATTCTTGTTCACTTGGAAATAATAAAGTTACTCTCTTTATTAATTCTACTTTGGTTGCGACTGGTTCTTTAATTGATAAATTATATTTATTAAATACCATTGCTTCATTTAATGAAACCTTGCAAAATTAAAATTATCTAATGAGAATTCAGTTGCTTTGTGGCACAAATGTTTAGGTCATATCTCCAAAAGGAGAATAGAGAGACTTGTGTCAGATGGAATACTTCAACCCCTCAATTTCATAGACTTTGATGTTTGTATTGAGCCTATAAAGGGGAAAACAAACAAACATAAGGAAATTAAGTGCCAAAAGGAGTTATGATATCTTAAAATTGATACATACTGTCATTTGCGGTCCATTCCCTACGTCTTCATGGAATGGCTAAGAGTATTTTATCATTTTTATAGAAAACTATTCTCATTATGGGTACTTATTTTAATTCATGAGAAGTCACAAGCTTTGGATGGGTTAAGCCCTTCTAAGCCAAAGTTAAAAATCAATTAGGCAAGAAGAGTAAAGCTGTCAAATCTGATCGTAGTGGTGAATACTATGACAGATATGATGGATCAGGTGAACAACTTACATAATCTTTTGCCAAATTCCTATAGACAAAATAGAACGTTTAAGGACATGGTAAGAAGTATGATTAGTCATTCTTCTTTGCCAGAATTACTCTAGGGAAAGGCACTTAAGACTGCATTATATATTTTAAATAGAGTACTTAGTAAAGCGGTAGCTAAAACCCCTTATGAACTATGGTTAGGCGAAAGCCTAGCATTCAGATTTTACACATTTGAGGGTGTCCAAATGAGGCAAGGCCTTATAGGCCAACTGAAAAGAAACTGGACTCAAGAACTATTAGATGCTATTTTGTTGGGTACGCTAAACATACAAAGGGTTTCAAGTTCTATAATCCCTCAACTAAGTCCTTTTCGAGACTGGAAATGCGAGATTTCTTGAGGATGTTGAGTTTGAGGGGGAAGATACGATTAAGAATAAGAATGTTGTCTATGAATAGGAATCAATTCATCTCCCAAACATTGTTCAACTTGATGACAGTGTTCAATAAGACAATAATGAGGACTTACCTACTCAAAATCTAAGAGTTATTCCAGAAGAGAAAAGTCAACAATCTCATGAGTAGTTGTAGATCATTTTGATTTAGAGCTGCATCAGATGGATGTTAAGATTGCTTTTCTCATTGGTAACATTGAGGAAACAATGTATATGGTGCACCCAGAAAACTTTGACCCAGGTGATCCAAATTCTATGATTTGTAAACTCAAGAAATCCATATATGGTCTCAAACAAGCTTCCCGTCAATGGTATCACAAGTTTCATCAAGACATTATGTAATGTGACTTTTAGGTTAATGAAGTTGATGACTGTGTATATCGTAAGTTCAATGGGAGTAAAATTATCCTTCTTATGCTCTATGTCGATGACATACTATTGGATAACTGCGATATAGGCTTATTGAACGAACCTAAGATATTTTTAACTAAGCATTTTTAAATGAAAGATCTTGGGGATGCCTCTTTTGCATTAGGAATTAATATACACCGAGATTATTCTCAGGGTATCCTTGGGTTATCCCAAAAGATCTCTATCGAGAAAGTACTCTCTAGATTTGACATGACAAATTGTGCATAAGTAGATACTCCTGTTCCTGAGGGAGATAAGTTTAGTCTCTATTATTGCCCCAGGAATGAGACTGAAAGTGTAGAAATGAAAAAGGTTCCTTATGCTTTAACTATTGGGAGACTTTTGTATGCTCAAGTATGTACGCGTTCGGATTTAGTGTACATAATGGGTATGTTAGGCAAATATCTGAGTAACCCTGGAATGGATCACTAGAAAGAAGCCAAATGGGTTATGAGGTATTTATATGGAACAAAATGTTACATGCTCATCTATCGAAAATCAAATAATTTGGAGTTCATTGGGTATCTGAAGCCGATCTTGCGGGTTGCCAAGACACTAAGAGATCCACTTCTGGCTATGTATACATGTTATCTGGAGGTGCTATTTCTTGCAGGATTGCTAAGAAGTCACTCATTACTATGGCAGCATAGTTCATAGCCTGTTATGAGGCAACAAATCATGCGATATAGCTGCAAAATTTTGTCATTGGGATGTGAATTATGCACAACATTGAAAGACCGCTAAAGATATATTGTGACAATAATTCAGTAGTTCTATATTCGAATAACAACAGAAGCTTATTGAAGTCTAAGAACATATACATTAAGTTTTTTGTTGTTAAGGAAAGAGTTCAGAATAAGATAATGTCTATTAAACGTATAAGAACAAACTCCATGCTCACGGATCCGCTTACTAAAGGCTTAACACCCAAGGTCTTTCATGAGCACAATACTCATATGGGTGTTGTTAAGTTTGATGATATTTAGTTTTAGTGGGAGTTTGTATTTGGTTTAATGTTCCTTCATTTGACACTACTCAGCTACTTTATGTATGTCTCAGTTTTCTGCAGAATAAAGTTGATGGTATTTTCAGTTTGTTGTTTACTCTAGATGTATTATCTTTTATTTATGGTATAACTTAAGGTTTAAGAGACTAAGGTTTGATCTTACTATGGAATAAAGTTAGGACCAATTGGAAATAGGCATGTTTGAGATCACATTGCATGTAATTTCCTGCCACACATCCATACTTGATCTATGTCGTTGAATATATTTGGTATGATGATCATTGATGAATCGAGTTACCACATAAATGTAACGATGGTCACTTTGGTATCATGTTAGTATAGGAGATGGACGAGATTGATTCGGGATATTTCTTAAGAATAGAAAGTAATTTGGTGCGTACATAAGTTTATTGAATATAATTACATTTGAAATTATTATGTACCCCAAGTGGGAGATTGTTGGAATATTTTATATATTCCAAATAATTTAATGTGGGCTCACATATTAAAAGGGTAATTATATTTGAGCTTAAATTTAAAATGGGCAAATAAAGTGATCTAATTAGGTAAGATCAAAAGACATCAACAGTAAGTATGGAATCTGAAATGCGTGGTTACCCAAAAGTCACCTATTGGTTACTCAAGAGTCGTGTTACTCAAGAGTCACCTACTGGTTACTCAAGAGTCAGCTAATTAGAATTTATGGGGTTCTAATTAGATATCTATAAATATAATGAAGGGTTCTGGTCCCCAAGACTAATGCACTCAAGGACTCTCCTTCTCATTTCCATCAATGAGTGAGAACTCAAATAGAGCGGGATTAGTCTGCGGAAGACCTCCAACCTCCTTGTCTTAATCATCACTATGGATTCAGGTACACAATTCCTATAATTATTTTATAAGGTAATTTTGATAATCTAATATGTTTATCAATTTTATTTAATATTCCAACAGCGCCTACAAGGAAATCAGTCTAGTCACTCAACTTGTAGTGAATAAACTAGACAATTTTATATATGCCTAAACCTTAATGTAGTAAAGAGTATCCTGCATTTGGAGATATTAAAGTATCAAAATTTCATCATCTATATGATGGTAAAGTTTCAGTTTCTGTAGCGCAGATGACAAAATCGACCTCTACTAAGGGAGTAAAGGGAGAAAATGAGCATTTTGATATACTATGCTATCCTATCCAATAATATATAACATTTATCTGTTTAGTTCATATAACTTTGGAAATCACATAGTCTATTAATGATGCAGTTTCATGAAGTTAGAAAAAATATCTTCAATAGTTAATCAAATTTAACAATTAAACTTGCCATACATAATCCTACAAGAATAATTTGTGACCTAGTATTCCTTCAAGTTAGAATCAATATGAACGTATTATCTTTATCCCACCCATAAATGTGATGAAGCTTATGGGTACATCAATTAAGTTGCATCATCTATATGATACCTTTGTTGTAATTTCTAAAAATAATGAGATAAGTATGTCTCAATTCGTAATTCTTTTAAGGAATGTAGCACAAAACTTGTGTTGTTGTTACATTGTTCTTTCCTAGAACAGAAAACATATTCTTGCAATTCAATCCCATCAAAACCGTCAAATGTAAATTCAAGCAAACAAAGTGCAATGTTTCATTTCCTTCTCTTTCCTAATCAAGTTTCCTTCTTTATCAATAACTACATATAATGAAGAAAACCATTTTTGACATATACACACATAAAATATTATTATATGTTCCTCACTAAAATTTGACACAACATTGGAATAGACTTGGGAAAAAGAATTTGGGGTTACCCATAAAACCAAATTGAAGGAATCCGGAGTTCTAGAATGACTTTATGAATCTCGACCATAGATTAACTCTAAAATAACAATATTTGCATACAAATAAGTGATGCGGGGAGTGAGAAAAGGGAACAGAGTAATTAAGAAAACCATTTTTGGCATATACACACGTAAAATTTATTATATGTTCCTCACTAAAATTTGACACAACATTGGAATATACTTGGGGAAAAGAATTTGGGGTTACCCATAAAACCAAATTGAAGGAATCCGGAGTTCTAGAATGACTTTAGGGATCTCGACCATAGATTAACTCCAAAATAACAATATCTGCATACAAATAAGTGACATGGGGAGTGAGAAAAGGGAACAGAGTAATTAAGCATAAATAAAATACAATATAAACTTTATTATGTATAAACATCTACATCTACATAATTTTTTACCTTAAAATACCCAAATCGTGAAACCCACGAATCTGAGAGACCATAGGATACAAAGAGTTTTAGGTCGTGAGTTGTGAGGGTGTTTGAGAAGAACTTTGAGAAACAGCAGGCCGCAAAGAGGTTGAGTACGCGAGTTTCTTGGGTTGGAGGGAAAATTTTATTTGCGTGTGTGGGAGTCGGGGAGAGTTTCTTTAGGTTGGGAGGGAAAATTTCTTTTTGTTTTTTATTTTCACTTTTAAAATATTGAATTAGAATTAGTAACGATTGTATTAGATTACTAACGGTACTATATGGTAAGAAATAATTTTGGTACAATATTGTTATTAATTAAAAAGTTAGCCGTTACAAATTCTGCTAGCTCTGTGCGCACGGTTAAAACTATGTCCATTTGCATAGGGCATGAAAACCAAAGTTTTCCAAAAACATATATGTGCACCCCTTATCATAGGCCTAAAATTCAAATCACCATTTTTTTCTTCAATCAAGATTATGCCCTAATACCCCCTAAATATGGTCTACGAGAGTTGTTAAAGTTAGTCAGTACTTACTAATTTTATTTTCTCATATATAGTTGTGAGATTTCAGTATATAATGCCACAACTAAACGTTACATTACAATTCAAAGGAAATATGCTATTACATGTAAAGAAATGGTCTAGAACATGATTTTCTTCAGATGGAAATATCTAAAAGGGATTATATAATTCTCTACCCAATTACATTAAACTAATTTAAGATGAACATGAATTTTGAAAAGTTGGTAAAAAAATTTAAACTACAAATGAAATATCAAGAATTGGGAATTTATGTACAAAAACATCACATTTCATCCTAATTATTTCTAGACAATTTTTATATTTTATAATAATTTGTTTAGGTGGAAATCATTATTTACATCATGAAGAGAATATAATTATCTTGCCTTAAATGATGAATATCAAATCCCAAAAGAAAGATAAAAGGAATTTCTTTGAAAAATCTCTTGCTATTGCTCCTCAAAATCCCTAATTTGGGCAAAGAAGCTCCCAGTCATGTGGAAAATAATCCCCTTGAGAAAATAGTTCGATTATTATTCCAAAAGTTATAAGGATTTTAATTATAATAGAAAAATGAGAATTTATGGGTTGGGAGTTGGATTGTGGATTTTTGGAGGTATCAGGGTTTCCCTAAGGTTTTTATATTAATTCACTACTTCTTATGCATTTACTCTTTTATCCTTAATATTACGTTCCTCTCTAGTTATGCTTTAATTTATACTTTAATTCCCTTATTACCCCTACCTACGTAACTAATTACATTACTTAGTTTCCAAATAATAATTTCACAGTCCTTAAACATTTTAAATTTCATTATTTTCTCAAATAAAGCCCGAATTTCAATTACCTCCAAATTACTTCTAAAGTTGCTTATAAAACTATATTTTACATTTAAAAATTAAAAAAAAATCAATTTTCATTTTAAACAATTATTTACAAAAAATTCAAATTTTTTCAAAAATTAGTTATTCCCAAAAATTCGAATTAACAAATTATTTTAATTAATTATATTCTTTTAAATTTATGGGGTATTACAAGAGGAGAAGCCTAACGACAAGGACTCCACTAACCAAGCGACCAACAAGTTTGGACCAACTTAAAAAGTGGAATATCCATGTTGATGGAGCCTCTAATTCAAAAGGGGCGGGAGTAGGAATTGTCCTCATTACTCCCAAGCATATTATAATTGAAATGGGATTAATCTTAGCTTTGAATCATCCAATAGCGAACCCGAATACGAAGCTATCATCGCCTAGTTACTAAAGGCCTCATCTATCAACGCAAGTCACCTTGACGTCTATTGTGACTCAAGGCTGGTATCCAATCAGGTATCAGGAGACTACAATGCCAAAGGCGAGTGAATGTCAACGTATCTATAGGTCGCCCGAGACCCAATCGCTAGGTTAAAAAAGGTCCAATTTAATAATTCCCTTATGTAAACACCAATTATACCAATGACTTAGCCACCTTGGGTTCAGCAGTATACTCAGACCTTAAAAGAATCATTAAGGTGGAGTAACTCTTCTAGCCAAGCATCACAAGGCCAAAGGTTCCTTAGAAAGTCCTCATCATCCAAAAATCTTCTAACTGAATGGACCCGATCATAACCTATTTGCAAGAATATGTCTTATTAGCTGATAAGAAATAATCCCATCGGGTCAAGGTAGAAGTTGTTCATTTTCACATGACACCTAGAGGCAGTTTTTACAGGATATCTTTCACATGTCCCTACCTTTATGATGGTATATGTAGGAGTCATGTAGGGGAGATTCTTATCATTCAAAATAATCGAAGAAGAATACTAGTGGCCATACATGCATGAGGATACGGTATCCTACATTAGAAAGTGAAAGAAGTGTCCAGAGTTCTCACCTATGATTCATCATCCATCCAACAACCTAAAGTCATTGACCATCCCATGTCCATTTGCTGAATAAGGTTTAGACATCATGGTACCACTACCTATAACCCCAGGAAATCATACGAAACACTAATATGATAAGATTTATTTAGAAAAACATCATGACTTATTTTGGCATACCAATAACGATCATCACGGACAATGGAACTCATTTTAAAAATGGGTTATTTTAAAACTTCTACGATAAATACATCATCAAGCACCACTTTAGCTCGATCGCCTACCCCCAAAGCAATGGGAAGGCAGAGGCTTCCAATAAGACAGTTCTCGATGGAATGAAAAAAGGATGGAAAAGGAAAAAGGTACTTGTGTGGACGAGATTCCATATATCCTCTAGACATATCTACTATACATAGGAGGTCAACTGGGAAAATCCCTTTGCCTTAGCTTATAGTATGGATGACATAATCCTTTTGGAAGCTAGCTTGCCAGCCACGAGAACGACCATTGCCGATAAAGATTTAAATGGACAAATTATAAGTACAAAGCTTGACCTAAGTGATGAATAAAGGGAAAATGCCTTAATAAAGTTAGCTTCCTACCAACAACACTTAACCAGGTAGTACAAAAATGGCGTTAACCCAAGAAGGTTCCAGGTCAGAGATTATGTTCTCAGGAAAGTGCTTGACAACACGAAGAATCCATCAAATGAAAATTTAGGTTCTAACTAGGAATGAAATTTTTAAGATTATTAGAGACGTTCTCCATAGAGCATGCCATTTGGAAATAATGGGAGGAAAGGAGATCCCTAGGGCGTAGAATGCGTCAAATATTATGAAGTTTTATTAGCAAGTTTATTTCTGGTAAATTTCATTTCTAGCTTTATTTCAAGTTTTGATGTCGTGTTTCCTGGAATACTTTTAGCTCAATTAATGTAATTAGTTTCATTATTGTTCCATATGACATACCATTTATTTTTATTTATGAGTTATTTTTATGTCCGATCAAAGTTTGGTCATCGACATGATTGCCTTAGTATGATTACACTTAATCAAAGATTCAAGATTACATTTTTTGTTCATAGACTAACATGAAAGCATCAAGAAATTCCCCAACAAGCAAAATATCGAAGAGGTATCCCTTGGCACTAAGTCTCCACTTTGGTCAGCTAAAATCCTGAATGGGTGGATGGGCCTATAACCAGGTACATTTTCACCATAGTTTGACATGTGCATAAGATTTTGTGAGGACACTATCTGAAAGGTAAGGCAGACAACAAAAATATGTTGTACATAAAAAAAATATGGGACAGTGAAAATATGGAATTAACTAATAATTTCATTGAGAATTCATTTTACAAAAGGCTTATACTAAAAAAGTTACAAAATGAGTATACACTAAAAGTTATCACCTCTAATAAGTTATCATCTCGATAACTTTTACTCTTTGCCTATCATTGGAATTAGGCTCAAACTCATCGTCACTATCATGGACCGATAAATTATCATTTGCCAACTAAAAGGGTACAACATCAAGATGAATCCAACTTTCATCACTCCTAAATGGGGAGTGATTGTAAGCAGGGAACTCCATTTAGTACCACTACTAGAGCTCCGAGTCTTTGGAAACCTTCATCGCAGCTAGGGCATTCGGCCAACCATGCTTGTACACTACATGTTTAGATTCATCTAGGTGAAGGGGGGTATCCACCCATCCTTCATCATAACCAGAAGCTCAAACTACGTGAAGACCCTTTCTGAAAAGATATTTCAATTTCCTTATCTCACAGCCCACGCCTTGATGGGTGGTATCGTCTCTCTTAAAGTCCTCCTCGATTTTATCAAGCTTATTCCTTAGAGAATTATTCTCATTCTATAACAACCCAGCGATATCGTCAATATCTTTAACTTTTTTTTTTTGCAAATCAGCGACTAGATGGGCCTGCTCATTAAAAGCACTTATAATCTTTTGGAAAGCTTATCGAACATAAATTAATGCAATGTGAGCACGATTTCTGGAATCCCGACCAAGTACAATGTTGGGATCATTAGTTTCTATAAGCATTGGCATTCCTACCAACATGTTTTTAAGCTACACGGATCAAGAAAAAAACATTTAGAAACGAAAGAGACAATTACAAAGCAACCATAGAGTAATCAACAATTGACAAACAATGAATAATCAATAACAAGAGTCTTTTCCATTAAATCAAAGGGTGGGGCATGCCATTAAAAACATTCAAAATGTAAAAAAATTATAAGGAATAATGAGACCTAAGCTAAACCTAACTAGCTTGGCCTTTCTTTTCTTTCACCTTTGTAATACCCCGTACTTTTGGCTATATTTATTTTTGGGATTAATTAATTAATTGCGTATTAATTGGAAATTAATCTAGGTTATAAATACTAACGAGATGCGAGTTGGTATTTGATTATGTGCATACATGTTTTTATATATGAATTTGGAATTATAAAATTTGTCGTGAGATTAATATACGGCAATTTGAGAATTTTGTTGAGACGCGTGTGACCGTCGCGTCATGGTATATTATTTTAATTATAAAAAGTGATTTTTATTTTTATTACCCGTATGGTCGTTTTGAGTGCGCCAACGCGTCCGTAAGGGTCGAGATAGTCAGAAAACACTAGCCGGGGGTGTAGTTTGGGTCCCGGGGTATTTTTAGGCCATACCGGCAACTTAAAGGGTATTTTGGTAATTTTACATTTTGAGGAATTA
Source organism: Sambucus nigra (assembly GCA_949130495.1). Lineage (NCBI taxonomy): Eukaryota > Viridiplantae > Streptophyta > Magnoliopsida > Dipsacales > Adoxaceae > Sambucus > Sambucus nigra. The sequence goes on from OX422215.1 coordinate 680,172,923, forward strand.
AAAGTGACGAAAATTGGGAGTTTCAATCTGATGTGGATTTAACCCACTAAACCCACTAACCAACCCATATTAACCCATTAAGCTAAGGAGGCTATCATTAGGTTTACAACTTTCCCAAAGAAAACCCTAGCCACCTTAAGCCACCATTGGAGAAGAAGCTTGGAGAATAGAAGAAATTCTGCAGAAATCTTCATCAAACCATCATCCAAACTCAGAGACAATCAAGGCAAGTGTTTTGATTATATTTAAATTCGTAGAATGTTCCTTCCATGTTAGAAAATTGCAGAATATCAATTGTTCTTGAAAGATAATGAAAACCCATGTATTTTGAAGCTTAGAACTTGAAATCTTGAGGAGAATTGCATGTAGAATGATAGGTAGATGAGTATTCCCATAATATTTATGATTGGAAGAAATTAAAACGGATTTATATTGGATTAACTCATGATTCAAAAAGTTAGGGTTCATGTTCTTTATAAATTGGGAAAAGTGTAGAGATTTGTAAATTTGATTGATGTTAGGATGGATTAATCCTTCAAAATGTGTTAGGATGTGATTATAATATGTTTAGGATTGTTTAGAGACCTTAAAACGATTGTTGGGACTTAGTTTAGAAGAGATTTGAGGAGTAAAAATGGTGAAAACGAGTTTTAGGAAAATCTGGGACGAATTCGTTAGAAGCCCCTGCCCAGGTCGTTCGAACGAGCTTCTAACGAATTGACCAGTCGTTCTAACGAAAGGGAGCCTCATTCGATAACTTCGTTCGAACGAGATCTCGTTAGAAGGGACAGTTCGTTCGAACGAACTGTATCTCGTTCGAACAGCCTCGTTCGAACGAGACTTCTAACGAGTTGACAGAGGAATCTCGTTCGAACAGTCTCGTTCGAATGAGACTTCTAACGAGTTGACAGTTTGGGCCTTTTTGGACTGTTTTGATTTTTGGAGTCCCGTAAACTTGTTCGAGGATATAGATAACATTCCGATGATGATGTAATGATAGAATTGGGACTTTTGGGTATTTATGAGAAGGAAATTATATACGAGAATTATATTAAATTGACGGTTTGGGTTGAGACGTGAGTGTCTACTACGACGAGAGAATAAATTATGGTGCGTATGATTATAAACCGGAATAGCATAAATTGGGATAATTATAAGTTGGTACGAGAATGCGATATGTACTACGATTAAACTACGGGATTACTAAGATGTGTGTTTACTTAGTATTGGTATATGAATTGTGTGTATGACATACCTACCATACTTGCTATCACGGGAGGTTTGCGTTCGCTTAGGGACCTCTAATCCTTGTGTTGCCCGGATTTAGACTAGTTACCTTGATGAACATAGGTCATAGAAAGACTTATTGGGATATTAATAAGTCCGCTGATCGTAGGAGCGTAGGTATGTGCGTGACCTATGTGATGTGACTGTGTTCGCCTCCATTGTTTGTGATGTTGTTATCTGTGAACTATTCCTGAGAGATTCGGAATATGTAATCCTTATGTACGTGATGTACCGGGATGGATAGCAGAGTATGTGTGCACCGCAGCTTAGTTCTCGGGGTGCTTATATTGTATATTTATGATGTGAATAATATACACTTAATTAATGGGAACCTGTTAATGTTGTGAATATAATTACGGTATTGCTTCGAGAAATATAGCGAGTTAACTGATAGTGATATATATATTGCATATTGAGTATCTGAGTTTATGTTAAACCCCTACTTAATTACGAGCGTTATAATGTTAATAGAACCGAGTAAAATGGGTAGGACTTATGATAGTCTAGCTAGAGATGATGTCACTTAGCTAGTGGGTTGTGTCGTTGTAGATGGGTACTTACGTTAGGAGTGCACAGTTAGACGAGAGGTGAGAATATCATGTGAGTGTACGTCCTAACATGTACTTTGCATTTAATGTTTTAAATGTTTTTAAAGCACTTGCAGGTTTTTAAAATATAACTCCACATTCGGGCTCTGACCCGTTTGCTTTTCAAATCTATTTTTCTTTGTAAAACCATTTTAGGCGCCCAGCCACAAGGACACCATGCATAGGATACTCATTCAGGTGACGAGCTGTAGCTGTTTGTGGAAGCTACAGGGATTTTCTTGTAGACGCCTCTATCACTTGGATTCCAGATTCATTATCTATCAGTTGTAGGGCATGTTGCCCATTTCTATTAGAGTTACTTTTCCATTACAGTTTTCAGACTTTGGCATGTACTGTTTCAGTTTTCGGTTTACTTATCAGTTGTGGGATTTGTAGTGAGGAGTTTTTCCTCCAGACTTTATTTACGTTTTGTGATGGTTATTCTATTTACTTCATTATGGTGAATGGTATTATTATTCTTTATTACACTTGTTGCATGTTAATCAGACTTTAATTAAAATTTGGCACTTACTTTTTAAATACTAGGTGGTTAGTAATCATTAAAATGTTTTCGACAGTGATGCTATTAACTGGACCAACTTGGCATTTTGAATTAATTTAATAAAGGAGTAGCTACCCGGTATTTAATTAGTCGGGGTGTCACAACCTTCTTTTGGGTTTCAAAGACATTTCCATGATTAGCATCCATCATCTCTAGGTCTTCCTCATCCTTTGCTTGGATGCTACCTGAGGCCTTGTCACCTTCCTCCTGTCTTGGTGGAGAACATATATCATGCTCCCCAAAATTCTCAAACTCGAGTGGTACCTCGATTTTGACCAGGGTTGTGTCCCGGTCGTTCTTGAAATTCGACTTTAAAATGTAAGATAGTTATTTCTTGGACTCATCAAAAGCTTCCACATACCCCTGGTCAAAATCTTCATCCTTGGCCACTACTAAAACTCGAGCATTATCCTCAGTAGCCTTTTTCAGTTTATCAAGCTCTGACTTGAACTTGGACACTTCCAAGTCGGTGGACTTCTTATCGATAGCATATGACTCCCAAGTAGTAGAAAAATACTCTTGGGACATCGTCAAATCCTTCTATAGGTCGTCATTTTCTTTGACCTATCTAAACCGCCTATCAAGCATTGTAATAAAATTTTCCACAAATTGTAAAGACAAGCCAAGCGTGAGTCAATACAACAATCAAAATAAGGGAATAATCCGGCTAAAATTCATAAGAATTACTAGATAATGCCTAGGTAGCATGATAAGTAAGTTGATACGAGGTCAGCCTATCGACCTATTCTCGATCCATTTCCAAGATAAACCCCCTCAAAAAGATAGGGGCTAAATATGGATTCTTGGCCACTGAAATGATTTGGTGGCCCTTCTCCATGTTAGGGGAATCCACCTTCTTGGTGGGAATAGTGATAGAAGTAGAACAATGTACTTTATAATTTTTCTTTACTTTCATCCTATCAAGAGAATCAATAAGAGTGAAGATCTCGAAAAGACCTCTGACCTCCTTTCTCTTGGGAATTCTGGTCTTTGGAGAGGTGATGACGTATGAATCATCTACCAGAGTGAATTTTCTCTTCCTCGAAGGCATGTCTTCTTTAATAGCAGGGATAGCGTTTACGTTCACGGGTTTAGAAGAGGATGAGGTAGATGCACTTGAAAATCCCTCAGTGGTTGAGGGGACTGGAATATTGAGAATAGAGTCAACGAGCTTAGCGATGAAGGAAGTGGTAGTGTTTGCGTAATCGAGTAGCGAAGATTCCGATCTAGGGTGATCAATATCACGAGACATCGATTTTCTCAGATTCTAAACCTTCACAAGCTCGGTCCAATTGACGTGAGAAGTTACATGCCCCTTCTTCTTTGAATCCTCTACAAATAAAAGTAAGAGTTAGTAAAAATTTCATATAACAACTAGTTATCAGTAATAAATAATGGTCAAGACAGTGATCAACCTATCTAGTGTCCCCTTTTGGGGAACCTAAACCCTTTATAGGGATACCCATGCTTAAGAATTGGTGGACGTTGCCATTCTCTAGTAATGAATTCATGGCTTGAATAATATTTGTTGGAATCAGGGAGGTTAACCACCAAAACTCTGTCAACCTTCCATTCCTTTATATAAAATGTATTGTCATTCGTTTTAACCAACGAATAATAATACCATGTCATGAGAATCCTAATTTGGGTCCCATACAGTTATTTTATTCGATGAACCCCATTCACGATTCTTCGCGTGTTTGGGGTGTATTAGGCAGGGATAACTTTAAATTTTTGGAAAAACTCCAAAAATAGTTTGTTTTGGGGAAAGGTGATTCCACCATCTGCTACAGGTTGGTTGTGTATCCAATGGACACCAAAACATTATAGTAATCTTCGAGTTCTAGGGCACATTCAATCTCTACCAAATCAGGAATCGAAAAGGTTTTCCTAAACTCTCCTAGGGTTTCGGAGTTCATAGCATACACCATTTTTCTTTCAGTTCAAGAGAAAAAAGTGAAAGAAGATTTAAAAAGTGGATGGCAGTTTGATAAATAAATTACAGAGGAAAATGGAGAGAGGAGAAGACTTATAGGTAAAGAAAAATGAAGATAGATCTTGACATCTTGAATATCTAAAACGAAACATAAAATGGTGGTAGGGGAAACTTTGAAACCGTATGGTTTAATTACCAAAGTGTCTCATCATTTGAAATATGACCCTAGATGATAGCTAACACGTGTGCATCCCATCTTATAGTCTTTTCATGCACTTTTTACTAAAGTACCCTTGGAAAGTCCAGATAAATTACCAGTGTGCCATCAGTCACTCAACGGGAAGAACATAAAGAGTTTTTGTTCCAAAATATCACAAATGTTGGTATAGTCTGAAGCCAAACCTTAGCTGAAGATCAAGAGTCTCTGCCGATAAGAATTAATGTCCACCGGTGATCAAACCTCTTCACCCTTTTTAAGTTGCCGAGCTTTGGGCGCAGTTATGGGGAATTACCCATACAATGAGGTTTATTCGAATTGAGTGACACCTATCTGATGACATAGATAAATATCGTGACTTAGGAGATAATAACAAAGGGGAGTTCGATCAATGGAATTCTCAAGGAAAATATTAGCTCAATCAAGTTGCAGCTATATCTAAAGCTCCTAGAGTCCTACCCGGGGCATCCACCTTTTGTTCCCTATAAATGTAACCCACACACCTGGGAAAAGGGGCATGTAATTCTTATTATTATGAACCGATTAATAAGAAATAGAGAAGCACCCCGTGGACGTAGGCACATTATCGAACCCCGCATATTGTTGTCTTGTGCAATTGTGTGATTTGTTTTCCTTATTCGATTTTAGTTGTTTGTAATTACTCTTTGTAGGGTTTTAGCACCTACAGTTTTCATAGGACAATTTCAAGATAATCTCCAATTCAAACTATCACGTACGTATGATTCTTCTGTCTACCAGGTATAATTTTTATTTCTTATATTAGGTGAATGAAATATTCATCATATGTTTATTGTTTAAAGAAGCAAAACTTCTTTGGTAAAACTATTGTAAGTGTGTCTCATGTTGAAATAATGTCATATCACACTATAAGTTGTACATATTTGGATTACATCACATCACACTAAGTGGTATAACACTTATGAAGAAGTGATGAAAAACAAGGCACTTTTGTTTGGATTTTTATGGTACTGTGTATTTCGGGATGGGGGTTATGTTGGGTTGATATGATTTTATATGAAATATTTTATGGTTATGCACATATTGATTACCTTATATGATTTTTTTCTATTTAATAAGATTGGTACTTTTATATATTATCTTGTGTTTGATTATAAAATACATATTTAATTTATGTGGATTATTCATATTTGAATTGTGTATATATATTAAAATAATTTAAAATGTGTGCTAAGCTCATCATGTTTAAGTTTTCAAATATTTTTTTATTTAATAAGATTTGTACTCTTATATATTGTTTTATGGTTGACACATAGTGCATATTTAAACTATGTGCATTATTCATGTGTGAATTTTGTACTTATTTTAAGATAATTAAAAATGTGTGTTAAGTCAACATGTCTACGTTTGCAATTAAATTGGCATTTTTTATTTGTAGTAGATCATTAAAGAATAAATATGTAATGTGCTACATTCACTTCTTTATTGTGATTATTTATTACGTTTTATTTTGGTACAACCCTACATTATTAAAAAAAGAGTAAAAACTCTCAATTCAATCTGAAATGTTTAAATAAGGTTTACAACGTAATCAATAGTGACTAAGAAACACATACCAAGTCTCCCACCTCTAAACATATCAAACTCTTAACCATTATTGAAACTTAAAATAAGGAATGAAGTTTTGAGTCTTTATATTCATTGCATTTGACTCTCTCTAACAAGTTCAGTAGATGAAGATATTGAGTTACCCTCTCTCTGTATAATCGACTTTAGGATTTTTTATCATATTAAATGGTTGTTTGTTATATTCATTTTTTAACAAATTAATTAACATAATTATCATTTTCATTGAGATATTATTTTTGTATTATCAGTTGCGGATATTGTTTAGCTATGGATTTTGAACACATATTGAATTATAAATGATAGTAACATTTGATATGATTATTTCTTTATAAGACTTTCTATGTCGGTCGGTTTTTTATTGTTTATGTTACTAAGTTCTATTGTGAAGACATGGTGCATTGTTTTTTTCTGTCTTGGGTGTTCTTATACAATGGTACCTAATATTTATGTTTTAATATCCTATGCAGGTAACTACCCAGAGTTTGCTCTAGTGGTAAAGGCGAAGTTGTGATTGTGTGGTTAGGCGAACTGGTCACAAGTTCGATTCCCCACTTGGGCAATTCAGATTTACGTGGGGGGCCATGGTGGTGGGATGTTGTTCTAGTCACACCCGAAATTAGTTTAGGTGCATGTAAGTTGTCCTAGACACTCGATTACCATAAAAAAAGATCCTATATAGGTATGGAAACCTTGATAATAGTTATTTCATGTATACTTCTTGAAATCAATCCATTCAATTTTCACTTACAATTGAAATGACATCTTGATTAGGATCATCTTCATAAACAAATATGAGCATAATGTTCTTTGTGGCTCTGGAAACTTCATAGAAATCTGGAATATGATTTGCACAACAATGGGTAACAAATTTACATGTTTTGGTATTAATAATTTCCCCCTCCAGCCCGATGTATGGACATATGGTTGTAAAGTAAGTGTTTTGCACGGTTCTCTTTATGTTTCATTACATTTGTATGGTTCTTTTATATTTTTTCCCCTTCATCTCTTTGTTATTTTTTAACTTCAGTTTTTTATTAGAAGTCTTAGTTTAATTATTCTTGCGTGGTGTTTGTGTCAAGTGAAACATGAAGCATTTTTTATGACATTCTAGTCATTAAAATACTAGAAAATTGAGTAATTGTTTGCATGATTGACTTTGATAATTATATTCCTTTAAAAACAGAGAACTTAAAGTCTTTTAAAACTTTCTTTCTTTGTTTGATTACTTCGTTGTCTTCAGTGATGGGGTCATCGTATAAGATTTTTCATCTCTCCTCTCAGAAATACAACTATGATGGATATTTGTTTTAACTATTTCAGCATACGGCAAAGGGGATTTATTAGTGAGTTGAATGTTCATTGTGGTTTAATTGTTTGTTTAATGTTTCTACAAATACATTTTATTTCAAAATTTATTTTGTTAATTTTCATGACAAATAATTGTTTACTATGTATAAAACAACCCGTTATGTAAATATATTTCTTTTGCAAATATCTGTGGCCTTCATGTATAAATTTTTCTTTACTCTTTTACTAAATACATTATTTAACTGTTATAATGAAAAGAAATCTAAGCCAATTTCAATTGATTTATGTTCACTCAGTGCTACTTGAATTTAGTCCCATTGACTTTTACATTGGGTCCTGATATTTACACCCAAAAAAATCTCCAAAACACCACATAAAAATTAAATTCAAACTTTACTCCAAAACACCAAAAAGTGTTTTACCTTTTTTTCCTTGTAAAATGTCTAATATATCCCAAACTAAACAAAAAATTACACACAAATTAATACCACATGCTCTAAAACACCACAAACCAACCAAAAGACACAAAATCATATCGGTTGCTCTTCCCACCAAAAACTTCAAACCCACGGTTAAACTTAGCCAAAATCATCTTCACCATTTCTTCCCAAATCTCCATTTTTTAGTGTTTGTTGTGTTGTTTATATACAAAAACCAAGTATTAAGGGGCTATATTGTAATGGGTGATGAAAAGAATGTTGATGATCAAGCTTCCCAAACTCCAAATATCCAATGCTCGTTTGATGATTTTTAGGTATTAAAACACCTCTACACACTATATAATCTGTAAAACAACATTCAAAATGATGAAAAGATGAAGAAAAAAACTACACTCACTGCACTTACGGTTGTCCGTCACCATAAGTGACAACGAGTTTCGGTCCCAAGATGTCGTGTAGTGACACATCGCGGTTACATTTGACCGTGTAATGATTCTTGGTCAGGGTTATCAACTAACGGTTTCACTTGGCCGTGGTTATATATACACGGTTTAATTTGGTCGTGGTTATCTATACACGGTTTAAGTTGGCTGTGATATTATACCCATGGTCTAATGTGGCCGTGGTTATTTATACACGATTGCTTGTTCATTCATACTCGTTTCACGCATATTGCCATTCATTCATGTATTGATTATTTTATTGTCATTTCAGTTAGATGACTCGGTTTTAGATGATACATTTTTCCACGATAAAGACAATCTCATTGTACTGAGTGTACCTACTGAATGTGCATCCACCGAGAAAATAAATATGCGTGAAATGAGTATGATTGAACAAGCAACGGCATCCACTTCGCCCAAATATTTGGGTGATTTGTTTCGATATTTCACATCGTCTATGGTAAAAAAAACCATATCACGTAGTTAATTTCCAACACATTGAGATATTTAATGCATGACATTATTATATGCCATAATTTGATTGTGTGCATTATTAAGATGCGGAAATAGAAGAAGGATTGAATATTGATGCGATTAAGCAAGATCATACAGTCGAATTCACAACTGAGGAGGTATGTTTTGTTTATTGATATTATACGCAACAAGATTTTACAATTATACTCGAAATATGTGTTTAAAATGTCCTTTCATTTAACAATGTTCTTCTTGTGCAGATTTTTAATGATCGGGACAAGATGATTGATTGGTGTTAATAAGTTGGTTGCAAGCTTCATGCGGTCATGATATTTCTGAAATTCGACAAGGCCAGTACAGTCCGCAAGGGTAGGGTTGTACTTGGTTGTGAGCGAAGCGAGCTTCATAGACCCAAAAAAGATGAGGAGTTAGAAAAGAAGAGGAAGTGTTCTTCGGGAATGCGAAAATGTGATTGCCCATTTAGATTGAAAGGGGTTCCGCACGATAATTTTCGTTGGGGGGTTGAAGTTCTCTGTGGGCTACACAACCACGTGGTGTTAAAATCACTTATTGGGAACCCATATGTCGGTCGAATCTCCCAAGAAGAGTGGAACATTGCAAATGAGATGCTAAATAATGGGGTTGGCCCAAAGGAAGTACTTCATACATTAAAGAAGAGGTCGGAGTACAATTGTTCATCAATACGAATAATATATAATACTAAAAGCAAAATGAAGAGCGTCAAGATGCAAGGTCGCACCACCTTACAAAAATTGATGTATTTGCTCGAGGAGAAGAATTATGTCCACTGACATCGAAGGAATGAGAAAAACGATGTGGTGGAGGATTTATTTTTTTCACATCCCACCTCTTGATTGTTGATGAAATGCTTCCCAAGTGTGCTTTGCACATACAAGACCAATCGTTACAATATGCCATTATTTGAGATGATTGGGGTCACTTATACTGGGCAATCTTTTTGCATTGCATTTGCATTTCTGAAGAGTGAGAAAGAGGAGAATTTTAGATGGGCTTTGCATCATTTGCGATCATTATACGAGCCAGAATCTTAGTCGCAAGTTCTTATCTCCGACAAGAAACAATCTTGTCTAAATGCTTTGCCATGTGTGTTTCCACGTGCCACCGTTCTTGTATGCTTATTCCGTGTACAGAAGAACATTGAAGGTGCATGTGTGAAACACAACATTAAATACTAGGACAAGAAGGTGTTCATGTATGGTTGGATTGGGGTGTTGGAGTCATAGACTACAAATGAATTTGAGAATGCATGGACTGATTTCCGCCAAAACTGTCAAGAATACCCGAACATGGTTAATAACATATCTAAGAATTGGATCCCTTTGCATTTTCAGTTCGCGCATGCATGGACTAATCGCGTAACCCACATTGGTAATCGAACAACTAATAGAGCGGAGGGTGCCCATGTGCAACTAAAAACACTTAACAAGTAACACTGGTTCATTTGCGACGGTGTGGAAGGGTATGGAATAATTACTTGGCCACCAAGTAACTCAAATTAAAACGGAGTTTTAGAAATCACTTCAATCCACCAAGCAGGGACACAGTGATGCGTTGTTGCGCGAGATTAGTGGTAGGGAATCACATTATGCATCTAATCTAATTGTTGTTGAGATAGATTCCATGCGATCAGTATTGAGTGCATCAGGAGCTAGCACCCAATATACGGAGAAACGATGCTCCCACATACTTCGCACCGTTTACGGATTACCATGTGTCCACGACTTGGCCCAATGGGAGAAGCTAGGCCAAGAAATTCCATCGTGGGCACTAGACGATCATTGGAGGAAACTTTCCATTGTCCCGAACATCCCTCGATACCGTGACCTTGACTATACACCTGAGATGATATTTTTTAAGAAAATGTGGAATGAGGAAGGTGAAGCTGTTAGAAATATGATGCTAAGCAAGTTAATGGAGATTGTCGAACCCTCTACCAAACCCTTGATTGAGACTGTTCAAATTAGTCAAAAGGGCAGGCCACCTAATGGGAAAAAGTCTGCTGACATATCTATGAAAATATCCCCTTGTGCTTGGGATCAAGATGTACTGTCCACAAGGGAACTTAAAAAATTCTTCACAAATATTGCCCCGTTGACGGGAGTGAAACCAAAGACGTGGTCTCGGGAGAAGAAGATATACATGAAGGACGTTCTTGAGTTCTTCCGATGATTTGTGGAGGATATAAATGATGTAAAATCTGATGGAAACTGTGGATATAGGGCTATTTCAAAAGGGGCGGGTGTTAGGGATGGACTTGAACATTCTCATGCTATTCATAGTGTTTTGTTGTCTGAGTTACGTAGGGACAAGACATTTTGGGCTACGATGGTGACCACATATGATATCGATGAGTATGAGAAGAGATTAGACTATTTTAGACACTCATGCACAAGAGAGTGATGGTTTATAATGCCAGAGTTTAGCTACCTTGTGGCAAATGCACTTAATCTAATGGTTGTGTTGATATCCAAATTTTAATGCTTAAATTTTGTTCCATTCGATGTTGGTCGAAAACCTAGTATGGAAGACAATCGCAACATCTATATCCCGAAATCGTCAAATATTCATTGGGTGAGTTTGAAATGCACAAGATTTTGCCCCCTACCACTAATTGCCTCTAACTGGAAATCAAGAGCCAATGAAGATTCCCTTAAGTGGCATACTTTGTTTAAGTACCGCTTTCAAATGTTTTAGAATTTATGTTCCAAAGACATTGCGACAAGAGATGAACCGTTCTTGATATCATCGGATGAGGACGAGGACTTGACTGCGGCTTAAATTCTGTGGTGAAATTCCTAGGGTTTCTTGTAACTTTTTATAATTATCAGGACTGGAAATTTTTTGTAATTTATCAGGATTGGTTATATGTAAATTGGTTGTTGGAGAAAGTATAATGCTAATGATTGTAACTTTTTGTACCTTTTTGCAATCATTGATTATATGTAAATGGATTGATTGGAACTTTGTCTTTTTTTTTGCAATCATTACTATAATATTCATTGGTTATATATGATAAATTGGAAATATTGGGGATTGGAAACTTTTTGTAATTTATCAGGATTGGTTATATGTAAATTAGTTGTTGGAGAAAGTTTAGTGCTAATGATTGTAACTTTTTATACTTTTTTGCAATCATTGATTATATGTAAATGGATTGATTGGAACTTTTTCTATCTTTTTGCAATCATTACTATAATATTCATTAGTAACTAGTCAAACACGATGACACCATAACGTAACAAGTCAAACACGATGACACCACAACGTGATATAAACATACACGATTTAATAAAGTCGTAAGTATACTAACCACACCGTCATCTAACCATGAAATGTCTTTCCACGGTGAATTGTAATCGTGAATTATATGCAGATACTTGGCTATTTTTTCACCCCAACCTCCATGGTTAGTTGTAACCGTAAGTATACTAACCACGGCATCATCTAACCGTGAAATGTCTTTCCACGGTGAATTGTAATCGTGAATTATATACAGAGACTTGGCTATCTTTTAACCCCAACCTCTACGGTTGGTTGTAACCGTAAGTATACTAAACATGGCATCATCTAATCGTGAAATATCTTTCCACGGTGAATTGTAACCATATGTATATGCAAAGACATGGCTATTTTTTCACCCAACCTCCATGGTTGTTTGTAACCGTAAGTATACTAACTACGGCATCATCTAACTGTGAAATGTCTTCCCACGGTGCATTGTAATCGTGAATTATATACAGAGACTTGGCTATTTTTTAACCCCAACCTCTATAGTTGGTTGTAACCGTAAGTATACTAACCATGGCATCATCTAATCGTGAAATATCTTTCCACGGTGAATTGTAATTGTAAGTATATGCAAAGATATGGCTATTTTTTCACCGTGAATTATATGCAGAGACTTGGCTATTTTTTCACCCCAACATCCACGGTTAGTTGAAACCGTAAGTATACCAACCACAGCGTCATCTAACCGTAAAATGTCTTTTCACGGTGAATTGTAATCGTGAACTATATGCAGAGACTTGGCTATTTTTTCACCCTAACACACACGGTTGGTTGAAACCGTAAGTATACTCTCCACGATGTCATATAACCGTGAAACGTGCCTTTACGATGAAATATAATCGTGAATTATATTTAGAGACTTGACTATTTTTTCACCACAACATACATGGTTGGTTGTAACTGTGACTGGTATATTTACGATGGGTTATAGCCGTAATCATGCGTTCAACGGTTAGATCCAACCGTGTGATATATACAGAGACTTGGTGATTTTCCCCCCAATTTACACGGTCTAATATAACTGTGGTTGTTTATATGGTGATGACACCACACCGTTGATATTATGACGTTAACACCACACCGTATATATGTAATAAACGATGATAAACCACCGTTTTGTTAACATTGAATCATGTTAACGATTAACATTCAAGTACATAACAATCAAACACATATCACATAACATATTCATTGAAGTACATAACATAACATAACATTCAAGTACATAACAATCAAACACATATCACATTACATATTTGTTTCAAAGTTGTTTCAAATAAGTTGTTCCAACATAATTATCGCAAAGTTGTTTTTAATACATAAGACATAACAAAATTTGGGAAACTTTACAAACAAAATTTTTAAGAATACAGTTACATTCAAATTGTTTGAAGAAATTTTTTCTATCTTCTCTTTAAATGCTTCGTCGAGGTGGATGTTTCTTGGGGGTATTTCTCTTGGGGATTTTTCCTTTTTAGCTGGATTGTGCCTTGCCTTGGTTCGGGTTTCTTCATGCACCGGGGCTTTTTCCTTTTGTGTATGAGCATGCATCCCCTTGACCTGAAGAAGGGCATCAAGCACTACGCGTGATAGTTCAAGGACATCCATAACCTCCTGGTCCGAGCCTCCGTCAATAGCTTCTTGGAGTAGTCTAATGGCTACGTTTGTCCCCTTAGCCTATATAAATTATCATAAACTATGTTAGACAATTCCTGAACAAAGGAAATCAATTTAATGATAAATTTCAAAATATTTACCATTTTATCCGAGTACTTTAGATCCGGCTTGCGTATTCTATTCTTGAGATTTTGAATGTATGAATGGGATCTTTTTAGGTACCAAGACATGTACCCATCCACACATTCCCAATGCACAAACCTCACCGGGTCGAACGTCTGGCATCGGACAGTACATGGTTGACCCAATTAAGTTGATACCATTTCTCGATATCAAACGTTAATTTGTATCGAGATTGGGTTTTCCCCCTCTCCACTGACAAATGGCATATTGGTGGTCTAAGAATTATTTAAACACATCTAGCTTGGCGTAGGACCCTCTTCGGGTAGTAAGGTTTCCCGACATCATAGCAGATAAGGAGGTCGTTGTACCATGAGACCTCCTGAAATGGGTAGGACTCACTTTTTTTGAAGTAGGGATCCCATACAACCTAAACGTATTTCTAAATGTTAGTACGTACATAAATAAAGAAAACAAACACTGAACTTCAAATAACTAATACTTACATTTGAAGATTTCAAATCATCTAAGGTTTCCCTTAACTCCCGTAACTGTGCAAAGGCATCCCCTGAAACCGTTTGTGCACTCCATTTGCATAGATGGGGGTTGCTATGCTCGAAATGGAGATTTCTAACACCCCTTGCCAATTTGAAGTGGTCGTATATCCACGCCTGCAGTAAAAAAAAATTCAATATAGATATATTAATTAGGAGATTATTATATTACAAAACAAAATTTAAATTATGTACCACTAGAAGGGGAAGATATCCGGCCACTTGCGAGCGTCCACCCGAAAGGCAATCCCCCAACGGTCGATATAAGTGGGCCAATACACCCAGCCCCCAAGCATAGTCTTTGAATTTCTGACCTTTTGCAAAGACTGAATATAGTACACTCGAACTCAGCTTCCTTATTTGTCCAGGAACAACAAGCAAACGACCATAAAAAGAAAGTACCCACTAGCAGCCTGCTCAATCTTCCTGTTTGAATCACTTTCCCATAGCTTCTTAACCCTCCCCTTACATAAGTTCATTAACCAATCAAACCGAACAGCGTATACAGACTTACACTCCTCCTTGTCTACCTCATCGGTACAACCTAAATATTTAGTAAGTCATTAGATTTGGGCCATCATCTCCTCGACTTTCTTCAGAGCAATACCGTACACTGGTTTACCTACTACCGGGATTTGGAGGAGATGGTACACATCATTTAGGGTGATGGTCATCTCGTCGAATGGCATATGAAATGAATTTGTCTCCCGCTGCCACCATTCGATGAATGTCAACACTGATACATAGTCTATGTACCGATATGAGTGTTTAATCAGACCGTACAACCTGAAGTTCCTCACCACCTATATTACCCGGTCATCCTCTTTGGCTAGATACCACTCAACAAATTTATGTCACACCCCGTAAAATTCGACAGATGGGGTGGCAAGCCACCGCCGTCGAACTATGCCGAGCGTGAAAAAAATAAATATCATTCTTAGCATGAGACAGATATGAGACATAAATAATCAGTCCATAAGATAAATAACTGAATCAATCTCAAATGATCATAAACCACTAAGCGATAAAAGATCCATCACATGCTAACTCCGAATAAATCCAATCTCCAAAAACGATTAAATAAAACCTGAATAATAAAGGTCTAAATAATCTAACATAAATCCTCTAAACAACTTTGGAACCGAATGGACCAATAAAACTCCAATGAAGTCTCATAATTAAATACGACTGGAAAAGAAAGTCTAACTAAACTATGCCATAAAATAAATAACTCCAGTTGCGCCTCCAAATGATTACTTCGATAAACTTATGCAGCTTCTCCAATTCTAATCCTGTAAAAGATTAGTCAACGCATGGGTCAGAGCCAAAGCCCCGAGCAAGAATACACACTACTCCCCTCAAATAGGATCCTTGAATCCAGACATTAGCATTATACGCAATATCTCAATAGAATATTTTATATTAAATGGGATAACTAAATGCGATAAATATAAATTACTAACTATCCGTAGGAATCCCCATTTAAAAGGCAAGCCAATATGATTTTAAAATTCCCAAGTCCCATGATGTTAATTTATTAAATTAACCAATTTTTTATTATTGTTCTCACTTTTTATTAAAGTGTCACACTTCCCCTTGTCAATCGCCCTCTGGTCCATTTAAACTGTCGGCCCCGACACATGACAAGGTTCCACACACGACACGACATAGATCGCCCTCTGACCCGTTTAAACTGTCAGCCCCGACACATTATTTCGCAACAAATTTTAATACCCGTTTTTATCTTAGGCATTAATTCTCAATTTCTCAATTTATAATCACCCCACCCTTTTAATCGATGTGAGATCCTCAAAATACCCCTTAGTCCCATAACTAAGGGTACCCAAGTTGTTATTACGTCCTACCCTATGTATAGGAAGAATTTCTATCCTAAACTTTGACCTAGTCTCATACCTAGGCTAGCGTAACAATGAAAAAGTACCAAAAATCAGCCCACCCCCAAGATGATAAAAACGCGATAATCTACCCTCACTAGTCCCATACCTAGAAGGCGTAAATCATAAAAAGGCCTACCCACTAGTCCCATACCTAGAAGGCATCCTAAAATATAGGGAGAGTAAAAATTACCCAGCAACCCGTCGTCACAAAGGCAATATAATAATACTAGCAAGTCCCATAAACAAGCATAATTAATCAACGTATAAAACTACGCATGATAATCCAAATCAATTAAACCTTAATTTAATTATCACCTCGACATAAACATCCAATTAATCTCATTTAATTATTTAATTTAAATATACCGCTATTTCATCATTTAAAGCATCAAAATTCGAATTTCATTATTTCAACAAAAATTACATGAGTTATACGCCCCCAAATCCATTTATTTTAAAACTAGGATTTTTCTACATGCAACCTACACCAATAAAACCAAAAATCACTCACGAATCCTACGCACCCTAAGGGATCGACCCCAGCAGAAAACGTGAGCAGCAAGTTCTTTTTAGGGTGTTTGTTTTGGTTACAATTCTTGCGTTTTTGCCTTATAAAATAAGGCTGTGGGTGACCCTTTTTGGTACAAATTTTTGGCAACAAACATATTTTCTGTTCCTCTCTTTTATACACAATTTGCCCCTTTAATTTATGCATTAAACCTTAGGTTTTGAGGTGTTCTTGGGGGCTATTTTGGTGTTGATTCTTGGAGGAGTTTTTGATGATTCTTGGAGTAGATTTTGATGGTGTATTCTGACTCTTCTGGGCATATTTGTGGTTGGTGTCTTTTGGTGGTTTGAGATATGGGATTTTACACAATATGCTCCTTAATCTCGCGAGTATTATTCTCGTTGTTTTCTTGTGATTATTGACTCATATTTGAATTGATAAATTCATTTGGAAATCTAGAAATATTTGTTGGAATCTAATTTCGATTCATGTGGTATTATATTTGGTGTTGAGCATGTTGTCATGAGATTTTAATATGGCACTGAGGTTGGGCCGCCAATATTCCTTTTTTCCGGATATGCTAAAAAAATGCATAGGTGTTGTATGATGGTGAGGCCTGGTGACCCGGTTAATGTGTTGTTGAGAAATTATATTGATATAATTGGTTATGAGATTCACGTTGATTTGAATATTCGTACTCGTATTGTTACGTTTTATTCACTACTAAATTTTTGTTGAGCATCTTCCTGTCGTATTGTGTACTTCCCCATATTTTCTTTTAGTGTCAAGTTAGCGCGGATTTTGGGGCGCTATGGAGATGGATTTTAGCGAGGATTATTTTGGAAAGATTTTTAATACAAGTTGGAAGATTGTATTTATTTATTTTTTATGTATAGAGCAATGTGATTAGGCATAAATTCTTCCAAATTTATCCGTTTAATTTAGTTACTTTTAGCACCTCGAACAACGTAATCGATTCCACTTTATCTCATAATCTTGCTACTGACTTATTCTAACGAGTACACCAATTTTCTGGTACTCCGTATTGATTTTACAGGTGTTTGATGTCAATTAAAGAAAGAAAGAAACCGGAAGAATCGAGAAAGAAAAGAAGGAAAGTCAAGAGGGAAAAATTGTAATTTCTACTCTAAATTCGGATGACGCACCTAAAGAGAAGTGGAAGATATCAAGTTCATGAGAACATAGGAAGAAACGACACCTCAATCGGAGTCTCGGTGTGAAAGTTATGAGCAGTCAAAGTCTGAAGGAAAAGAGTCAAAGGAAGCCCGGACCGGTCCGACTGTCGAGTTTTTATTTTGTTATCCTTCTCTAATGGAGAGTCCTAGTGCAGCTAAAACTCCTGAAGTTTGTAGGGTATAAAAATTCGTTTTATTATCATTCTTAGTACGGATAATTTACCTAATTTTCCATTCTTTTCAGAAAAACCCTAGTTTGGAGATAACTTATGAATTTAATTCCAAGATTGAAGATTATTCAGATTTCAGTGATTATCGGTAATTATAGTTAATGTTTTGAGTTCTTTGGTAAGATTAGTGAGTAATTTTCTCTGTTTAATTTACAATTTTCATCATTCTACAAATTTTCCTTAGTTTAATCATGACTTCCTGCAATTCCAAAATCGTTATCATTACTTTCATCATGGTAGGCTAGATTTTTAAAGGTCGGGATGCATGAACCCAACCTGATGTGTTAGTTGTATGTACATAAAATTAATCCTCTAAATTTAATGGTTTGATTATGACCGTATTGTGTAGAAACACGACAATTATAGATCTTTAGATCTCGTTTGCTTTCGGGTAATCGGGATGCTTTAGAATACAATTTGAGTGTAACTATTGAAATACCGATTTACTCGTACTCTGATTAAGTATGATGCGGGATTAAACCTCATATATGTAATACTTGGGAGTACTAAATTCTGGGTTTAATTAATCATTTAAATTTACGATTAGTTTTATAACATCAATACACTAGGGTTAGGGGATTGTATTCCTGTCCTGTTTTCTTCATCATATAATTTAAAGTTTTAAATCATTCTTCTTCAGTATTTTAGGTAATTTAGAATAGTTAAATTTTTCATAATTTCATAATTGCATCGAGTGAAGTTGTTCCACAAATCAAATCATCTTTTCCTTTCTTTTTAGAGTCAGAGTTAGGATTTCTTTGTCTATCTAACGTCGTCACAATTCCATTGTCCTGTTTCCCTGTGGATACGATCCCGACTTACCGGATTTATTACTAACGCGATAGGCTTGAACTTGAGCCTAGAGAGTACGCACTTCTGAGACGCATTCTTAGTCGCGTCAAGTTTTTGGCGCCGTTGCCGGGGATTTAGGTAGACTTAGGATTTGATCGAGTCAATCTAAAACTTTGACCAAAAATTTCAAAAATTCCAAAAACATATAAAAAAAAATTCAAAAAGAACAAAAAGATTCATCATCATCTCTCATAAGCTGTTAATGCAAAACTCTGAACTCACTCCAACTCCCCATAATACTCCAACCCACATTCACGAAAACCCGATTATTGAGTACGATACTGATAGCCCTCACACTCCAAACGCTCCACAGTTCTGGGTTCCACCTCCTACACCGTCACACTCAATCGCAAATAACACACTGTTTTCCTTCTTAGGACACACTTGAGAGAGCACTTTAAGTATACCACGTGATGATACCGAATCTTTGAGAGAGAGAGAGAGATGTCACAACACGGTAGTGCAGCCACCGACGAGGGAGAGGCCCTATACCGCCCTTTGAGAGATATCTTATATCCCGAGCGCACTGTCACTTCGGGATGCATTTTACTCCCGTACAATGCAGGACAGTTTCTATTTAGGAATGGGATGATCCAGATACTTCCCAATTACCATGGAATGGATTCTGAAAATCCATATGCCCACATCATGGAGTTTGTGGAGGCGTGCGAGACTCTTAGCGATCAAACTTGCACAAAAGATGTGATCCGCCTCAAACTCTTTCCATTCTCGCTAAAGGATAAGGCTAAGACCTGGCTATGGTCTTTACCTCCAAACTCGATTTCATCATGAAACAAGCTACAATCCAAATTTCTCAAGAAGTTCTTTCCTCCACATCGAACGAATTCCATCAAGGCTCAAATTCAAACATTCCGACAATTAGAAAATGAGTCATTCGAACGATGTTACGAGAGTTTCAACGAGTTAATTACCTCGTGTCCCCATCATGGTTTTGATAAAATGCAAATCATTTCCTTTATCCATAATGGGCTGAACATTAACTCTAAGCAACTCGTTGAGACCATGGGTAGTGGTCCGTTTGTCGACTTAGACACCCACGATGCTGAGATTCACCTGAGGTATGTCGTCGAGACTACCCAACCCTGGGATACATCTGACCCTAATGCTCAAAATCAAAATCGTCAAGTGACCACCACTCCATCGGCGTTCGGCCTATTTCATGTTAAAAGGAATTCTATAGTGGACAGTCGACTCGATATGCCTGAGAAAGGACTGCGAGACCTACGTGAGGAATGTGGAAGAGGACCAACTGGATCCATCCCAAACCCTGTTGAGAAGGTGTGTGCAATTTGTCAGGCGGGTCATTCAACTGAGGAATTCCCGACTATACCCGCCTATAAGGTGATGCTTCAAGAGCAAGTCAGTGGCATAGGAGGCTTTAAGGGTAATTTCGGTGCCCCACACGGGAATTAATACAACCCTTCATGGAAAAACCACCCTGGTTTTAGCTATGGGCAACAATATGCTGTGATGAATCCTAACTCACATGTTTCCCCTCATCCACCACTGCATTTTCAACAAGCTCCACACATGCAAGGACATGTGCAAGCACCACCACCTCAAGGAGCATACATCCCTCCACCGCGGAGAAGTCTCGAGGATACGATCAACCACTTTATCAATACCCAGACTGCAACTAATACTAGGCATGAGCGCATGATAAACGACATGAATGAGAACATGTCAGAGTTGCATTCATCGTTGAGTATCAAAGAGAAGGGTAAGTTTCCTGCCCAGGGCTAAAGACCGCCCCAAGGTCAAACTAGTGTTAGATCCACCTCGACAGGAAGGAGCAATGTCAAGCTATGACCACTCTTCGTAGTGGGAGAGTCGTTGATTTATCACCTCCTCTACACGCCGCAACCAAAGACAAGGAGATTTCTCCCAGCTCGAAAGAGGCCGAAGATGTCCCCTTGAATGAGAGTGAGAAAGAAGACACTTGTGAGCCCGAGGTAGTAGTGAAACCACCCACCGCGTCACCATTTCCTCAAAGGTTGATTCCTTCCCATAAACGAAACCCCCGTGATGAAGTGATAGACGTGCTAAAGCAAGTGAAGCTGAATTTACCTTTCCTCGATGCCGTTAAGCAAATTCCAGCTTATGCAAAAGTCATCAAAGACTTATTGACGATAAAAAGGAGGACGAAGGTAAAGAAAAATGTCTTTCTAGCACAAAACGTGACCTCCATCATACTTAATGATCTCCCTCCCAAATTCAAAGATCCCGGTGCACCCACCATTTCCTTCATCATTGGAGAAAATAAAATTGAGAAAGCCTTACTTGATTTGGGAGCAAGTGCCAATATCCTCCCTCACGCATTCTATAGGAAACTTGATTTGGGCGACCTCAAGCCCACAAAGGTCAATCTCCAATTAGCGGATCGAACTGTGAAGATACCAAGAGGCATAGTTGAGGATGTGATCGTCCAAGTTGACACTTTCTACTTCTCGGTAGACTTTGTCATTTGGGACACGGAGCCCTCCTTTACCGCAAGAAACCGTGTTCTCATCATCCTTGGGTGCCCGTTCATAGCTACGGCTAACACAATCATCAATACTCGGAATGGGAGAATGCAACTCACTTTTGGTAACATGACTTTAGAGACTAACATCTTCCATATCACCCAACAGACGGGGGAAGAAGATGATCTTCATGCGGTGAGTCTAATAGACGAGATCGTAGAGGATTATTTCGAGGAAATTTATTGTGGAGATGCCTTAGGGTCCTGTTTAGTGTCGAGCCACGAGAGTGAGGGGACGTACACCGCATTCGAGAGGGAGGTTGAGGAGTTGAGAGAGTTAGTTGACGAGAAAGCATCGGACGAGGACGTGAGAGATGTAAGTTGGGTTTCTAGATTCGAGGAGTTACCACCAAGGGATACACGCATGGTTCCCTCCAACGAAAAATTTCCAACCCTCAAATTGAAGAAACCCCCCTCCCATATTAAATATGCATACCTAGGAGAGGATGAGACATTTCCTGTTGTTGTCTCCTTTAGCCTAGACGAAGAGAAGGAGGGTAAATTGCTAAAGATTCTGAGGAAGCACCAAAGTGCCTTCGGATGGTGCATTGCTGATTTGAAAGTGATAAGTCCTTTGATTTGCACCCACAAGATCCATCTCGAAGAGGATATCAAGCCCTCGAGAGAAATGAAAAGAAGGCTAAACCCTAATATGAAAGAAGTGGTGAGGACCGAAATAATTAAGCTATTGGATGCCGGGATTATCTACCCAATCTCGAATAGCAAGTGGGTAAACCCTATTCAAGTTTTCGCAAAGAAGTCGGGCATGACAGTGATTGAGAATGCTAAGGGAGAGCTAGTTCCCCAACGTAATACCACCGGGTGGCGCATTTGCATTGATTATCGTAAACTCAATACGGGAACTAGGAAAGACCATTTCCCCTTACCATTTATTGATCAGATGCTTGAGAGAGTAGCGGTCCACCCTTACTATTGCTTCCTTGATGGCTATTCTGGATATAACCAAATTGAGGTAGATGTACTTGACCAAAAGAAAACAACCTTCACTTGCCCTTTTGGTACATTTGCCTACAGACGTATGCCATTCGACTTGTGTAATGCACCCGTGACCTTTCAAAGGTGCATGTTGAGCCTATTTAGTGACATGGTCGAGAGAGGACTTGAGGTGTTCATGGACGATTTCAGCATTTTTGGCACCTCTTTCGATCTTTGTCTTGAAAAATTAGAAAAGGTACTTGCCCGGTGTGTGGAAAAGAACTTAGTGCTGAATTGGGAGAAATGCCACTTCATGGTCACCGAGGGAATAGTTCTTGGCCACATAGTTTCATCCAAGGGGAAAGAAGTTGATAGAGCTAAGATAGATGTCATATCCGATCTACCCCCACCAAAATTGTTCAAAGACGTGCGCTCCTTCTTGGGCCACACGGGGTTTTATCGAAGGTTCATTAAGGACTTTATCGCCATCGCTAGACCCTTAAGCAACCTACTTATGAAGGACAACCCATTTGAGTGGACGGAAGCATGCCAAATCACTTTTAAAAAACTGAAAACCATGCTTGTGTCTGCTCCCATCATGCAAGTTCCGGATTGGTCTTTACCATTCGAACTTATGTGTGATGTTAGCGATTACGCGATAGGGGATATTTTGGGCCAAAGAAAAGACAATCAGGCTCATGTCATATACTATGCTAGCCGGACTCTTACCAGACCACAACTCAATTACTCCATTACCGAGAAAGAGTTGCCAGTGGTAGTCTTTGCTCTTAACAAATTTTGGTCTTACCTTATCGGTTCTCCCATTACATGGTTCACCGACCACGCGGCATTGAAATACCTACTTGCAAAGAAAGATGCAAGTTCGCACCTCATAAGGTGGATCCTACTCCTACAAGAGTTTAATATCTCCATTAAAGATAATAAAGGAGTAGAAAATGTCGTTACCGACCACTTATCATGGCTTTCGTTCGACGTACCTAGTGATCCCATACCCATAGACGAATACTTTACGGATGAGCAACTCTTTGCTACCTCTTCTTTGCCCTAGTTTGCGGACATAGTGAACTACCTTATCACGGGAAACGTCCCTCCCGACTGGACACCGCAAGATAAGAAGAGGTTTATTACTTGGTCGCGCGTATTTTTCTATGACGATCCCTTCCTGTTTAAATATTGCACCGACCAAATCATTCGACGATGCGTACCAGATGACGAGATCCCCAAAGTCATCCAATTTTGTCATTCGGAACCTTGAGGAGGCCACTTTTCTATGAAAAAGACGGCCGCTAAAATTTTGCAATGCGGCCTCTATTGGCCCACAATATTCCGGGATATGAACGATGCTTGTAAATCTTGCAACAGGTGCCAACGGATGGGAGCTATTACCCGATGAGACATGATGCCTCGTACCCCCATACTCATTATTGAGATCTTCGATTGTTGGGGTATTGACTTTATGGGCCCTTTCCCCCCGTCCTTTGGTTTCCTATGCATCCTTGTCGCGGTAGACTACGTTTTTAAATGGGTGGAAGCTATAGCTACCAAGACAAATAATAACAAAGTGGTGATTAAGTTCCTGCAGGAACACATACTTTCCCGCTTCGGTTCTCCGAAAGCGATAATTAGTGATAATGGCACGCACTTCTGTAATAGGCCATTAGTGAAGCTCATGAGAAATTATGGTGTCGTTCACAAGGTTGGAACGACTTATCACCCACAAACAAATGGGCAGGCCGAACTAGCGAATTGGGAAATTAAGAACATTCTCGAAAAGACCGTCAATCCTACTTGGAAAGATTGGGAACTTAGATTGAACGATTTGCTATGGGCCTATCGTACCGCATACAAAAATCTGCTCGGCATGTCCCCTTTTCGCTTTGTGTATGGCAAACCTTTCCATCTTCCCATGGAATTAGAGCACAAGGCGTATTGGGCAATTAAGGAGTTAAACTATGCCATGGATAAGGCCGATGAAGCTCGCAAGCTTCAAATAAATGAGTTAGAAGAGATACGCAATGATGCGTATGAGAACGCTAAAATCTCCAAAGAAAGGATGAAACTCGCTCACGATAGCATCATTCAACGCAAAGAGTTTCTTCCCAGGCAAAAAGTGCTTCTCTATAACTCTCGGCTTCATCTCTTTCCAGGTAAGTTAGGGTCAAGATGGTCTGGCCCGTTCATTGTGAAGAATGTTTTCCCTCACGGAGTTGTTGAGTTAGACGATTTGAAAGGGGAAATACATTCAAAGTAAATGGACAACGCCTAAAGCCATTTCTAGAGGCGTGTGTGGAAGAAGTCAACACCATTTAGTTATCGGACCCCATTTACGGGGTAGAGTGAGATGCTATAGTAAGGTCGTCATACCCCCGACGCGTATGGGGTGAACTCTTATGTATAGTAGATGAGAGTCGTGGGAGTCCATAGGATTAGGGTACAAAAAGGTGAGAGCATTCACACGTTTCAGAAAATCGAGTCAAGTTGCATTGACCAAAGATATCGAGAGGATTTTGAATCCAAACTCATAGGGAGAATGATGATAATTGAAAACTTTCGGAGAAGAGCGATCGCAATTCAGTTAGGGGGAAAATCCAGCTCAATACAAGAACCTGGATCGGTTCCTTTAATTTTGAGCTGGACCGGTCCGCCCCAGACCGATTCCTTTATTTTATAGGCTGTTCAATCCGGCTATTGAAAATTTTGAAGATTAAAGGACTGATCCGGTCCCCAGGCGGACCGGTCCGCTTTCTGTAGAAATCTTTTCCCCTATTCCCTAGGTACACCCCCCCTTCTCCCTAATCCCTTCCCTTCCCTCCCAATTCGTTTCCCCATAACCAACCCTTTAATTTCCCTCCCACATGCACTCCCTCTTTCCCTTTAAACCCTTTACCTCCATTTCCCACACCCTCCCCTATAAATACCCACCCATAGCCTCCACTTTTCTTCACACCTTCAACCACCTCAATCCTCTCCTCTCTCTCCCTAAATTTTACAGCAAACTCTCCCTGTTATCATGGCCCAATGCCCTGCCCCCATCAAATACAACTCCACCGACATCCTCCCCTCCGGCCATGGTGAATTTCGTTCCCGCTAAGAGGAGCGATGGTGCAATCGGTTCTTCGATCCGAATCGAAAACTCCACATGGAGCGCGCGGTCCAATGGATAGGTTTACCCAATTCTATCATCGCCCTCTTCATGCATAGGGGTTGGTGTCGATTCCTTAATCAACCATACGAGGCGGTTTGGGCAGCCGAGGTTCGATTTTTCTATGGCTTCCTTATTCGGACGGGCCAATTCAAATCTCAAGCATACATTGATGGCACCGTCATCCCTTTTTCGTTGGCCCTTCTCATTGCCAAGTTGGCAGAATACGACGTTCTCAATGTTCAAGATTTTACCTACCCAAGGAATGTCACCCCGGTCGCCAAAGAACTCATTATAGAGCGCATTGCACCCGATGTTGCATGGAGGGGGAAAAATGTCGCTGTTGGACGTCATAATGAGAAAGCACGCCTTACCTTCCAAATAGTGTGTGCCAATATTTTGTAAACGTCCAACGATTTAGCGATGCATCCCCATCAGGCCACATTGACCTACCACCTCTTCGATCCCAACACTTCCATTAACCTGGCCCGCACCCTCTACGCCAACATCATGGTCCCGGCCCTAGATGAGAAAGGTGCAGCACCACTTCCATATGCACGTTTGATTACCTCCAACCTCAAGGACGCTGGCATTGAGGCACCGCTTGATCGTACTCGCATCTACGGTCCTTTTGGATAGGGAACTCGCATGCGAAGCGCCAAACAGCTAGCCATCCTCCAGGCAAGGCGGGGGGATGATGAAGAGGACGATGCTGCCTCGAGTGAGGATGAGGAAGGGTTGATGTGAAAATGGGTGACGTGGGAGCGGATGAAGAGTCAGCCGAAGAAGACGATGACCCGGATTTTGAATGGGAGGGTACCGACCTCACTAACCGTATGTCGGCCCTTGAGATGAGATTCAACAACTTTTTGACCGACTACCGTCATGACACAAGCATGATGTTTCCTTTCCAAGCAGATTTGTACCGACGCTAAGGGGATCCCAACGAGCCATTGCCATCCTACTTCTATGACCCCTATGGCCCCGATGTGCCCAGATCTTCCCAACCATCGCCCCAGTGAATCTTTGTTTGGTTGTGACAGTTTTTAGTTATTTCCCTTGTCCACACGCTGTATGCTCTTTGTTGTTTTTGTACCACAGCCTATTTTATAAAAATCTGCATTTTCTCCATTTGTTTGTTTTATTTATCGTACTTCGTATTTTGCCTTGTTTAGATTTTAGTCCTTTTTGCTTGAGGACAATGCAAAAGTCTAAGTTAGGGGGGTCACAAATGCGTATTTCTAAAACTTCACAAAATTTCAAAAATGCCCAAAAATCTCAAAAAAATCATAAAACTTTGAAAAACCCAAAAATATTTTTGTTCAAAATAAATAAAAATTGGAATTTAAATTTTTCAAAAATATCATTAAAAGTCGGATTAAAGTCTCAAGTTGTAAAATTCAGCATACACAACGCCGAAATTTACCAAAATGGAAATTGTGCGAAAATTGACGACTTAATGAATAAGTGTGGAGATTAACAAAACCCGGTGAGATTTTGAGCCTATTGATCTTTTTGAGTTTTTAAATCAATCCGAGTTAATTGTTAACTCAAAGTTCTTTTCAGTGTCTAAAAATTCGTCGAGCATCTCAATCCTTTCATTTTGATCAGTTTTGATAAATGTGTGTGATATTGTCGTACAAAGCACGCTACAAATCTCTAAATTAAATTAATCTTGAGATGCATATGGTAATGCAATTAGTATTTTGGACAATGAAGTAGGACCTCGTTTGTTACCAAAAATATTGGCCATAAAAAGATGTGAAAAATTATCCCTTTGATAACCCAATTGAGTCGAATAACAATTATCCTTGTCATTTGGTACCCCGAAAAACCCAAGTAGCCTGGAATTACGAAAAGAGAATATTCAATAAAGTCCAAAAAGTGCATAAAAAGGGGCAAAAAAATAGATATGCTCAACAAAAATAGCAAGAAAATAAAAGAAGTGAAAAACAGAAAAAAATAGAGAAAAAGAAGAAAAAATGAGCAATAGCCCGAAAAAAGCACAAATGGACATCATAAATGACTTTTTCAATTCCAACCTACCCTACCATTTTCATTTTACCCAATATACCGTAAAACCCGAAAAAGTCCTAATCGAGTCCGAAGTGTGAAATTGGTTATCGCGTGGAGAGCCAATACACCAAAAGATAATAAAAGAGATGATGCGTGAATAAGAGGCAATGTTCCTGTTTTTAAAACCGTATCCCGTTGATGAGATCCTATCAATATAAAAAAACTGTCTTTCTACTTGTATGCGTGACTTTGCGTCCATTACATTTACTCTTTTTATCACGCATACCGAAAGAATAGACATAATCCGAGAGATTCGGTTGTGAGACCATTCCGTGAGAATTTGAAGTAACGTAATGATCAATCGGTGGAAATTGGCGGTTAAATTTTCGGCTTCGCACACACGCACTATGATTTGAGACTATTGAGCATAACTTGATGATGACTATTTTCTGGGAAAGTTTGAATTATACAATTTTTGGGTATTTTGAAATTTCTTTGAGTCGAGTTTTGTGGGTATATTCACTGCAAACCCTCACGAGACACAACTCGTCCTACTAGGGTAACCTAGGGGTTTCAAGGCTTGTTGCATACGCTAAATGAAATTGCTTGCCCATAAAAAAGGTATTCTATCCCAATAAAATGATTTTCAAGAGTTGGGCCTTGCTAGGATTCTTTTACATTGCTCGGGACGCGCAAAGTTCTAAGTTAGGGGGGTTTGATTAGGCATAAATTCTTCCAAATTTATCCCTTTAATTTAGTTACTTTTAGCACCTCGAACAACGTAATCGATTTGACTTTATCTCATAATCTTGCTACTGACTTATTCTAACGAGTACACTGAGTTTCTGGTATTCCGTATTGATTTTACAGGTATTTGATGTCAATTAAAGAAAGAAAGAAACCGGAAGAATCGAGAAAGAAAATAAGGAAAGTCAAAAGGGCAAAATTATAATTTCTACCCAGAATTCGGATGAGGCACCGAAAGAGAAGTGGAATATATAAATTTCATGAGCACATAGGAAGAAACGGCACCTCAATCGGAGTCCCGGTGTGAAAGTTATGAGCAGTCAAAGTCTGAAGGAAAAAAGTCAAAGGAAGCCCGGACCGATTCGGGCCGGACCGGTCCCACTGTCGAGTTTTTATTTTGTTATCCTTCTCTAATGGAGAGTCCTAGTGTATCTAAAACTCCTGAAGTTTTGTAGGGTATAAAAAACCATTTTTATTATCATTCTTAGTACGGAGAATTTATCTAATTTTCCATTCTTTTCAGAAAAACCCTAGTTTGGAGATAGCTTATGAATTTAATTCCAAGATTGAAGATTATTCAGATTTCAGTGATTACGAGTAATTGTAGTTAATGCTTTGAGTACTTTGGTAAGATTAGTGAGTAATTTCCCATTTACATCATTCTACAAATTTTTCATAGTTTAATCATGACTTCCTGCAATTCCAAAATCGTTATCATTACTTTCATCATGATAGGCTAGACTTTTAAAGGTCGGGATGCATGAACACAACCTGATGTGGTAGTTGTATGTACATAAAATTAATCCTTTAAATTTAATGGTTTGATTATGACCGTATTGCGTAGAAAGACGACAATTGAAGATCTTTAGATCTCGTTTGCTTCCGGGTAACCAGGATACTTTAGAATACAATTCGAGTGTAACTATTGAAATACCGATTTACTCGTCCTCTGATTAAGTATGATGCGGGCTTGAGACTCATATACGTAATGCTTAGGAGTACTAAATCCTGGGTCTAATTAATCATTTAAATTTACGATTAGTTTTATAACATCAATACACTAGGGTTGGGGGATTGTATTCCTGTCCTGTTTTCTTCATCATATAGTTTAAAGTTTTAAATCATTCATCATCAGTATTTTAGGTAATTTAGAATAGTTGCATTTTTCATCATTTCATAATTGCATCTAGTGTAGTTGTTCCACAAATCAAATCATCTTTTCCTTTCTTTTTAGAGTCAGAGTTAGGATTTCTTCGTCTATCCAACGTCGTCACAATTCCATTGTCCTATTTCCCTGTGGATACGATCCCGACTTATCGGGTTTATTACTAACGAGGCAGGCTTGCACTTGATACTAGAGAGTACACACTTCTGAGACACATTCTTAGTCGCGTCACATTGGAGATTTATTTGTTTTCGAGATAGTTAAATTGTTGTAATTATTTCGAGATAATTATTGTATTTATCTGAAGATTGAGATTAGTGGTTTCTTTTTGGTTGTGCGATTTATATGCTCTATACCTTGTGATTTATGGAATTGATTTAGTTTACCGATGAGTAGCACTCCATTCGCTCCCCCCGGGTGGGCAGGGTGTTACAGAATGGTATCAGAGCATGGTCTTAGGTCTCGTAGGTTATGATTCCATTTAGTTTTCGCGTTGACGATCTTTGATTCCTTTTGTTGATTCGTACTCCTTAAGGTAGAGGGTCTAGCATGCGTGTTAGATGTGTTTCTTAGAGATGTGAAGTTTTGAGTTAAGGGCGTGTAGGCATTGGGTTTAGAATTAGTAATCTTGATGTGAGGATCATTAAAATGGATTTTGGAGACGATAATTATTTTGGAGATTTTAGTACAGATGTTAGGTATCGTATGCATCGATTTTTGATGTTGAGATTTAATTTGAGGAAGTTAGCATTTTGATGACTTTCGGATATAGGATCGAGTGGGGGATTTGTGAGAGCATGTGGTACGCCGTTATTTTCATAGTTATGCGTATGCATATAGGCAATATATATATATATATATATATATATATATATATATATATATATATATATATATATATATATTATTTTGTTGTTCATGGAGTAGGTGCGCATAGGTTTGGGTGTATGGGCGCTCAATTATGGCATTCTACGGGTAGGCATATGTGAGCCATATTTTCTTTTGCTAGATTTATGCGTTGATGAGTATGCTTCGTCTAATTTCGAGGATGAAATTATTTGCTAGTGGGGAAGTATGTAACACCCCGTGTTTTTATTAATTATTTTCATTAATTAATTGGAATATTCAAAAAAAATAAATTTTTGGATTTGATAATTTTTATTGTATAAATATGCTGGTTATGATTTTAGAAGAATAAAACTTCAAGCGGAATTTAAATCGGAGTTAAAACGAATTTTATATGAATTTTTAAATATTTGTCCCTTATATTTTTTTAAGCAAAACTGTCAGTTTTTCTGGGTGATCGATCGATCGACGCCTGGGCATCGATCGATCGATGCCTTCAGAAAACGTGCGATGAAGTTGTTTTTAATTAGAGTTTGTGTAGGATTAGTACTCCTAATCACTATATAACCTTGTTAATCCGTAGGGGGACTTCTCATAATCACTTTTTCTCCAATTTTTCACCACAAAACACTTCCAAATATTTTTCCTCTCACTCATAATCATTAACCTTCTTCATAATCAAGTTTTTGTCACAAGTTTTGGGAGGCTTAAGTGGGGCTTAATCAAGTTTGTTCAAGAACACTTCTTTGCTAATTTTTTGAGAGGAATCCAGATCTCTAATAATATTTTCAACATAATCTTCACAGGCATGAATACTCTATTCTTTTCCTTTAGTATTATGCGTTTTAAGTGTCGCCTAAACACTTAATTACATGTTTTCTTAAATATACCGCTATTTCAACATTTAAACCATCAAAATTCTAATTTCATTGTTTCAACAAAAATTACATGAGTTATACGCCCCCAAATTCATTTATTTTAAAACTAGGATTTTTCTACATGCAACGTACATCAATAAAACTCAAAATGACTCAAGAATCCTACGCACCCAAAGGGTTATGAATATTATTCAGATTAAAAGATTTTATAAAAACAACCCCATAGTTAGTGTCCACTTTTTCTAATTAAGTTACTAATTCTTTTTAAGAAAACATGTAATTAAGTGTTTAGGCGACACTTAAAACGCACAATACATTAAGGAAAAGAATAGAATATTCATGCCTGTGAAGATTGTGTTGAAAATCTGATTAGAAATTTGGATTCCTCTCAAAAAATTAGCAAAGAAGTGTTCTTGAACAAACCGCCTCACTTAAGCCTCCCAAAACTTGTGACAAAAACTTGATTATGAAGAAGGTTGATGATTATGAGTGAGAGGAAAATTATTTGGAAGTGTTCTCTGGTAAAAACTGGAGAAAAAGTGATTATGAGAAGTCCCCCTACAGATTAACAAGGTTATATAGTGATTAGGAGTCCTAATCCTACACAAACTCTAATTAAAAACAACTTCAGCGCACATTTTCTGAAGGCATCGATCGATCGATGCCCAGGCGTCGATCGATCGATCGCCCAGAAAAACTGACAGTTTTGCTTAAAAAATATAAGGGACAAATATTTAAAAATTCATATAAAATCCATTTTAACTCCGATTTGAATTCCGCTTGAAGCTTTATTCTTCTGAAATCATAACCAACATATTTAGCCAATAAAAATTATTAAATCCAAAAATTTATTTTTTTCGAATATTCCAATTAATTAATTAAAATAATTAATAAAAATGCGGGGTGTTACAATTTCTTGAAGTGGTACACGCACTAGGAATCAAAGTGGCTTATTTTTTTTTAGCAATATTCTCTGGGCCTTTCGATGTGGATGGCTGGATTTCATCTTCCGAGGAAGAAGACTCGTCCTCTCCTGCCCTCTCCCCTTCTTCCTCCTTATCTTCCTCTCCTACTCTCACTCCTTCTTCCTCTTTATCCTCCTCTTTTGCCTCTCTATCTTCCCCTCCTCCTATCTTTCCTTCTTCCTCTCTATTCTCCTCTCTTTCCTCCTCTCTACTTGCATCTCTCTATTCATCTCTCTCTTCCTTACTTTCCTCCTCTCTCTCTTCATCACTTTCATCCTCTCTCTCTTTATCTCCTGATTTATCTTCTTCTGTTTTCTCCTCCTCTTTATCTCCCACTACTCCTACCTCACCCCCTTCACTAAACCCAATCAAATCACTTACAACCGACTCAACTACTTTCTCAATTGACTTCGAAGTATCACTCACCTCAATATTAAGTAAGTCTCCTACCATTTTATCTAACGAAGTCGTCGGAGAATATCCTTCGCTTGAAGTAGTGGCCCCAATGGCACTATTACTACTAGAGGAAGACACGGGTCTTCGTACCTCCTTAGCTGCCTCCAACCTCCTCTTCCGCTCAGATGCGGTAGGAGGATTTTTGCTTCTCACCATTTATATGACCAACATAAGAAATTAACAAATTATATTAGCAAATCAACATTTATATACCCTAGCAAATGAATATATGAAATAGGAATATATTTGGTACTTTAAGAGAGAATTAAAATTAGAAACAATAATTACATAAATAATCCTATAATATATGACACATAAGTAAAACTAATTTTAGTTTTTCCGACATAGTTTCAAATTTTATGGCCTGGTGCATCGTGTAAATTATGTCTTGTGTATCATCATGTAAATATTATCAAGTTGTTAGTGTATCATCATGCAAAAATATTGTGTCATTTTTTTAACACGGTTGGGTTTGGCCGTGAAAATATAACCACGGTTGGGTTTGGGCATGAAACTATAACCACGGTTGGGTTTGACCGTGAAACCTACAACCACGGTGAGAATTAGCCGTATATTATGTAATCACGATTGGACATGACCGAATATTATTGGCACCTATGATAACGAGAAACCATATGTGCAGACCATTTTTTTCGCTTTTTTTCAAATCGTTAAAGCCTAGTTTTTTCTTACAGTGGTAAACCCTAGGTTTGTTCGCGCAAATGAAATATATTTGCAGTTAGATTAATTAGGGTTACGTTTTAAAGAGTTTATAATGGATTTCTTATATGTAGTTTGCATGCTAGGGTTTAATACACAAAATGGGAGCACAAAATTTGAACATGACAGTAATGGGAGTAATGTTTAATGGTTTAACATACCAGAAATGAAGCTTGAGTGTAATGTGGTGTTCTGTGTTTTTGGTGTTAGGAATAAGGTTTAATGAGGGATGGTGGTTTAGGAGAGAAGTTATAGAGAGAGAGGGAAAGGGAAAAAATGAGGATTGAAATATTTTGGGTTTTTATATGCGTGAAGGTACATGTGGTGTTTTTTTTTTTGTGTTTTGCATAAATATTAGGTACTTATGTGGTGTTTTGTATAAAAAATTGTTTTGAAGATATTTTTTGAGTGTAAATATCAGGACCCTTTTACATTGGCCAACACTTATAATACAAGCAATATTATATTTTCCCGTTCATCGCACATATTACCACTATATACTACATATAGGTGTGTTTACTCAATAGTAGGAGACTAGCTCCATTTGTTTACACATGGAATGCACACTCAGAGGTGTGGGTTCGATCCTTCCTAGTTTCTATTCAGTAGTGGATCTTTTTTTTAAGTAACATGTGTCACCAGCTATCAAAACGTGCAGATTTGACAGTGCATTTAATGCGCATGTCAGTTAGTTTCCCATGCGAGAATACCAGTTCCAAGGCCTCCATTCCGAATGTTTTGCAGAGTTAAATTCACAGAGGAATCTTTAATTTATTCAACAGAAAAAGAAGATTTTATTCAAAGCTAATATATCTAATTTCTATATATAAAAATGGTGTCTCCATTTTGTCACTTTTGCGCGTGGCTTCTCTAATAAACACTCTCTTAATACTAAAGCATATCTATTTTCACTGCTCCAATTATATACAGACCTTTTCTCTCTCATCGAACCCAATTCAACCCTACAAGCAGAAGACAAAAACCACTTTTATCATATTTTCATCTTCTTCATTAATTGCACTAAACTATACATATCCATGTATCCATACAGTTTCTCAAGACCCTAATCGTTTTATTATATCTAAAACTCAACGAGGTCTGAAAAGCGTTGTCGCAAGACCTATTTTTGTTGGAAATAGTAATTGAAGAATAAACGAAATAACCCAAATTCGAAATAGATAAAATTATAAGGACTTATCGATCGAGGTTTGTATTTGACACAAAGTCCTAAAGGTGAAATTGCTCGCGGATATTTGTAGCTGTCAGCCTCGTGAACATACACCTCCCAGGATTCAACGATCAGATTTAAACACCAGTTTTGTGTTAAATCTTAGAACTCTCAGGATACTCCAGCACTCCCAGAAAATTAACGAAAATTAGAAAGTAGCAAAATTATTTTTGCAGAGAAAGTGATTTGTAGAAATTAGCAAAAGTATTTTTGCAAATAACGTGAGAGATTTTCGATGCGTTTTGACTCTGTAGCCTTTTCTTATATAAGGGAAATGGTAAAAAACAAGGGTAGAGGTTTTAGCCAACTAACCCACTAATATCTCCACTAACAGCTATAGTGGAAGAAATAGTCAAAGAATTAAAACGATTTAAAATTAAAATGATTTTGAAAAGATTTAATGCATATTAGAAATCCCCAAGAGCCCAAGGCCCAATCTTTAACCCTTAATAATTAGTGTGCTCCCTAGGACTTGAACCCAAGACCTCATGCACACACCCCCACTAACTTACCACTTGTCCACTCCCACTAACTTATTTACTTCATTCAAAATAAATATATATAGTAATAATACCCAACAATCCCCCACATTAATGAAATAAATAAATAAGTAAAATAAAATGACGCTTTGGAGTATCATAAGGAGTGACGTATAAGGCAAAGGTGTCATTCGACTTGAACCTTTGCTTTGTGTTGATCTATTGAGTTTACCAGTTGATAGTGAACTAATGTCTTGAACTATTTCACCGTTGTTGTAAATATAAGTCAATAGAACACACATGTGACTCCCAAAAATCATCATCGAGTTCCCATAGTTGTGCTCGTTTTGGCCTTGAGCATGCCCAGGTTTCTTGAGTGCTCTAAAGAATCAGCCTTAATTCTCATAGGAAGCAGCCCCGCTACCACACTCATATAGGTGCTTCTATCAAGAGTGTACTGTATCTCACACCTCACTGAATAACAGCTATAGAAAGTATTAAGAGATTAAATCTCATCCTCTATCGATACAGAGGTACTACATCATAGGAATGGGTTTTAAGTAAAACTTAAATTTGTACCCCCACAAATCACTCGTATAACTTTGTTATCCCATTGAACCCGGATCTTGAGATCTCTAGTCATATGGGTTGGGTTTCCATTATAGGTGATTTAGATATTAATAGGCTTTAGGCCCATTCCCCTCGATGTTTGATAAACTAGCTCTCTAGCTAGCCCTTTAGTTAATGGATCCGCCAAGTTTTCCTTTGACTTGACATAGTCGATTGCTATAACTCCATCTTTCCATAGTTGTCTCACTGTGTTGTGTCTCCTCCTAATATGTCTAGACTTTCCATTGTAGGAGTTATTATGTGCTCTTGCGATCGCTGTTTGACTATCACAGTGAATGGATAAGGATGGAACTGGTTTAGGCCACAAATGAATATCTAATATGAAGTTCCTTAACCATTCAGCCTCTTCACTTGCTTTATCCAACGCTATGAACTCTGACTCCATAGTGGATCTAGCTATGCACGTTTGCTTGGTAGATTTCCAAGATATATCGCCTCCTGCCAAGGCAAAAACATAGCCACTCGTAGACTTACATTCATCATTATCAGAAATCCAATTAGCATCACAAAAGCCTTCAATTACAGCAGGATATCTAATATAATGAATACCATAGTTTATTGTGTATTTTAGATATCTCAAAACTCTAATTAAAGCATCCCAATGTTCATTATTAGGATTACAAGTGTATCTGCTAAGTCTACCAACAACATATGCAATATCAGGTCTAGTGCAGTTCATGAGATACATTAGACTACCTATAACTCTAGAATATTCTAATGATGATACACCAGGACCCGAATGTTTCCTTAAGTGACAACTAGGGTCATAAGGTGATTTAGCAGGAATACAATTAAATTGTTCAAATTTTCTAAGAACTTTCTCTACATAATGAGATTGGGTTAAAACAATTCCTTCAGAATTTTTAATGATTTTAATTCCAAGTATAACATCAGCAACACCCAAATCTTTCATATCAAATTGCTTATTAAGAAAACTTTTAGGTTTATTAACTATATCCATATCAGTTCCAAAAATAAGCATATCATCCACATATAAGCAAATAATCACACTGGAATTATCCTTGAATTTGCTATAAATACATTATATTTATCCACTTCATTAATGTTAAAACCGTTAGAGATCATTACCTGATCAAATTTTTCATGCCATTGTTTAGGAGCTTGTTTTAGTCCATATAAGGATTTTTTAAGTCTACACACTTTTTTATCTAGGCCTTGGGCTACAAACCCCTCGGGTTGATCCATATAAATTTCTTCTTCAAGATCTCCATTCAAAAAAGCCGTTTTAACATCCATTTGATGAATTATCAGATTATGTAATGAATCAATAGCAATTAATAGCCTAATAGATGTAATTCTAGTAACAGGAGAGTAAGTATCAAAGAAATCAATTCCTTCCTTTTGTGTATAGCCTTTAGCTACCAATCTTGCCTTAAATTTATCAGAACCATCAGCTTTTAATTTCCTTTTAAAAATCCATTTGCATCCAATAGTTTTACATCTTTTAGGCAAGTCAACTAACTCCCACGTGTTGTTAGAAATAATAGAATCATATTCACTATTAATAGCTTCTTTCCAAAAAATAGAATCGAGTGAGGACATTGCCTCACTAAAAGTGATGGGGTCATTTTCCATTAAGTGCGTTAAAAATTCAGGACCAAACGAAGTAGCTGTCATAGGTCTTTTACTTGTCCTAATTTCCATATCTTCTGAATTTGGAGATTCATTTCTACCACTAGGACCCACTGGAACAGAACTACTAGTTCCCTCACTTCTCACTTTAAAAGGAAATTTGTCCTCGTAAAATTCAGCATCTCTTGACTCAAAAATAGTGTTTTTATCCATATATTGATTTTTAGAATCAATTACAAGAAACCTATAAGCATTACTGTTTTTAGCATAACCTATAAAAACACAATCAACAGTCTTTGGGCCAAGTTTAGTTCTCTTAGGTACTGGTATTGAAACCTTAGCAAGACACCCCCGCACTTTAAAGTGTGTATAAGAAGGTTTTATATTTTTCCACATTTCATAAGGAGTTATATCATTCTTCTTAAAAGGTATTTTATTAAGAATATAACAAGCAGTAAGAAGTGCCTCACCCCACATATTATAAGGTAATCCCGAAGTGCTTAACATAGAATTTACCATATCCTTAAGAGTTACGTTTTTTCTTTCAGCTACACCATTAGATTGGGGTGAATAAGGAGGAGTAACTTGATGAATTATTCCATTTTCTTTACAATATTTATCTAGAATACTGGTGTATTCTCCTCCCCTATCGGATCTTAATGTTTTAATGGATTTCTCCAATTGTTTTTCAACTTCTAATTTGTAAGAAATAAATTTTGAGAAACTCTCATCTTTACTTGTAAGGAGATAAACATAACAATAACCAGAGTAATCATCAATAACAGTAACAAAATATTTATTTCCACCACGTGTCACATAACCTTTTAAATCACAAAGATCAGAATGTATTAAACTTAAAACAGTTGAACTTCTTTCGACACTTGGAAAAGGTTTTTTAGCATATTTTGATTCAACACATATTTCACATTTAGAGTTGGTAGAAATATCAGATTTTGGTATGTTTCCCCAAAACATTAATTTTTAATGGATGCCTTATTTACATGACCAAGTCTAAAATGCCACATATCATAAGAGTCAATCAAATAAGCAGAAGAAGTAGATGTTTTATTATTATCATCCACGATTACATTTAGTTTGAAAAGACCCTCATGAACATTACCTTTCCCCACAAAAGCACCTCCCTTAGTTACAACTACCTTATCACTCTCTAGAACAATTTTAAAACCCTTCTTAACTAAGACAAAATCGGACACCAGATTCTTCCTAACCTCAGGGACATACAAAACATCTTTCAATGTGAGAACATTTCCCGAAGTAAACTTTAAAACTACGGTTCCCTTGACCTCAACCTTAGACGAAGAGGAGTTTCCCATGTATAGATGTTCATCCCCACTCACAGCAGTGAAGGTAGTGAAGGCACCTCTCATGCAGCAAATATGTTTGGTGGCACCAGAATCAAACCACCAGTCTGTCATGTTACTCACAATGTTTGCCTCGGTCACAACAGCAGAAAAGTTACCCTCCACGGTTACATTTGCTTGAGGCTTCACATCTTAACTCTTCCTAAACTTGCAATCTTTAGCGTAATGACCTGGTTTTCCACATACATAGCATTAACATGCAGGTTTAGATTTAAACTGAGGTTTAGAATTTTTATTCTTATCGTTAGGTTTGAACTTATGGTTGGACCTC
The DNA here is from genome assembly GCA_949130495.1 of Sambucus nigra. Lineage (NCBI taxonomy): Eukaryota > Viridiplantae > Streptophyta > Magnoliopsida > Dipsacales > Adoxaceae > Sambucus > Sambucus nigra. The sequence goes on from OX422215.1 coordinate 680,212,107, forward strand.
GAATTCTGGTTTGGTTTATGGTGCCCATGTTTCTGGTTTGAATGGTTAGGCTTGGACTGGTTCTGTTTTTGGTTACCATTTGATTTTCCCTCTACCAAATTTGTCATAGAACTGAATTCAGAATTTTTCTCCCTAAGTTCTGCATTCCTATTATCTTCCTCAATTCTCAAACGAACTATCAAATCTTCTAGTGACATCTCCTTTTTCTTATGTTTCAGACCGTTTTTGTAATCTTTCCAAGAAGGTGGCAGTTTTTCAATTATAGAAGACACCTGAAATCCCTCAATATATTATATCCCTCGGCCAGAATTTCATGAATAACAATTTGCAGTTCTTCCAGTTGCAACACAACAGATTAATTATCTTCCATTTTAAAATCCTAAAATTTTCCAACCACGAATTTTTTAGACCCATCATCTTCAGTTGCATATTTTTTATTCAGTAAGTTCCATAATTCAATAGTAGTAGGACATGACCAATAAACATCATACAATTCGAGGCAGAGATAGTTCAATATAATTCCTACACATATAATCCCTTTGTTTCCAAACAACCAGTTCTTTAGGTATAGAAGGTCTATCAGATGCAATAACGGCAACGACCTTAAGAGTTGTTAGATAAAATTGCAGTTTCATTTGCCATCTCTTAAAATTCTTTCCATCAAACAGTTTAGGTTTTTCAGAGTATTTTGCATTAGGATTTTCCATAGCAGGTTGTAGAATAACAAAAGAATTTCACCTTTAGATTGTTGGAAATGGTAATTGCAGAATAAACGAAATAACCCAAATTCGAAATAGATAAAATTAGAAGGACTTATCGATCGAGGTTTGTGTTTGACATAAAGTCCTAAAGGTGAAATTTCTCGCTGATATTTGTAGCTTTCAGCCTCATGAACATACACCTCCCAGGATTCAACGATCAGATTTAAACACCAACTTTGTGTTAAATCTTCAAACTCTCAGGATACTCCAGCACTCCCAGAAAATTAATGAAAATTAGAAAGTAGCAAAATTATTTTTGCAGAGAAAGTGATTTGCAAAAATTAGCAAAAGTATTTTTGCAAATAACGTGAGAGAGATTTTCGATGCGTTTTTGACTCTGTAGCCTTTTCTTATATAAGGGAAATGGTAAATAACGTGGGTAGAGGTTTTAGCCAACTCCCACTAATATCTCCACTAACAGCTATAGTGGAAGAAATAGTCAAAGACTTAAAACGATTTAAAATTAAAATGATTTTGAAAAGATTTAATGCATATTATAAATCCCCAAGAGCCCAAGGCCCAATCTTTGACCCTTAATAATTAGTGTGCTCCCTAGGACTTGAACCCAAGACCTCATGCAGTTTTGTCCTCGGAACCATGACGGTGCCACTAACTGGATGATACAGTTTTGTCTTACAAAATTTGAATCCCATTCATATAGGACCTTGCCAACATATGAACGATAATAACGAGCAATACAAGAAAGACCCTATAGCTGTAAACATCTTCTAAATTGGAAATTGTTAAGAAAAAAGCTTCATTTCACATACCATAGTGAACCCATAATCAAGTTTGAACAAAAATGTCAGATTTTCTATGCGAAATTGTTGTGATTTTATTATTACCTCTATAATCTCCATCAGTTCCTAAAAAACCTAATTATTAATTCCTCAAACACACCACCAGTTTACCAAAACAGAGAGTAACGCTTCTCTCCCCAGCAGTGACCATAATATCTCATTCACCTGCCCCGTAAATATTTCCAAGATATAATAGATTGATTCTTGCAGTGCCAAGCACTGTCGCTAAATGCCTCACTTTCCCTAACTTAGAAAAATGTCACTAATCTTGGAGGTTCTACATTTTAATAGTTTTACGGTAGCATCTTCTCTGAATAACTATGTTCCATCATTAGATGGACTTTTAGATCTATGTATAAATATATCTATATAAACTTGAACATTACTATCTTTGTAGCGTAGGGATTACACATTTATATATTCCCTTGTCTTTGAAATTGGATAAAATTATTCTTTAATCTTTTTATTTATAATATACTTCAATTATATGTCATTCTACTTTGATAACATATACAAACAATTTCATAATTAACCATCACATTTCTATTGTATCCATGGTTTTTGTACTAGGTCTTGAAGAATATATGACAAGGGCTACATTTGAATAATAGCGGAGATAGTCTATCTGAAATGCGGAGCTGCTACATTTGTTTGTGAAGTTTATCTAGCTCTTACCTTGATTTATTTCCTTAGATGTAAGGAAACCTTTGTGAATGATATGGTAAATGCCCTTATCTGTTAAAGGTATTTTCTTTCCTCTTGCTCTAAATGATTTTTGTATATGATTTGGTAAATATTTTTATTTCCTCGGCACACAAAAATTTCAGTATAATGTCACCAATAATAGGTGGTTGGGTTAAAATGATATGGATTGAAGATATTTTAATATCAAGTTAATTTGAATGTTGATTTTATGTTTCCATCTAGGTTGGGAAGAGATGACCATTTTTTTACATATTAATGTAGGTTTTCTTATGGCATATCTCTTACATTGAAATATTTTTTTTATTAATTTAGTTTGGTTTCCCGTTATTGAAATTGTTCTTCACTAAACTTATAAGCTAGCATGATTACAAATTGTAAAAATTTTTGTAGTGCAAATAAATTATTAGGTCTACTTTTGTTTATTTTCTTTCTAGTTTATTGTTGTGCGGTTAAGATGAACTCTATTTATTGGTATATTGATGATAGGAATATGTAAAATAAAAAAGATCCAAATTCTTAATATTTCTTGAACTTATACAACGATTAAAATATATAACCCAAAAAAACTATGTGAAATTATAATGTTTTATATGTTTTTATATTTCTAAAGGAAACGTATGGTTATATTGAATTAAGCATAAAAGTAAATTCTAAAAGAATTTTTTTGTTTAATTTGATGTCTTTTGTATTTGTTGTCGAGAAACTAATATATGATGATGAGTTATTTAAAATTAAGTTCATTTATTTTTTTATTTGTTTTTTACAACCGCTCGCGCATCGCGCGGGGATGAAAACTAGTATACTTTAAAATGGTGTCCCTAATTATAGCTTTGCCACGTGGATAAAAATGTATGTGCATTTAAGACAAAACCCCTTTCACCCATTTATGTTCCTCTTTCTCATCAAGAACGAAGCTCTTTATTTGAGCTCTCATCCCTCAATCTTTACTACCTTCAATTTATTACTCTGGCTTAGGGGTGGAAGTAGTGTGGTTGGGTCGGCAACGACTCCTTACCAATACTGAAAACATAATCTCAATGGTAAAATCGTTTGTATTGAATTTATCGATCGATACACAAAAACATAAACCAAAAACAAATCAGTCGGTATTTCGATATTTTCGACAATTTCAGCGTTTTCGATAATTTTGATTTTATTTTGTTTTTTCCCGATAAATACCAAAATTACAATTCGATTTATGCATTCGGTAAATATGGTACAAGTTTCGTTATTATGATTCGATAAATTTAGTATAAATTTCGGTACAAAATTTTAAACACATTTAATCCAGTCAAATGCAGTGGTTGAAACTTGATAACATCTTTTTATTTCAACTAATTAACTACTATTACAATTACCAACCTACCCCAATTAACATCCCCCAAATCCATTAAAACTCTTTTTAGAACTACCTTGATTTTCAAACATAAAGTTATTTACCTTATCAAGTATACAAAAATTCAAACAAACTTAAAAACATCATTTTATTTCAAATAAGTCAAACAAAAACACCAATTGTTAGAGTGAAGTAAACATATTTTCCTTTCAAATAATTAAAAAAATTAAAACACGTGAACTTAGGAATTGCTATCAAAATAAATTATGCTCCATACTTGTTAAGGCAAACAACAAACTGTTTATTCCCAACACATATATTACAATGAAACCTCATTCTCACGTATTCATCACAAAAAAAAATGTACAGATTCACCACAAAAAACTGTGAGTGGGCAACCTCAAATAAAACCTTAATCTCACTGATTCATCACAAAAAATGGTTAATTCCCAATAAAATCATTAAAGGACGAGAAACACAAATGAAAGGGAAAAACGAGAAACAAAGTGTAGTATGTGTGTGTGGCGTGTGTGATGTGTGATGTGTGGTGTGTGGCGTGTGGCGTGTGCATATGTGGTGTATGTTCGTGTGTGCATGAGTGTTGTGTGTGTCGTGTTGCAGGATATCGGGGTGGATGATCGGAGAGGAAGGGGAGATTGTAGGAGGTTACCTTTTCTCATGCGGTGTTGCTTGCTTGCTGAAGAGTGGAGAAAATAATTCTTAGCCTTAAATAGTTTAGGGGTTGGCTTTTATAATAAGGCAAATTAATGGCTCAGATGGTTTTAAAAATTGATGGGTCTTGATAAATTTATACATATATACATCTTTTCACATCTTTTATTCAGTATTTTTGGTTTTTTAACACAGTAAATTAGTATGGTAATTTGGGTACGGTAAATTCAGCAAGTCAATTTTTTATGTCTAAATACCAAAACCAACCAACTTTTTTGCGGTATTTTCGATTTTGGTAAAATTATTTTTTGTTATTTCATAATATGAAACTAAAACCATTTTTTCGTACCAAAATGGTACGATACGGTAAAAACGCGTACCGCTTCCACCCCTACTCTGGCTTGATTCATTACTCTAGATCTTGCATCTTCTCTTTCTTTTAACCCTTGATATTTCCTCTCTCAAAATAAATCTCAGGCATATATATATATATATACCTTCCACTATATTTATCTCCCACGTACTTGCCAACTAAATTCATCAAAAGGCATAGTAGGATATACAAAAATTAAGTTGTAACCTTTGGAGACTCGCTCTCTCTCTCACTTACCTGAACAGTACTCACTCCGTCAGATTTCTGCATATTTTTTTAAGGAAATTATTTGGTCTTCTATGTTTTTTGTCTATTTATATATGTGTATAAAAAAATTTATGTAGAGATCATGGATAACCATCCCCATATCCGAGTTAATATTCACCGCAATAAAGGAAATGCACAATGTGGGTCTCTGGCTCTCCCTCTCTCCATATAATTATGAAACTGATTTTTTCTTGCACAAATTGTTATTAACTGACCACTCGTCAATAATTTTGATGTGGTTTCTCTATCTTCTTACAACTATTTATATCTGACTTCTTGCTCACAATTTTTTGTAGAGATTGAGAATATTACATGTGTGTTTACAAATAAATTGTTAGATGGGTTATGAGAATAAAAGGCAATACATGTCATTATCATGTTGAAATTGTTTCACTATGACAAATTTATTTTTTTGTATGCCAGTGAAATGCTAAGGTTTTTGTTGTATGTAAAAATTACTCTCCTATGTGGACCAATGAATAATAGACACATGTCCTCCTACGTGGACATTTAGCCATCTTGATCGGCATCAAAGATACCTAGTCAATTGGAATGCCGACCAACACCCAGAATGTGACCCATCAGGAATAACAAAGGTTACTCGGATAGAATGACAACCATCACTAAATTTAAAGTGTCTCATTTTTTGTATACGGATGTAAATGCCTGGAGATATAAAGTCATTTCGTCTCTAGGGTTTCACACCACGATAAATACCTAATCTCCCTCATCTCAGGGGGTGATTCACTCAATGACAAGCACACTATACTGTTCCATTCTAACCACCTAAATAATACCAATAGTGGACGTAGGCTTTCTTCATAGCTGAACCACTTTGAAAACCTTACCTCTTGTGTGTTTGTTTAAACTGTTTACCATAATTTATCTGTGATTATAAATCTGGACCGCATCCATTTTTAGACATTAACACATTGGCACCGTCTGTGGTCCCCGAGCAACCAAAGGTCATCGCAGGGAGCAGGAACTTCATCGCAAGGACAAACATGGATCCACAATATTAGGGCTAGTGTGAGAGGCTCTATGCATATCGAGCAGACTTCTCAGGAAGAGAGCTCATCACATGTGCACATTAAGGCCACAAAAGCTACTTCAGCCAAGCCTAAACTAGAGGAACATTCCTGTAAAGGATCCATGCAGCGACTGGAAGATCGACTAGGAGAAATGGCTAAAATAAAAAATCCTTTGCAAATGAGTTTTATAAAAGGATCGCCTTGCATTCAGGTTATTGCAGACTAACCCACACCCTCCAAGTTCAAGACACCAAGTGTTACTCCCAAGTATGATGGGAAAAATGATCCAGTCCTCCACATTAAACAAAATCAAGTTGTTGTTGATATCTATTATGTCCCCAACGAGATGAGGTGCAGAGATTTCTCTAGTTCCATCGCAGGCCCAGCCCAAATATGTTACAATAATCTGATCAGAAATAAAATCTCTAGTTTCCATAAGTTGGATGAATTATTTATTTATAACTTTTTCTTTGGGACTTGATATACCCGTTATATCCTCGGCCTGGCTGAGGATTACCTCCAAACGGACGACCCCTCAGGGGCCGACCCTTCATCAAGCTCAAAACGACCCCCTCAGAGGGGCCGACCCTTCACCAGGCTCCAGACGACCCTACGAGGGGCCGACCCCTCCACCAGGCTCCATACGACCCCTCAGAGGGGCCGACCCTTCGCCCAGGCTGCAGCCGACCCTACGAGGGGCCGACCCCTTCACCACGCTTCAGACGACCCTACGAGGGGCCGACAGTACGAGGCCAGAATTAGGCCAGACTCACTACTGGAAGGAACTTTGCCCTCGGCCTCGGCTCATAGGCCGAGGGTGACATCATCACAGTGCGTGGTTTGGGAGACGCGTGGAACAGTGCGCGTGAGGCTCACATGGCACATGGGAGACCGTTATAACCAAATCACACCCTCACGTGAGGGAATATTATGTCATCATTTGGCATCTACAGGTGTCAACAGGGGATTGGCTAGATCATCATTCACATGCACCATGCATACTTGGGGGGTACACTACACCCCCCAAGACCTATATATACTTGTCACCTACAACCCTACAAGGGATCGATCAATGAACTATAGCCCTAGCTAAAACTCTGCTTGTACACACAGTAGAGAGAGAGAGGGTTATGTGCATTGTATCCAAGGCCATTAGTGCCCATACTTAGTGGATCACACACTCACAGTGGATGTAGGCCAATTTGGCTGAACCACTATACATCAGTCTTATTTCCTCTTATACTCATCCCCTTCTACATACCTATACACTTATACATCTCTATGGCTGCCATGGCTGCTACTGTTTGAGCTTACTATCACTTATCCGGTGGTGCTAAATCTTAGCATCATCAGTTTGGCGTCGTCTGTGGGAACGAGAAGACATCTCTTCCTTTGTACATCTTGACCTCACTGGGCACTCTGGTGGTGAACCAACACTCCCCCTGAGAGGAGGTGTTTCACCATTGAAAGAGACCCACTAAGGTTCCCAAGCTCACCAGTCTTTTCTTCCGTTCAACTTTTCATAGCTCAAGCAGATGCACCTGAGATGCCACCACCACCACTTCCCCCGCCGAATGATGGGGGAAGACCCAGTTCCAGTCAGCCGCCGCCTCAGTCTGAGATGGCTGATGTGGCAACAGCCTTAAAGTCTCTGGCAGCAAGCCAGCGGATGATGCAGGAGCAGTTCACAGCTCTAAGCCAGAACATACTAAGAGCACCAGGGGTTTCACCTGAGATGATTACTCCAGCAGCTCCAGGGCAGCATGAGGCCAGGGGACCACCCTAGGCACCACGCAAAGACCTGCCATCCCCTCAGCGACGTAGGGATGTTGCTGACCCCCGGCGTCTACGCCTGGGGAGGCAAGGAAACCCATGCCCTGAGGACAGGTATGACGATCCGGAGGGAGAGGAGGCCCTAAAGAGTGCTGGGAACCATATGAGGTCTCCAACAATACTGTACGACCTCTCCAGGAAAGTAGAGGAAAGTGCGGGAGACCAAACCCTGGTGATCGCCCGAGAGGCTCTGCTTTTGATCGCTTGAGCAGGGGGTCGGCCTTTGAGAGGCTAGGCCCAGTAAATGACCTGCGGGAACAGTTGTCCAGGCCAAGAAGTGCTGCGAGGTCCAGGAGGGAGGCAGCAGATGGCCGATCCCGAGGACGAGATGACGGACAAAGGGAAGTGAACAGCCGACACAGGCCTGCTGCAGCAAAACCCTCCGTCCACCTCAGAGAGGCGGAAGGGGATAACATCGGCCAGGCCAACCCTGTGAGGCCCTGGAATGACTCAATCCAGCGGTTAGAGGATAAGATCGGTGATATACTGAAGAGCCGGGACCCTCTTCAGAAGGGGTACACCATAGGCTCACCTTTTGTGGCAAGGTTAGAGGATATGATCTCGCTCGGAGTGGGAATGATCTCCGGGGGTCTTGCAGGAGGAGGGTCTGAGGTCGCCGACAGGAAGGCCCATGTGGCTGAGGCCAAGGCAGTGATGAAGACGATGCACGCAACCTCCCTGGAGGTCAAGTCAGAAAAGAGGAAGAAGGTTGATATGGACACACTGATAGTGAGGTTTTCAAGAATGGACTTCAAAGGCCTCTTAGCCCCACATGATGACCCTCTCGTCATCACTACCAGGGTGCACGGATGCGAGGTGCCGAGGATCTTGGTAGATGGGGGTAGCTCTGCAGACGTGATGTTTTGGCCATGCTTCAAAGCCTTGGGTCTCAGCCGTGCTAGACTCGTCCCCTGCCATCATCCATTGATTGGGTTCAGTGGGGAAAAGTTTCATCCCTTTGGGGTATATGAGGCCGATGTGAGGAAGGGGGACGAGTGGCCAAGATGGCTCACCAAGAAGGTCAGTTTCTTTGTGATGGATGAGCAGGTGTTTTCGGCCTACAACATCATACTGGGGCGTGTGGCCCTCAAGGGGTTTGAAGTTGTGCTGTCTACGGTCCATTAGATGATCAAATTTCCTACCCCTTATGGGGTGGGGGAAGTTCAGGGAGACCAGACGACAGCGCGAGAATGTTACTACAACTCCGCTGAAGAGAAGGAGACACTCAAGAGGGCTACGACCACTTACAATATTGATACCCTAGACCCCAGGGATGAGACGAAGCTGAAGAAAGGGGAGGCCGCAGAAGAGGTAGAATCCATCATCCTCGACGAGGATGAAATGGAAAAAACCGTCCAAGTCAGCAAGTCTCTGAAGCCAAATATCAAGGAAGACCTCGTTAAACTGTTGAGGAGAAGGCGAAGTGTCTTCGCATGGAGTCATGTAGATATGCCGGGGATTGACCCTGAAATCATGTGCCACAAGCTCAATGTGGTAGAGGGAGCGAAGCCGGTGAAGCAGAAGAGGAGAATTTACTTCAGAGAAAAATATGAGTAATCAGGGACGAGGTCAAAAAATTAGAAGACGCTGAATTTATCAGAGAGGTCATCTACCCTGAATGGCTGTCTAATGCAGTCATTGTCCCAAAGGCCAACGGCAAGTGGAGAATGTGCGTGGACTTCACAGACCTCAACAAGCATTGTCCCAAAGACAGCTTCCCACTCCCCCGCATCGACCAGATGGTAGACGCTACCAGAGGCCATGAGCTCATGAGTTTCATGGATGCCTACTCAGGGTATAACCAGATTTTCATGAACCCTGAAGACTCGGAGAGGACAGCCTTCATCACTGACAAGGGGACATACTGTTACAGGGTCATGCCCTTTGGCCTAAAAAATGCGGGGGCAACGTACCAGTGCCTCGTAAACAAAATGTTTGAAGACCAAATTGGGAATTATATGGAGGTCTACGTAGACGACATGCTGACTAAGAGTCTGAAGGCAGAGGATCATATGGCAGACCTGGAGAGGACCTTTAATACGATGGATAAATATCAGATAAAGCTTAATTCGGCCAAGTGTGTCTTCGGGGTCAGAGCCGAGAAGCTCTTGGGGTTCATTGTCAACCAAATAGGCATCGAGGCCAATCCTGAAAAGATAAAGGCCCTTGTTGAGATGAAGACCCCCAAGTCCATTAAAGACGTTCAGAGACTCACAGGGAGAGTTGCTGCCTTGAACAGGTTCGTGTCTAGAGCCACAGACAAGTGTTTTCCATTCTTTAAGATCCTTAGGAAGGCCTTCGAATGGAGCGAAGAGTGTGATGAGGATTTCAGGGACCTAAAGTCATACTTGGGGTCTCCTTTGCTGCTGTCACGGCCCGTGCAGGGTGAACGACTTTATGTGTACCTCGCCGTCTCAGAGTCGGCCATCAGTGCAGCCATTGTGAGAGACGAAGACGGGATACAAAAGCCTGTGTATTTTAACAGCAAGGCACTCCGGGGGGCAGAGAAAAGATACCCGAGGATGGAGAAGTTGGCCTACGCCTTGATCCATGCCTTTAGGAAGATGAAGCCATACTTTCAGTCCCATACAATGGTCATCCTCACCGACTCTCCTCTTAGGCAGTACCTGCACAAGCCAGAAAAATCAGGTAGGTTGATGGCCTAGGCTATAGAGCTGGGGGAGTTTGACATTGTGTATCAGCCTAGAACGGCCATTAAGGGGCAGGCATTGGCAAACTTCATGACTGAGTTCACTTGGGAAGATGATGAGGCCGAGGGTGAGACCCTCGGGAAGACAGATACACAAGACAGACCCGCTGACACACCCGCGGATAGGGCTGAGACAAGCACCGCTAGAAGGAAAGCGACTGAAAATGAAGAGGGAAGATACATCTTTAGACAGGGATCCCTCTCTGAGGGAAATTTTTCAGAGGGAAAGACTCTGTGGAGCCTCTTCATTGATGGGTCCTCCTGTGACAGCGGAAGTGGAGCTGGACTGATACTATTAGCACCCGATGGCATAGACGTTGAATACACCCTGAGGTTCAACTTCAAAGCCTCCAACAACGAGGCTGAATATGAGGCCTTATTAGCAGGCCTCTCCTTGGCTAAGTCTCTTAGTGTCGGCCAGATTTTGGTCCATAGTGATTCAAGGCTAGTAGTGAATCATATACTAGGAGCCTACGAGGCTAAGGACGAGAGGATGGCTAGGTACCTTGAGAAGGTGAGGTCATTACTGAAGGGCTTCAGAGAAGTGAAATTAAGGAGGGTACCTAGGCTCGACAATGGTCGTGCTGATGCCCTTGCTAGGTTGGCCTCGGCAACAAGAACAGATATCAGGAGGACGGTCCCAGTAGAAATTCTGCTTCGGCCAACTATTGAAGACGCTGAGGGAACACTTTACAATTGCCTAAATGTTTCTCAGGAAGCTTTGTGGATGGACCCCCTGATCAGGTACATTAAAAAGGGTGAGATGCTAGAAGCAAGGTAAGAAAGGAAGAAGCTGAGGTACAGGGCTGCAAAATTCACTGTCATCGGAGACACCTTGTACAAAAAGGGGTTTTTTCTCCCCTTACTTAGGTCTGTGCCTCCCTCAGAAGTCCCTTCCATTTTGCAAGATGTGCACGAAGGATCGTGCTCAAGCCACATCGTGGGCAGATCCTTAGCAAAGAGGGTGATCACCCAGGGGTACTGGTGGCCGACCTTGGGGAAAGACGCAGCGGCATATGTAAAAAAGTGTGACAAATGTCAAAGATTTTCCACCATCCCTCACCAGCCCCATCAGCCTCTTACTTCCATTACATCCCCATGGCCATTTTCAGTATGGGGAATTGATCTAGTAGGACCCTTGCCTAGGGCCATCAATAACTATCGATTCCTGATCGTAGCCATTGACTATTTTTCAAAATGGGTGGAAGCGGAGCCGATGGTGATGATCACCGAGCAGAAGACCTTCCAGTTCATCTGGAAAAATATTATATGCAGATATGGTCTCCCCAACACCCTCATCTCGGATAACGGGACTCAGTTTAAGAATGCCTCTCTACAGAAGTACTGTGAAAGGGTGAGTATCAAACCATTTTTCTCCACCCCTGGCCGACCTCAGGCCAATGGGAAAACAGAAGTTACAAACAGGACAATCCTAGATGGAATCAAGAAGAGGCTTGAGGAGGCAAAAGGAAGATGGGTCGAGGAGTTATATGCCGTGCTATGGGCATACAGGACGACAATGAGGACCTCTACCGGAGAGACCCCATTCATGCTAGCTTATGGATCAGAAGTCGTCATCCCCACCGAGATTGAGTTTCCTACGTATAGAGTCCAAGTGTATGACCCCCAGAAAAATGCGAAAGAGAGGAGACTCGACTTGGACCTGATTGAGGAAAGGAGGGAGGACGCTGAGATAAGGCAGGCCGCCTACCAGCAGAGGACCGCAAGGTTCTAAAATCAGAGGGTGAAACAGAGGCCTATCGCAGTGGGGGACTTGGTCCTCAAGAAGACTTGGCAAAAGCCCAACAAGCTTCATCCTAATTGGCATGGCCCATATAGGGTCATCGATGAAGTCGTCCCTGGGACCTACAGACTAGAAAACCTTGAGGGGGAACCTTTTTCCAACCCCTGGAATGCAGATCATTTGAAGAAATACTATCAGTAGTGTTGTAAGGTCTTGATAGACCATAGTTGTAATAAGAGTCGCTCCAACAGAACGCTTTGAAAATTAATGAGAAATATCAGTGTTTCCCCTCATCCTGTGGTTGTCAGTTCTAGCACGCATGGAAAAACCTACAGAGAACCACCCTCGGCTATAATGAGGGCCAGTGGAGGGGACGACCCCACCACTGTCCTAAAAAAAGATGAGGAAAGACTTTGTTAAAAACCATTAAATTGGTAAGTTGATCCCTCGGCTATAATGGGGACCAGTGGAGGGGACAACCCCACCACTGTCCTCAAGAAAGACGAGGGAAGACTAAAAAATAATTAATTTGGAAAGTTGATCCCTCGGCTATAATGAGGGCCAGTGGAGGGGACGACCCCATCACTGTCCTCAATAAAGACGAGGGAAGACTGTTAAAAACCATTAAATTGGTAAGTTGATCCCTCGGCTATAATGGGGACCAGTGGAGGGGACGACCCCATCACTGTCCTCAAAAAAGACGAGGGAAGACTTTGTTAAAAACCATTAAATTGGTAAGTTGATCCCTCGGCTATAATGGGGACCAGTGGAGGGGACGACCCCACCAATGTCCTCAAGAAAGACGAGGGAAGACTTTGTTAAAAACCATTAAATTGGTAAGTTGATCCCTCGGCTATAATGGGGACCAGTGAAGGGGACGACCCCACCAATGTCCTCAAGAAAGACGAGGGAAGACTTTGTAAAAAACCATTAATTTGGAAAGTTGATCCCTCGGCTATAATGGGGACCAGTGGAGGGGACGACCCCACCACTGTCCTCAAGAAAGACGAGGGAAGACTTTGTAAAAAACCATTAATTTGGAAACCTGATCCCTCGGCTATAATGAGGGCCAGTGGAGGGGACGACCCCACCACTGTCCTTAAGAAAGACGAGGGAAAACTTCATTAAAACCATTAATTGGGTAACCTGATCCCTCGGCTATAATGAGGGCCAGTGGAGGGGGCGACCCCACGACTGTCCTCAAGAAAGACGAGGGAAACTTCCTTAAAAACTAGTTTGGTATTTTGACTCCTCGGCTATAATGAGGGCCAACGTAGGGGTTCACGCCTTGTTCACCCTCAAGAAAGACGATGGAGAGGTTAGTGGCATTAACAAAGACAGCAAACCATACAAGAAGCAAATATGGAAGACAGTAAAGAAGACGATGGTATTAATGAAATGCTAGTTATACAAAATATCAGGTGTTTTACAAAGTAAAGTACAAAAATGTTGATTATACAAAGAGGGTATCGGCTACAAACAGCCACCCTATTGAGCAAGATCAGAGGGCAAGGCCTCGGCATCAATGGGAGGCTCTTCTATGAGTATGACAGGCTGACCCTCAGACGTGCCCATGCCTTCAACATGCTGAGACTCCACTTGGGCCAAGGCTTCAGCAATGAGGGGATCGTCCAGCTGAACTGCTTCAAGAGAAGGTCGAACAGACGACACTGCATCAGCAAACTTTAAGACGACCCATCGATAGGCCGTCTTAATTCCTCTCTCCAAGTATTTAAGGCAGAAGACTTGAAACTCGTCTGAGAGTTTGTAGGCCTCCATAGCATCGGCCTCAGCTTTCTTGACAGTTGCTTCCAGATCGGACTTGTGCTGAGACCCTAAGTTAAGTAAAGCCTCATCCTTCTCCTTTATGAGCAAGTCCTTGGCCTGCTGGTTGGCATCGTGCTGCCTCGTCAGCTCATCTAAGACCCTGGCATGCTCAGTCCTAGCACTCTCGAGTTCAGCCCTCGCAGTCTCGAGCTCTGTCTGCAGGTCGACCTCATGCTGAATGGCCCTTTCGGCCTCATGGAACTTTGCATGATTTTCAGCCATCCACTTTGTGGCTGAGGTGAAGGCACAGACGGACTGCATAGAAAAATAAACACATGTCAAGAGGCCGAGGAAACAGTTAGTGAAAGAATGAAATTAAAAGAAGTTGGTCAAGACCATTACCTGTGCAAGGGCCTGCAGACCATAGTCGTACACTTTGGCAGGAGGCATCTTCGACAGGAACTCGTAGTCAGAGGACGAGGGTGCAGAGAATATTGAGGCCTTGGCTGCCCTCAAGTTTGCTATGAGTAATGAGGGGTCGGCCCTCAGATGTGCCAGGTTCTGAGACCAGAAGGCCCCCAAGCTGGATGAAGAGGTCGTCCCCTCAGAGGCTTCGACCCTGGCCCTCATCCGAGCATCTGGCCGAGGGTCGACAGGGGCCTCAGGATCCTTTCTTTTATGGCTATCAGCGGTCGGCTCCACCACTGTCGGCCCAGCGGCCCTCGTCTTCCTCGGAGCCTGCTGAGGCTCCTTCCTTTCTTCTTGGCCAAGCCTGATAATAAGCTGGGAGCAATCATTTCCCAAAGAGAATCTGATATACCTGCAGGACGACCTGATAAGAGGACGAGGTGTCAGAAAAATGGAGAGATAAAGAGTAAACACTTCAAAATAAGTAAAGAATGGAAAATGTTCAGTATAACTCACATAGTTCTGTCAGAGGGCCGACCCTCAGACCAACTTCTTTGAGGAACCGGGGGGTCGCCAGGTCTTCAAATTTTGGAAGTTCACCCTCTCTCCCTCATCCTCTCAGATATTCAACGATGTCCTTCTCCTCCAGACTAAGTCTAGGGTCTGACCTGGCCTTCATGGAAGGGTTAGACCATCTTCTGGGGACCCTCGAACCATCGGCGGTGGACTCCCACTCCTCAGAGATAAAGAAGAATCTATTTTTCCAATCGTGGTTGGAAGTTTGTGCCACATGGAGGAGTTTCTTCTCAGACCTCCTCGCCCCCAGATGATAGTATCCAGGCTGTTTCGACGAGGAGGTGATGCTGTAGCAGCCCAAGAATAGGTCGGCCGAGGGATCGTCGGTGAAGGCATTCTTCCA
Organism: Sambucus nigra; assembly: GCA_949130495.1. Classification (NCBI taxonomy): domain Eukaryota; kingdom Viridiplantae; phylum Streptophyta; class Magnoliopsida; order Dipsacales; family Adoxaceae; genus Sambucus; species Sambucus nigra. Next base: position 680,227,433 of record OX422215.1, read on the forward strand.
CAAGGAGATGTAGCCCAGGGTCGTCCTCCAAGAGTTAGGAGGGAGTTGAGAGGGGTCAACACCAAGGGCAGACAGGATATCTACGATGGCAGGATGCAGAGGGAATCTGACTCCAACTTTGAACATTTGTTCATAAACTGCAACCTCTCCCTCTTCACAATCAAAAACCCACTCAGACTCAGAGGGAACCCTCATAGTTACGCTGGGAGGCACTCCATAGGCATGCCTCCATATCAAGAGGTCGCGATCCCTAACAGAGGAGATATAGGAAGAGGCATGGGAGGTATCAATCTGTTCATCTGTAACATCGCCCTCGTCCTCAGTCCCATCTCCCTCGGCCTCGTCATCTGCCAGACGACCATGGGGAAAGGCCACCTGAAAAGCATGGGGAGATAGGGTTGTCACAGGGACAGCCTCGGAGGGGACCATACCCTCGGCCTCTCGGCCTGGGCCTAAGTCAGATGTCTCTTTCCTACCAGAAGTTCCAGCGCCAGTTGGCGACGACGCTCTCTCATCCATCTCACTTGAATGACACTCGGTTGGACGATGGGATGACCCACAAGACTCAGACGGTTCAAATGGTTTTATTGTGGCAAGAGGAATGGGAAAGATGGGTCATACCCAGTTAGGGTCGGCCCCTCGTCTCCTCTCTTCTTCTTCCTCTACTCGTCTGATCTCTGCAAATAGCTTCTCTCTCAAGGATGGGAATTCAGACGCTAAACTATAAAGCTTCCTAAGCATTAAAAGGGAAGACCCTACACTTGGAGAAATTTGGGGAACTTAACTACAAACAAGTTTGCAGTTGACTAAATTAGACTTTTGAATTAAAAAGGGGATTGATGGTTTTCACTCAAGAAAACTTAAGAACATTCAAGAAACAGTTGCCGGAGAAGACACCGAAAAAAGTTATGGGATAACTCAAAGAAAATGCAGCCCTACGAGCCTAAAAAGCAAACAGAAATGAAGGAAAAAGAGAGCACTGAAGGATTACCTGATAAAGAGAGAGCAAGAACTGCCCAAGTCGCTAAGCTTGAAGGATTGAAGGCTGCAGAAATGGCGATAAAAACTGGTAAAAGGCTAGAGAGAGAAGGCTTGGGCGCGAAGAAGAAGAAGAAGAGAGAGAGAGTTCAAAAATCTCTTAAATACCTTAGTAATGAGTGGGCCCATTGACCAAGGCAGGACACAGCCCACGAGGAAGGCATCATTAGGGCACAAAGCCCCAAGATAAGTGTGCAGCCGCCATGCCTTGGAAACTGGAACAACAATGAGTGTCTGCCCAGGTGTCACTCACCTAACTGATCATACACGCATCTCAATTACAACACTATCCCTCAGCCATCTCAACAGCACTTATGGCTAAGGGTTGGGGGGTGATTGATATACCCGTTATATCCTCGGCCTGGCTGAGGATTACCTCCAAACGAACGACCCCTCAGGGGCCGACCCTTCATCAAGCTCAAAATGACCCCCTCGGAGGGGCCGACCCTTCACCAGGCTCCAGACGACCCTACAAGGGGCCGACCCCTCCACCAGGCTCCATACGACCCCTCGAGGGGCCGACCCTTCGCCCAGGCTGCAGCCGACCCTACGAGGGGTCGACCCCTTCACCACGCTTCAGACGACCCTACGAAGGGCCGACAGTACGAGGCCAGAATTAGGCTAGACTCACTACTGGAAGGAACTTTGCCCTCGGCCTCGGCTCATAGGTCGAGGGTGACATCATCACAGCGCGTGGTTTGGGAGACGTGTGGAACAGTGCGCGTGAGGCTCACATGGCACATGGGAGACCATTATAACCAAATCACACTCTCACGTGAGGGAATATTATGTCATCATTTGGCATCTACAGGTGTCAACAGGGGATTGGCTAGATCATCATTCACATGCACCATGCATACTTGGGGGGTACACTACACCCCCCAAGACCTATATATACTTGTCACCTACAACCCTACAAGGGATCGATCAATGAATTGTAGCCCTAGCTAAAATTCTGCTTGTACACACAGTAGAGAGAGAGAGGGTTATGTGCATTGTATCCAAGGCCATTAGTGCCCATACTTAGTGGATCACACACTCACAGTGGATGTAGGCCAATTTGGCTGAACCACTATACATCAGTCTTATTTCCTCTTATACTCATCCCCTTCTACATACCTATACACTTATACATCTCTATGGCTGCCATGGCTGCTACTGTTTGAGCTTACTATCACTTATCCGGTGGTGCTAAATCTTAGCATCATCAGGACTAATCCGATCAAGAGTGTACTCATCTCTTGACTATGCATCAAAATCCAGGAGAAAGTAATCGTAAGTATATCATACGCTTAAACATTGAGAAACTAGAGGTGGTAGATTATGAAGAAAAGACATCCATTACAGTTTTGATGAGTGAATTGCTCACCAAAGATCTTTACTGTGCTCTGGCAAAAAATCCGCCAAAAACTATGATAGAACGGATGGCAAAGGCTGGAAAGATTATAAACGTCGTGGAGGCTATGGCTGCCAAAGAAGTTTCGAAGACAAAGATGGAAAGTCAGAAGAGTAATTCGTTCTAGAAAGATAAAAAAAGACAAAAATATTGATCGAATCAAGAAGTACGATGAGTATACTTCACTCACCAAAGGTATCCATCACATCTTGAAGGAAATCAAAGGAAATAGAGACCTAAATTGGCTTGGAAATCTAAAATAACCTCCTAACATAAGGGATAAATCCAAGTACTGTGATTTTCATAGAGATCACGGGCACACTATTGATAGTTCTATCGCCTTAAAGAATGAGGTGGAAAATCTTATTCGGTGAGGAAAATTAAATAATTTTGTTGATTGGAATGGAAACTGAGATGCTCGAAGAAGGTCTGAATCCACTGGTCGAGGAAAGGATGACACCGAAAGCACACATCATAATTATTTTGAAGATGATCATGACTTACCGAAGAAACCTGATGAACCTGAGGTAGAAGTAATAATGATTTCCTTTAGCTGTCACTTCATCATCGGAGGAGACACTGGAGGAAGAGATGTGATTACATAAATAAAGGCTAAACTGAACAAAGTTAATGCCTACCTATCTATCAGACAGATTGATATGTCTGAATGTATAAATGGTCGGCAAGGAAGGTCAACAAGGACAAATTGGTGATCGGATTCTCTAAAAATGATTTGAGTGGGGTGCTTTATCCTCATAATGATCCTTTAGTCGTTACTTGTAGGGTTCACCATGAAAGAGTTACAAGAATACTGGTTGACAATTGGAGCTATGCAGAGATCGTGTTCTACAACTGTTACAGTAGCCAAAGGCTACGAGACAGTAAGCTAGAACTGTATCACAGGCCTCTTATAGGATTCTCAAGAAAAAAAGGGTATATCCCTTGGGAATAATCAAGCTAGATGTATTGGTAGGCACCGGGCCAGCAAGAAGGAAGGAAAGAATTCAATTCTTTGTGCTAGACAAAAATGTCTTATCAGCTTACAATATCATCCTCGGCCGAGTGGGAATGAAGCAGTTAGAAGTCATGTCATCTACTATGCATCAGTGCATGAAATTTCTTATGAATTATGGAGTTGGCATAGTGAATGGTAACCAAATCGAAGCCAGGGAATGTTATTATACTTTAGCAGACTAAATGGAAGTACAGAAGGGCATAACTACATTCCATATCAACACTCTAGATCCTCGAGAAGAGGAAGAGTTAGTGAAGGGACAAGTTATGGAATAAATAAAAACTATCATGCTTGATGAGGAGAAGCCAGAGAGAACCACTCAAATCGTTTCAAGGTTCACTCCTTCTCTCAAATAGGAATTGATTAGATTTCTTAGAGAAATGAAGAATGTGTTCGCGTGGAGCCACGAGGATATGCCAGGGATCGATCCAAATTTCATTTGCCATGAACTTAATATTTACCCAGATTCTAAGCCGATTAAATAAAAATGTTGAGTATTATGTCCCACGAAGAATATGGCAATCCAAGAGGAAATGGAGAAGTTGCAGCGAGCACAGTTTATAGAATATGTCAAGTACCCCAGCTGGTTGGCTAATGTGGTTATGGTAAAAAAGAAGAACAGCAAATGGCGCATATGTGTGGATTTTACAGACCTCAACAAAGCATGCCCCAAAGATCATTTTCTTTTACCAAGGATTGATCAATTTGTAGATGCAACTACAGGTCATGAACTGCTCAGTTTAATGGATGCTTATTCTGGTTACATCCTGAATTAAGATGAAACCCGAAGATAAGGAAAGCACATCCGTTATTACCAGCTGAGGAACGTACTGCTTCAATGTTATACCTTTGGGGCTGAAAAATGCTGGTGCGAATTATAAGAGATTAGTAAACAAAGTATTTGAAGACCATATTAGTAAGAATATGTAAGTGTACATAGATGACAAGCTCGCTAAGAGCAAAGTTACTATCGACCATATTGTGGATTTGGCCCAAACATTTAATCGACAAGAGAAACATCAAATGAAGCTCAATACAACCAAATGTATCTTTGCGGTACAGGAAGTAATGTTACTAGGATACATCATCAATCAAAGGGGAATTGAAGCCAATCCTGATAAAATCAAGGCCATACTGGAAATGCCATCCCCGATCAATAAAAAGGACCTACAAAAATTGATAAGAAGAGTGGTAGCCCTAAATCTCTTTATTTCCTGAGCTATAGATAAATTTCTTTCATTATTTAAGGTTCTTAAAAAGTCCTTTGAGTGGAATGACGAATGCGACAAATATTTTCAGAAATTGAAGAAGTATTTGGGATCTGCACCTCTTTTATCCCAACAAGTTTTGGGAGAAAAATTGTATCTGTATTTAGTTGTTTCGGAGTCAGTTATTAGCTCGACTTTGATTCGGCTAGAGGGAAGAATTCAGAAGCCTGTGTATTATACTAACAAAGCATTCTGAGGAGCGAAAATTAGATACCTATGCTTGGAGACGTTAGCATTAGCACTCATTGAAGCTTCCAAAAGAATGAGGCGATACTTTCAAGCCCGTACTATTGTGGGGTACACTGACTTACCTATGTGACAAGCTTTGCATAAGCCAGAAAATTCAGGAAGGTTAATGTCTTGGGCAGTTGAGCTTGGAGAGTTTAAAATTGTTTATGAGCCCAGAATTGCACTGAAAGGGCAAGCGATGGCAGACTTCATATCATAGTTCAGATATGCAGAAGTGAAAAATTATCCAATTTTGCATGCCGAGCATACTTCTTTGGAAGAGAGCTTAGCTAAAAAATGAACTGAGATTGTGGCCGATCACCAGAATCATCAGTTGTTCAATAAATAATTCAACGAAGGTCAGAGCTGAACAACTCGTAATTTTATCCGTTAATTAATTAAATTAATTCGAAATTCAAAAAGCTAGCTTAAAAGTCTTCTAATATGAGTATATATAAGTCGTGTGCCATTTAAAAGAGTCCTTATAACACAAAACTCTGTAGAAAGAGTCCTTATAACATAAAACTCTCAAAGAAAAAAAAAATGTCACGGTTCTGGACCGTGACTAACGGGCATAATTTTTTAGTTTAAATAAAATTCTATTAGCATTAAAACTCCTAATGATTATAAATTAAAACTAATCCGCGTATGGGTTTTTCAAATCACTTTTTCCACAGGTCTTCCTCCAGAATACTTCTCCAAAATATTTCCCTTTTATCTACAAATCTTACCTCAATTTTAATCAAGTTTTAACCCAGATTTTTGAAGGCTTAATCGGTATTTTCTCAAGATTGTTCAAGAACGGACCTTTGCTAATTTTTCGAGAGGAACGCATTCACATAATCAGAATTTGCAATTGAATTTTTCTTCAGGCATGAATACTCTATTCTCTTCCTTTAGTATTATTCATTTTAAGTGTCGCATAAACCCTTAATGACATGTTTTTCTTAAAATAAATTAGTCACTTAATTAAAAAAAGTGAAAACTAAATTTGGTACTGTTTTGATGAAAATTTTTAATATGGAATAAGACTTGAAACCCTTGGGTGAGTATGAGAGAGTAGTGGGTTTTGTTTATTATGGGTGTAGGATCGCATGTAGAATTTTATGGGGGATTATTAAAATGAAATCGGGATGTGTACACAAGCATGACAATTATGTAGTTAATAAAAGTTGACGATTATGGTGTGTTTCATAACCTTGGATGTTGATTACTCTATGATGATTAAATGGGAATAATTGTGTTAAGAACGACGACGGTAGTATTAATTAAATTAAATTAAATTAAATTGTGCCATCACGAATAAATTTGTGATATTGTTTATATGTGTGGTTGGATTATGTGATTGATTGATATTTATATTTATCATCGCGGGTACGATGGGAGTTTGGTGGTATTCTCTCACCTACATTTTAGGATGCTTGCTAGGTATGGGACTAGTGGGTAGGCCTTAGTTACGATTTACACTTTCTAGGTATGGGACTAGTGAGTGTAGATTTTTACAGATGGGTGATTCTGGGGTCGGGCTAATTTTTATGTTGTACCATCAGTACGTAAGTCTAGGCATAAGACTAGGAAAAGATTACTGATAGAAATTCACCCTATAATTAGGGTAGGTTGTATTTATGTGTTGGGGACCCTTAAGTATGGGACTAAGGGTGTTTTTGAGGATCTCACATTGATAATAAGGGTGGGGTAATTTAAAAGATAAATATGAAAACGATAAATAATTGAGAATTAATGCCTAGGATAATAAACGGGTATTAAAATGGATTGGCGTCGCCAATCTGTGCAGTGTTGACAGTTAAATGGGTGAACTAGCTATAACGACGTGGGTGTGAGTTGGCATCACCAATATGTGCAGGCCTGACAATTAATCAGGCGAACTGGCCATAGTGAGGGGATGTATGTGGTGTAGAACAGTGGGTGTGCCAACAATATGTGCGGGACCTGAGCGAGGGTGAACTGGCTATACCGGTGTCGCATAAAATTAAAAATGGGAAATTAATGGAAGTAAATTTCAATGAGTTGATTAAATAATTTTCTACTTGAAAGATCTGAAGTAAATCATGAGCTGGACTTATGTCATGGGTAGTTGTTAGAAGTTATCTTTATTTCGCATAGTAATTAATTATCTCGTCTTAATTTAAAATATTCTATTATGATATTTATCATGTATAATGCTATTGTCTGGGTTCATGAATCCTAATTGGAAGGAATAGACAGTATTCATGCTCGGGGCTCTAACCCATGCGTTGACTAACATTTTCAGGAATAAGTTTTAGAGTAGTTGCATAGGAGTTTGGAGATATATCTTGGAGGTGCAGGTGGAGTTTATTTATTTCATGCTTAGTAGTTTAGATTAGTTTTCATTCCTCCGCGTGTATCTTGAGACTCAGTTTATGGATTTGGTGGCCATTCGGTTCCATAGTTGTTACGGTTTCATTCAGATATTCATAGTTGGATCTTTTATTCAGTTTTATATTTATTTGAGATTGGATTAAATTGAATATTAGCATGGTGATGGATTTTATATCACATGGATGGTTATTATTTATTTGGATTGAGTTAATTATTATCTTGTGGAATGAATTTAATATGTCTCATATCTGTCACATGCTAAGAATGATATTTAATTTAATAATGTCCGGCATAGTTTTGGTGGCGGTCGACGTCAAAATTACTCGGGGTGTTACAGAAAGTAAGAAGATGTTTAAATATGGAGTGCTGACGGATGAAGATTTCTCCAATGACATTCCAATTTGACAATTGTTTGTAGATGGATCATTATACGCTACTAGAAGTGGAGTTGGCCTAATTATCAACACTCCAAACGACTTAGATGTGGAATACTCTCTAAGATTTCAATTTCAGGCTTCCAAAAATGAGGCTAAATATGAAGCATTGATTACAGGGCTGGAATTAGCTTTATCATTAGGTGTCGAGAAAGTGTTAGCACATAGTTATTCTTAGCCTATTGTTAATCAGATGCAGTAAATACATAGAGTTAAAGGAGAAATGATGGTGAGATATCACAAAAAAAATACATAGAGGTCATCTTTGTGTTCCCTGCATTAAGGACGTTGAGAATCCCAAGGGTGGAGAATGCCCAAGCAGATGCTCTTGCTCGGCTAGCTTCAACGACCAAGAGAAAGCTCAAGAAAACAATTTGAGTAGAAATTCTTTCCCATAAAAGAATTGATGGGACATATGTCAATATCATCTCTATGGAGTTAGATCCTTCTTGGATGGATCCGATTAGAGAATACTGATGCTCTAAAAATACTGTGTGATTCAAGTGCAAATCTTTGGCAAAAAGTAGTATCCGGGTAAGTACGGAATCATATTCCATAGGGATTGAACTCTCCTAGGAAAACAAAAATGGGTTATAGGATATTCTCTAAATGTCAAAAAGTCAAAGTATAAAAGATGATTTTTTGTTTGAAGTAGTGAGATTAATTAACTACTAAACTAACATGCATTTAATTAATATATAACGAGTAAACAATGAAGTACTATGAAACGAACTAAGAAAAGCTTGAATTCCAGAGGTCAAGGGATTGTGGATCATTCTCCCACTTTAAATTCGCTAAGAAGATGAAAAGATTTTATTCAAATTGATTTTAATCGAGAATAATTAATTAAGTCCGAACATCAATCATGTAGAGACAAAACTCATCGATGGAGGATTGGGGGTTAATTAGTCATGGTGTTAAACGGTTTGGGGTTGTAGTAGAGCTTCAAATACTACCCTTACAAGACAATGGAAGTTAATAGACTAGGATACTTCGATACCAGTTCACAAAGTACCATTAGAATAATTATAAATCAAACCCTAACTATGAAGCTCTAGTATCCATGGTGGGATCATGATCCCTAACCTATAGGACTAGACACTCATGATAGAAACTAAGAAAAACATGCAAGAGAACATCATAAATGAAGAACCCAACAATTCATATACCAACCAACACAAGAGAGATCAATAAAAATAAGTTAAAGCAACTAGATCAAACAAATATGAAGTATGTGAACAAGTAATGCAATAAACCCATCTATATTTATGTATTCAATGCTTAGCAATAGAGATAAAACCATAAATGTCTTCGACATAGGAGAGAGATGAGAAAGTTTCTAAACATAGAAACTTACTAAAATAAATATCTCATTTTCCTCTTTCACACGATTCCAAGTATTTCAAATATCTACAAACCACTTACTATTTATAGTAAGTGAAAATAAACCACCAAACAAGAGTGCCAAAAACCAAAACCAAAACCACTAACAAGAAGATCTACATATCTGAGGGGGACGGTCGACTGTGGGACTGGGCCCGGTCGATCGGGGATTTGAGAATTCTCCTTCCTTGGTTTAAAGGCTAAATATGAAAAAATGGTCGATCGTGGGTCTGAGGTCGTTCGACCAGGGCCTTGAGTTCTAGGGCCTTTCCTCTCCTTTTGTTCCACAATAAGGACCTCATAGTAAATTGACCATAACTTGGTCATTAGGAAGTGGATTGATGCGCCATCGGTGGAAACACCAAGTTGACTCAGAGAGATACAACTTCCGTGAAGAGTTCGGGCACAAAGCTTGAACGCAAAACTTACTAAATTGCCCCCGAAGTTGAGTAATGCGTTGTAACTTCCCCGGAAAGCGCGCACTTGCACCGTTTAACATTCCAATCCCTACAAAAGCTCAAATATATATATATATATATATATATCGAAATCAAAGCTTATACAATATATGAGCTTTAATACGGGAATTAACGAACATAATTGTGCGTTCATGCATAAGTAACGGGAGAAAATATGCAATATTCACGACTAATCACACCCCATAACTTATACATTTCTAGTACCTAGTGGTGAAACAAAATAAGAACCTACACACAGAGTGGTAAGAACAATAAAAAAAATGTACACGAGAAAAGTGCCACTTTCGTGGGCGCACGGTTGCATTTAGTAAATGTAACAAGCCGTTAAACCCCTAGGTTACCCTAGTGGATGAGTGTTGTCTCGTGAGGGTTTTCATGTATGAAACCCATAAACATCTAAGATTCCTCAAAATATGCCCAACAACTAATATACCAAGCTCAACAACAACTAAACATTTCAACTTATTATAAATAAAGCAAACAAGAATGTTGCTCAATAATCCAAAACCATTAACATTACAAGAATAACTACATAGAATTAAAACCTTAAATGTGATTAGTGTGAAACACATGCAAAAAATTTGATTAGGTAAAAGCACCTATAGACCAGATAAAAATTAGAGCATGCTTCCACTCAATCCTCTCTGGATATTTCACTCAACAAATAGAAGCACTCGGAACGGAAGGAAATATATGGGACATGCGGGCATAAAGAGTAAATGTAAATGGAAACTAGGTTGTGTACATGTCATAAATTGAAGAACACTATATGTAAAATGAGAAAAGTGTAATCTCAATGAAAGATACCGTTTATTAAAAAGGATTGAGTGGAAACCTACATATTATGGCAATTATTACGACTTTCAAATCAAATTCACCCTAGGATCACATAGGACTTGTGTAGGTTGTAATGTAGGTTTAAGGTTAAGGTTATGAAAGGAAGGGTATATTTACAGATTCAAGGGTGTTTGGGGATGAAAACTCGAGATAATGGAAAATTGTGGGCAATTTCAAAATTGGAAAATAATTTCCATAGCAAGCATTGAATATAACAATAGAAAGTGACTAAGGTTATTGAACACTATATAGAACATGTACAGACTTTCTCTTTCTTTTCTTTTCTTTTCTTCGTTTCTCTTCTTTTTGTATTGTTTTTTCTTTCTTTTCTTTTTTTTCTTCTGTTTTTCAGTCTCACATGCTAATTGCAACCACATAACAATAACATCATTCAATCTCAAGTATCATTCCAAACAAAGGTATGTAAGGCTATGTGTATTGTTTATAACTCCAATTCGAAGTTAGTTATGGGAATTTGGGTTTGGAAATGAAGGGTTATTATATAGGCTCAAAGGGGTTGACTAGGGAAATACATAAGGTGAGGTCAAGGTCAATATGGGTGATATAACAAAGAGGGCTGATCATTTCCTAAAGTTTACGCAATTCTCGAGTCAAACCAACTTTGAAAATCATGATCAAGTAACACAATTCATATGAACTCAATTAATGAACACTCAATGAAATAATAGTGAGATTATCAACGAATTTAACCTTTCAAGGATGGAAGAGTAGTGTATAAACACTCACAAACAAAGAAAAGCACACAGCTCTCTAGGTTTTTAGTGTACACAAAAAAAAATAGATGCCAAGTTATAATTGTCCTAGCGAGTCGTTTATTATATATGCTCAAGTGCTCATGGGTTTTCAAGGTTTAATTCATGAATTTACTCCCAATATTGAATAATTTGGGGACTAAATTTTAATAACATGAAATAAATAGAAAATGAATCATTTAATTAGCAATTGGGTCAGATAATTATTGCATTTATCATTGGAAATTAGGTCAAGATGCCTAAGAGAGAGAAAAGGAATAAAGAAGATATTTTTTTATTTTTAATTTTTTTTAAATAAATATACGGGTATCACGATGAATAAAAAGAAATTTAGATGCCTAATCACACCCCCTAACTTGAATCGCACATTGTCCTTAATGTAATTAAAGACATTATGAAAAATAAAGGGAAAGAAAGAAATCACCCTAATTTAGTGCTATTCCCGAGGTAGTCAACGTGTACCCTATACAAACATAAGAAAAACAAAAATATGTACTATAAGGATTAAGTTAACATGACTCATATTGTAAGTCACAATAGTATAGAGGGGTTGAAATGAAAAAGCTAGACAATTGATGGTGGACATTTGATTTTTATAAAAGTGTATACTCATCAAAATCTAATAATTCAATAACTACTAAATCATCATTCCAAATTTCATACAGTTCACAAAAATAACTTAATCAATGAAATAAAATAAAAAATAAAAATACAGTATTTCCCACAACCGACCCAAACTAACTGCATCAACGCAAGAACGGCCCCAAATATAGTCTGTTTAGAGACCGAGATCATCAGAGGATCCCAGGGAAATCAGATCATATGTACTCCTGAAATGGAGTGGGAGCCTTACGTCCGGACCCTGTTATTGCATATACAGATCTCTTGTCATGGCTTGCATCATTCGAAACTCCTGGCGCTGCTCTGAACGGTCCCGATCAAGGTAAGAATCTAATGTAGCCCACCTCATATGGGTCTCCTCCCACCTCTGATCATGTAGTGCCTCGACCGCCGTAAAGCGGGCGTCAAAAAATGTGGGAGGATGCTCGACATGATGCTTTGACCCGTACTCGTCCCTCCTAAGCTTTGTCTCCTCATCCTCGATCATTACCCTCAGTCACTTTTGGACCCCACAATAATGTCCCAAACACCTCCTGATAGTCTCTCTGGTTAGGAGACTCTTGGGCTCCACGATTATATCAGTCAGATACTCCGGACATTTTGCGAGATGAAAGATATGAGTGACAACTCTGGGCAAAGGAATGGAGAAGTTACACGCCTTCTCATTTTCCACCAAGTACATCTGGTCCATAAAGTAGGCAGGTAGGTTTATATCCCCCAACTTCTTGAGCAAGGAATAAAGGAAGACAACGTGCTTGTGATGAACCTCAGAGCGGTTGTTCATCATCATCAAGCAGTACACGTTGATGTAGTGAAGGAGCCTTGGCAGGTCTTCCATTTGGGCCTACCTAGACATCTTCTTGGTATAAACCTCTCCCGGCACTAAAAACTCGATAAGGGTGTCTAGGTTAAAGGTCGCCTCATTAGAAAGGCTCACACAAGGGGTCGGGTCTACCACATTGCCCATCCATCGGGCCAAGTCCTTATACCAAAAATTGATATGCACTCCCCGAACAAATAACTCAAAGAAATTTGTCTCCCCCTTGCATTAGATCAACGAGGCCTAGAACATCCGAACCAAAACCTTATTGATTGATCTTTATTGTGCCAGGAAGGAGTCCTAGTTATACCTTTTGAGTACCGTCATTGCCTCGGCAGGAATGTGGTCCATGTTCTTCCATGACAAGTTATGGGCCAACGGACACTTCGAATTGGTAAAGTATGCATCGTACCATTGTTTCTCCTAAATGCTTCAAAACCCTTCAGAGGGGTGCATCGAGATTAGTTGTACTTTTCGACTTCACCCATGGATACCTACAAAATAGAAATTAGTACAACAATGCAATTGAAGACTAAAATCATAATGATAAGGCGAAGACTGAAAATTAACATCTAATGCGGTGAAACGAGTGAAACTCGCGCAAGAATATGTCCAAAGTTAGAAGTAAAATAATTTAGGAATTGGACATGCACTTGGCGTGCAAAGTGGAAAAATAATGGTGCGGAGAACATATGAACCAACACCCCCCCCCCCTTCATGGCAATCCTAGGAATACAACACAATATATGCACATGAATGGGGTTTCAACAAACACTCGCAGTTAAAATGGATTTTAAAAATTGGTGCAATATGTGAAAAATACAGCAACAAAAACATCCCAATTTGTTCCCAAAAACCATATCAATTTTTTTCAAATAAATCCTCATCAATCACCATCCAAAAATTGAGTGTGCAAGTATATGTGTGAGAATTTGTACATTTTGGGGCCAACATCAACATCAATATACACTTGCACACCATCAATTAGCACAAAAAAAAATTCTCAACACTTTGTTCTTCAATCCCACATACACAATAAGCAATAATCAATAATGGAAAGTGTATCTGTGTGTGTGTGTGTGTGTGTTAATAAGTAGATGTGAACAACACAGAATCAACAATCAAATAAATATTTGCCTAAAAATCCCACAAATAACTAACCCTAGAATCATGCATAATCACATACCCCCCCCCCCCCCTTTAACAAAAAAAATCCACAAATTAAGTGAGAAATCATACATTTGAAGATGGATAGAAGGATTAGGGGGATATTTGTTGTGGAAATGGGGGAAAAGGCCTTAGGGTTTTAAATTTGTGAATCTCGGATGGTGAGAGAGGAGGAGAGGATGGGAGAAATAAGAAGGCAAGGCAAAAAAATGAATCTATTTGGGCAAATACCTGCTTAACCAGGTCGACCGCTCTTTATCAAAAAGCCTTGGATTTGGGACAGTGTTCGATGAATGGTGGGATCGATCGACCGCGGTTTGGGGACCGATCGACCAGGGTTTCTATTTTTACCTTATTCCTAGGACAAAACATTTTTTAAACCATGAATCGGTCGATCGCGACTTAGGGGTCAGTCTACCGTGTTTTTTATTTTTGCCTTGAACTCAGAACAGGGGTTTTGTATCTTCGAACCAGTCGACTGCGGCTCTATTTTCTCGCCTCCTTTGCTGCCCTGCTCTCTTAAGGTCTCTTAACCCATACAAAAATCCAATAAAAATTGGGAGACCTAGGGGTGATGAAATACATATATAGATACATGCTATAATGCACGATTTCCACGAACCCGAAAAGGAACGTGGCAATCCTAAAAAAGTGGAAATTTAACTCCTCACATGCCAGGGGTTTCTGGGCACAAAAATCGAGGCTCGTGGGAACCTATTCGGCCTCATAAATGGGGTAGGATAACGGAATCGATTCCGTTCACGTGTCAAATAATTCTATAAACGGTTTAAGGCGTTGATCGTTCATCTTAAACATGCTACCATCTTTTGGGTTCTCAATCTCAATCGCACCATGAGGTAAAATGGTCTTCACAACGTATGGACCCATCCACCTCAACCTTAATTTCCCCAAAAATAGATACAATCGAGAATTGTTTAAGAGTACCTTTTTTAGTGGGTGAAGTGACTTTTGCGAAAAGTTCTTGTCATGTTTCTCTTTCACCCTCTCTTTATAAATTCGCACACTCTTACATGAATCATTTCGGATTTCCTCCAACTCATTAAGTTGGAGCATCCGTTTCTTCCTATTTTATCAAGCTCAAAGTTCAATTTTTATATTGTCTAATAGGCCTTGTGTTCAAGTTTGACGGGTAAATGGCAAGGTTTTCCATACACAAGCCTAAAGGGGGACATACCAAGGGGTATTTTAAAAGTCGTGCGATAGGCCCAAAAAGCATCAGTTAGCCTTAGAGACCAATCCTTGTGGTCACAATTGACGTTCTTCTCTAGGATATGTTTGATCTCCCGGTTGGCCAACTCAGATTGGCCACTTATTTGAGGGTGATAGGTTGTTCCAACCTTATGAATGACCCCATACTTTTGCATTAGACTGGAAAACGAACCATTGAAAAAATGGGTTACATTATCACTGATTATGGCTTTCAGCGTACTGAATCAAGAAAGTATATGTTCCTTTTGGAACTTTAAAACCACCCTATAATCTTTGGTTCGTGAAGCAATCTCTTCCACCCTCTTGGAAACGTAATAAATCGCTACAAGGACATAGAGGTTACCAAATAAGGGGGAAAAAGAGCCCATGAAATCAATGCCCCAACAATCAAAGAGTTTTATCTCAATGTTCTGATGAGTAATAGCGCCTAACTTTTGGCAACGCTCGCATGAGATGCAAAATTCATGTGCATCCTTGAAAAGTGTGGGCCAATATAATTCTCATTGTAATATTTTTATGACAGTTTTCTTTGAGGCTAAGTGGTCGCCACACGCTTTCGAGTGGGAAAAATGAGTGACACTTAAAGTCTCTTCATCCGGACTGCATTTTCAAATTATTTGGGTTGCACAGTACTTAAACAAATATGGATCATCAAAGAAGAACATGCACACCCAAGTTAAGAAATTCCTCTTTTCCTGAAGAGGTCAGTGAGAAGGAATGGATCCCGTCAGAGGTAGTTCACAATATCGGTGAACCACGAAAGAGAGGAAGTGGAGAACAATTGTTCATTCGGAAAGAATTCATCGATGGGAAGTTGATCTATAGGTGCCTCAAATGTTATGCGAGATAAGTGATGGATAACTACATTCTCTACTCCCTTTTTGTCTTTTATCGTTAGATTAAATTTTTGGAGTAAGAGGGCCCACCTAATCAGATGCGGTTTGGTGTCCTTCTTTGAAACAGTGTATTTCAATGTCGCGTGTTCCATGAAGCACACAATGGGAGATCCCACCAAATAAGCTCAAAACTTGTCTAAGGCGAAAATAACCACTAGCAACTCCTTTTCAGTGGCAAAGTAATTCAATTGAGCACCGTTTAGAGTTCTACTAGCATAGTAAATAACATGGGGCTTTTTATCGATCCTTTATCCTAAAATGGCTCCAATCATGAAATTACTCATGTCGCACACGATTTCAAAGGGCAAGATCCAATCTGGGGCTTGAATTATGGGGGCGGTGATAAGCATGCTTTTCAACTCCTCAAAAGCTACTTGACAAGCATCTCTCCATTGAAATGGGGTCTCCTTTGAGATTAGATTACACAAAGGCCTAGCAATGGAGCTAAAGTCCTTAATGAATTGTCGGTAAAAAAAAACATATCCTAGGAAAGACCTCACGTCCTTGAGTGATTTTGGAGCGGGAAAATTAGCAATCACTTCAATGTTTGCCTTCTCCACCTTGATATCGTCGGAGGAAATAATATTCCCGAGGACAATCCCTTTAGTGACCATAAAATGGCTCTTTTTCCAGTTTAAGATGAGATTCTTCTCAACGAATCTAGAAAAAACCCTCTTAAGAATAGAAAGATAATGGTCGAATGAGTTACCAAAGACGCTAAAGTTGTCCATGAATACCTCCAGCCCTCGTTCTACCATATATCTAAACATGCTCAACATGCACCTTTGGAACATAGCTGGCGTATTACATAATGGGAAGGACATCCTTTCATAGGCAAATTACTGAAATGGCATGTGAAAGTGGTTTTGTCTTAGTCTTAGATATCGAGCTCGATTTGGTTATAGTCTGAATAACCATCGAGAAAACAATAATACAGGTGGCTGGGCACATGCTCTAATATTTTATCGATAAAAAAAAAAGGGGAAGTGATCTTTCAAAGTCATTGCATTGAGTTTTCAGTAATCAATGCATACGCATCACCTGGTGGTGGTGCGTTTGGGTATCAATTCCCCTTTCTCATTTTTTACGACGATGATTATCGATTTCTTGGGAACCACATAAATTGAACTCGCCCACTTACTGTTTGATATCGGGTAAATTATATTAGCATCAAGAAGCGTAATTACCTCGGCTCTAACTACCTCCTTTATCACCGGATTTAACCTACGCTGCATTTAACGGGAGGGTTCAGCATCCTCCTCAAAGAGGATTTTGTGAGTGCATATGAAAGGGCTCACTCCTTTTAAATCCGCTATAGTCCACCCAAAGGCACTCTTGTGCCTTCTTAACAAGTTCATTAATTTTGTTTGTTGACCTCCTTCGAGGTGAGATGAGAAAACGACGGGATATGTCTCATTGTCACCCAAGTATGCTTATTTACATTTGAAAGGAGATCACATGAGATCAAGCTTGGGAAATCGCACATTCGATGGTACCTCATACAAGTCGCGGAGGGTAAGTTCTCAAAATTGGAACACTAATTTACTTCCCTAATTGTGTCCACCTCATCTAGCATTGAATTCACTAACCTGACTTCATGATCATAAGGGTAATAATCAACCTCTAAGTCAAATGAGTTCGCGAGGCATGCCTCTAAAGAATCCTCACAATATGTGGCATCAAAATGCTCTTGGACTACCTCCTCAATGAGGTCTTCCTCTTGTACATCATCAACGTCGCCCATTTGCTTAGCAATATAAAATATGTTAAGATTCAAGGTCATGTTCCCAAATGTGAGATTCATTTGAACATTTCTAGCATTAATCAAGGCATTAGAGGTTGCTAGAAATGGACGACCAAGGATAATGGGGGTATTATTGCTATTAGGAGCAACGAGATGAGTGTCCAAAACCACAAAGTCCACCGAGAAGTAAAATTTGTCAACTTTAATGATGACATCTTCCACTACCCCTCTTGGAACCTTAACGAAGTGATCTGCTAATTGGAGAGTGATTTTGGTGGGTTTGGGGTCGCCTAAGCCGGGTTGTTCATACACTGAGTATGGTAGTAAGTTAACACTCGCGCCTAGGTCGAGCAAAGCATGCTCGATTTTGAAGTTCTCTATTACACAAGATATAGTGGGACAACCGTGGTCTTTGTACTTGGGAGGGAGCTCGAATTGAATTATTGAGCTCACGTTTTGGGCCAAGAATGCCTTTTTCCTAATAAAAAAGTTTTTACTTCACCATAATCAAGTTCTTTAGGAACTTGGCATAGGCGGGAACTTGGTGTATCGCATCAAGGAGGGGGATGCTAATCTTTACTTGCTTAAACATTTCCAAGACGTCAACTTTGTTGACATTACCTTTTGGGGCTATAAGCCTTTGAGGGTAAGGCACGGGCATGAGACACTTTGCAACTACCTTCAGTTCTACACGTGGCTCATCATCTCTCACTTTTAAGGAAGCATCTTCGACTTCTATTCGATCGGGCGAGACTTCCTTAGTGATTGGGAGTGGGGGGAGGATAGACTGATCGATGGATTTCCCACTCAGTAGGATGGTAATAGCTTTTGTTTGATCAGTAGGGGGATTCGAGATCTCGGTATTCACACTATTTTGCCAAATGGTCCGTTGAGGTTGTGACGGAAACTTACCCTTTTCTTGAATGCTCAAGGAGGTGGTTAACTTAGAGATTTAATATTTAAGCTCCGCAAAGCATTGAGCTTTTTGATTATTGACCTTTTGGTGAGAATTCATAAAAGCATGAAGAGTATCTTGAAGACTTTTCTCATTAGGACGTACGTATAAAGGTATAAGCGGAGGAGGAGATCCCAATGGGGGACCTTGCATATGCTCATTGGGAGGTGGAGTTTATAAGTATGGTTGTTAGTAATTAGGAGGTGTGGGTGGACCTTGATAATTCGAATGAGGATGATTTTGGTCTTGCTGGGGTTGATCATATGAGAACTAGGGATGGTTTCTCCAAGAGGGACTGTATCCTTCTCCGAGAGGAGTAATGAATTACTTCTTGTATGTGTCCATTGCATTGTCTTGATCATGAAGCATCACTTTATAAGTTGGGATTGTAGGACAATCCCTAGTAAAGTAATCTTTAATGTTGCAATGGCACACGACTCTTCTACACGAGATGGAGAAGGAGCGGTGGAGTCTCGACTTTTAAAATCCGTACCCTCAACTTTCTTGGCTAATTGAGCTACACGCAAACACATATCATCCCCATTGGTGAGGTGATATATACCATGGCTAGAGGAAGGAGAAATGGAAGAATGCATATTGGCTTTGCTTGGGTCTGAAGTATCCCAAGCTTGGGTGGTTTCGACACAATACTTGAAATGCACCCAAGAATCATTCGGATATAAACCACAGAATTCGTCGGAGCACATGGCCTCCACTATTTTTTTATCCATGAGTGAAAGCCTATTATGGGAAAAGGAGATGAGTCTCCATTTTTCAAAATTGTGATGGGGTATTTATTCAATAGCTCATTAAATCTCTCCCATCATCTCTGAAAGGTATCACCCTCACTTTGGGAAAAGGTTTGGATATGACCCTTAAGAGAGTTGGTACGGTGGGCGGCGAAGAACTTCTTTAAAAATTGGGCTTACGTGTCCCGCCACCTTCCTATAGAGTTTGGAGCTAAAAACCAAAGCCAAGATTTATCTTTTTCCTTGAGAGAGAATGGAAAGATTTTGAGTCGTGTGGCATCAAGATGACAGTTTTTATCGCTAAAGGTAGCGCACACTTCCTCAAACTCTCGCACGTGTAAGTATGGTTGCTCACTTTCCATGTCGTGGTATGTGGGCAATAATTGAATCATTCCATTACGGAAATGGAATCGCACATCATTATAGGGAAAAATTATGCACGACGAAGAGTTGGTCCTCTCTGGTTGTAAATAATCTCTCATTGTCATGTATGGAGGCTCGGCTTCCCCTCGACTACCATGTTTGCTTTGATTATTGGCCATGGTGTTAGGATCAGAGTGGGCTCCGGTATAAGTTGAGATTGAATTTGAAGGAGTTGGAGGTGGTGTCCAATAGTCCTAACATTCGTTTGACGAAGAGGATACTTGTATAGGATTTGAAGCAGTATCGCTCGCGTCTTGCATAACCGAATTTTGGATCTATTTTTAGAATCCCTGTTGTCATGATGACCACAGGGGACGAAAAAGTGTAAAGAGAATTCTTATAACGTACAATTTTCACCAATCCCCAGCAATGGTGACAAAAACTTGATGCTCTAAAAATAGTGTGTGATTCAAGTGAAAATATTCCGCAACAAGTAGTATCTGGTTAAAGTCCAAAATCGTATTTCACAGGGATTAAATGCTCCTAAGAGAACTAGAATGGGTTATAGGATATCCTCTAAACGTCAAAAAGTTAAAGTGTAAAAGATTATTAGTTGTTTGAAGTGGTAAGATTAATTAACCGATAAACTATCATGTGTTTAATTAATAAAGAACGAGTAAACAATGAAGATACTATGAAACGAACTAAGAAAAGCTTGAATTCGATAGGTAAAAGGTATTGGGGATCATTCTCCCACCTTGGATTCGCTAAGAAGATGATGGGATTTGATTAAAATTGATTCTAATCGAGCATAACTAATTAAGTCCAAACATCAACCATGTAGAGACCAAACTCATCAATGGAGGATTAGGTTTAATTAGTCATGGTGCTAAATGGGTTGGGGTTGTAGTAAAGCTTCAAATACTACCCTTGCAAGACTAGGGAAGTTAAGAGAGTAGGATACTCCAATAAAAACACACAAAGTTCCATTATAATAATTATAAATCAAACCCTAACTATGAAGCTCAATCATCCATGGCGGGATCATGATCCCCAACCTATAGGACTAGCCACTCCTGATAGAAATAAAGTAAAACATGTAAGAGAACATCATAAATGAAGAACCCATCAATTTATATACCAACCAACATAATAGATACCAATAAAAGAAAATTGAAGCAACTAGATTAAACAAAGATGAAGTAGGTGAACACGTAATGCAATAAACCCAGCTATATTTATGTATTCAATGCTTAACAAGAGAGAGAAAACCATATATGTCTTTGACCTAGGAGAGAGAGAGTTTCAAAACTTAGAAACTTCCTAAAATAAATATTTACTTTTCCTCTTTCACGTGATTACAAGTATATCAAATATCTACAGACCACTTGCTAATTTTAGTAAGTGTAAATAAACCACAAAACAAGAGTGCCAAAAACCAAAACCAATAATGGAAACCAAAACCACGAACAAGAAGATTCGTAGATCTGAGGGGGCAGTCGACCACGGGACTGGGCCCGATCAATTGGGTCTTTGAGAATTCTCATGCCTTAGTTTAAAGGCTAAACTTGAAAAACCAATCGACCGGGGGTCTGAGGCCGGTCGACCGGGGCCTTGTGTTCTAGGGATCTTCCTTTCCTTTTGTTCCACACAAAGGACCTCGGAGTAAATTGACCATAACTTGTCCGTTAGGAACCGGATTGATGCGTCGTTAGTGGCTATGAAAAGTTGACTCGAAGAGATACAAATTCTGTGAAGGGTTCGGGCACGAAGCTCGAATGAATAAATTACAAAATTACCCCCCAGGATGCATAATGCGTTGTAATTTCCCTAGAAAGCGCACACTTGCATCGTTTAGCATTCCAAATCCTACAAAAGCTCAAAATAAACCTTGAAAGACATATATACATATATATATATATATATATATATAACACTAATGGTTATATAGTATGTGAGCATAAATACGGGAATTAACGGACACAATTGTGCATGCGTGCAAAAGTAACTGGAGCAAATATGCAATATTCACGACTAATCAAACACATAGAAAGAGGATCACTGCCTTCCGACTAGAAAGATTCTAGGAGGATAAGTTCCAAAGTAGTTAGTTACGTACTAGAAAAAGGTGTTCTATATCTAAGAGGTTACATTGTTTCTTTACTTTGTTGTGTTCATCCAAACGAGGTAAACGACCTGGTCAAAGAAGTATATGAAGGCTCATGTGGAGCTCATATAGTTGGAAAATCACTAACGCAAAGGATAGAAATGCAGGGTTATTACTGGCCGACGATGAAGCATACTTTTCTTCTTTCGCCAAAAAGTATGATAAGTGCCAGAAATTCGCCACCATCTATAGAAGACTGGGGACTACTCTAACACCCATAACTTCTTAATGGTCGTTTGCTCTTTGGGGAATAGACTTGGTCGGACCATTGTTGACTACCAAAGGAAGGTTCAAATTTCTGGTTGTTACAGTGGATTACTTCACCAAATGGGTGGAGGCTTAGACTTTTATAGATTTTCCTTATCAGAGGGTTTTCTAGTTTATATGGAAACAGATCATCTGCCGTTATGGTATGCCTTATGATTTCATCACCGACCATAGCACCCAGTTTGATAATGAGGAGTTTGAAGAGTATTTCACCAGGTCTGGCATTCAGAAGCTTCATTCAGTAGCTGGATATCCCTAGTGTAATGGCGAGACATAAATCACTAACAAGACTTTGCTTGATGGGTTGAAAAAAAGGTTGGATGATGCTAAAGGCAATTGGATCAATGAATTGCACAATGTTCTTTGGGACTATAGGAACACTCTAAGAATAGAAACAGGGGAAACCCCATACATGCTCGCTTTTGTCACTAAGGTAGTTGTACCAGGTAAAATAGCTCTGCTGACTCATAGATTGTTGAATTTTGTGTAATACCCCGTAATTTTTTTGATATTTATTTAAGGGATTAATTGAATTAAATGAGAATTAATTGGGAATTAATCCGGATATAAATACTAGTGAGACATGAGTTGGTATTTAATTATGATGTTCAAATTGAATATTTTTGAGTATGTATGGTAATACATGAGTAGTGAAAATATTTAAATTGTCACGAGTCAGAAATACGACAAGTTGGAAAATTAAGTTGGGACGCGCGTGTCAGTCGCGTCAGGAATGAATTTATTTAAACTAAAAAGTGTATTTTATTTTTATCAATCGAATGGTCATTTTGAGTGCGCCAACGTGTCCGAAAGGGTTGAAATAGTCAGAAAACACTAGTCAGGGGTTTAGTTTGGGTTACGGGACACTTTTAGGCCAAACCGACAACCTAGAAGGGTATTTTGGTAATTTTAAAAATATGGGAATTAAAACCCACGAATTTTAGGGTTAAATAAAATATTACTAATGAACCCACTAAGTCCATTATCAATATTAGATAATTTAGAGGGCTACGGGAGTTAAAGGGAGAGTTTGAAGTGGTTCCAAAAGAAACCTCCAACCACCATCACCATCCTTGAGAGAATTTTGTAGAGAAAAGGGAGAAATCCACCTTCATTCACCAACATCAACTCAGAAGAAACGAATCTAAGGCAAGTGTTTTGATGTCGTTATGTGCATTGAATATTTCCTCCATGTGTAGTGTAGAAAACTGTTTATATCTTGGAATTTTGATGAAGAACACCCAATGGAATTATTGTGAAACTTGTGGTTTGGGGTAGGAATTTGCATGTAGAATGATGATGGATGAATTCAATATACAATCAGAACTTTTGATGATCTGAAAATGGATTAATCAGGAGTCTTTTTATGAAATTTAATTTTGGGTTCAAGTTCATAGGGTTTGGGGACAAGAATTGGAGATTTATGATTTTGACATGTTAATTTGTAAGATTTGACCCCTAAAATATGTTAAGGGATGACCTAGGGAGATTAGAATTGGTTTATAAATGTTAAAACACTATTTTGATGGCCTTAGGGTGGATTTAGAAAAGAGGAAAAGGAAGAAAAATGGATTTTGGGATTTCTGGGCGCAAACTGCCATCTCGTTAGAAAACCTGCCCAGGTCGTTCGAACGACCTCGTTCGAATGAGCTTATAACGAGATGATAGTACCCCCTTCCAACAAGTTGGTAGTTCATTCGAAGCCTTTCGTTCGAACGAGACTTCTAACGAGTTGACAGAATGGCCTTTTTGGCCTGTTTTTATTTCAAATGTCCCGTAGACTTATTTAAATGGAGAGATAACCTTCCCTTATTAACTAGTGGGTATAGTTGTGAGATTGGGGCACGTTAAGGAGTAAAACTTATGATCTTGTAGTAAACCGGATGACATTTGTGGATTTGGAAGCGAGTACCTAATTACGACGTGAGAAGAGTTAACAACTCATATAAATCGGGGACTTGTAAATGTATAACACTAAATGATGGTATAAGAACGAGAAGTATACCTCTATTAATATTCTGAGATATCTAAGATGTGTGAATGCTTAGTATATGTGGATATCTGTGTATAACATACCTACCATACTTGCTATCATGGGAGGTCGGCGTTCGATTAGGGCCATCTAATCTCTGTGTGCCTACGGGGGGATTTAGATTGGTACCTCAAGGACATAGGTCAGAGAAGGACTTATTGAGAAGTTAATAAGTCTGCTGATCGTGGGAGCATAGGTATGTGCGTGACCTATGTGATGTGAACTATGTTCGCCTCTATTATTTATGCTTGTTGTTATTTGAGAATGATTCCTAAGAGATTCGGAATACGTGGTCCTTATGTACGTGATGTATCGAGATTTGATAGCAGAGTATGTGTGCACCGCAGCTTAGTCTCGGGGTGCTAGTATCATATATTTGTGATGAGAATAATATACTGTTAACTGAAATGAACTGTCATGCATAAATGTGAGTTTAAATAATAGCAACGTTTTGTAAAGATAAAATGGAAGATCTCTAGTAATTAGTAGTACTAATATGGGAAACTGTGTAGAAAAGTGAAACACACTGTTTAAAATAAGATGTCGGGAATTGAATTGTGAATCGTATAGTAATGTTAGATTTGGTATTGGACTATTTAGATATGGGAATAACTAGAATGGGTACGGGTACGATAGGAGTGCACAATTAGTTGAGAGGTGAGGAACTCATGTGAGTGCACACACTATCATGTATTTTATATTCATTGTTTAATGATATTAAACACTTACAATTTTTAAACTGTTTTCACAATCGGGCTCTGACCCGTTTCCTTTCAAATATATTTTGTAAAACCTTTTAGGTGCCCAGCCACAAGGACACCAAGTATAGGAGTTCCATTCAGGTGACGTGATGTAGCTGTTGTGGAGGTTACAGGACCTTGACAATAGATGCCTCCATTTTCGATCTTGACTCCATTATCAGATTTTCTCATTTTTTGGTCATGTCGCCTCATTCCTTTTAGAGACATCTTACTTATTCAGTTATTTCAGATTTTGGGTTGTAATTAATTTACTGATGCAGACTTGGTATTTGTTTAATTCAGTATTCGGATTGTTGTTGTGAGGAGTATTCCTCCAGATTCATTATTATATTATGGTTATTCTATTGTGACTATGTTGTGGTGGTTATGTTAGCATTTCATAAGTTACTTATTGTATGTTAATCGGATTTAATTAAAATTGACAACTCACTTTTTAAATATTAGGTGGCTAGTAATTGTTAAAACGTTTTCGACAGTGATGCTATGAACTGAACCAACTTTGCATTTTGTATTAATTTGAATAAAGGAGTAGCTACCCGGTATTTAATTAGTCGGGGTGTCACATTTTGATTCACCCAAAAGTGATATCATGAGGCGACTAGATCTGGACATGGTAAAGGAGGACAGAGAAGATGTCGCTATTCGGATGGTTGCTTATCAACAAAATACTTCTAGGTTCTATAACCGGAGGGTTAAGCCGACCAACTTGAAACAGTGAGATTTGGTACTCAAGAAAGTAATTTAAAAGAATAATAAGTTGAAGCCCAATTGGAATGGTCCGTACCGTATCTCGACAGTTATCAGACTATAAACATAACGCTTGGAAACATTGGAAGGTGAAGAGTTTAAAAATCCTTGGAACACAGACCATCTTCGCAAATATTATCAGTAATTTTATTTTCATGTAATCAAATATTCAGTTCAATGAAGTTGCAATTTTCCAATATCAATACTTCCTATTTTAATTTTTTCGGAATATATGGTGCAACTCACACCAACCAACAAATAATATTAATTCAAACTTTTCCAACTTTAGAGAAGTTCACTTTTAATTCAAACTTTTCCAACTTCAGAAAAGTCCACTTTTGGTTCAAACTTTTCCAACTTCATAAAGTTCACTTTTGATTCAAACTTTTCCAACTTCAGAAAAGTTCAATCTTGTTTCAAACTTTTCCAACTTCAGAAAAGTCCAATCTTAGTTCAAACTTTTCCAACTTCAAGAAAGTTCAATCTTAGTTCAAAATTTTCCAGCTTCATATATGATTTAGTCTTTGACAAATCAAGAACAAGAAATCAGTAAAACTTCATGTAAGACTCATGACCAAACACAAGAGGTTTAACCCGACTATTGATGTAAAAAAATGGAGTAGATCTAATTTTCTAATCACAGATAAAACATAAGATTGTAATAAAATAATCAAATAAGAGACAAAGAGTTTTAAAGTGGTTTAGTTGTGTAAGAAAGCCTACATCCACTGTTACTGTATAGATTTGAGTGATTACAGAAAGATAGGAAAGGAATCCAAGAAATTGTTCTATTATGCCTTGGTGAAAGGAATACAATGTATTTATAGTGACCCAAAGATCAAGGGTTGGAATGCCTTTATAGACTCAGGCATTTACACCTGTACATAATGAATGTGATGATTGGTTATCTTGGCCACGTGTGAAAAGACCCTTAGTTGTACTTCATGTGTGGTGGTTTTCATTTATATTGATGGTCTGAATTCTTCATATTGGTCGGCATGAGGGTCAATGAATTTCTAATAGGGATGGAATCTAATACCTCATTTATCGCCATTGGATTTCTAATAGAGATGGAATCCAAAACCTCATTTATCACTATTGGATTCCATCTCTATTTATTGTTATTGGATGAGTTTAGGCAGGAAAGGAATATTCCTGATTGGGTCATTGGATTCCATCTTTATTTATCGCTGAATGTGGTTTCACCTTTCCCCCTAATCGCTTCTATTTAGAATTTTGCCAATACTTTGATGTCGTCCTAACTAGGGTAGCCCTCAAAACTTGGAGAATGATAAATGGGATTCATAGGCTGAATCAAATACATGGAACCCACATTGGCATTCATGAGCTAATGTTTTATGACAAATGGGTTACCAGTGATAGTACTTACTATATTAAGACTATATTTGACAATAGAGCTCTAGGTGTCAATTTACGAGACTCTAACAAAGATTATTTTGATTATAGGGTCATTGCAAAGAATTAGAAACATGTTCCTTTACCAACAGGAGAGGTGTATGATGGGCCCAGGTGCCCCAAAGTGGGTCATGGCATAGGTTGTTGAATTTAGTTGTTGTATTCTTTTGTTTTGCTAACCAACTGGTTGATGATATGTCAACTCATACTTTCCTGTCTTGTTTCTCGTTGTGCACAGTTGATAGCAAGAAGAAGTGTCCCAAAATAGGGGACATTAACATCTGAGAGAACTGAAATTCCTTTGGAACATCCACCAGAGGATTGGCGAGGAACACCCTAGGGCTTCCTCATTTCTTCTGCATTATAGTATCTTCATTACTTCTTTTATTACTAGGCCCATCACTTCTACAGCTACAACCCCCATTAATCTTGAGGAGGAGCCAGTCCCTACCTCTTCTACAGAAGAATCTGTTGGTTCAGAGAAGGATTTTGGGACATCTTCTTCCTTTGAATCCTTGTATATTTCAACAATCTCTTCTTCCCCACTTACAGTTATAGGAAAGAGGAAAATTTCTGAATTGATAACTGGAGCCTTATCCCCAACTGCCAAAAGAGCTGCCGAAAAGAGTAGTAAAGTTGGGGATACTAAGAAACAAGATAAAGCATATAAGGTTTCTGAGAAGGATAAGGTTCCTCAGTTCATCACCTCTGAGGAAGTTGATGTTGGTTTTCCTCAGTTCAAGAGGATAAGAAAAGGTTTCCCCTAGAAGCAAACTAATATAAGCTCTGCCGACCAGGAGTTGGTAGAGAAAGTTTTGAAAGACATGGCCATTGCAAGGTCATCCTCTGTTGTCATTGATCCTCATATGGCTATGAGATTAATCAAGACTGGTACTCGCTCAGCTGATAGAGCAGCTCTAGCTCCTTTGTCATGAATAAAGTTGGCAGAAAATGCTTGCCAAAGTTTGGCTATGATAACTATTTTCCCTCTACTATTTGCTTTCAATATCTTATTTTTCTCCTTATAATCTGATGTTGTCCTTTCTACAGTTTTTTGTGAATTTTAATCAACTGTTGAGAAGGACGATTGTCATACCCCATATTTCTGCATATTTTTAATTTAATTAATTCAGAAACTAATTAGGAAAATACGTTTTATTTAAATTACGCGAGTGAAGTAATTTAATGTCATTTATTTAATAAATGTGATAATTAAATACTAATCGAGAGATAGATACTGATTAATATTTTTGATGAAATTTACTGAGTGTGAATAGAAAATAATAAATGGTTATTATTATATGGCATAGCGAGTGATATGTGTGTATTTTAATTTATCTCACCGTCGCGTGTAGACAAATTTTAGGTGAGAAATGAGAAATATATTTTTTGTAAATCGTATGATGATTTAGAGGTCACGGATAACTCTTATAGGGTCGAAATAGTTAGAATAGTGTACACAGGGGTTTAGTTTGGGTCCCGAGTCGATTTTGGACCAAACCGGCATCTATTAGGGGAATTTTTGTCATTTTAAAAATAGAGGATAAATGACCTACTAAAATTAAAGCCTATATCTGACAGTTAGGATCGTTGGTTAGGGTTCATAACTCACAAAACTTAGAGAGGCCATTAGAGAGAAGAGAAGAACCATTTCCAAAAGGCTTAAGGAAAATTCTTGGAGTTTGGAAGGCATTCTTGCACCCTAAGCACCTGAGTGGAGATTTGAAGAGGAAACATATAGATTCATTACCTTCTTCACGAAATTAGACTCTATAGTAATCAAGAAAAGTTGTTTATTGCAAATTAAATTGATGTTACAATACCCAAGTGTAGGGATTGATAAATAATTTGATTGTGAATAAATTCTTAGGAAGAATAATGAATTTAATGCATGTTGAGATAGGATTTCATGTAGATGAAATTATACATGTAGATGAGTTTAAATTCAGATGATATTTCACTTGTTTTCATGAATTTAAATTTGGGTTTGTGGTTCAACTTTGGGGAAGAACATAAAACTAGGGTTTTTAATGATAAAAGTTTTTAATCCGTTCTTGAATGAATTATGCGAAGATTTGATGTGTTAGGAACGTTATAAATCATTCTTATACGTGTAGAAATAGTTTTGGGTGATTGGTTGTGAATTTGATGGACTACCGTGAGAGTTGAGGTGTGTTAATGGAGGCAGACGCAGGAAGAAGACTTACTGTGTTTGTCATTGCTCAATCGATCGATCGACCCTTGAACATCAATCGATCAACTAAA
Organism: Sambucus nigra; assembly: GCA_949130495.1. Lineage (NCBI taxonomy): Eukaryota > Viridiplantae > Streptophyta > Magnoliopsida > Dipsacales > Adoxaceae > Sambucus > Sambucus nigra. The sequence goes on from OX422215.1 coordinate 680,256,845, forward strand.
TCCTCGATCGATCGATCAAAGCTGATTTTGGGTTCTTTTGCTTGCTTAAATTCTTGTGTTGACCAACACGGGAGGGGAACCCTAGGAATGATACTATACTTAATTGGGGACTGAATAATGACTAGTAGGTATACTGTTGAAGTCCATTAATACCATTGGGTGTAGGACTTAGAAAATGGACCAACAAGGATACACTGATGGAGTTGTATATCGGAGGAAATTGGGAATTAAGTTATGGGAAGATTTAACGTCAATTTAATATGTATACCAGTAAATTAGAGATAATAACTACTGAAATTATATATAAGGGGTAACTAGGGCCCTTTAGAATTATGTGAAGGCTTAAATAAAATACGATAGTGAAAGAAATCGTAAAATAAAAGGTACGGTGAGTATTTTAGAGAAACATATTGCGTACCAATGTGAATTATTAGGTTGTGTGAATACCTACTATATTAAATACTTAGGCGGTGTGAATGTCTAGAGTATACTGACTATATTGGGTTCGATAGCTATCCGAACCAATATATGTGCATGTATAATATTTACATTGGGGTCGATGGCTATCCTAACCAATGTAAACTCATGGGTAGCGTGAATACCTACTATACTAACTACTTAGGCAGTGTGAATGCCTAAGGCATACCAACTATATTGGGTTTGATGGTTATCTGGACCAATATACGAATAACATTTACATTGAGGTCGATGGTTATCCGAACCAATGCATATGATAGGACGAATTGGGGTCGATGGCAAAGTCCGAACCAATAAGTCCTTAACGTGTGATTATAGGACTTTATAGAAAAAAATACACTTATAGTATATATTATGTGTGAAATATATATATGTGTGAATAATCTACTTAAGTGGAATAGTAGACGATTAGATGGCACACTTACATTCAATTAAATTATGTAGTGAGACTTAATGATAAATATGGAAAGCTAACATATGGGAAAATGTTACTTAGTAAATAATTAACATATGAGAGATGTTAATAAAACTGGTGTACTGTATGGGCGGTACGGGAACTTAGATGCATAGATAAGTTCAATGATATACCTTAGTCTAGTTAGCTTGGGTACTATGGCTAGGTGGGCTAAGTATAGAACGCTAGGCGTGCAGTATAGATGAGAGGTGAGGAAAACTCAAGAGAGAGTGTACGTGGTCCTAACATGTGTAGTAAATAACTGATTTTTACTACGATAACCTGCTTGCTAAATATTTTCAAAATGTTTTGTGTACTAACACTTGCCATAAAAATTTAAAAACCTTTTAGGTGTCCAGCCACAAGGACGCCAGGCGTGACTTCTTTTTAGGGACTCGGAGCTGTAGCACTGTGGATGCTGAAAAGACTTATTTGATTAGACGATTCCCTCATTCTGATCTAGTGTAGGATTCCATTTCTATATTTTCATGTACGGACATGTTGGCCAATGACATTCTTTAGTTACTTAGATTTGTTTTATTATGGAGTAGTTTCTTTAGATTTTGGCCGACTTTTAATTCGGCAAACCTTGATTTCATTTATATATATTGTGATGGTTGGATTCTATATTATTGTGATTGGTTAATTTATTTCAGTATGGTTCTTTTATCTATTATTCAGAAATATAAAATTTGGCACGAGTCTAATTTCACTTAGGTGGTTAGTAATTTAAAAGGTTTTCGATAGTAATGCTAAGAATGAACCACATGAGAAACCTGTTTTAATCTTAATAAAGGCCTGATCAACTGATGTTTAAATTATACGGGGTGTCACAGTGGTATCAAAGCATCAGGTTCTAGTGTCCTTAGGATCTGTACGGCTTACTACGGATTCAGCGCATCGTCATTTTGTTATAGAGCCCTATTATTAGGACTGTTGTTTATTCTTTACGTGCTTACGATAATGTTTTTTTGCTATTAGAATTTTGTATAGATTGTGTACTTATATAATTTAAATTCCTATTTCAGAATTTCGTCTGAGGAGAGATCGATCCGAGAGGGCAACAGGCCGAGATGAGGTTAGGGAGGACCCTCAGAACCAGCAGGGACCCCCACCGCCATTGGAGATGATTTCTGCTAGCACTACAGCAAAAAACCAATTTGGCACACCTTGATATTAAAAATCTGGCACGGTTTAAAACCGTGCCAAATTTTGGCACTGTTTAATAATAATCTGGCATACTTCTAAGCCGTGACAAATTTTGGCACTTTTTAAAAGTGTGCCAAAATTGAGAAAACTTTACTAAAATATAAATATCCTAAAAAAATTAATCCCCTTAAAGGATTTTTGTTCTCCCGCTCTCTCTCCTCTCTCCCGCTCGCCTCCTTCTCTCTCTGTCTCCCGCTCTCTCTCTCTCTCTCACACGACCAATACCAGGAGAAGAAGAGCCTAAGGTTTTTAGGGATTTTTGTAGTTGTGTGGTTGCTCCGGTAGCATCTAAAATTATACCACGCAATTGTACCTTAAGGCGATTGCGTGGTTGCTCCAGTAGCACCGGCGGTGGTAGAGCCTAGGGTTTTGGAAGAATCGGTTCGTGTTTGGTTTGGGTTATTTGGTTTTGGCAAAGAAGTTATGGGGAATGGGTTTAAGTGGGTTTAACAAGATGGGTCTGAGGGTTGGTGAACGGGTAAAGGTATGAGGTTGGGACTTCGGGTTTGGAACTTCCAGACAGGTTGATGGAGGCAAGGGTGATCGAGGTTCAATCCGGGTGGCTCCGGGATTTGTTGGGTTGTAAAGGGTTTGAGGATGCGAGTTGGTGGGTCGGAGGTTTGACAGCGGCTGGTTCAGGCACCAGAGGGTAGCTCCGGGTTATGGGTTCAAGTATCAGTCGGTATGTTTCCCCTCCGTCGCACGGTATGTTTCAATCACATTCATTTCAATTGGGTTCTTTTTTCACTACATGTATTTTGCTCTTTGGCTTCGGATTATTCTGAGATTGAACCTACATATGGCTTGAATGATATTTGTAAGAATGTATTTATCAAGCACTGAGCTTGAACCTACATATGGCTTGAATGGCTCACTGCATACATTGGAATGTGCATACATTGCATACACGATCTAATACATTGATGTGCATACATTACATACATTGATATGCATACCTTCGAATCTATACCGAATCTTATTTTTGGGTGTGACTCACTGACATGTCGTATTCATATTAACTCGTATTTTGACCGCTCACTAATGGGGTACAATGGAATCCGAACACAATTCGACACGGGTGCGACACGTTAGCGAGTCGCACCCATTGAGTCGGAAATATGAGTCATCATAGACAGTATTATTATTATTTTATTTGCCTATATGATATGCACCTGTGATTTGCTTCACAGAGACCATTATGTAGAAAATCCAAGAGAATTATATCTTATGTATGGATACTACTGTATTAGATACCACCCTACACCTACTCCAACATCGCCCATCACTTAATTGGTAAGAATAAACCAGTAAAAGTTGATAATCTTACTGGACTTATTGTCTATCTGATGCTAGCACTTCTATTAATCTTCCTGGAAGTGTTGTCTAAAATTTCGTTATTATATGCTGCAGGTCATAAAATTTGATGATATGAAGGAATTTGGTTCTAAATCTGCTGTGAAGGTATTCTATAATTGTGTCACTAAATTATTAATTCACATCTCAAGTAATTATACCGTTGCTTATCTGATTAGATTATGTCCGAATTAGGCCCCTCCACTTCCCTTAGTGTACCACCGTACTTTGGCATCCCCTTCTCCGGTAGTTGCATCTTTGAATATCATCGGCATAGTCTATTCTACACAACTATAGGCACGTCCCTTTAGCTATAACCTTGTCGTAATAGAGATGGTGGAGAAGCTCCACTTGTCAGTTGAGCGACCTTACTGATGTCATATATTGATTTAGTCACTTTCAATGGAGAATCATGTTTTTTTTAGTTGATTAGTGTCTACTCACTCTCCACAATGTATCACGAGCATTAATGTTACCATTAATGTTACCACTATTGTATGCATATATGTTGCATATATGTTATTGTGTGCATATATGCATACATTAATTGCATGTATTATGGGGTCACAGGGTCTTCTCACCTTGTGCTCAAAGATTTTAAAGTAATCGTGATCAATTGATGATTATATCACAGGCTTAAAGAGGGGAATGGCATGGCAGTTACCACGGCTGGAACTATGGCGCAAGCTAGCACGACTGCTACCCAAGACAGTGCTTTAGAATGGGTTAAAAAGGAAGAGAAGAATGATGCATGTTGTGTATCGTGTTGGAGTTGACAAGTATGATATTGGATTTGGGTTTGGCCATTTTGGTATTGCCATTGATGATGAAAGCTTTTGTTGAATTTTTATGTTGTTGATATATATTTGGTCTTACATTTTCCCCGTTGCAAGTGAACCTCCTTATGTTTATTTTATTTTTCAATCACATATACTTGAACATGCCTTACATTATGTGAATTTCATATTCTTGATCACTGCAAACTATCCATTGATTGGAAACACAATCAATAACTTTCAATGGCTACACAATCAATGGCTATGATCAAAATGAATATGTATATTACATAAGATGTGTATAATACCTCCGTACCATATATATAGTCGCTACATGTAAATTGATTGTGTATATTACATGTAGCTATGATCAAAATGGTTTAAGAATTTCCTGAGTTTAAGCCAGGTTATTACTCGTGAGTTTAAGAATTTCATATGAAATGATTTGTGTTACAAGTAGCCTTATCAATATGAATAATTTGTTTCCCCTTACTTACAGGGGGGTGTATGTATGTTGCGACCTGAGCTACAAAGAGGAAGAATTTGAAGTCGTTGACATGCCGCTAGAGTCTGTAGGCTTTGTTGAAATCGACACACCGATTCTACAGGTTTGTAAACTTCTTAATGTTTATGTTCGATTGATTCATCTTGTGGTTATAGTTATCTGATTAAAAGAGCTAGAAAGATTAGAGAACATACATGTTTAATAAAAAAAAATATGTAGATTAGGCTTGAAAACAAGCTCTTTGAGGGTGAAAACCAAAACCAGCCCCCAAATGGCCCTGTAAGAGGCACAAACACCTCGCATGGGACCAATGTAACTTGTAAGAACTGACCGCGTAGTCGCGGGTCTCCCGGTTTGAGAATATGACGATAATTTAAAAATATGTAGATTAGGCTTGAAAACAAGTCGTTTGAGGGTAAAAATCCAAACTAACCCCCAAACGGCCCCGTAAGAGGCACAAGCACCTCGCACGGGACCAATGTAACTTGTACAAACTGACCACGTAGTTGCGGGTCTCCCGATTTGAGAATATGACGATAATTTCACAATATGTAGTTTATGCTAAAAAATAAGCCGTTTGAGGGTGAAAACCCAAACCAACCCCCAAACGGCCCCATAAGTGGCACAGGCACCTCGCATGGGACCAATGTAACTTGTAGGAACAGACCGCGTAAACCCAGGTCTCTCGGTTTGAGAGTATGACGATAATTTGCAAAAATCAACACTTAAACTTAAAAATAAGCCGTTAAAGGGTGAAAACACAAACCATCCCCCAAACGACCCCGTAAGAGGCACGAACACCTCGCACGGGACCAATGTAACTTGTAGGAACTGACCGCGTAGTCCCAGGTCTCCCGATTTGAGAGTATGACGATAATTAGCAAAAATCACACTTATACTTAAAAACAAGCTGTTAAGGGGTGAAAACCTAAACCAGCCCCCAAACGACCCCGTAGGAGGCACGAACACCTCCCACGGGACCAATGTATCTTGTAGGAACTGACCGCGTAGCACGGGTCTCCCGGTTTGAGAGTACGACGATAATTTGCAAAAATCACACTTAGACTTAAAAATAAGCCGTTCAAGGGTGTAAACCCAAACTAGCCCCCAAACGACCCCGTAGGAGGCACGAACAGCTCGCACGGGACCAATGTAACTTGTAGTAACTGACCGCGTAGTCCCAGGTCTACCGATTTGAGAGTATGACGATAATTTACAAAAATCACACTTAGAATTAAAAACAAGTCGTTAAAGGGTGAAAACCCAAACCAGCCGCCAATCGACCCCGTAGGAGGCACGAACACCTCCCACGTGGCCAATGTAACTTGTAGGAACGGACCGCGTAGTCCAGGGTCTCCCACTTTGAGAGTGTGACGATAATTTGCAAAAATCACACTTAGAATTAAAAACAAGCCGTTAAAGGGTAAAAACCCAACCCATCCCCAAACGACCCCATAGGAGGAACGAACACCTCGCACGGGACCAATGTAACTTGTAGGAACTGACCGCGTAGTCCCGGGTCTCCCGATTTGAGAGTATGACGATAATTTACAAAAATCACACTTAGACTTAAAAACAAGCCTTTATAGGGTGAAAATCCAAATCGGCCCCCATACGACCCCGTAGGAGGCACGGTCACCTCGTAGGAGGCACGAACAGCTCGCACGGGACCAATGTAACGTGTAGGAACTGACCGCATAGTCCCGGGTCTCTCGACTTGAGAGTAAGACAAAAATTAGTAAAAATCACACTTATACTTAAAGACAAGCTGTTAAAGGGTGAAAATCCAAACGACCACGTAGGAGGCACGAACACCTCGCACGGGATCAATGTAACTTGTAGGAACAGACCGCGTAGTCCCGAGTCTCCCGATTTGAGAGTACGACGATAATTTGCAAAAATCATACTTAGGGTTAAAGACAAGCCGTTAAAGGGTGAAAACCTAAACCAACCACCATACAACCCCGTAGGAGGCACGAACACCTTGCACGAGACCAATATAACTTGTAGGAACTGACCGCGTAGTCTCGGGTCTCCCGATTTGAGAGTATGATGATAATTTGCAAAAATCACACTTAGACTGAAAAATAAGCCGTTAAAGGGTGAAAACCCAAACCAGCCCCCATAAGACCTCGTAGGAGGCACGAACACCTTGCATGGGACCAATGTAACTTGTAGGAACTGATCGCGTAGTCCCAGGTCTCCCAATTTGAGAGTATGATGATAATTTGCAAAAATCACACTTAGACTTAAAAACAAGCAATTAATGGGTGAAACCCCAAACGAGCCGTCAAACGACCCCGTAGGAGGCACGAACACCTCGCACGGCACCAATGTAACTGGTAGAAACTGACCGCGTAGTCCCAGGTCTCCCGATTTGAGAGTAAAATAATAATTTACAAAAATCACACTTAGACTAAAAAATAAGCCGTTAAAGGGTGTAAACCCAAACCAGCCCCCAAACGACCCCGTAGGAGGCACGAACACCTCGCACGGGACCAATGTAACTTGTAGAAACTGATTGCGTAGTCCCGGGCCTCCCGGTTTGAGAGTATGATGATAATTTGAAAAAATCACACTTAGAATTAAAAACAAGTCGTTAAAGGGTGAAAACCCAAACCAGCCCCCAAACGACCCCGTAGGAGGTACGAACACCTCGCACGAGACCAATGTAACTTATAGGAACTGACCGCATAGCCTCGGGTCTCTCGGTTTGAGAGTATGACGATAATTTACAAAAATCACACTTACTTAAAAACAAGCCGTTAAAGGGTGAAAATCCAAACCGGCCCCCATAAGACCCTGTAGGAGGCACGAACACCTCGCACGGGACCAATGTAACTTGTATCTATTGACCACGTAGTCCCGGGTCACCCGATTTGAAAGTATGATGATAATTTCCAAAAATCACACTTAGACTTAAAAACAAGCCGTTAAAGGGAGAAAATCCAAACCGGCCCCGAAACGACCCCGTAGGAGGCACGAACACCTCGCACGGGACCAATGTAAATTGTAGGAACTGATCACGTAGTCCTGGGTCTCCCAATTTGAGAGTATGCAAATAATTTGCAAAAATCACACTTAGACTTAAAAACAAGCCGTTAAAGGGTGAAAACCCAAACCGGCCCCCATACGACCCCGTAGGAGGCACGAAAACCTCGCACGGGACCAATGTAACTTGTAGGAACTGACCGTGTAGTCCCGTGTCTCCCGATTTTAGAGTACGACGATAATTTGCAAAAATCACACTTAGACTTAAAGACAAGCGATTAAAGGGTGAAAATACAAACTAGCCCCCATACGACCCCGTAGGAGGCACGAACACCTCGCACGGGACAAATATAACTTGTAGGAACTGACCGCGTAGTCCCGGGTCTCCTGGTTTGAGAGTATGATGATAATTTGAAAAAATCACACTTAGAATTAAACACAAGTCGTTAAAGGGTAAAAACCCAAACCAGTCCCCAAACGACCCCGTAGGAGGCACGAACACCTCGCACGGGACCAATGTAACTTGTAGGAACTGACCGCGTAGTCCCGGGTCTCCCGATTTGAGAGTATGACGATAATTTACAAAAATCACACTTAGACTTAAAAACAAGACTTTATAAGGTGAAAATCCAAATCGGCCCCTATACGACCCCGTAGGAGGCACGGTCACCTCGCACGGGACCAATGTACCTTGTAGGAACTGACCGCGTAGTCCCTGGTCTCCCGATTTGAGAGTATGACGATAGTTAGAAAAAATCACACTTTGACTTAAAAATCAGCCGTTAAAGGGTGAAAACCCAAACCAGCGCCCAACCGACCCCGTAGGAGGCTCGAACACCTCGCACGGGACCAATGTAACTTGTAGGAACTGACCACGTAGTCCCGGGTCTCCCAATTTGAGAGTATGACGATAATTTACAAAAATCACACTTAGACTTAAAAACAAGCCGTTAAAGGGTATAAATCTAAACCAGCCCCCAAACGACCCCGAAGGAGGCACGAACACCTCCACGGGACCAATGTAACTTGTAGGAACTGACCGCGTAATCTCGGGTCTCCCGATTTGAGAGCATGATGATAATTTGAAAAAATCACACTTAGACTGAAAAATAAGCCGTTAAAGGATGAAAACCCAAACCAGCCCCCATAAGACCCCGTAGGAGGCACGAACACCTTGCATGGGACCAATGTAACTTGTAGGAACTGACCGCGTAGTCCCGGGTCTCCCAATTTGAGAGTATTCTGATAATTTGCAAAAATCACACTTAGACTTAAAAATAAGCAATTAATGGGTGAAACCCCAAACGAGCCCTCAAACGACCCCATAGGAGGCACGAACACCTCGCACGGCACCAATGTAACTGGTAGAAACTGACCGCGTAGTCCCAGGTCTCCCGATTTTAGAGTAAAATAATAATTTACAAAAATCACACTTAGACTAAAAAATAAGCCGTTAAAGGGTGTAAACCCAAACCAGCCCCCAAACGACCCCGTAGGAGGCACGAACACCTCGCACGGGACCAATGTAACTTGTAGAAACTGATTACGTAGTCCCGGGCCTCCCGGTTTGAGAGTATGATGATAATTTGAAAAAATCACACTTAGAATTAAAAACAAGTCGTTAAAGGGTGAAAACCCAAACCAGCCCCCAAACGACCCCGTAGGAGGCACGAACACCTCGCACGAGACCAATGTAACTTATAGGAACTGACCGCATAGCCTCGGGTCTCTCGGTTTGAGAGTATGACGATTATTTACAAAAATCACACTTACTTAAAAACAAGTCGTTAAAGGGTGAAAATCCAAACCGGCCCCCATAAGACCCTGTAGGAGGCACGAACACCTCGCACGGGACCAATGTAACTTGTATCTATTGACCACGTAGTCCCGGGTCACCCGATTTGAAAGTATGATGATAATTTCCAAAAATCACACTTAGACTTAAAAACAAGCCGTTAAAGCGAGAAAATCCAAACCGGCCCCGAAACGACCCCGTAGGAGGCACGAACACCTCGCACGGGACCAATGTAAATTGTAGGAACTGATCACGTAGTCCTGGGTCTCCCAATTTGAGAGTATGTCGATAATTTACAAAAATCACACTTAAACTTAAAAACAAGCCGTTAAAGGGTGAAAACCCAAACCGGCCCCCATACGACCCCGTAGGAGGCACGAAAACCTCGCACGGGACCAATGTAACTTGTAGGAACTGACCGTGTAGTCCCGTGTCTCCCGATTTTAGAGTACGACGATAATTTGCAAAAATCACACTTAGACTTAAAGACAAGCTATTAAAGGGTGAAAACCCAAACTAGCCCCCATACGACCCCGTAGGAGGCACGAACACCTCGCACGGGACCAATATAACTTGTAGGAACTGACCGCGTAATCCCGGGTCTTCCGATTTGAGAGTATGATGATAATTTGCAAAAATCACACTTAGACTTGAAAACAAGCCATTAATGGGTGAAAACCTAAACCAGCCCTCAAACGACCCCGTAGGAGGCACGAATACCTCGCACGGGACCAATGTAACTTGTAGGAACTGACCGCGTAGTCCCAGGCCTCCCGGTTTGAGGGTATGACAATAATTTATAAAAATCACACTTAGACTTAAAAATAATTCGTTGAAGGGTGTAAACCTAAACCAGCCCCCAAACGACCCCGTAGGAGGCACGAACACCTCGCACGGGACCAATGTAACTTGTAGGAACTGACCGCGTAGTCCCGGGTCTCCCGGTTTGAGAGTATGATGATAATTTGAAAAAATCACACTTAGAATTAAACACAAGTCGTTAAAGGGTAAAAACCCAAACCAGTCCCCAAACGACCCCGTAGGAGGCACGAACACCTCGCACGGGACCAATGTAACTTGTAGGAACTGACCGCGTAGTCCCGGGTCTCCCGATTTGAGAGTATGACGATAATTTACAAAAATCACACTTAGACTTAAAAACAAGCCTTTATAAGGTGAAAATCCAAATCGGCCCCCATACGACCCCGTAGGAGGCATGGTCACCTCGCACGGGACCAATGTACCTTGTAGGAACTGACCGCATAGTTCCTGGTCTCCCGATATGAGAGTATGACGATAGTTATAAAAAATCACACTTTGACTTAAAAACCAGCCGTTAAAGGGTGAAAACCCAAACCAGCGCCCAACCGACCTTGTAGGAGGCTCGAACACCTCGCACGGGACCAATGTAACTTGTAGGAACTGACCACGTAGTCCCGGGTCTCCCAATTTGAGAGTATGACGATAATTTACAAAAATCACACTTAGACTTAAAAATAAGCCGTTAAAGGGTGTAAACCGAAACCGGTCCCCAACGACCCTGAAGGAGGCACGAACACCTCCACGGGACCAATGTAACTTGTATCTATTGACCACGTAGTCCCGGGTCACCCGATTTGAAAGTATGATGATAATTTCCAAAAATCACACTTAGACTTAAAAACAAGCCGTTAAAGGGAGAAAATCCAAACCGGCCCCAAAACGACCCCGTAGGAGGCACGAACACCTCGCACGGGACCAATGTAAATTTTAGGAACTGATCACGTAGTCCTGGGTCTCCCAATTTGAGAGTACGTCGATAATTTGCAAAAATCACACTTAGACTTAAAAACAAGCCGTTAAAGGGTGAAAACCCAAACCGGCCCCCATACGACCCCGTAGGAGGCACGAAAACCTCGCACGGGACCAATGTAACTTGTTGGAACTGACCGCGTAGTCCCGTGTCTCCTGATTTTAGAGTACGACGATAATTTGCAAAAATCACACTTAGACTTAAAGACAAGATATTAAAGGGTGAAAACCCAAACTAGCCCCCATACGACCCCGTAGGAGGCACGAACACCTCGCACGGGACTAATATAACTTGTAGGAACTGACCGCGTAATCCTGGGTCTTCCGATTTGAGAGTATGATGATAATTTGCAAAAATCACACTTAGACTTGAAAACAAGCCATTAATGGGTGAAAACCCAAACCAGCCCTCAAACGACCCCGTAGGAGGCACGAACACCTCGCACGGGACCAATGTAACTTGTAGGAACTGACCGCGTACTCCCAGGCCTCCCGGTTTGAGAGTATGACAATAATTTATAAAAATCACACTTAGAATTAAAAATAATCCGTTGAAGGGTGTAAACCTAAACCAGCGCCCAACCGACCCCGTAGGAGGCTCGAACACCTCGCACGGGACCAATGTAACTTGTAGGAACTGACCACGTACTCCCGGGTCTCCCAATTTGAGAGTATGACGATAATTTACAAAAATCACACTTAGACTTAAAAACAAGCCGTTAAAGGGTGTAAACCTAAACCAACCCCCAAACGACCCCGAAGGAGGCACGAACACCTCGCACGGGACCAATGTAACTTGTAAGAACTGACCGCGTAGTCCCGGGTGTCCCGATTTGAGAGTATGACGATAATTTATAAAAATCACCCTTAGACTTAAAAACAAGCCTTTATAGGGTGAAAATCCAAATCGGCCCCCATACGACCCCGTAGCAGGCACGAACTGCTCGCACGGGACCAGTGTAACTTGTAGGAACTGACCGCGTAGTCCCGGGTCTACCGATTTGAGAGTACGAAGATAATTTGTAAAAATCACACTTAGACTTAAAGACAAGCCGTTAAAGGGTGAAAACCCAAACCAGCCCCGATACGACCCCGTAGGAGGCACGAACACCTCGCACGGGACCAATGTAACTTTTAGGAACTGTCCGCGTAGTCCCGGGTCTACCGATTTGAGAGTACGACGATAATTTACGAAAATCACACTTAGACTTAAAAACAAGCCATTAAAGGGTGAAAACCCAAACCAAACCCCAAACGACCCCATAAGAGGCACAAACACCTCGCGCGGGACTAATGTAACTCTTAGGAACTGATCGCGTAGACCCGGGTCTCCTGGTTTAAGAGTATGACGATAATTTGCAAAAATCACACTTAGACGGAAAAACAAGCCGTTAAAGAATGAAAACCCAAACCAGCCCCCATACGACCCCGTAGGAGGCACGAACACCTTGCATGGGACCAATGTAACTTGTAGGAACTGACCACGTAGTCCGGGGTCTCCCTATTTGAGAGTATGATGATAATTTGCAAAAACCACACTTAGACTAAAAAATAAGCCATTAATGGGTGAAAACCCAAACGAGCCCTGAAACGACCCCGTAGGAGGCACGAACACCTTGCATGGGACCAATGTCACTTGTAGGAACTGACTGCGTAATACCGGGTCTCCCGATTTGAGAGTATGATAATAATTTACAAAAATCACACTTAGACTTAAAAACAAGCCGTTAAAGGGTTTAAACCCAAACCAGCCACCAAACGACCCCGTAGGAGGCACGAACACCTCGTACGGGACCAATGTAAGTTGTAGAAACAGACTACGTTGTCCAGGGTCTCCCGATTTGAGAGTATGATGATAATTTGCAAAAATAACACTTTAAATTAAAAACAAGCCGTTAAAGGGTGAAAAGCCAAACCAACCCCCAAACGACCCCGTAGGAGGCACGAACACCTCGCACGGGACCAATGTAACTTGTAGGAACTGACCGCATAGTCTCGGGTCTCTCTATTTGAGAGTATGACGATAATTTATAAAAATCACACTTACTTAAAAACAAGCCGTTAAAGGGTGAAAATCCAAACCGGCCCCCATACGACCCCGTAGGAGGCACGAACACCTCGCATGGGACCAATGTAACTTGTAGCTACAGACCACGTAGTCCCAGGTCTCCGGATTTGAAAGTATGATGATAATTTGCAAAAATCACACTTAGACTTAAAAACAAGCCGTTAAAGGGTGAAAACCTAAACCGGCCCCCAAACGACCCCGTAGGAGGCACGAACACCTCGCACGGGACCAATGTAACTTGTATGAACGGACCACATAGTTCTGGGTCTCCCAATTTGAGAGTATGACGATAATTTGGGAAAAGCACACTTAGACTTAAAAATAAGCAGTCAAAGGATGAAACCCCAAATCGGCCCCCATACGACCCCGTAGGAGGCATTAACACCTCGCAAGGGACCAATGTAACTTATAGAAACTGATCGCGTAGTCCGGGATCTCCTGGTTTGAGAGTATGACGCTAATTTGCTAAAATCACACTTTGACTTAAAAATAAGCCGTTAAAGGGTGAAAACCCAAACCAACCCCCATACGACCCCATTGGAGGCACGAACACCTAGCACGGGACCAATGTAACTTATAGGAACTGACCGCGGAGTCCTGGGTCTCGCGGTTTGAGAGTATGACGAAAATTAGCACAAATCACACTTATACTTAAAAATAAGCCGTTAAAGGGTGAAAACCCAAACCAACCCCCAAACGACCCTGTAGGATGCACGAATACCTCTCATGGGACCAATGTAACTTGTAGGAACTGACCGCGTAGTCCCGGGTCTCCCGATTTTAGAGTACGACGATAATTTGCAAAAATAACACTTAGACTTAAAGACAAGCTATTAAAGGGTGAAAACCCAAACTAGCCCCCATACGACCCCGTAGGAGGCAGGAACACCTCTCACGGGACCAATATAACTTGTAGGAACTGACCGCGTAGTCCCGGGTCTCTCGGTTTGAGATTATGACGATAATTTGCAAAAATCACACTTAGACTTAAAAACAAGTCGTTAAAGGGTGAAAACCCAAACCAGCCCCCATAAGACCCCGTAGGAGGCACGAACACCTTGCATGGGACCAATGTAACTTGTAGGAACTGACCGCGTAGTCCTGGGTCTCCCAATTTGAGAGTATGATGATAATTTGCAAATATCACACTTAGACTTAAAAACAAGCAATTAATGGGTGAAAACCCAAACGAGCCCTCAAACGACCCCGTAGGAGGCACGAACACCTCGCACGGGACCAACGTAACTTGTAGAAACTGACCGCGTAGTCCTAGGTCTCCCGATTTTAGAGTATAATAATAATTTACAAAAATCACACTTAGACTAAAAAACAAGTCGTTAAAGGGTGTAAACCCAAACCAGCCCCCAAACGACCCTGTAGGATGCACGAATACCTCGCATGGGACCAATGTAACTTGTAGGAATAGACCGCGTAGTCCCGGGTCTCCCGATTTTGGAGTACGACGATAATTTGCAAAAATCACACTTAGACTTAAAGACAAGCTATTAAAGGGTGAAAACCCAAACTAGCCCCCATACGACCCCGTAGGAGGCACGAACACCTCTCACGGGACCAATATAACTTGTAGGAACTGACCGCGTAGTCCCGGGTCTCTCGGTTTGAGATTATGACGATAATTTGCAAAAATCACACTTAGACTTAAAAACAAGTCGTTAAAGGGTGAAAAACCAAACCAGCCCCCGTACGACCCCATAGGAGGCACAAACACCTTGCATGAGACCAATGTAACTTGTAGGAACCGATCGCGTAATCCCGGGTCTCCCGATTTGAGAGTATGATTATAATTTTTAAAAATCACAGTTACACTTTAAAACAACCCATTAATGGGTGAAAACTCAAACCAGCCCTCAAACGACCCCGTAGGAGGCACGACCACCTCGCACGGGACTAATGTAACTTGTGGGAACTGATCGCGTAGTCCCGGGCCTCTCGGTTTGAGAGTATGACAATAATTTACAAAAATCACACTTAGACTTAAAAACAAGCCGTTAAAGGGTGTAAACATAAATCAGCCCCCAAATGACCACGTAGGAGGCACGAACACCTTGCACAGGACCAATGTAACTTGTAGGAACTTACCGCGTAGTCCCGGGTCTCCCGGTTTGAGAGTTAGATGGTAATTTGCAAAAATCACACTTAGAATTAAAAATAAGCCGTTAAAGGGTGAAAACCCAAATCAGCCCCCAAATGACCCTGTAGGAGGCACGAACACCTCGCACGGGACCAATGTAACTTGTAGGAACTGACCGCGTAGTCCCGGGTCTCACGATTTGAGAGTATGATGATAATTTACAAAAATCACACTTAGACTTAAAAACAAGCCGTTAAGGGGTGAAAACCCAAACCGGCCCCCAAACGACCCCGTAGGAGGCACGAACACCTCGCACGGGACCAATGTAACTTGTAAGAACTGACCACGTAGTTCTTGGTCTCCCAATTTTAGAGTATGACGATAATTTGCAAAAATCACACTTAGACTTAAAAACAAGCCGTCAAAGGGTGAAAACCCAAATCGGCCCCCATACGACCCCGTAGGAGGCATGAACACCTCGCACGGGACCAATGTAACTTATAGGAACTGACCGCGTAGTTCGGGGTCTCCCGGTTTGAGAGTATGACGATATGTTGTAAAAATACACTTAGACTTAAAAATAAGTTGTTAAAGGGTGAAAACCCAAACCAGCCCCCATACGACCCCATTGGAGGCACGAACACCTAGCACGGGACCAATGTAACTTATAGGAACTGACCGCGTAATCCTGGGTCTCGCGGTTTGAGAGTATGACGATAATTTGCACAAATCACACTTATACATAAAAATAAGCCGTTAAAGGGTGAAAACCCAAACCAGCCCCCAAACGACCCTGTAGGATGCACGAATACCTCGCATGGGACCAATGTAACTTGTAGGAACTGACCGCGTAGTCCCGTGTCTCCCGATTTTAGAGTACGACGATAATTTGCAAAAATCACACTTAGACTTAAAGACAAGCTATTAAAGGGTGAAAACCCAAACTAGCCCCCATACGACCCCGTAGGAGGCACGAACACCTCGCACGGGACCAAAATAACTTGTAGGAACTGACCCCATAGTCCCGGGTCTCTCGGTTTGAGATTATGATGATAATTTGAAAAAATCACACTTAGACTTAAAAACAAGTCGTTAAAGGGTGAAAACCTAAACCAGTCCCCATACGACCCCGTAGGAGGCACAAACACCTTGCATGGGACCAATGTAACTTGTAGGAACTGACCGCGTAATCCCGGGTCTCCCGATTTGAGAGTATGATTATAATTTTTAAAAATCACACTTAGACTTTAAAATAACCCATTAATGGGTGAAAACTCAAATCAGCCCTCAAACAACCCCGTAGGAGGCATTAACACCTCGCACGGGACCAATGTAACTTGTGGGAACTGATCGCGTAGTCCCGGGCCTCTCGGTTTGAGAGTGTGACTATAATTTATAAAAATCACACTTAAACTTAAAAACAAGCCGTTAAAGGGTGTAAACCTAAATCAGCCCCCAAACGACCCCGTAGGAAGCACGAACACCTTGCACAGGACCAATGTAACTTGTAGGAACTCACCGCGTAGTCCCGGGTCTCCCGTTTTGAGAGTTAGATGGTAATTTGAAAAAATCACACTTAAAATTAAAAATAAGCCGTTAAAGGGTGAAAACCCAAACCAGCCCCCAAATGACCCCGTAGGAGGCACGAACACCTCGTGCGGGACCAATGAAACTTGTAGGAACTGACCGCGTAGTCCCGGGTCTCACGATTTGAGAGTATGATGATAATTTATAAAAATCGCACTTAGACTTAAAGACAAGCCGTTAAAGGGTGAAAATCTAAATCGACCCCCATATGACCCCGTAGGAGGCACGAACACCTCGCACGGGACCAATGTAACTTGTAGGAACTGACCCCGTAGTCCCGGGTCTCCCGATTTGAGAGTACGATGATAATTTGCAAAAATCACACTTAGATTTAAAAATAAGCCGTTAAAGGGTGAAAACCCAAACCAGCCCCCAAATGACCCCGTAGGAGGCTCGAACACCTCGCACAGGACCAATGTAACTTGTAGGAACTGACCTCGTAGTCCTAGGTCTCCCAATTTGAGAGTATGATGATAATTGCTAAAAATCACACTTAGACTTAAAAACAAGTGGTTAAAGGGTGAAAACCCAAACCAGCCCCAATACGACCCCGTAGGAGGCACGAACACCTCGCACGGGACCAATGTAACTTTTAGGAACTGACCGCGTAGTCCCGGGTCTCTCGACTTGAGAGTACGATGATTATTTGCAAAAATTACACTTATACTTAAAGACTAGCCGTTAAAGGGTGAAAACCCAAACCAGCCCCCAAACGATCCCGTAGGAGGCACGAACACCTCGCATGGGACCAATGTAACTTGTAAGAACTGACCTTGTAGTCCCGGGTCTCTCGGTTTGAGAGTATGACGATAATTTACAAAAATCACACTTAGACTTAAAAACAACCCTTTATAGGGTGAAAATCCAAACCGGCCCCCATACGACCCCGTAGGAGGCACGAACACCTCGCACGGGACCAATGTAACCTGTAGGAACTGACCGCGTAGTGACAGGTCTCCCGATTTGAGAGTATGACGATAGTTTGCAAAAATCACACTTAGACTTAAAAACAAGCCGTTAAAGGGTGAAAACCCAAAACAGCCCCCCAAACGACCCCGTAGGAGGCTCGAACAGCTCGCACGGGACCAATGTAACTTGTAGGAACTGACCACGTAGTCCTGGGTCTCCCAATTTGAGAGTATGACGATAATTTGCAAAAATCACACTTAGACTTAAAAATAAGTCGTTAAAGGGTGAAAACCCAAACCGGCCCCCAAACGACCCCGTAGGAGGCACGAACACCTCGCACGGGACCAATGTAACTCTTACGAACTCACCCCGTAGTCTCGGTTCTCCCGATTTTAGATATGAAGATAATTTGCAAAAATCACACTTAGAATTAAAAACAAGTCGTTAAAGGGTGAAAACCCAAACCAGCCCCCAAACGACTCCGTAGGAGGCACGAACACCTCGCACGGGACCAATGTAACTCTTACGAACTGACCCCGTAGTCTCGGTTCTCCCGATTTGAGATATGACGATAATTTACAAAAATCACACTTAAAATTAAAAATAAGCCATTAAAGCGTGAAAACCCAAACCAGCCTCCAAACGACCCCGTAGGAGGCACGAACACGTCGTACGGGACCAATGTAAATTGTAGGCACTGACCGCGTGGTCCCGGTTCTCCTAATTTGAGAGTATGACGATAATTTAAGAAAGTCACACTTAGACTGAAAAATAAGCCGTTAAAGGGTGAAAATCGAAATCGGCCCCCATACGACCCCGTCGGAGGCACAAACACCTCGCACGGGACCTATGTAACTTGTAGGAACTGACCGCGTAGTCGCGAGTCTCCCGATTTGAGAGTATGACGATAATTTGCAAAAATCACACTTATACTTAAAAATAAGCCGTTAAAGGGTGAAAACCCAAACCAGCCCCCGTACGACCCCGTAAGAGGCACGAACACCTTGCAGGGGACCAATGTAACTTGCAGGAACAAACCGCGTAGTCCCGGGTCTCCCGGTTTGAGAGGATGATGATAATTTGCAAAAATCACACTTAGACTTAAAAACAAGCCATTAATGGGTGAAAACCCAAACCAGCCCTCAAACGACCCCGTAGGAGGCACGAACACCTCACACGCGACCAATGTAACTTGTAGGAACTGACCGCGTAGTCCCGAGTCTCCCGGTTTAAGAGTATGATAATAATTCACAAAAATCACACTTAGACTTAAAAACAAGTCGTTAAAGGGTGAAAACCCAAGCCAGCCCCCAAACGACCCCGTAGGAGGCACGAACACCTCGCACGGGACCAATGTAACTTGTAGGAACTGACCGCGTAGTCCCGGGTCTCCCGGTTTGAGAGTATGACGATAATTTGCAAATATCACACTTAGACTTAAAAACAAGCCGTTAAAGGGTGAAAACCCAAACCACCCCCGTACGACCCCGTAGGAGGCACGAATACCTTGCAGGGGACCAATGTAACTTGTAGGAACTGACTGTGTAGTCTCGGGTCTCCCGATTTGAGAGTATGGCGATAATTTTCAAAAATCACATTTAGACTTAAAAATAAGCCATTAATGGGTGAAAACCCAAACCAACCCTGAAACGACCCCGTAGGAGGTACGAACACCACGCACGGGACCAATGTAACTTTTAGCAACTGACCGCGTAGTCTCGGGTCTCTCGACTTGAGAGTACGATGATAATTTGCAAAAATCACACTTATACTTAAAGACAAGCCGTTAAAGGGTGAAAACCCAAACCATCCCCTAAACGACCACGTAGGAGGCATGAACAGCTCGCACGGGACCAATGTAACGTGTAGGAACTGACCGCGAGTCCCGGGTCTCTCGATTTGAGAGTACGACGATAATTTGCAAAAACCACTCTTAGACTTAAAGACAAGCCGTTAAAGGGTGAAAACCCAAACCAGCTCCCATTCCACCCCGTAGGGGGCATGAACACCTCGCACGGGACCAATGTAACTTGTAGGAAGTGACCGCGTAGTCCCGGGTCTCCTGGTTTGAGAGTATGACGATAATTTTTAAAAATCACAGCTAGACTTAAAAACAAGTCGTTAAAGGGTGAAAACCCAAACCAACCCCCATACGACCCTGTAGGAGGCGCGAACACCTTGCACGGGACCAATGTAACTTGTAGGATCTGACCGCGTAGTTCCGGGTCTCCCGATTTGAGGGTATGACGATAATTTGTAAAAATCACACTTAGACTTAAAAATAAGCCATTAATGGGAGAAAACCCAATCGAGCCCTCAAACGACCCCGTAGGAGGCACGAACACCTCGCATGGGACCAATGTAACTTGTAGGAACTGACCGCATAGTCCCAGGTCACCCGGTTTGAGAGTATGACAATAATTTACAAAAGTCACACTTAGACTTAAAAACAAGCCGTTAAAGGGTGTAAACCCAAACCAGCCCCCAAACGAGCCCGTAGGAGGCATGAACACCGCGCACGGGACCAATGTAACTTGTAGGAACTGACCGCGTAGTCCCGGGTCTCCCGGTTTGAGAGTATGATGATAATTTGCAAAAATCACACTTAGAATTAAAAACAAGCCATTAAAGGTTGAAAACTCAAACCAGCCCACAAACGACCCCGTAGGAGGCACGAACACCTCGCACGGGACCAATGTAACTTGTAGGAACTGACCGCATAGTCCCGGGTCTCTCGATTTGAGAGTATCACAATAATTTACAAATATAACCCTTACTTAAAAACAAGCCGTTAAAGGGTGAAAATCCAAATCGGCACCCATACGAACTCGTAGGAGGCGCAAACACCTCGCACGGGACCAATGTAACTTGTAGGAACTGACCGCGTAGTCCCGGGTCTCCCGATTTGAGAGTATGACGATAATTTGCAAAAATCATACTTAAACTTAAAAATATGCCGTAAAAGGGTGAAAACCCAAACCAGCCCCCATACGACCCCATAGGAGGAACGAACACCTCGCACGGGACCAATGTAACTTGTAGGAACTGACCACGTAGTCCTAGGTCTCCCAATTTCAGAGTATGATGATAATTTGCAAAAATCATAGTTAGACTTAAAAACAAGTCGTTAAAAGGTGAAAACCCAAACCGGCCCCCATACAACCCCGTAGGAGGCACGAACACCTCGCACGGGACCAATGTAACTTGTAGGAACTGATCGCGTAGTCCAGGGTCTCCCAGTTTGAGAGTATGACGATAATTTGCAAAAATCACATTTAGACTTAAAAACAAGCCGTTAAAGGGTTAAAACCCAAACCATCCCCCATACGACCCCATAGGAGGCACGAACACCAAGCATGGGACCAATGTAACTTGTAGAAACTGATCGCGTAGTCCCGGATCTCCCGATTTGAGAGTACGACGATAATTTTCAAAAAAACACATAGAATTAAAAACAAGCCGTTAAACGGTGAAAACCCAAACGACCCCGTAGGAGGCACGAACACTTCGCACGGGACCAATGTAACTTGTATGAACTGACCGCGTAGTCCCGGGTCTTCCGGTTTGACAGTATGACGATAATTTGCAAAAATCACACTTAGAATTAAAAATAAGCCGTTAAAGGGTGAAAACCTAAACCAGCCCCCATACGACCCCGTAGGAGGCGCGAACACCTCGCATGGGACCCATGTAACTTGTAGGAACTGATCACGTAGTCCCGGGTCTTCCAGTTTGAGAGTTTTACGATAATTTGCAAAAATCACACTTAGACTTAAAAACAAGCCATTAAAGGGTGAAAACCCAAACCAGCCCCTGTACGACCCCGTAGGAGGCACGAACACCTTGCAGGGGACCAATGTAACTTATAGGAACTGACCGCGTAGTCCCGGGTCTCTCGATTTGAGAGTATGATTATAATTTTCAAACACTTAGACTTAAAAACAAGCCATTAATGGGTGAAAACCCAAACCAGCACTCAAACGACCCCGTAGGAGGCACAAACACCTCGCACGGGACCAATGTAACTTGTAGGAACTGATCGCGTAGTCCCGAGCCTCCCAGTTTAAGAGTATGACAATAATTTACTAAAATCACACTTAGACTTAAAAACAAGTCGTTAAAGGGTGTAAACCTAAACCAGCCCCTAAGCGATCCCGTAGGAGGCACGAACACCTCGCACGGGACCAATGTAACACTTACGAACTGACCCCGTAGTCTTGGTTCTCCCGATTTGAGATATGACGATAATTTACAAAAGTCACACTTAGAATTAAAAATATGCCGTTAAAGGGTGAAAATCCAAGCCAGCCCCCAAACGACCCCGTAGGAGGCACGAACATCTCGCACGGGACCAATGTAACTTGTAGGAACTGACCGCGTGGTCCCGGGTCTCCCGGTTTGAAAGTAAGACAATAATTTAAGAAAATCATACTTAGACTTAAAAATAAGCCGTTAAAGGGTGAAAATCCAATTCGGCCCCCATACGACCCCGTAGGAGGCACGAACACCTCGCACGGGACCAATGTAGCTTGTAGGAACTGACCGCGTAGTTCCAAGTCTCCCGATTTGAGAGTATGACGATAATTAGCAAAAATAACACTTAATCTTAAAAACAAGCCGTTAAAGGGAGAAAACCCAAACCAACCCCCAAACGACCCTGTAGGAGGCACGAACACCTCGCATGGGACCAATGTAACTTGTAGGAACTGACCGCGTAGTCTCGGGTCTCCCGGTTTAAGAGTATGACAATAATTTACAAAAATAACACTTAGACTTAAAAACAAGTCGTTAAAGGGTGTAAACCTAAACCAACCCCCAAATGACCCCGTAGGACGCACGAACACCTAACGCGGGACCAATGTAACTTGTAGGAACTGACCGCGTAGTCCTGGGTCTCCCGGTTTGAGAGTATGATGATAATTTGTAAAAATCACACTTAGACTTAAAAATAAGCCGTTAAGGGGTGAAAACCCAAACCAGCACCCATACGACCCCGTAGGAGGCACGAACACCTCGCATGGCAAAAATGAAACTTGTAGGAACTGATCGCGTAGTCCCGGGTCTCCCGATTTGAGAGTATGACGGTAATTTGCAAAAATTACACTTAGACTTAAAAATAAGCCGTTCAAGGGTGAAAACCCAAACAAGCCCCCGTACGACCCCGTAGGAGGCACGAACACCTTGTAGGGGACCAATGTAACTGGTAGGAACTGACCGCGTCCTGATTTGAGAGTATGATGATAATTTTCAAAAATCACACTTAAACTTAAAAACAAGCCATTAATGGGTGAAAACCCAAACCAGTCCCCAAACGACCCCGTAGGAGGCACGAACACCTTGCACATGACCAATGTAACTTATAGGAACTCACCGCATAGTCCCGGGTCTCCCGGTTTGAGAGTTAGATGGTAATTTGAAAGAATCACACTTAGAATTAAAAATAAGCCGTTAAAGGGTGAAAACCCAAACAAGCCCTCAAACGACCCCGGGGGAGGCACGAACACCTCGCACGGGACCAATGTAACTTGTAGGAACTGATCGCGTAGTCCCGGGACTCCCGGTTTAAGAGTATGACAATAATTTATAAAAATCAAACTTAGATTTAAAAACAAGTCGTTAAAGGGTGTAAACCTAAACCAGACCCCAAACGACCCCGTAGGAGGCACGAACACCTCGCACGGGACCAATGTAACTCTTACGAACTGACCCCGTAGTCTTGGTTCTCCCGATTTGAGATATGACGATAATTTGCAAAAATCACACTTAGAATTAAAAATAAGCCGTTGAAGGGTGAAAACTCAAACCAGCCACCAAACGACCCCGTAGGAGGCACGAACACCTCGCACGGGACCAATGTAACTCTTACGAACTCACCCCGTAGTCTCGGTTCTCCCGATTTTAGATATGAAGATAATTTGCAAAAATCACACTTAGAATTAAAAACAAGTCGTTAAAGGGTGAAAACCCAAACCAGCCCCCAAACGACCCCGTAGGAGGCACGAACACCTCGCACGGGACCAATGTAACTTGTAGGAACTGACCGCGTGGTCTCGGGTCTCCCAGTTTGAGAGTATGACGATAATTTAATAAAATCAAACTTAGACTTAAAAATAAGCCGTTAAAGGGTGAAAATCCAAATCGGCACCCATCCGACCCCATAGGAGGCCCGAACACCTCGCACGGGACCAATGTAACTTGTAAGAACTGACCGCATAGTCCCAGGTCTCCCTATTTGAGAGTATGACGATAATTTGCAAAAATCACAATTAAATTTAAAAATAAGCCGTTAAAGGCTGAAAAACCAAACCAGCCCCCATACGACCCCATAGGAGGCACGACCACCTAGCATGGGACCAATGTAACTTGTAGGAACTGACCGCGTAGTCCCGGGTCTCCCGATTTGAGAGTACGACGATAATTTTAAAAAAAACACTTAGAATTAAAAACAAGCCGTTAAAGGGTGAAAACCCAAACCAGTCCCCAAACGACCCCGTAGGAGGCACGAACACCTCGCACGGGACCAATGTAACTTGTAGGAACTGATCGCGTAGTCCCGGGTCTCTCGGTTTGAGAGTATGACGATAATTTGCAAAAATCACACTTAGACTTAAAAATAAGCCGTTAAAGGGTGAAAACCTAAACTAGGCCCCATACGACCCCGTAGGAGGCACGAACACCTCGCATGGGACCAATGTATCTTGTAGGAACTGATCGCGTAGTCCCGGGTCTCCCGATTTGAGAGTATGATGATAATTTGAAAAAATCACACTTAGACTTAAAAACAAGCCGTTAAAGGGTGAAAACCCAAACCAGCCCCCATACGACCCCGTAGGAGGCACGAACACCTTGTAGGGGACCAATGTAACTATTAGGAACTGACCGCATAGTCCCGGGTCTCCCGATTTGAGAGTATGATTATAATTTTCAGACACTTACACTTAAAAACAAGCCATTAATGGGTGAAAACACAAACCAGCACTCAAATGACCCCGTAGGAGGCACAATCACCTCGCACGGGACCAATGTAACTTGTAGGAGCTGACCGCGTAGTCCCGAGTCTCCCGATTTGAGAGTATAACAATAATTTACAAAAATCACACTTAGACTTAAAAATAAGTCGTTAAAGGGTGTAAACCCAAACCACCCCCCAAACGACCCCGTAGGAGGAACGAACACCTCGCACGGGACCAATGTAACTCTTACGTACTGACCCCGTAGTCTCGGTTCTCCCAATTTGAGATATGAGGATAATTTACAAAAAGCACACTTAGAATTAAAAATAAGCCATTAAAGCGTGAAAACCCAAACCAACCTCCAAACGACCCCGTAGGAGGCACGAACACGTCGCATGGGACCAATGTAAATTGTAGGCACTGACCGCGTGGTCCCGGTTCTCCTAATTTGAGAGTATGACGATAATTTAAGAAAGTCACACTTAGACTGAAAAACAAGCCGTTAAAGGGTGAAAATCGAAATCGGCCCCCATACGACCCCGTAGGAGGCACGAACACCTCGCACGGGACCAATGTAGCTTGTAGGAACTGACCGCGTAGTCCCGGGTCTCCCGATTTGAGAGTATGACGATAATTTGCAAAAATCACACTTAAACTTAAAAATAAGTCGTTAAAGGGTGAAAACCCAAACGAGCCCCCAAACGACCTCGTAGGAGGCACGAACACCTCGCACGGGACCAATGTAACTTATAGGAACTGATCGCGTTGTCTCGGGTCTCCCGATTTAAGAGTATGACAATAATTTATAAAAATCACACTTAGACTTAAAAATAAGTCGTTAAAGTGTGTAAACCTAAACCAGCCCCGAAACGACCCCGTAGGAGGCACGAACACCTCGCACGGGACCAATGTAACTCGTAGGACTTGACCGCGTAGTCCCGGGTCTCTTGTTTTGAGAATATGATGATAATTTGCAAAAATCACACTTAAACTTAAAAATAAGTCGTTAAGGGGTGAAAACCCAAACCCGCCCCCATACGACCCCGTAGAAGGCACGAACACCTTGCATGGGACCAATGTAACTCGTAGGAACTGATCGCGTAGTCCCGGGTCTCCCAGTTTGAGAGTATGATGATAATTTGCAAAAATAACACTTAAACTTAAAAACAAGCCGTTAAAGGGTGAAAGCCCAAAATAGCCCCCGTACGACCCCGTAGGAGGCACGAACACCTTGTAGGGGACAACTGTAACTTGTAGGAACTGACCGCGTCCCAATTTGAGAGTATGTTGATAATTTTCAAAAATCACACTTAGACTTAAAAACAAGCCATTAATGGGTGAAAACCCAAACCAGCCCTCAAACGACCCCGTAGGAGGCACGAACACCTCGCACGGGACCAATGTAACTTGTAGGAACTGATCGCGTAGTCCCGAGTCTCTCGATTTAAGAGTATGACAATAATTTACCAAAATCACACTTAGACTTAAAAATAAATCGTTAAAGGCTGTAAACCTAAACCAGCCCCCAAACGACCCCGTAGGAGGCACGAACACCTCGTACGGGACCAATGTAACTCTTACGAACTGACCCCGTAGTCTCGGTTCTCCCGATTTGAGATATGACGATAACTTGCAAAAATCACACTTCTAATTAAAAATAAGCCGTTAAAGAGTGAAAACTCAAACCAGCCCCCAAACGACCCTGTAGGAGGCACGAACACCTCGCACGGGACCAATGTAAATCTTACGAACTCACCCCGTAGTCTCGGTTCTCCCGATTTTAGATTTGACGATAATTTGCAAAAATCACACTTAGAAATAAAAACAAGTCGTTAAAAGGTGAAAACCCAAACCAGCCCCCAAACGACCCCGTAGGAGGCACGAACACCTCGCACGGGACCAATGTAACTTGTAGGAACTGACCGCGTGGTCGCGGGTCTCCCGGTTTGAGTGTATGATGATAATTTAAGAAAATCAAACTTAGACTTAAAAACAAGCCGTTAAAGGGTGAAAATCCAAATCGGCACCCATACGAACTCGTAGGAGGCGCAAACACCTCGCACGGGACCAATGTAACTTGTAGGAACTGAACGCGTAGTCCCGGGTCTCCCGATTTGAGAGTATGATGATAATTTGTAAAAATCACACTTAAACTTAAAAATATGCCGTAAAAGGGCGAAAACCCAAACCAGCCCCCATACGACCCCATAGGAGGTACGAACACCTAGCATGGGACCAATGTAACTTGTAGGAACTGACCGCGTAGTCCCGGGTCTCCAGATTTGAGAGTACGATGGTAATTTTCAAGAAAAACACTTAGAATTAAAAACAAGCCGTTAATTCGTGAAAACCCAAACCAGTCCCCAAACAACCCCATAGGAGGCACGAACACCTCGCACGGGACAATTGTAACTTGTATGCACTGACCGCGTAGTCCCGGGTCTCCCGGTTTGAGAGTATGACAATAATTTGCAAAAATCACACTTAGACTTAAAAATAAGCCGTTAAAGGGTGAAAACCCAAACCAGCCCCCATAAGACCTCGTAGGAGGCACGAACACCTTGCATGGGACCAATGTAACTTGTAGGAACTGACCGCGTAGTCCCGGGTCTCCCAATTTGAGAGTATGCTGATAATTTGCAAAAATCACACTTAGACTTAAAAATAAGCAATTAATGGGTGAAACCCCAAACGAGCCCTCAAACGACCCCATAGGAGGCACGAACACCTCGCACGGGACCAATGTAACTTGTAGGAACTGACCGCGTAGTCACAGGTCTCCCGGTTTGAGAGTATGATGATAATTTGCTAAAATCACACTTAGAATTAAAAACAAGCTGTTAAAGGGTGAAAACCCAAACTAGCCCCCGTACGACCCCGTAGGAGCCACGAACACCTTGCTGGGGACCAATGTAACTTGTAGGAACTAACCACGTCCCGATTTGAGAGAATGATGATAATTTTCAAAAATCACACTTAGACTTAAAAACAAGCCATTAATGGGTGAAAACCCAAACCAGCCCTCAAACGACCCCGTAGGAGGTACGAACACCTCGCACGGGACCAATGTAACTTGTAGGAACTGATCGCGTAGTCCCGGGTCTCCCGGTTTAAAAGTATGACAATAATTTACAAAAATCACACTTAGACTTTAAAACAAGTCGTTAAAGGGTGTAAACCTAAACCAGCCCCCAAACGACCCCGTAGAACGCACGAACACCTCGCACGGGACCAATGTAACTCTTACGAACTGACCCCGTAGTCTCGGTTCTCCCGATTTGAGATATGACGATAATTTACAAAAATCACACTTAGAATTAAAAATAAGCCGGTAAAGGGTGAAAACCCAAACCAGCCCCCAAACGACCCCGTAGGAGGCACGAACACCTCGCACGGGACCAATGTAACTTGTATGAACTGACCGGGTGGTCCCGGGTCTCCTGATTAGAGAGTATGACGATAATTTAAGAAAATCACACTAAGACTTAAAAATAAGCCGTTAAAGGCTAAAAATCCAAATCGGTCCCCATACGACCCCGTAGGAGGCACGAACACCTCGCACGGGACCAATGTAACTTGTAGGAACTGACCGCGTAGTCCCGGGTCTCCCGATTTGAGAGTATGACGATAATTAGCAAAAATCACACCTAAACTTAAAAACAAGCCGTTAAAGGGTGAAAACCCAAACCAGCCCCCAAACGACCCCGTAGGAGGCTCGAACACCTCGTACGGGACCAATGTAACTTGTAGGGACTGACCACGTAGTCCTGGGTCTCCCAATTTGAGAGAATGACGATAATTTGCAATACGACCCCGTAGGAGGCACGAACACCTCGCACGGGACAAATGTAACATGTAGGAACTGACCGCGTAGTACCGGATCTCTTTCTTTGAGAGTATGATGATATATTGTAAAAATCACACTTAGACTTAAAAACAAGCCATTAAAGGGTGAAAACCCAAACCGGCCCCCATACGACCCCGTAGGAGGCACGAGCACCTCGCACAGGACCAATGTAACTTGTCAGAACTGACCTCGTAGTCCCGGGTCTCCCGATTTGAGAGTGTGATGATAATTTGCAAAAATCACATTTAGACTTAAAAACAAGCCGTTAAAGGGTGAAAACCTATTCCAACCCCCATACGACCCCGTAGGAGGCACGAACACCTTGCACGGGACCAATGTAACTTGTAGGAACTGACCGCGTAGTCCCGGGTCTCCTGGTTTGAGAGTATGATGATAATTTGCAAAAATCACACTTATATTTAAAATAAGTTGTTAAAGGGTGAAAACCTAAACCAGGCCCAAAACGACCCCGTAGGAGGCAAGAACACCTCGCACGGGACCGATGTAACTTGTAAGAACTAACCGCGTAGTCCCGATTCTCCCGGTTTTAGAGTATGACGATAATTTGCAAAAATTACACTTTGACTTAAAAATAAGCCATTAAATGGTGTAAACCCAAACCATCCCCCAAACGACACTGTAGGAGGCACGAACACCTCGCACGGGACCAAT
Organism: Sambucus nigra; assembly: GCA_949130495.1. NCBI lineage: Eukaryota > Viridiplantae > Streptophyta > Magnoliopsida > Dipsacales > Adoxaceae > Sambucus > Sambucus nigra. Next base: position 680,286,324 of record OX422215.1, read on the forward strand.
GTAACTTGTAGGAACTGACCGCGTAGTCACAGGTCTCCCGGTTTGAGAGTATGATGATAATTTGCTAAAATCACACTTAGAATTAAAAACAAGCCGTTAAAGGGTGAAAACCCAAACCAGCCGCCAAACGACCCTGTAGGGGGCACGAACACCTCGCACGGGACCAATGTAACTTGTAGGAGCTGACCGCGTAGTCCCGGGTCTCCCGGTTTGAGAGTATGATGATAATTTTCAAAATTCACACAAACTTAAAAATAAGTCGTTAAAGGGTGAAAACCCAAACCAGCCCCCAAACGACCCCGTAGGAGGCACGAACACCTCGCACGGGACTAATGTAACTTGTAGGAACTGACTGCGTAGTCCCGGGTCTCCCGATTTGAGAGTATGACAATAATTTGCAAAAATCACACTTAGAGTTAAAAGCATGTCGTTATAGGGTGAAAACCAAACCAGCCCCCAAACGATCCCATCGGAGGCACGAACACCTCGCACGGGACCAATGTAACTCTTACGAACTGACCCCGTAGTCGCGGTTCTCCCGATTTGAGAGTATGACGATAATTTGCAAATATCACACTTAGACTTAAAAACAAGTTGTTAAAGGGTGAAAACCCAAACCAGCCCCCGAACGACCCCGTAGGAGGCACGAACACCTCGTACGGGACCAATGTAACTTGTAAGAACTGATCGCGTAGTCCCGGATCTCTCGGTTTGAGAGTATGATGATAATTTGCAAAAATCACGCTTGGAATTTAAAACAAGCCGTTAAAGGGTGAAAACCCAAACCCGCCCCCAAACGACTCCGTAGGAGGCACGAACACCTCACACGGGACCAATGTAACTTGTAGGAACTGACCGCGTAGTCCCGGGTCTCCCGGTTTGAGAGTATGACGATAATTTCCACTCATATATGTAATTTTTTAGTTTGAGTAAATATTTTTTTGTAAATTATTGGGTTACTAATATGGTATCTTTTTTGTATCCTATTTTTTTGCAGAATAACAGTTTATCGTTGGCATTTATTCACTGGAACACACAGAGAACTCTATGGTTTACAACAAGGGGTTTATTCATAATTCCATTTTTTTGTTTCATGGCCAGGTGGTCTTTTGTTATTTTATTGTTGATTTTTATGGCCGTGCGGGATTTTGTAAGTTAATTGTTATATTTTGTGGCCGTTCGGGCTTTATGTTAGGCAAGTTTTGTATTAACAGGTTTTGGAATGTCCAGAAAATAGAGGAAACTCTGACCAATTTTTTTTGGGCCTGTGAACTGTTAAAGACTTGTAATATTTTGAAGTTTGTATGTACATTAGTTTATTAACAATACGCAATATTATTAATTTGTGAATTTTGTGCTTTCAAATAATTAATTTTTTTTTTATAAAAAATTTGGCACAGTTCAAAACTGTTGCAAAAGTGTATCATATTTTGGCACGGTTTTGAGCTGTGCCAAATTTTTTTAAACTGTTCTGAATCTGGCATAGTTAAAAACTGTGCCAAAAGTGTGCCAGAAATATCAACTTTTGGCACGGTTTAAAAGTGTGCCAGAAGTGTTCCTGTTTGGCCAAATCTGGCACACTTTTGAGTTGTGCCAGAAAACATTGCCATTTTGGAACACCTGATTCTGGCACAGTTCAAAACCGTGCCAAATTTGATATGGCACAGTTTTAAACCGTGTCATATTCCTTTTTTAAGTGTGGTGTAGATGGCGGTGATAGTGTCACTGGTCGTTGAGACAGTTATGAGGGCCATGGCAACCACCTTTCCTCAGCCTCAGGCACAACAGCCCGCTACACCAGCTATTCAAGCCCATCTAGGTTGACCCACTTAGCACAGCATCAGGGAGACCTTCCTGAAGGGCCACCCGCCTAAGTATTAGGGCGGTATGGATGTAGTGACGGCATGCTAATGGAAGAAGAACATTCAGTGCCATCTGCGCATGTTAGATTATTGCGAGGTCCAGAATCAGATGTTGGCTACCTTCAGGCTAGCGAGAGCAGCCCTTTAGTGGTGGGAGTCAGTGACCACTACTGAGAGAGAGACTCGATGATCATTTTAAAGTTATAGGTGCGGTTTAACCTCAATTACTTCCCACCTATAGTTGAGTCAGAGATGAGGAGGAGGTTTAGGGAGGTATGTCAGGGTGATCGATCAATAGCTGACTACGAGGAGGAGTTCACTCGCATGGATAATTTTATGCCAGACGAGGTGAGTAACGAGGATAGAAAGAAGGCTCGATTCATGGATAGTTTGGCCTGGTGGATCAGGCAACATTTGATCGGGAATCCTGCATTGATGACTTAAACTGATGTTGTCAATGCCGCACTAGTACATTGCCAGGACTATCGCTTCCATGCTAAAAGGGAGCAAGAGAGGAGCAGAGACTAGCCATCCGGGCAATACAGGGGGAGTAGTGGCAGTGGGGCACCACCTCAGTAATAGCAGGTAGCGAGCCAATAGGGGCATAGCTCGCAACAGGGTAACTCCACCAAGAAATTTAGACATGGTGGGTTCAGGTCAGATAGGCAGGGCCAGCAGGGTCCTCAGCAGCAGTAGTTCCCTCTGGGCCATTAGGGTCAGGGAACCAGGGGGAGGCCAGTAGGGCCAAGGCCATCAGGACTAACGTCAGGGCCACCAAGGCCAGGGGCAGAGATAGTTCTAGGGGCAGTGTTTTACTTATGGCCAGTAGGGTCACAAAAGTCGGTCGTGCCCACAGTAAGATGGGCCTCAGCGTTGGGTGCCCACTAGGGGCAGCAGGCTCCTTTAGCTCTATCCCCAGCCCCACTGCAGTAGTAGGTTTAGATGCATTATGGATATGTGTACAATGTCCAAAATTTGGTCACGCCTCCACCACCTCCAGCATCGCTAGCAGCCGAGGGTATGTTTCCAATTCACGGGCTTAAGGGTAGGATTCTGTTTGATAACTGGGCGTCTCATTCATTTATTAAGACTGGATTTGCATGAGTCGTTGGATTATTAGAGATAACCGATAGTCTTTTATGTGTGTTGAGTCACCTATAAGTAGTGGGTCTTTGATACACTCGATTTGTATAGGAATCTCTATATTGATCGGGAGACTGAGTTTAGCGGCAGACCTCCTGGTGTTAGACATGGAGGAATATGATGTGATTATAGGTATGGATTGGTTAGCAGTCTATAGAGCGATGGTAGTTTGCTATGAGAGGACGATTGTGTTTTCTATTCCGGGGCAGGAAATGTTCCTAGTGGCAATGCCTCTTCCCGAGGGAGGATCACGCACTCATTTATACTACATCGAGGAGGATACCTCATAGGAGGTAGTTGTTCGCTTAGATTTGATCCCTGTAGTGAGGTACTTCAAGGATGTGTTCCAGGTGATACCTGGGTTGCTACCGAGGCGAGAAATAGCGTTAGTCATCGACTTAGCATCGGGAATGAGATCGATTGCCAGAGCACCGTATCGTATAGCTCCTTTAGAGATGCGAGAGCTGAGAGAGAAAATTCAGCAGCTCTTGGGGCAGGGTTTCATTCGGCGAAGTACTTCACCCTGGGGTGCTCCGGTGTTGTGTGTGAAGAAAAGGGATGGTTCACTTCGCCTGTGCGTGGATTACAGAGAGCTAAACAAGGTAACAATATAGAACAAGTATCTGTTACCTAGGATTGACGACCTATTTGATCAGTTGAAAGGGGCTACGTACTTATCTAAGATCGATTTTAGGTCAGGCTATCACCAGTTACGTATTCAGGAGGAGGATGTTCCTTAGATTGCTTTCCTGTCGCGATATGGATCCTATTAGTTCGAGGTGATGCCATTCGGGCTCACTAATGTGCCTGCAGTGTTCATGGATCTCATGAATAGAGTATTTCGAGAGTTTCTGATCAGTTTGTGATAGTATTCATCGATGACATCCTGGTTTACTCATGGACGGAGGAGAAGCATGTCGAGCATTTATGGCTGGTTCTGCAGAATTACGGGACCAACAGCTATACACAAAATTTAGTAAGTGTGGGTTTTGGCTTTGGGAGGTACAGTTTCTTTACCACATTGTGTCCGAAGGGGGCATAATTATTGATCCAAGTAAGGTATCGGCAGTGATGAAGTGGGGGCAGCCCACTACACCGATCGAGATTTACAGTTTCTTGAGATTGACCGGATATTACCGTCATTTCATCAAGGAGTTCTCAAAGATTAATGACTCGTAAAGGGATACAATTCGTGTGGAGTGACCAGTGTCAGTTGGCGTTTGACGAGCTGAAGGATAGATTGACATCAGCACAGGTACTTGCATTGTCTAGGATTGGGGTGGAGTATCGGGTCTACACAGATGCATCCTAACAGGGACTTGGGGGTGTGTTCCAGCAGGAGGAGAGGGCGATAGCTTATGCGTCTTGAAAGCTAAAGCCCCATGAAAATAATTATTCCACCCACGACCTAGAGTTGGCAGCGGTCGTTTTTGCGTTCAGGATATGGAGACACTACTTATTGGGAAAGAAGTTCACTTTGTTCACGGATCACAAGTTACTTCAGTATCTCTTCACACAAAAGGATTTGAATATGACGCAGAGGTGGTGGCTAGAATTCGTGAAGGATTACTAGTATGATATACAGTATCATCCTGGTAAGGCTAACGTGGTGGTAGACATGTTAAGCCGACGACCTATTAGGGATTTAGCTGAGGTGTGGAAAGTAAAGTGTAGTGAGATCCATCAAGAGGATGAGGTGTCCAGGGAGTACATGGCAATTATTACTATCACTCATGAGATCGTTATGCGTGTAGTGAAGGCTCAGGCAGAGGACCAGTTCTATTAGGATATGGTACGGAAGTTACTAACTGAGGGTACAGAGTCTTACTCAGTCAGCTCAGAGGGAGGCCTGTGCTTTAATGGGAGATTGGTAGTTCCCGTGGAGGAGGAGTTAAGGCAGGCAGTGATGAGCGGATCTCACGATTCTAGATTTGCGGTATATCCTGATGGAGATAAGATGTACTAGGACATGAGGAGATAGTACAGTTGGGTCAACATGGTAGATTTTTTCTCAAAGTATGTTACTTGTCAACTGGTGAAAATTAACCATCAGAGACCTTCGGGGATATTACAGCCACTTGAGATTCTCGTATGGAAATGGGAGATCATCTCGACGGATTTTATTACTGGGCTACCAACTTCGCATCGGGGTCACGATTCGATATGGGTGATAGTGGATCGATTGACCAAGGTGGCTCACTTCTTGCCAGTTTGCACAGACTACGACACGATGCAGTACGCGTAACTATTTATTTTGGAGATTGTTAAGCTGCACGGAGTCCCGATTAATATTATGTCTGATAGAGATAGAGAACTGGCCCTGTAGCCGATATGTGTGGAATGATATCATTTGAAGAACTCCTCAGATAAATAAACAAAGTAGGTTTTATTTCGTATTTCTGACAGAGCTTTCATGAGGCCATGGGCACAGACTTACGGTTGAGTACGGCGTACTAGCCACGGACTAACGGGCAGACTAAGAGGGTGAATCTATTGCTCGAGGATATGTTGAGTATGTGCATCCTAGATTTGGGTGGAGGATGGGAGAGATACCTTCCATTGGTAGAGTTTACGTATAATAACTCTTACCAATTTACTATCGGTATGGCACCACTCGAGGCATTATATGGGAGGCCTTATCGTTCACTCGCTTATTGATTAGAGGTGGGGGATAACAAGCTGTTAGGGCCCGAGATGATTCAAGAGACTACTGCCAAGGTTGAGTTAATTCGAGGACGCATTCGAATAGCTCATGATAGGCAGAAGAGTAATGCAGACGGCGATAAGAGACATGTGGAGTTTGAGGTTGCCGACCAGGTGTTAGTCTGAGTATCTCCTATGAAGGGGATTATGAGATTTGGCAAAAAGGGGAAGTTAGCATTGAGATATATAGGGTCGTTTCCTATTATAGAGAAGGTGGGACCGGTAGCATACAAACTAGGATTTCCAGAGCATCTTCGGCGGGTACACGATGTGTTCCATGTGTCATTACTAAAGAAATACAGGAGGAGTAAGAGGGCTTTCTGGCACGTTCCACTTGAGGAGATCGACTTGCAGCTAGAAGTCTCATATAAGGATAGGCCCGTGGATATTTTAGATCGTATTGAGCATAAACTATGGTCCAAGGTGGTGACACTAGTGCGAGTTAAGTGGGGACACCATAATATTGATGAGTCGACTTGAGAGCGGGAGGACGACATGCGAGAGCAGCATCCAGAGTTATTCACCGCAGGTATGTCCTAATTTCGGGGAGAAAATTACTTTGTAAGGGAAATATGTAACACGCCGTATTTCTGTGTATTTTTAATTTAATTAATTCTAAAATTAATTAGGAAAATACATTTTATTTAAATTACGCGAGTGAAGTAATTTAATATCATTTATTAAATAAATGTGATAATTAAATATTAATCGAGAGATAGATACTGATTAATATTTTGATGAAATTTACTGAGTGTGAATAGTAAATAATAAATAATTATTATTATACAACATAGTGAGTGATATGTGCGTATTATAATTTATTTCACCGGGAGTCGCGTGTAGACTAGTTTGAGGTCAGAAATGAGAAATATATTTTTTGTAAATCGTAAGATGATTTAGAGGTCACGAATGACTCTGATAGGGTCAAAATAGTCAATATAGTGTACCTAGGGGTTTAGTTTGGGTCCCGGGTCGATTTTGGACCAAACCGACATCTATTAGGGGCATTTTGGTCATTTAAAAAATAGAAGATAAATGACCTACGAAAATTAAAGCCTATATCTGATATTTAGGATCGTGGGTTAGGGTTCATAACTCATAAAACTTAGAGAGGCCATTAGAGAGAAGAGAATAACCATTCCCAAAAGGCTTAAGGAAAATTCTTAGAGTTTCGAAGGCATTCTTGTACCATAAGCACCTAAGGAGTGGAGATTTGAAGAGGAAACATATAGATTTGTTACCTTCTTCATGAACTGAGACTCTATAGTATTTAAGGCAAGTTGTTTATTGCAAATTAAATTGAAAATATAATACCCATGTGTAGGGATTGATAAATAATTTTATTGTGAATAAATTCTTGGGAAGAATAATGAATTTAATGCATGTTGGGATAGGATTTCATGTAGATGAAATTATATATGTAGATGAGTTTAAATTCAGATGATATTTCACTTGTTTTCACGAATTTAAATCTGGGTTTGTGGTTCAACTTTGGGGAAGAACATAAAACTAGGGTTTTTAATGATAAAAGTTTTTAATCTGTTCTTTACTGAATTATGTGAAGATTTGATGTGTTAGGAACGTTAGAAATCATCCTTATACGTGTAGAAATAGTTTTGGGTAATTGGTTGTGAATTTGATGGACTACTATAAGAGTTGAGGTGTGTTAATGGAGGCAGGCGCAGGAAGAAGACGAACTGGGTTTGTCACTGCTCAATCGATCGATCGACCCTTGAACATCGATCGATCGACGGATCGATCGATCGACCAAAGATGATTTCGGGTTCTTTTGCTTGCTTAAATTCTTGTATGACCAACAATGGAGGGGAACCCTAGGAATGATATTATACTTAATTGGGGATGAGGACTTAGAAAATGGACCGACAAGGATGCACCGATGGAGTCGTATATCGGGGGAAATTGGGAATTGAGTTATGGGAAGATTTAATGGCAATTCAATATATATACCAGTAGATTAGAGATAATAACTACTGAAATTATATATAAGGGGTAACTAGGGCCCTTTAGAATTATCTGAAGGCTTAAATAAAATACGATAGTTAAAGAAATCGTAAAATAAAAGGTACGGTGAGTATTAGAGAGAAACATATCGCGTACCAAAGTGAATTATTAGGTTGTGTGAATACCTACTATATTAAATACTTAGGCGATGTGAATTTTTATAGTATACTAACTATATTGGGGTCGATGGCTATCTGAACCAATATATGTGCATGTATAATATTTACATTGGGGTCAATGGATATCCGGACCAATGTAAACTCATAGGTGGCGTGAATACCTACTATACTAACTACTTAGGCAGTGTGAATGCCTAAGGCATACCAACTATATTGGTTTTGATGGTTGTCTGGACCAATATACGAATAACATTTACATTGGGGTCGATGGTTATCCGTACCAATGCATATGATAGAACGAATTGGGGTCGATGGCAAAGTCAGAACCAATAAGTCCTTAACGTGTGATAATAGGACTTTATAGTAGAAAATACACTTATAGTATATATTATGTGTGAAATATATATACGTGTAAATAATCTACTTAAGTGGAATAGTAGACAATTAGATGGCACACTTACATTCAAGTAAATTAGGTAGTGAGACTTAATGATAAATATGGAAAGCTAACATATGGGAAAATGTTACATAGTAAATAATTAACGTATAAGAGATGTTAATAAAATGGGTGTACTGTATGGGCGGTACGGGAACTTAGAAGCATAGATAATTTCAATGAGATACCGTAGTCTAGATAGCTCGGGTAGTATGTCTAGGTGGGATAAGTATAGAACGTTAGGTGTGCACTATAGATGAGGGGTGAGGAAAACTCAAGAGAGAGTGTATGTGGTCCTAACATGTGTAATAAATAACTGATTTTTACTGCGATAAACTGCATGCTAAATATTTTCAAAACAGTTTTTGTACTAACACTTTCCATAAAATTTTAAAAACCTTTTATGTGTCCAGCCACAGGGATGACATGTGTGACTTCTTTCCAGGGACTCGGAGTTATAGAATTGTGGATGCTGACAGGACTTATTTGATTAGATGATTCCTTCATTCTGATCTAGTGTAGGATTCCATTTTTATATTTTCATGTACGGACATGTTGTCCAATGACATTCTTCAGTTACTTAGATTTGTTTTATTATGGATTAGTTGCTTTAGATTTTGGCCGACTGTTAATTCGATAAACCTTGATTGGATTTATATATATTATGATGGTTTGATTCTATATTATTGTGATTGGTTAATTTTGTTCAGTATGGTTCTTTTATTTATTATGAAGAAATATAAAATTTGGCACCAGTCTAATTTCACTTAGGTGGTTAGTAATTTAAAAAGGTTTTGACAGTGATGCTAAGAATGAACCACATGAGAAACCTGTTTTAATCTTAATAAAGACCTTATCAACCGATGTTTAAATTAGATGGGGTGTCACAATGATCAAATACATTCTTCAAGAGGATATTTAGAAGACGCCTTTAAGGGTCTAAGGAAATCCTTGGTTGCTGGCCAAAAGGCTTTAGAGACAAAGTAGAAGAGTTGGGAGGAAGAGCTACAGAGGGCTACTAATAGAGCCACCACTGCTAAGGGAAAATTGGTGAGTGCTAAGACTAATTTGACAGCTGATGAGAATAGGGCCAAGATGGCTGGGATAAACTTGTTGAAAATCTAGATAGCCTGAAGTCTGCCGAGGAGAAAGTTGTTGGTCTGTCTCTGAGTAGTTCGCAAAGAAGGCCAAAAATAAGAAGATTAAATAAGAATCCTTCAACAAGGGTTGGGACAAGGTATTCTTCTCAGATTGAGTTTGTGAGGAAGAAATCTTTCAAAGGTGGTCGATCGGAGTCCCTTAAGGAGGTCGGCACCCCAGCAGAATCTGAGTTATTTTTTAGGCATGATCCAGGATCTCGTCCCAACTTGGAGGAAGAGTTTGATGATAAAGGAGGATCTAGGGAATCTTCCCTTCAACCTATTGGATCTGCTTAAAGACCATTGACAAAATGTCCCCTTCTGCCGATCAGCCTTCTAGAATTAATGTTCGGGACAAGGAGAAGGTTTAACTCCTTTATTCTTTTTTTATTTTCTTGTTATCTGCATTGTAATAGGACCAACTGTTTGTAACATCTTTCTGGGTTATTAATGAAAACATTTATTCTTTTTTCCTACATGTGTTGTATTCATCATACTTTTCCCTTCGTGCTTGGTTGAATGAAATCTCATATTATGCATTATTTTGGCTTAGTAATCATACTTATCTTATTACCTTTGTAATTTTTCAGTTTGATGCTAGGAAAGAGCCATATTTTCTACTGAATTCGACCTACTCGGGCGGAGTAGAAATCTTTCGGAAGCTAGCCATATTAATTTATCTGAAGAATACTTGGTCGGTATACTTGGCCCATATGTGTCCTAATAAGTTAAAGAATCATACACTCGTATTTATAGCTTGTTGAGTAGGGCAGGGCAAATAATGTTGCTTATTATGAGATAATTGAATACTTGCAAGAAGACCATAATGAGGCCAAAGCTCTATTGCATATTGATTATGAGGCTAAATATAAGGCATTGAGTTAAGGATGGGGCTTTGAGGAGAAGCTTGAAAAGTATGCCTCCATGTACAGAAGGAAAGAGTTATTGTTGAACCAAGAAGTAGATGAGGCTAGGGGATAGCCAAATTTCTTGAGAAGGAAAATAATAAGCTTGAAATTGAATTGGACATCTTGAAGAAGTCATTTGTTGATGGTATTGATGAAGGTGCTTATTTTTTAGAGGCTGAGAATGCTAGACTTGTAGAAGAGTCTGAGGCAGTACTAAAAACCCAAACCTGGACAATCTTCTAGGAAACAGAGGTCTCGTCGACCAACTTTAGATGAAGTGATTATGAGGCTAAATATAACGCATTGAGTTAAGGATGGGGCTTTGAGGAGAAGCTTGAAAAGTATGCCTCTATGTACAGAAGGAAAGAGTTATTGTTGAACCAAGAAGTAGATGAGGCAAGGGGATAGCCAAATTTCTTGAGAAGGAAAATAATAAGCTTGAAATTGAATTGGACATCTTGAAGAAGTCATTTATTGATGGTACTGATGAAGGTGGTTATTTTTTAGAGGCTGAGAATGCTAGACTTGTATAAGAGTCTGAGGTAGTACTAAAAACCCAAACCTGGGCAATCTTCTAGGAAACAGAGGTCTCGTCGACCAACTTTAGATGAAGCAAGAATAAGAAAAACACTAGTCGACCAAGCTATCCAGCTGAAAGAAAAAAGTTGGGTTATTATTGATTTGTTTGTGAAGCTAAAAGCTAAGGAGAAAGCCATTGCTGACATATCAATTTCACAAACAACCCAGAGAAGTGTGCATGGAAGGATACAATGAGGCCCTTGTCCATGTTGATGATCATCTAGCCCATAGCCATAGTGAAGGTTATAGCTGGGGATGGACCAATTGTCTGACTTTGCTAAAGCATGATCAAAATAGCGAGCTATGGCATTGGAATGATCCTGGTCTGCTATATTGTGACAAGCCTCCTTTCAAGTTGGATAAATCATGGATCCCTCCTGATGCCATTTCTCAGTGCTTAATCACCAAATATTTAGGAGATTATGGTATGCATGATGTTTATGAAATAATACACCATCCTCATCTGATCAATGGGCCGAGCAGCAGTAGCAAGCAAATGCTAAGGGACTTCAACTTTATCAATTCTCCTTATACTTTGAATGATCCTCCTACTAGTATGGAGAGAGTGCAACCTACCTCCAAAGCTCAAGGAAAATGTCCAGTCGAATAACTTTCATGTATTTTGTTACTCATTTGAATGTAATATAGTTAACATTTGAATATAAATCCATATTTTTGTGTTGTTAACTTATGATTATTTAATCAATCAGTTAACTTGGTTATTATTTAATAATAAATTATTAAACTGTGATTGTAGGACCATTGATTCTACTAATGCACTTAGACGTAACTATGAATAGTTTTATTAATCCAAGTTTAGCATTAGTTATCAGTGGCGACCAAGTGTATGAGGAATATATGTGTATATTCCAGTGGGTAGGAATGTTTACATGCCTTCCTGCATTTAACTTAGTTGAGTAAAACTTGTTTGCAACTGCTTGAGTTGTATACGACGTTTTACAGACTTCTTATTCCTGACTTGTCAAAGACGAAGTCATATATGAAGTAAATATCTTCTTATTCCTAACTTGTTTATAGGAAGTCATACATGAAGTAAATAACTTCTTATTCATGACTTGTTTATACGAAGTCATACATGAAGTAATAACTTGGTCGGGCAAAGCACAATTGTGCATTAAGTTATTGGTGCATCTGGAATTTGACAAGTTCAACCTGATTAAGTATGTTGATCGGTAGATAAGTTCAACCTAATTAAGTAGGTTGATCTGCAGATAAGTTCAACCTGATTAAGTATGTTATGTGTTGTTAATCGACGAGAGTTAAAGACCAAGAGACATTTTGAGTTTTTTATTTCTGGGGGATGTATATCGTCGTACTCCGAAAAAAATTGAAAAAATTGAGGGAACTAAAATCAAGAGTTTTATTGAACTTGAAAGGTAGTTGTTTTGAACAGGAAATAAAAAAGAAAAACAATGTTCCACTGTCCTCATTTACTGGTAATCTTTGCAAAGATGCTCGATATTCCAAGGGTTCTTGAATTCTTCCCCTTCTAGTGTCTCAATGCGATATGTCCCTGGTCGGACGACTACTGAAATACGATATAGGCCATGCCAATTAGCCTCGAGCTTATTGTTCTTCAGGATGACCTTCTTAAGTACATGGTCACCTTCTTTTAAGTCGGTCGGCTTAACACTTTTGTTGTAGAAGAGAGTTGTCTTGTGTTGGTACGCAGAATTTCAGAGAGCAACATCTTCTCGAACCTCTTCCAATATATCTAAATCCAAACATCTCATCAAGTCACTGGTTGGAGAATCAAAATTTAGTACCCTATGGGTTGGTAGGCCTATCTCGGCTAGCACCATGGCTTCTATCCAAAATGCCAGCATATAAGGTGTTTCTCCAGTGACTGTCATCGGCATCATATTATAGGCCTAGAGAATAGAATGTAATTCATTGATCTCGTTTCCTTTGGCAGCATTAAGTCATTTCTTCATTCCATTTAGCAAAGTTCTATTTATTACTTATGTTTTACCATTGCTTTGTGGATGGCCTGGTGCATAATGGAGTTTCTAAATCTTTAACTGAATACAATATGTTTCAAACTCGTCGTTGTCAAATTGGGTTCCATGGTCTGTAATAAAGGCATAGGGCATCCCATACCTGTATATGATTCTCTTCTAGCTGAACTGATACACCTTCTCGTACGGTATCTCAATCAAAGGTTCTTCTTCCACCCATTTTGTGAAGTAATCAACAGATACTACCAGGTACTTGAACCTAACTTTTATGGTCGGCAGTGGGTTAACTAAGTCAATTCCCCAAATAGCGAATGGCCAAGGAGAGGTAATTGGCGTTAGAGCAGCACTGGGTGTCTTGTGAATCGTAGAGAACTTTTGGCACTTGTCACACTTTTTAGCAAAGGCTTTATAATCTGCCCTCATGGTCAGCTAGTGGTATCCCTGAGTATTGATTCTTTAAAGTAGAGACCAACTAACTCATTGAGATCCACAAGAACCTTCATGCACTTCTTTAATTAAATCTTCCCCCTTCAATGACACAACGTGATAAGGAGAAAGTTAATAACCTTTTGTATAAAACTCCTTTGTCCAACACATATCTTGCTTCTTTATACCAGAGATTTTTGGCCTCCTTGGGATCGGGTGGTAAGATTCCATCTTCAATGTAAACATTGATCGTATCCATCCAAGAAGGTACCAAGTCTACAGTAATTAAATTGACTATTATTTCTTCATCAATGCTCCATTTGGCTAAGATCTCTATTGGAATGGTTCTCGAAAGTTCAATTCTTGTTGTTGAAGCTAGACGAGCAAGTGCATCAGCTCGTGTGTTTGCTATTCTTGGTATCGTATTTATTTGCACACCTGGAAACATGGAAATAACTTCCATGGCTTTGGCAAAGTATTTGGTAATAAATTCTCCCTTCACACCATATAGATAAAACACCTTGTAAGGACATAATTTTATAAATGTCAGGGGTAAAATCTAGGAATTTTCTATTTTTCCTAGATCACAGTATGTACTACATTCGGCACGTCAACACAATCATCCACGACGGCCTTGATCCGGATCCATGTATCCATCATCTTCACACATGCACCATGCTACATGTGATTTGCTACTCAACCGTTCTCACTACTCTACGACGCATTATTGGTAAAATGATTTATTAGAGTTGTTTATATTTGCATAAATATTTGGGAATTTTTTAGAAAATATTTTTTCGAAGTCTGATTCGTTTTTATCAAAAGCATGATCTTTTCTAAGCGTAGAAGCAGACTTGCCTCGGTCGATGAGATCATTCAAACGACATCACTCTGTCGTTCGAGCGACATGAGGATGTCATGCGAACTCGTTCGAATGACATCTCTCTGTCTTTCAAGCGATATGAGGATGTCGCGCGATCTCGTTCGAGCAACGCCGTCGCCTCGATTTTCGTATAAATATTAGGGTTCATTTTACATGTTTTCCAAGTCTTTTTGGCACACGATTTCTGCATTTTATAGCCCAAAAAACAGACTTCATGTTTTAAGGTTTCATGCCATCTTTATTCACATAAACACTCCCATATATGTATGCGAATATTTAAACCTTCAAGAGGATCGTTTTTACTCATCTGGAGTAACTTGTGGAGAAGCCGTCTCTTTTCCATTGTTGCCCATCTAGAGTTCTTGGGGGAGATTCCATCCTACGACATCAGAACCGACACCTGAGGGTACTTCGTATGTCACTCTTGTTTTCATTGTAATCCGTGTAAACCGTTATTTACAAATTATAGTGAAAATAAAAGGTTTTTCCCCTTTGGGGGATTTTTCCTCATTTGTGTGTTTGTTTGTGATTTAATGTTCTTGCATGATCATATTGTCCTCAATCACACCTAGATGCATGTTTTAGGATTTAATTGAAAAACTGAGTTTAATTAAATAATTTCTTTGTTTGAACAAACGCGCACTCTCACACTTAGTTGACAACCAGTTGTGAATCACTGTGCACCATTACTTGCTCGGCACCTAATGAAAGGGCCAATTTTAATCCCACTATCAAAGCTTTATACTCTGCTTCATTATTTGATGCCTTGAATTAAAACCTAAGTGCATATTCAATATCAATGTCATCAGGAGTATTGATTATTATACTTGATCCACTTTCGGTCGCACACGAAGATCCATCTACATATAAATTCCACAATGGGATATTACTATTGAAGCTTTAAGCTAACAAAACTCCATGGTGGAATATCTTCTTACTTTCCTCTACATATTTCTGAGCCATTTCTTGCGTTCTGGACGATTCAGGTTGATCGGCTGCAACTTTAGCTTACTTTTGATCTGAGCTCTCTTCCATAGAATTCTGCTCGGTAGGCAAGTTTTGTTGGTCGAGAACCTCTGGATAAGTGAACTCTGCAATAAAATCCACCAAATCTTTACCTTTCAAAGAAGAACTTAGTTCATAGACGATGTCATATTCTCCCAATTCTACTGCCCACTACATTAATCTGTCTGATTTCTCTGGTTTGTAAAGCATTTGCCGAAGAGGTAAATCTGTATACACAACTATTGTGTGTGCTAGAAAGTATGGGTTCATATGCCTGAAAGCTTCAATGAGTGCTAGGGTCAATTTTTCCATGCGTGGATATCTTACTTCGGCTCCTCTGAATGCTTTACTGGTGCAATAAATCGGTTTTTGGATCTTATTATCCAATCGAACCAAAGTCGAGCTCACTGTTGACTCAGAAATAGCTAAGTATAAGTATAACTTTTCTCCCAAAACTAGTCGAGATAATAAAGGTGATGATCCCAAATACTTTTTTAACTCTTGGAATGCTTCTTCACACTCTGCATTCCACTCAAAAGTTTCTCTCAACACCTTGAAGAATGGCAAACATTTATCTGTTGCCCGAGAAACAAACTTGTTCAAAACTACCACTCTACTAGTAAGCCTTTGCACTTCCTTCTTACTGGTTGGCGATTGCATTTCTATCAGAGCTTTTATTTTGGCTGGATTACTTCAATTTTCCTCTGATTTACTATGAAGCCGAGGAACATTCCTTCCTACACACCGAACACACACTTGATCGATTTTAGCTTCATCTGATGCTTTTTTAACTAATCAAAAGTCTGAGTGAGGTTCCTGATATGATCTGAAGCCTTCTTGATTTTAGTCAACATATCATCCATATAAACCTCCCTTTCTTCCCTATATGGTCTTCAAACACTTTATGGACTAATCTTTAGTACGTTACTCCAGCATTTTTAAGCCCGAAGGGCATTACATTGTAGCAATATGTACCTCGATTAGTGATAAAGGAAGTGTTTTCCCTCTCCTTTGGTTTCATTTTTATCTAGTTATACCCAAAATAATCATCCATGAATCTTAACAGCTCATGTCCTGATGTAGCATCCACCAATTGATCACTTCTTGGTAGAGGGAAATGATCTTTTGGGCAAGCTTTATTCAAATCAGTCAAATCTACACACATTCTCCACTTATCATTTTTCTTTTTGACCATCACAACGTTGGCCAACCAGTCTGGATATTTAACATCCTCAATGAATTGGGCTTTTTGAAGTTTCTCCACCTCTTCCTGAATAGCATGATTCGTCTTCGTACTGAAAACCTTATGCCTCTGCTTGATCGACTTGGCACCCTTATTGATGTTGAGCTCATGACAAAAGAAGTTGGGATCAATCCGAGGCATATCCTTGTGACTTCAAGCAAACACATTCTTTCGCTGTCTCAGGAATGCAATTAACTCATGTTTAAGGATTGGATCCAATATTGAGCCGATCTGGGTGGTCCTCTCTGATTTATCATCATCCAGGATTATATTTTCAGTGGTTTCAACAATCTGCCCTTTGACTAACTTCGTTTTATCTCAGGGATCCATAGTTTCAACTTCTAATTCACTATTGGGCTCAGTGGTATCAACCTAATAAGTTGTAGTTTTCTTCTTCAAATCAACCAAATATTCTTGCTCGGTTGAGGAGTAATAACACTCTCTGGACACTTTTCGATCACCTTTCACCACACCTACCCCAAATTGAGTTGGGAACTTTAAACATTAATGGGCTGTAGATGGTACAGCTTCAAACTTCTTCAATCCTACTCTGTCGAGGATCACATTATATGTAGATTGAACGTTCTTATCCATCACAAAGAAGCGTATCCTTTCAGTACGACCTACTGGCCAAGTGTTGAATAACACTTCTAGCTTGATCGTCCCAAGAGGGTAGACTTTTTTCCCTAAAAAACCTATTAATGGTCTGTGGTATGGTTCCAATTGACTGAGTTTAATATCTAAACTTTGAAAGTAGGGGTAGAACATGATATCAGCTGAGCTTCTATGATCAATCAAAACCCGGGCGATGATGGCATCCTGAATTATGAACATTACGACTAATAAATCATCATAGGGATAAAGTAGCCTGGAGAGGTCATTCTTGGAGAAGTCGATTACTAGTTTATCTTATTGACTTTTTTGGGTCGATCATCTTCGTTCATATTGATTCTATGGATATAAGAATAGGTCTGGGCTTTATTTAGGTAGGCTTTTCTCTCGGCTATGTGATACCCTCCACCTGTATTGCCACTTATAATCACATGATAATTAAATGAACCAAAACTTATCATAGCTACCTCACAGTCTGGTTGCTTAGGCTTCTTCGATAGGTTGGGATCATCTTCATAACCATCTTTATGGTTTCTCTACCTATTATCTCTGGGCTTATAGGGAGAATTTGACCTTCCCCTTGCTTCCCTGCCTTCTCGCCGATCAATAAATTTGTTCAATTTTCCTCGACGAATGAGGGCTTCCACTTCGTTCTTCAAAGCGATACAGTTATCGGTCGTGTGGCTATGGTCCTTGTGGAACTCCTAATATTTAGATTTATCCCTCCTATTAGGTGGTGTCCTCAGCTTCCCGAGCTATCGTAAATATTTATTGTGTTTGATTTCCTCTAATACATGGTGGATATTGATCGTCAATGGAGTATATGTTCCATACTTTTTGAGCTTATCATCCTTATTTGGTTTCTGCTCCTTCTAGTCCTTCTTTTCATGCTTAGTGGATGGACTCTGCTTTGCAGCCATTGCTTCCTCGGTGTTTATGATTTTTACTGCCTTAGCTATAAGTTCAATCATAGTTTTATAAAGTAATAAATTAGCCAGAGCATAGTATAGCTTTTCTAGAAGCAATCCACTCATTAAAGGAGTGATGACTATTTTTTCTCATAGTCAACCACTTTTAATTTCTCATTGTTAAAACGAGTGATCTATTATCTCATAGTTTCCCCTACTCGTTGTCTTACACTTAAGAGATGGCCCACTATCTTCACTTGCCTAGCCCAAAAAGAGAAGTTGATAATGAACAGCTCGACAAGCTGGTTGAAGTTGGCAATTTATTCTCGGGATAAGTTGTACTATATTTGGGTTGAACTAGTAATGGTGCTTAAAAATTCCCTACATCTCATTTCATCAGGGATTGAATAAATGTCAGCTGGAGCTTGTTATTGCTCGATGTGAAATACTGGAGCCGTTTTACCATTATATTTAGGCAGGACCACAGGAGTTTTAAACTTGTACGGAGTTGGGAAATCAACAATTGCCTGAATGAAAGGAGATCCCTTGACTAAATTCTTCTGCAATGGATTCTTTGCCTTGACCATTTCTCCCAATCGATCTTTTAATCACTGGATTGATCCTTTCCATAAAGGGTTACCTACCTCAGATCTGTGTGAAGCCGTTTGTCTATTCCGACCATGTGTTTGTGTCGATATCTCTTCCTAGGAAGTTTGCTCGATGTGCATAAATCGCCGAACGCTTGTCTTGACCTGAGTGAGGCTTCACGGTGTTCGGTTGGGTGTTGATTAGGTCTTGATAATTCTCTATGAGGCTTCTTATTTTCTCGGGGTCTCAAACGATCAAATGCCGAAGCTTTACTTAATCTTTCCAAAGCGTTTGGCCTTTCAATAGAAAAAAAATGTCCATCATAGGATTATGTAGGTTTAAATGATCAACTTGCTCCTGGACGATAAGATGTATCGTGCGAAGATCATGAATAACTATGTCGTCTATGCTTAGGAGGCGGAGGTGGCATTTCTCTCCTTGGCGATGGGACCGTTTGTTGTCTGGAAAGAGCAGGAGATCTGGCTTGCAACGACTGAGCTCATTGCCTCATTGTTTCCTGCATGGTCAGCTGTTGTAGGCGGAACAAAAGGGATGGTTGGGTTGCTATAATTACTAGCACTAGGCTTAGGATCATTCATTTTCCATTGAATAAGAATGTACAAGATAGAGAACGATAATAGACACACATTCCCACAGACAGTGCCAATCTGTTGATGTCAAAAAATGGACCAGATCCAATAATCTAATCACAGATAAAATATAAGATTATAATCAAATAATCAAATAAGAGACAAAGGGTTTTAAAGTGGTTCGGTTGTGTAAGAAAGCCTACATCCACTATTATTGTACTGATTTGAGTGATTACAAAAAGATAGGCCTTATTAAGAAAAATATCTAAGAATCCATTATATCATGCCTTTGGTGAAAGGAATACAATGTATTTATAGGGACCCAAAGATCAAGGGTTAGAATGCCTTTTAGATTCAGGCATTTACACCAATACATAATCAATGTGATGATTGGTTGTCTTGACCATGAGCGAAAAGACCCTTGGTTCTACTTCCTGTGTGGTGGATTTTCATTTATATTGATGGTCTGCATTCTTCATGTTGGTCTGCATGTCTAGCGAACAACTATCTGCTCACTAAGATTTCTTCCATGTAAGGAGACACTTTTCCACTTCTGACTGGTCTAGGGTATCAACACCGATAAAGTTAAAACCCAGGAATAACTATACATTCCTAATACACTTGGTCTCCACTGATAACAAATGCAGTTACTTAGTTTAACAAAATTATTTACAGATTTATTTAAGAGCATTAGTAGAATCTAAGGCATTATAAATAGATTCGACCATGAATCAATAATTTAACATTTAAGTAGGTTAATTAGTCAATAAGCCAATTAACTATTCATTATACAGATTACCTAGTCGATAATAAGATTAATACTAACCCCAATCTTAAATAAAGAGGACAGAGAATCACAAATAACTTCATTTTATTCCAATTAATATGTCTTACAAAGTGAAGATCAAAAAAGAAATAAATACAAGTCTATCCTATTAGGCGTTTTCCATCAGCCTTGCTCATCCCAATAGGAGGTTCATAAAGGGTGCTCGGATGTTTAATAGATCTAAAATATCTCCTACTACTACGTCTTTTGCATCTTGGCCGATCAAGTAGATGCTGGGGATGAACATACTCCACTTCTCCTTCAAGACCAAAATCCCCAATGTACTTTCTGATCAAGATATGAGGAATGGCATCAGGATGAATCCAATTAACGTCAATTAAGAAATGAAGATCAGGATATTCCAACATTCCTGGGTCATATCAATACCATAATTTATTGCCCTCGGGTATCTTCATCAGACTAAATATTTTCATCTAACCCCATTTATATCCCTCATTCCTGGCCTGCTCCATGTGCTTATCCATATAAGTCAGGCCTCATCATACCCATCCATCCAAACAGCTTTTAAGTTGCATATGGAAGTGGAACGTTATTTGTTCCACACTATCTTGGAGCTTTCTGATGGCCTTGTCTTTATTTTTCAGCATTGCATCTTGGTCGAACAATGTTTTCTTGGTTCTCTCTTCATCAATGGTTGGTCGAACAACTATGCTCTGCCTAAAAGATTGACCAGATCTATTTTTCTTCTTCTCCAAGGTCTCTAACTCTTATAACATCATGGCATTCTCAGTTTCTAAAAAGGACACCCCCTCATTTGGACCAATAATGGCTGACTTTTTCAAGTTATCCAACTCATTCCTCATAGCATTATTTTCTCTCTCCAAAAATACAGTTATTGATCGGACATTCTCAACTTCTTCGGTCAACACCAACACATTTTTATTCAAAGTCGAGGTGATATCTTGTATATCAAAGTGCAACAGAGCTATAGGGAGCTTGTGGTTGTCCTGTATTTGCTCAATCATCTCATAATAACATGTATTGTTCGTCACAGCTCTGTCCAGAAGGCAATAAAGATGAACATAAGACTCCTTCACTTGGTCGGAGGCATCTGGGATGAGCAATCCCGCTAAATTTTCCTTCGTTAATGGGACATGGCATGCCTCAAGAAGATTTCTACTTGAGTTGGTCAGATTCAGCAGAAACATTCGCTTTCTTCCTGGCATCAAAATGGTAATTTATAAGTATAAATTTATCGAGCCGGCCAAGAAAAACAAATAGTATTAAAAGTATAGAAGATAACAGGCAATCAAAATCATATGAAGTTAGGAGAAATTAAGGGGAAGTATGTCTTTTCATTGATCATTCCTGGGTTACATAGTTGGTTGCATTGCAAAAGATAAAGAAGAAAAAATGGAAAATACACAAAGGAAAAAGCAAAAATAAACTAGCTAAAAGAAGTTAAACCTTCTCCTTCTCCTGCTCCTTGGCCTTGCCTTGATCGAAAGAAGGTGGGTCAGTATAATCAGCAGGCACCATAGAGGACTCCCCATAACCCTCTTCGTCATCATCAAAGTCTTCATCCAGGTTGGGAGGATTTCTTAGGTCATGTCTCTGAAAAAGTTCAGAGTCATCCTGAGTGCCGACCTCCTTCAAAGCTTTCTACCAACCTTCCTTGAAGGACTAGTTCTTGGCGTACTCTATCTGGATGGCTGAAATAGTAAAGGCTTTACTCCATCCCTTATTCGTAGCCTCTTTTTTGTCCTTCTTTCCCCTGGCTTATAGAGCAGAGTTATCATTAGTCGCGCCAATAATCTTATCTTTAACAGCCTTTACCCGGCGCTCAGCTTTAGTAATTGTCAACTTGTCCTGGATCAACTCATCAACAGAAGTCTTTCATGCCTCCTCTGCTACTCTGTCCTGGTCCTCAATCATCTTAATCTTGTCCTGGTTGGCTTATTTTTCTCTCTCTAGGGCTTCACCAGATGCTTGTAAGGATTTTTCCAAACCCTCAAGGGCTTCCTCAACATCAGTCAAGGAGGAGGACCTTATTTGGTAATCCTTCTCCATCATATGACTGAATTCGACCAAGAACTAAAGGAAAATGAATGTGTTATCAATTTTTAAAAAAGGCATTAAAATATCAATAAAATATCAAATAGAAAGACTAAACATTTACCAAGGCCAAAGTGTGAGCAACCCTCTCAGTTAATCGGGTTCTAGTCATAGGGGTTGCAGCTGACCTAGGGATGGAAATTTAACCCGACCCATAGGAGCCCCGCCCCGCCCTGACCCTAATGGGGCGGGTTTTAAAACCCAATTAATGAATTAGGAGCGGGTATGGGTTTTTAAAGAAAAACGCTTATTAAATGGGGCGGGTTAGGAGTCAAGTTAAATAAAACCACCCCTCCCCGACCCGACCCGTTTAACTTATGCCTACATAATTACCCTTTATATGTATGTTAATTACAATTAACCCATACACACACACACACTAAAAAAAACCTTTATTTGTATGTTAATTTTGTAAAAGATCTATGTGAAAACATGGATTGACAATTAGGGGATTGTCTCGCATATTAAAATGCAAACCATTATCGACCTCTAAGACTATAATGTAATAATTTTAATTTTAATATTTTTAAAATTGACCCAACCCGTAAGAGCCCCGACCCACCCCGTTTATTAAATGGGGCGGATTAGGAGTTAATTTAAATAAAAACCAGCACGTCCCGCGCCGCCCCTTTATTAAATGGGGCAGGTTAGGGTTTTGCCAAACCCGCCCAAACCCACCCCGTTGCCATCCCTAAGCTGACCTATCTGCTGGAAAAGTTCTAGTTGTTATCAACTCCCTAGACAGCCTAGGGTTGATCGCCACCGAAGCATTCTCAATTCTGCCTTGCTCGGCAGCAGACTTCTTGGTCAACTCAATAACTTTAGCCAACTCAGTGGACTTTTTGGCCAGATCTTAATGGTAAGGCAAAACTTTCTTCAACCTCTTAAATTGAGATTCTTCAGTTCGGGCCTCCTCAGTGTTGAGAACCTGAGGTCTCTTCTCAGTGCCTTGAAACCTCTTGTCGGAAGGAATGGTTTTCTTGGAAGCAGGGGGAGGTGACTTGGTCAGTAAGTTTGGAATTTTTCTTTTCACCATCTCGGTATAAGGAGATGTGGGGATGGTTGTATATCAAAAGACTCAAAAGAGGAAGAGGTTCATCTTTTAATAAGCTCAACTACAGCTAATTATGCAGCTGAAGAAGTGGATAAAGGTTCCTCATTTAGGTTGACGGGAATCTGAGGCAATGCAAGTGGTGGTCGGGCAATGAAATAAGTGATTGAGCTCTTGTACTCTAACAGTACAGAAGAAGTCCTGGGATGCTCTTCTCCTACCCTTTGATTAAGACCCCAAAAGTATTTGAGGTTGTCAAGCTTAATTTATCCCTCCTTGGGACACTTCTTCTTACTCTCCTCTGCACCAAAAACAAAACAAGAAAGTTAGTCGACAAATCTGTGAATAGATAATAAACAAAAGAAAGTTAAGAGAAAAGTTATAACCTATGCCACACCCTTCTTCGGATCACCTAGGACCAGTGTAAGATACCCACTAAAGAAGGGGGGCATATTTCCAATTCTTGACAACAATACCATAATCCCAAAAGTCTTTATTGGAATTTGGCATATTAACTACTAAAGCCCTATTGGCTTTCCTAGTCTATAAACAGTAGGTATTATCGCTAATAGTTCCCCACTTATAATTGAACATCAACTCAGGGATCCTAATATGAGTTACGTATATCTCATTCAACCTACTTAGTTCATTCACCACCCTCCATGTGTTTGGAGTTATTCTAGCGGGAACGACATCGAAATATTGACAAAACTGAATAAAACGTGGGTTTGGGGGAAAGGGAATCCAATGACCTTCGGCAAGAGAATACATGTCCACTGGACCGTGAGCTATTTCTAGACCTACCCAACTAGGGATTTTCCTTTTTCTTACTTAAATCCCTCTAAGGAATTATCGTTTACGATATAAACCATGATTGAAACAAAGGAAAAACAGAGAAAAATCTTATAGAGATCTAAAGATAACAGCAAGGATTGAAAAATGATGTTGTATAGCAAGCAACAAAAGATCGCAGAAAGAAAGCTTGAAAACTAGGATAAAATGATTAACTGCACGAATGGTTGAACTACCATCGGCTTCACGCTTTCTAACGCCCAAAAAGACTAGTCTGTCCTTTGGCGCTTTGAAAATGTTTGAATTATTTACAAAAATGCCATTATTAACGGTACCAGTAAAAAAGATGTACAAGTCCAGGAGGTCGGCTATTGACCAACACTCACACATCATGCCGAGCAATTGTTTGTACAAATATTTCATTGTATGTAAAAATTCACTACACCAAAACAGGTCAATTGTAACGGGAAAAAACAGTTACAAAAAATATTAACGGATTAAATCCATCAGAAAATTGGCATTATTTATTTTACTAACGAAATTTGAAACGGATAAAATCCATTACAAATTTAATATTTGTAATGGATTAAAACCATTACAATTTATTTTGTAACGAATTTCACGTTGGTACACATCACATATATTAGTAACGGATTTACGAAATTATAACGGTTTTAACCCGTTACAAATACAAAATTTGTAACAAATAAAACCGTTATAAAATACATTATAACGGATTGGGAGTGTCATATATTTCTAACGGAGGTTTTTATTTGTGACGGTTAAAGTCCGTTAATAATATCAATATATTTTTTAAAAAATATTACTTTTTCATTAAACAAATAGATATAAACACACCAGTAATAACTTGTGTGCTCAACCAATGGCAATGCAGAACCAATGCTCACAAATTTCACTCAAAACACGTGTGACAAAATGAATGACACTACATTTTGATAATACTAAACCAATCTAAAACTATATGTCATTCGTAACCATTAAAATTCCCAAAACAAAATGTAGATAAAGATAAACCATCTATATTTTAACCACAAAATTAAAAATAAGTCTAACATAATAAAAGTTCTACACATATTATTCTCCCAAAAGTAGTCTTTATTATATTCCTCGCAAAAGTAGACTTCATTCTCCTAAAAATAATCTTCATATTTTCCAATAAGAACCTGTTGAACAAAAGCAATCTTAGTAAATGTGTAATTATAAATGAGTGAATAACACAAAAAACTAGTACATTCTCATACCTTTAACACACATGTAATTTTATTGGGGAATAATCGATACACAACAAATGACCATAGTTACTTTGGTATCGTTTGATGTGTTTGTACATAAATCTAGGTCGTTAGGTTGCTGTTTTAAGATCCCCTCCCCCTGAACGCCCATTTTTAGCCCTAAAAAGAAGCGTTTACTAGTCACTTAGGCCAACCAAGAGTCCGATTAGGGCGCGATTATTTTAGACAAGTTACTTTCATATCACTTGATGTGTTTGCACCTAAACATAGACCACTAGATTGCTGCTTTTAGTTTTCGCCCCCCAAAGGCCATTTTTAATCCCAAAAAGAAGTGTATAATAGTCAATTTGGGCAACTGAGAGTCCAATGAGGATACAGTTAGTTTAAACAAGTTAATTTGGTATCGCTTGATGTGTTCATACCTAAATCTAGGCAACTAGGTTTTTGGTTATAGTTTTCATCCCCCAACGCCTATTTTTAATCCCAAAAGAAGCGTATAATAGTCAATTTGGCCAACCGAGAGTCCGATGAGGACAAGGTTAGTTTAGACAAGTTACTTTGATATCGCTTGATGTATTTATACTTATTTTTATGCCGTTAGGATTTTGTTTTCAGTTGTCGCCCCCAACTCCCATTTTTAACCTTGAAAAGAAGCATATGCTACTCAATTTGGCCAACCGAGAGTATGATGAGAACATGGTTAGTTTAGACAAGTTACTTTTGTATCGCTTGATGTGTTTGTACCTATTTCTAGGATGCTAAGTTGTTGTCTTAAATTTTCACCCTCCAATGCCCATTATTAGGATTTTTTATTAGTCGCCCACACCCGTTTACAAGTCGATATGTCGGGAGTTTAAGTGGATGACTTCCTATCTCAATTGGGGATAATGGCAGTGTTTGAATGTCTCGGTCACCTCTCATGTTTTCACCCTCGTGGGAGAGCTTTTCTCAGTTGCGGAGAGTAACATATACCTTGATATATTTGTTGTTTTTGTGTATTTTTACTCGTGTTTTATTATGTTTTCTCTCTTTTAGTTGTTATCTTAGGTTAGAGGGAGGCAGTTCCTCGAAATATCTTCAGTGTGCCCTCTTAGTCATTTTACATACTTATAATAAGGTCATTGGCCATTCATTATAACCACTTTACTTTTAGAGATGAATGAATAAGAGAGAAAAATATATTATTTCAAATGTTATTGTGAAAATGATTCCACTTACATCATTTATAATTTTATAAATTATTAACACAAGAAGACTGATTTCTTATTATCTTTCGAGGAGTGCATATAAGAGAACTGGAATTTACCTTCGTGTAAAAGGATGCCTAAAGAGTATTCTGGGGTCATATTTCTTCTGTTTCTTAAGCCTATATTTTTCCTGGAGACGGACTTCAATTCAGAATGCAAATATCTACATTATACACAGTTCTTGATTACTATAATTCAAAGTTATATTATAAGCAAATTTGAATCCTTAATTAACAAGACACGTAATGGCGATGTTTTAGACACATATTGCCTTATATGCAACAAACATACTATAAACTTCATCCAGGAAATTTTTACACTGTGGTCTATATATATATATATTGCTTTAACGTATTGGTGGAAGTCAGATAGTGAGATGTCTCTACTGGAGGGAGGGATTTGAAATTTTGTTCAATGTTTGTCTGTTATGTCCTTGTTTAGAGGACTCCATGGCCTCTTTTCTGTTGCAATTACATCTTAATCTTCATTAATAACTTGTACACTTCTTATAGAAAGAAAGAAAGAAAGAAAGAAAGAATAATAACTAGCAAGCATAATTAATACTCAATGATCGATTGGTGTGGTAACTTTGGATAAGTAGTAAGTAAACGGCAGAATGTAACTTTAACGATTTCCATTTCATATATTCCCCGCTATTAATTTTATGTACTTTTTCCGTTTCCAACACTTTGAAAATGTTATGCATTTTTAATTTCTAAATGAATTATTCGTTGTTTTCTGGGATGGGCTTGAACAGGGACTGATTAAAATGACAATTTTGAAACTTTTAAGTCAATGAATATGTAACTTCCACGACATGAATAAGACAGAATAAAATAATTAAACTAACCTTTAAAAAGACAATTAGTTTGTAACGATTTCCATTGCATCGAGGACTGACGAGCCTTTCCACCCAACTCAGTTGGTGTAAAATAAACAGGTTGATGAATAACCTCTAACCTGAAAATAAAGTTTACATCAAAACTAATTATTGGATTTCAAATTTTAAAATCAGTCATGATGTGTTTGGTGTCTTTGGAATTTAATTGGATGACAATTAGATCAAAATTTTGAACTAAGGGTGTGCTGAAGCCCCAAATCCAATCTTCAGAATTGTATTTGAAGTAAAGTTATTTCAAAAGTTGAACTATTTGCGCTTCAGTTTCAATTTTGATATTGGAATTAAAGTTCCCAAATACACTTACTAAGTTTTTACCAATTCCAAAACTTGGAAATGGAGTTTCGCACACACTCTCAATGTACAGAGTGATATGAGTACAATTATCATGTGATATGAGTACATATTGGAGTGGCTTAACTGGCTATCGTGTGAAATTATTTTATAAAAACTATTTTATATAAGAGACTAGTGGGTGCCAATTTGAATATCCATAAGAGAGAACACCAAACAACCAAGGATACAAAGTTCCCTCAGTATCAATGTAGATTTCACCTTCTAAAATCTATAAAAAAAA
The DNA here is from genome assembly GCA_949130495.1 of Sambucus nigra. Lineage (NCBI taxonomy): Eukaryota > Viridiplantae > Streptophyta > Magnoliopsida > Dipsacales > Adoxaceae > Sambucus > Sambucus nigra. The sequence goes on from OX422215.1 coordinate 680,314,189, forward strand.
TATAACTTGTAAACAAACGTGACACTAAATGAAAAACAGGATAAAATTCAAAAGGATTAGTGTGAGTAAACAATTTCCCCATATGATATAAAGATTAAAATGGCTGGAGATATATAGTATGTACAATCCACCAGCAAGTGTCGATGGTTTGATTAGTTGGGAAGGGAACTATCAAAACTGATCATACCATGCGTTTTATCAAAGGCCAGTTCAAGTCGCATGCGGTTACCTTCGACATCTTTTATATCCGTATCAGCATTTTGTTTCATAAAAACTCACCAATGGATTTTCTCTCACAAACAGCAGCGTAATGCAATGGTGTTTGGCCATCATTATCCTTTGCATTTACATCAGCATTCCTATTTAAAATAAGTTCCGTAATGTTAAGATGGCCACAATCTACAGCCCAGTGCAGAGGCGTCCTACCCTCACTATCCTTCATATCTACAGAAACACCTCTCTCAACACATTTAAGCAAGTTTTCAACTTCCCCTTCTCTCGCGAGCACATGTATAGCATCCAAATTTGAATCATTTCAAGATTCCTTTTCATAATCATAAGTGTTGAAAATAGGTCTCATTGGTCCTCTATTATCCGTACTCGGTGTATCACCATTGTCTACACCTTTACTCTTAACTGGACCAGTAGCCCAAGTAGGATATAACTCGAAAATAATTGCAATATAATGTGTAAGTGTATATAATATATGTAACCTTTTGTCATATATCACAATTCATTTCCTTTGAAATAAATGTAACAGGTTAGTTTCTATTACTAGCTGTTATGCAATAATCAAATTATTTTGACCCTTAATACACACCACAGTATAAGCATTTATCACATTTGATTGATCTTATAAAATATACACCAACACACCACATGGGGGAGAGGGGAAATATAAGAAACTTACCAAGCCATATCTATTTGGATTGAAATGAAAACCATTGATGAACCAAATTAAATCATCCACTCCTTTATTGAACTCAAATATATTGGAATACCAAATACATTTGGTGATCCCAAAGAATTTAAAGATTAACTAGATTCAGTATCAATACAAAATCTGTTTCCATCATCAGGCATCATAGTTCCCAATCCTTAAATTGCCACATCAATATCAGTACATGGTTTCATAGGGATAAGCTCCAAGGAAATCAATCTCGAGTCCGAATTGTATAAACGCCAGTTATGAAGCATGCTCCGGGGAAGCTGATCAAGATCATTGGTATTAAAATTGTTGTCAAAGATAATATGTCCATAAGTTTCTTGCGTCGTTTCTTTATAATACGCGAGAAATGGATAGTCATTTGCTATCTCATCTTCATTGATATTGATATAGAACTTGTTAGAAGAAGTAAATGTTCGCTACCTCTCATTCTTCTTTAATGATTGCCAGTTCCCCTTTTCCCGCAACAATCTATCCAATTTCATATCTCCATCTTCCTCGACTACATGAGTCGATGTACATGACTGGTTTATTTTCTCTCCATCCCTAATTCTTATACTTTTATTCGGTACCATGCCATATGGAATCATTGATTTATATGTATATCTTGCACAAGATCTTCCTCCAAACGAGGTAAGAAAGAGGATGCAATATTGTATATATGCATTTGTCAATCGCTTCGAACAAATCTTCTTCGGCATCGATGTCTTCTCTTTTGACGAGTTGTAACTGTTCTTCAGATCTGAAAAAAAAAGATACACAAAACAATACGTGAATCTATGGAATTGAAATAAGAAGAAAAAAATAAATCTATATATTAGGTATTCTTATTTGAGAGCTTACTTGAAAGCATACAATTCCGTTTGAGATGGAGGAAACGCAGTTTGAGTGTGAGTTTTTTTAATTATGAATATTGTGCTTTATATAGACGCGGAAATTAATGGCATTTGTTAACTTGAGTGAGTTAATACTTGGGGTACCATATAATCATCTTACCATTTAACAAACCATCATTCTACCTATAATAGACATAATATTCTACAACCTATATCATTTAGGGAGTGAGAATGTGGAGGATTCCTTATATTTTAGGTTCCACAATCCATTGCTTCACTATTCTCATTGGAACTAACTATTACCATGAAGATAATAATCATCTAAACTTTGTAAATATTTCTATTGTATATCCATATTTTTGTAGCTAATTGTGCCCTATGTAAAACCTTAAAGAAGTTGTCTTTCCATACACTCAAGCTGCCAGGAACATAAAGGAAGCAGATAATGTATTGTGGAACTTACTTCATTAATATTTCTCATTCACAATTATGTAAAAGGGTGCAATCCTAATTGAAAAAATAATAATAATCAACCAAATATACATGAAATTATCTTAATAACTATAAAAATGAACAGTAGCATCATAAACAAACATACTAAGTAAACTTACTACAAAATTTCTAAATAAAGGTTCTCTAAACCTATTAAGAAGTTGTTCACCTCTAGAAATGCATACTCAAGTATAAGGCACGCTCTTCATGTAGACCTTGTTAGAGGAGATCATGGTAGACTTTGCCCCATAAGTGTGATATATATCTTGTCTAGACTTTTTAAGACAGTCATCTTCCCCTAAGAGAAAATACCTATATCGGATGAACAAGTGGAAACAATTAAGGCACATGAAGAGGGGACACTAGCTAAAATGAAATCTATACAAATTACCCACCTTAGTAAGGGCTATGTTTTTTGTGAATTACACGGTAAGGTTCCTTTCCCAAAGGTTTTCTGAATAACGAAGATACTGGTAACAAGCAGTAAACACCATTTGGATGACAAGATCTAGATTGAAATTGACCAATAATTTGATTTGCACTCTCAAGAACACAGTAAAAACAACAGTAAATAAAATAATAAGGCCAATACGGCAAGTCTGGAAACTAACCAACCATGAAAGTATGTCAAGGTGAGATTTTTCAATTATAATTTTATTATAAAAAAATGAAGAAGAGGATGCAAGCTTAACCAAATAAGTGAAGTGGGTACACTCAAATTACATAAAGGGGCCCCATACGCGAGAGTCCAATTTTGATGGCTGGTATTTAATCTTACTGGCCATGAGTTCTGCTACTTTCTGCATTTCTTACACGGTAGAAGGATGAGCCTGCAAGAATGAATAATCATCATTTATAGGGAATTATTCCTCATTTAAATGGTCTATATGATCCTTAATTAGACATGGTAACATACTGTAACTTTTTAAGCTTAGGTACCTTTCCATTCAAAACTTGTTAAAGTTACCAATGCAAAATGTTAGGGGTGTTAAGATTCCAAACAAAAACGATTAAACCGACAGATATAATCCGATCCAATAAAAAATGATATAAATTGGATTGGATTGGATCCCATTTTCAAAAAACCAATTGTAATTGATTCGGTTTCAATTTTAGTATCCAAAACCGACCAAAAATCAATCCGAACCGACCTATTTATTTATTATTAAAACTGCCAAGTGTTATTAAGGTGGGCATGGTTCAAATCCCCTAGGTTTCACACCCCTTTGTAACTTATCTTCTTTCTTTAATAAAAATAATATCTCAAGTTGAGAAAAATTTCACAACTAGAGATTCCTAAAAAAACATGTAAAGTTTCAATTTTAGGAAATAAATTGACATCTTATTTTAAACTGTTGATATGAACACGTCTATATGCATGGTTTTGTTGGGTTACACCTGGGCAACATATTGGGTTGTGACACACAGTTGATCTCAGGTGGAGTGACATGTAGCTACTAGTAAACTCGAGACAGCTTCATCAGTGCACCATGGTGAAGCTCAAAATTGGAGGATTGTAATTAAGACAAGACAACGCAATTGATCTAAAGTTTAGCAGGAACTAGTATAGGCCAATAGACTCATGGTGGATCCACTTGTGCACAATGGTGACATTCATAATTAGATTCAGATTAAGATGACCATTTAGTTAATCAAAATTGAAGACAGTACAGGTACTGCCAATAGACTCTAGATGAGCAAGGGGTTTTAGACCCTTTAAGATAGGGAATAGGCAGGGGATATGTTCCTAAAAGATGAGCTTTTGAAGAATAAGAGGCGTCGCATGAGATTCTAACATGCTTTCCTTCCTCTGTGTCCAATAAAATTACTATTGTGGTAGCAAATATAGTGAAAATGGCCAATTAAACCAATAAATTGGAATTTATATATGACAGATGTATGGTTCATCGTCTTACTTCAACATCTTCATAGTGTGCTACTGGTTATGTGTAATCTTTGGAATTTTATCTTTCATTTTTTAGGAAACAAATAGAAGTCATTATACCTCTTCATCATATCAAGAACAAGTGGGAAATTTTGTAGCGAGATCTAATGTACTTGCTGGTGGATCTTAACCACATACTACGATATCATGATTTCCCTAGAACATAAAGAAACTATGCAAAGGAGCTCTGAGGTGTCAGTAATGTCCCTCCAGATCAAGGTATACCCTTACACTTTGTAGCGTGAGGGGAATCCTGATGAAGGTTTTCGGGGGATTAAAGACGAATCTATGCTCATCCGGGTGGAGATATTGTGAAACCGGACCGTTCCTCAAGCATCAAGTCACATGAATCTTCAAACGAGTTCGAAAAAAATTCCCCACAACAACGTGACTTTGGATCATGGTCAACCTTCCCTCCTGTTTATAATAAGGTACATATATGTGCCAATTGAACGTGTTTGATAGATAAATGTACCCATTTTTAGTGCATAATCGATTCCAATATGCTCCATTAAATATGTTCAATCACGTCATGCTCATGAGTCCTAATTTCAGGAATTTCATTATTTTGTGGTCATTGACTTTGAGGCTACATGTGACAAATTGAAAAATACTCACCCTCAAGAGATAATCGAGTTTCAATTTGTAATAGTGAGTTGCATGACTGGTCAACTGGAAGCTTGTTTTCAAACGTATGTGCGTCCTACGTGCAATCAGCTTCTGAGTGATTTCTACAAGGATTTGATCAGCATTTAGCAACTTTAGGTGGACAGAGGTGTTATTCTCAGAGAAGCTCTTCTTAGGCATGACAAATGGCTTGAAAAGAAGGGTATTAAGAACACAAACTTGGTCGTGGTTGAATGGTCAAATTGGGATTGTCGAGTGATGTTGGAATCAGAGTTTCTATACAAAAAAATACGAAAGCCTCCTTATTTTAACCGATGGATCAACTTAAAAGTTCCTTTTCGAGAGGTTTTTAGTGGCGAGAGGTGCAATTTAAAGGATGCAGTACAAATGGCAGGCCTAGCGCAGCAGGGCTGTGCTCATTGCGGCGTCGATGATGCAAAAATACTGTGTGTCTGCTATCTCACCTCATGCGAAAGGGCTTCAATTTCTCAATCACCAACTTAATGATGTCTAACTCCATTAGCCATTCTTCACCATTGAAGCAGTGCCTAAAACACCTCCTCATTTCCCCACTCTACCCCCACAAGGTTCCGATATTACAATTTCACCCCCATTGCTTTTACGGGGTGAAGTGCAATACAGGGATGGTTTGAAAGCCCGAACCGAAACAAGGGAGCTACTTTTTCATGTGTGGGAATTGGACCGCTTCTAGAGGGGACAGTTGCCAGTACTTTGAATGGGCTTCTTCTCCATAAACCTGGAAAATTTATAAAATCTTGTGTAAAAAAAGAGTGAGAAAAGAGAGAGTAATCTCTTCAAAGAATAAAATGTGGGTTTGGTTGGTGAGGTTTCTTTTCTTATTACAAAAGTAAATATAGATAGTTGAGACTTGACACTGACTTCTTGTTTAACAAAAGAGACTCTATAAAGTGGGGAATATGCGAGGAACTTGGGTAGGTTTCGGACGATATGATTTTCACATGCTAAGAGACATGCTTTAATTATCTAAAATAATATGTGAAATAGAGACATTTGGTTTTCTATGAAAAAAAAATAGGAGTCATTATCATGGATAAAGTTAGTTCAATTTTAGGCTCATTCCAAAAACCTTGTATCATAATAGAGTGTTTTTTAGGTATGTTTGATAAAAGATTTACATGCTAAAATTAGTAGTCTTCCTCGTTCTCTCTGCTAGGTGTGTTCAACAGTATACAACTTATTCCCTTTATGACATGATTTTCACCTTAAAGACAAAAGGGTTTAAAATTTCAGCCTAGACGCTTGACTTTAAACTCATTGAATAAAATTAGTGAAAAGGATAAACTATAGAATAAAGGGTTATTGAATAAAGAGTTCACCGAGTTGAATGACCGACTCAATACCAAACTTTTTGTTAAACTATTTTACTCTTTAATTCACAATAACAAACCCCTAATCCATATTTCCTCACACTGAATCCAACCCAATATCAAATTGGGTTGGATGAACATTACCCCCATCTCATTAGACACAAGTGTATCTTCTAACCCAATTCCAATATGCCATCATTTATCAAAAATAAGGAAAATATTCAAGTTAGGGATAAGATCAGTTGTACCCAACCAAATAAAAATCAACCCATCTTAAAGATCTAATGTGGTAAAAATAAAGTTTATTTATTTTTTGAGTAAAGAAAACTTGAATAAATATAGGCAAAAGTTGATTACATAATTTCACATAATTTTAAACCACTTAAATAATTTACAACCAACCATAGAGAGAGAATATCATGATACCAAAAACAAAACATAGTTGGGAGAGTTCAATGCAATAGGGCAATTTGAGGCAAACAACTAATAGCATGGCTGGTAGATATATATTGACAATTAAATATACACTAACTGAGCTCAACTATGTATCAGCGTCGATCGAAACAGAGAGAGGGTTGGACCGCTGGACTAACCTACAATATCAAAGTGCTGAAAAAATATAAAACAAAATCAGAGCATTGACCATTAGAATACGTATAGAAAATTAATGTACGTAAATACACATAACCTAGACAAACCTCTACAGTGGAATAAAAGAACCACAATTCATACCTGAATCTTCAAATTTCAAACAAGAATTCTACGCGTTATGCTTTCTCACAGAAAAACCCTACTTGTACAAGAGTAGAAAATTACGAAGAATAATAACAGGAAGATAGGAGAAAGAGAGATAGGAGGACACACTCTAAGTTGTACCGTGGGGTGCCGGTGATAAGTTTTGATGAGATTATAAAGTGTCGTTGAGGAGACCTAACAATGGGGGAGAGAGAGAGAGAGAGCACAGAGGAACCACAACGGGGGGGGGGGGGGGGGAATTTCGCTTCTCAACATTTAGGGTTTGTATCTTTTTTGCATAAATATATTAAATATAACGATTTATTATTATTTGCAATGGTTTTAATTAATTTTTAACGTTGCAATTTTATAATGGAAAAAATTCGTTACAAAAGATGAAAATAATCCATTACAAAATGGGCCTTTTGGTGTAGTGATTACTCTCCTACGTGGACCATTGAATAGTAGACACACGTCCTCCTACGTGGCCATTTAGCCATCTTGATCGGCATCAGAGATACCTAGTCAGCTGGAATGCCAACCAACACCCAGAATGTGAACCATTAGGAATAAAAAAGGTTACTCGGATAGAATGACGACCGGCACTAAATTTTAAGAGTCTCATTTTTTGTATACAGATGTAAATGCATGGAGATATAAAGTCATTCCGTCTCTATGGTTTCACACCACGATAAATACCTAATCTCCCTCAGTTCAGGGGACGACTCACTCAATCACAAGCACACCATACTGAGTTATTGTAACCACCTAAATAATACCAACAGTGGACGTAGGCTTTCTTCATAGATGAACCACTTTAAAAACCTTGTCTCTTATGTGTTTGTTTAGATTATTTAACATAATTTATCCGTGATTATAAATCTGGACCCCATCCATTTTTAGACATCAACAGTTGTGAAGTTTGGCGTGTCAGGAAAAAAAAAATTTGGTCAGTTCTAGGTAGTAAAATTTGGTGTGGAGAAGATAATTTTGTTGCGTTGCTTTATTTTAAAGTTTTAGTTATACCAGGATCCTTTTGTTCAATAATTATTTTTTCCCTTCTTTAACAGACTCCTTTATACCTATGAATCATTTTGTTAGAAATATCAACTTAGTAGATTCATAAAATTATTACAAGAGCTGAGAATCTATACAATTATTCATCAAAAGACTTCAAAGTTTATTTTAATTTACACTAAATATGCCATAAATCTTATGTTGGAATCTATAGTTCTTATCTTCATAAATACGAAGAAAAGCTTGAATTAATGTTTGACATGTTTTATTAGTGTTAGTTAAATGATTTCTCTTTTATTACTTCTCTGTTTCTTACTTAAAAAGGTAAGTAAGGGTGGGAGTACATGGATAAATTAGATGTTGTACCATATTGTGGAAAATATAAACTTTATCTTATCATCTAACTAAATTTCTCTATTCTTTTAAGTTACTTACAAATGATTGCAGTGGCATATAATTTCCAAAAGCTTTGTTGTTAAATGTTCAAATTACATGGCTCATATGAATGTGTTGTGTAACAATGAAAGATAATACAAAACTTATTTAGAGTGATACATTCTTTTCAAAAGTTATTAGTTCCATAGATGGGCATAAGATACAAATAAATCTTTATGTGAAAGCATGTTGAATTGGCAATTGTTTATCATTCACATAGTAAAAAGATTGTTAGTTTCAGTTTATATTTATTATGAAGATTACTTATATTAATGACTGCAAATTGACATAGTGTGTGGGGTATAGTTACATGGTCAATTAGTGTATATTTCCTAACAATAAATACATATTTTTTTTAAAAGACACCTACATTTAGTTTATCCCATTTAGTCCCTCGAACACCCATTTACCTAATGCTCTCTTATTGTCTGAGCTAAAGGCACCCCTCCACACCCCACACCCTGTCGACTTCGGAGCTCCGACAGTGGGGTGGGGGTGGATGGTGGGGAGGGGTGTGGGGGAGGTGGGTAATTTGGTTTGTGTATATCCTTGTTTTGAGTATTTTATGTGGTGAGAGACTTATTGGAACAAAATAAAAAGCCTAGGACTAAACATTTATTAAAAAATTATCTATGGACATTTCATCGAATGACCATAATTACATTTGAATTTTGGTGTGAAGATTAGTTTAGATAAAAAAAAACATAAACGCCGCATGTATTTGTGTTGTACTAAAAAAGATGTCTTTTTAAAAAAGAAACCATTTATAATTTTTCCCATGTTTTATATAAATACATTACAAGAAATTATACAAATCAAGTTGGAGTTGTTCAAAACGGATCGGATCTTGACCATATGCATTGAAAAGTATTTGTCAAGTAAGACTTCAATCGGAAGCCTATAAATATAGGGCTATGAAGTTGTTTACGGGGGACAACTTTTATAGGAATATTTAGGAATAATTTTTATTTTAAGGGTTTTGTGAGGTAATTCGTGTTCAAGTATTGTGGATATTTATGTATTGGCATTCAATTATTGGAACTCAATCTTTACAAGTTGATTATTATTAATGAGAATTATATTTTCATCTTGCAATTTTATTATTTCAATCATGTTGCTAGCTTAATTTAATTGCTAGGATTAGGGAAAATTTATATATGATTACTTAGTGCATGTTTTAATTAGTTTAATTCATTTAATTCGTTCAAATTCCCTCCAATTTCTAAATGTTTTAACAAAATCGTTATTTTGGAAAATAGTTACGAGAATGACACTTATTTTATTCATATTCTTTGATTTTATGTACTTATATTTAATGGATTATGCGTATGTTAAATTATTTGATAGTCCATGCTTCCGTTTGACATAAAATGTTTAGAAGTGATAAATTTTATTCATATCTTATAATTAGATGTGCTTAAATTTGATGGTTTATGTTTATGTTAAGTAATTTGATAGTCCATGCGTATTTTTTACATTTAATACTTATGAGTGATACTTTTAAGGGAGTACGAATCTTTACTATCTTAAAAGAGATTTAATATATTTTAAACAAACTTTGATGTTTCATCTTTCTAAATATACGCGACGAGAGTCGGTATAATTTTGAGTTATAAAAGGGAATTGCGAGTTAGACTAATTAATCACAAGGTTCTAAAAAATGCGGGGAGTGATCGAGGCGTGGAGGTCAAGCCTTAAGCCTTAGAAGCCTAGGTGGGTTTAAGCGTAAAAAGGCGTGAAAAGGCATTTAGGCCTTCTTAATATATTTAAATATTTTTACACCATAACAAGGCTGTTAAAATACTAAAATTATACATATCATAAAAATATTTCTGAACATATTAAAATTAAAATACTATTTGATTATTTTGGATGAGATAAGGGTCCGGTTAGTTAAAAAATTCTTTAAAAGGCGATATCATTTCACTAAAGCATTGTTGTTTTTAGAAAAAAGTGCCTCTTAAGAGTTTTACTAAGCATAAGGCGTAAAACACTTAAGGCGAAGCGTTTCACCCAAGCCTTAAGCTTAGGCGTGCCTAGGCGAAGCCTAGGCGGGTTTTTTAGAACAGTAATTAATCATAATCTAGTAAAAAGGGTGAATGGATTTGAAATTATAGTAATCTATCCATATTTGTTATATACTTTATGTTTGTATCCTTATCTTTTCTTGTTTTCTTTTATCCCTCCGTCTTATTTCTACACCCACATTCGTCTAGTTAGAAAGTTAGTAATTTATACAAATTGATCAAATCTTCACGGGTTCGACCCGTACTTGCATAAGTTAACTATAATAACCCACACACTTGCGATAATTATAATATTAACAATGGGTTGTTTAAGTCAACTTAAATTCACTTTAAATTGACTCAAAGTATTTTATGTGATGTATAGGCTATTTTCGGTTTAACCTAAGTTTGGGAAATGTTTTTTTGGTTGGTTTGAGCAAGTATAAGGTCATACGATTTCATTCACACTATTATAAATATTCCCCAATCATGCAAAGCTCTAAGAAGGTCTTTTGAAGTTAAATCACTTCTCATGATTATATGGAACATTTGGTAGTTATTGTGGTTGATTATGATAATCAAAGGCTTTGATTATATTTTACATGCATGGTTTGATGGAATGATGTTCAATGAGACTTGATGATGATATGCTTGAATTGGACTTGTACTAATAGGTTGATCTTCCAATTAAATGAGTGAGTTTCTAATGGTTGAAAATGTATGGATCCCATTCTTGTTTCTTTGGTTGTGAATATCTAGGAATGAAGTCATAGCTTGAGTATTTTTTATAATTATGATTTGGCTTTATTCGGCTTTGGTTCACGCTTTTGTGGATATGATAATCTTGACTTTTTCTATTATGCATGCTTGCTTATTCTCATGTAATATATCAGACTTGGTGGACTTGCTTACTATGCATGATTGTGAATCATGACCTTTGTTTGGTGGGAAAAAATAATTTATTCTTGATAACTTAGAAATAGCTTGCATGACCACATATATTTCTTGATCACATGTATAATTGTTCATGATATTTCTTATATAATCATATGTATTGCTTTATCATATGTATCTTCTTTTGGTGGGGATATGTATTTCTTGATCCAAATATTTTTTTGGGCGATGAATCTCTTGAGGTTCTGATTACTTGATCGATACAATCCTAGAGATAGGTCGCATCATGTTTTGAGTGCATGTTTTCATCTCATGAACACTAGAGAGAAGATAGTGAAGTGATGTCATATATTAATTGGATTGTTGTCATACAAAATCTTTACACTTGAAAATACTTTTGTTTTCACAACTGCATAGTGGTCATTTATTGAAGTAATTGCCTTTGAAAGCTTTTATTGAATGACTTGTTCTCCTTCACTTCCATTTACCTTGTATTTTGATTTTCTTTTTATCACATATAGCTAGTTTCATTGGTTTGGGAGCATAAACCCACCATGGATGATTGAACTTAATTATTAGATTTTTAGTTCAAATCAAACCAATGGATGTATGTATTGATATTGATGTATCTGAGTGTATAACTTTCCTTATTATGTAAGGGTAGCATCTTAGCCTTTACTACAACATTTAAACATATATTTAAATAAATTATTAAAATTATCATTTTTCATTGTTGGGTTGACACATTTCATTTTTTATTGTTGGTCTTAATGAATCGTTCTCAATTGATTGTGATTTGATCCGATAACCAAATCTTTTGTATTAATCTAAGGTGGCGGGATGATCCTCAGTCGCTTTTAATCTCAAGTTTAGTAAACTTTTTAGTTAAAACACTCTTAACGTAATTTATCACTAGTTAATTGTCACCTAAATCATCTTTTCCCACTTTTATCTTTACTTATTAACACTTTTCTAAATCAATATTAACATTACTCTTATAAATCCCTATGTAATTTGACTCCGGCCTTATCGAATTTTTACAACTCTCACGATTACCTTGCACTTGAGCTATACAAATTTTTAAGCGAGTCACCCAGCATAAAAATTATTGTCGTAGTCGGACCACGTCAGTAGCTACAGGCTAACTCACGTTACACGTACCACGACGATGAACACATAAGACATTACTCACACGCATATATCGTATTATTATTAGGTTCATTCACAACCTATAAGATAAGATTCATTTCCCATATCGTTCATTTAATCCCATAATATAGTAGGTTTCCACCATAGTTTACGTCAGTATCCAATTCTCAATAAAAAGGTAATTATCAAGAGTTATGATACATTAGTCAATTATATTGATATTGAAAGTAACAAACAAAATTAACATCTTTTATGAGAAATTGCAACTTCCTACAATCTATAACTTATCTATTTTATACCATAATTCCAATTTCCCAAAAGATTTCATGAATATTCTACTAACATATCCAACCTACTCATTAATTTACTTGTAAATGTTTAACATGTTCCATATATCCAACTTCAGCTCTAATCATCTATTATTGCTAGATTTTCCACCCTATTCATATAAAGATATAATCATATCGAGGATATATGCATGTTCATCATCTTTAATTTCATTAATCTAGAAAAACAAATTCATTGAATCATTAACATGTTCACTATGAAAGTTCCAACAATTAAAGAGGAATTATTCACCTACATAGTAATCTATAATATACTTCTCATTATTTTAGAATCACTAACTAGAATTACATGAATTTTATATCAATTACCATCTAATTTAATGTATACAATCTCTTCTTTATAAAATAATTACATATACTAACTCTATTAAAACTCTCAAATATCTAGATGAGTTCTAACATGAATTAAAAATAAGTATGATACCATAATTATCTCTCACGTATTTTATAGATTAATTAGTGTTTTATTGATTACTTAACATAATTACATTAAAAGGGGGGAGTTGGATATGACTTGCCTTTTGGAAGAATAACAATTTCTGAAATTTGGTCTTTAGTATATTCTTTATTTAATCCTCTTATTATTTTGATTTCTTCTTGCAATGCTCCCAAGTGATTTAGATGATGACGAATGTTTAAAGATAAAACTTTGGGGGTTTAAGGGTGTTAATTTCGCAGGTCTCTAGAGGCTTTGTGATGGAATTTAGTGTAAATTGTCCTTCTGGTCGTAAATTATATTTTATACAAAATTGGGTCTTCATTCTAGTAAGGTGCCTGTTAATGCCAAAAATTACCCCTCTATGTGGACCCGTCAGACATGGACACTTGTTCTCCTACGTGGAAGTATTCACATTAATTACTCACTTGGTCGGCTCCCCGAAGACAGTAGGTCATCTCAGAACACAGTAGGTCGGCTACCTGCCCGACCAACTCACTTGAAGAATATGAACCATCAAGAATGTCAACAGACTCATTCATTATGTACATAAAGGCATTACATCAAGAATGTCAATAGACTCATTAATTATGTAAATGCCTAGAGATATAAAGGTATTACATCTCTTAGGTTCCTAATAACCCCTATAAATACATGCTCTCCTTTTGTTAAAGAGGAAGTCAATCATTCTTAACACACCATACTGTGATATTGTAAGCCCCTCAGAATGAAATAACAGTGGACGTAGGCTTTATTCAATAGTTGAACCTCTTTAAAAATCTTTGTCTCTTATATGTTTGATGTGATTGTTTATCTTCATTTCATCTTTAATCTCATCTTCATCACTCTATCTGCTGCTTATGCACAAAAATGACATAGATGCCATTTTTAATTCTTCAACAGATTGGCGTTGTCTGGGGGAACATGTTACTAAACATTTTTCACACATTCATTTATCAAGCACGACTAATATTCCTGAGTCTAGTACCAGGAACGGTGGCATCTCGCTTATTCCTTCTGCTCCACCAACTAACAATGATTTGACTGGAATCCTGGCTAGTCTCGCCAGAGGACAAGAGGCTATGCAAGATACCATGAGGCAGTTAGCACAAACCCTGCAAGCTAGGCCACCTTCCTTATCTGCTCGTGGAAATATGCCACCACCGCCTCCAAGAAGCAGTAGACATAGCCAATCCAGGACTACTAGAGATAATTCCTATCCCTCAGGAGTAGGTTCTTCACTCAGAACATCGGAGCCCTATGACGATCAGTCTTTTACTCCTGAAAGATTGAGTGCCTTAGAATGGCTAAGTCGAGCATCTCCCTTTGATCGTTTGGGACCCGGGAGGAATAGACATGTTCCCAGGGCATTATCGAGAAATACTCGATGATCAATCGATCAACGTGAAGGCTCATCCCAATCTATATTAGATGCTCGACGAACTGCTCGTATCGAACAGTATTCATAGGAGGAGAGTTCATCACAAACATTTAATCGGAATGAAAAAGCTACAACACACAAATATGATGTTCGAAATAATGCATGGAAGGGTTCCATCTAGCGATTGGAAGATAGATTGGGAGAAATGGCTAAGGCCAAGAGCCCTTTGTAGAGAAGATTTGTGAAGGGATCTTCTTTCGTATAAGGTATTGTGGATTTTCCCACACCTTCAAAGTTTAAAGCTCCTGTAGTTACTCCTAAATATGATGGGAAAACTAATCTCGTCCTTTATGTAGAATAGTATCAGGCGGTAGCTGACATCTATGTCGTCCTTGACGAAATGAGATGCAGGGCATTTTCAGGGATAATTACTGGACCTGATCAGATCTGGTACAACAGTCTTCCTCGGGGGAAATTTCTAAATTCCATCAGCTTGCCGAGCTATTCATTGGTAACTTTGGTCTTGGAGCTAAACCAGTAAAAATGAGTTTCTCAGTTGCTCAGTGTAAGGAAAAAAGTGGGATAAAGTACCCAAAATTACATCACTCATTTCAAAAATGAGAAGTTAGAAGTCGTTGAGCCCTTATGAGTGGGTTGCTCCCCGATAATCTCTAGTACACACTTGCTAAAGATCCTCCAAAGACGATGACAGAGTTGATGGAAAAGGCAACCAAAATCATGAACGCCGAGGAGGCAATGGCATCCAAGCGAAAATTAGAGGTAAAGGATGAGAGTAAAACAGACAAAAAGGAGCACAAAGATCCTAAGGACAACAGGGAATCAAAGCAAAAAGGGAATATGGATCGGCTCAAAAGGTACAATAATTATACTCCCTTAACAGTGGGCGTTCACCATATTTTGGAGGAGATAAAGCACAGCAAGGATGTACATTGGCCTGAAAAGCTAAGAACACCTTCTGCCAAGAGGGACATGTCTAAATACTGTGAATTTCACAAGGATCACGGACATATGACAGATTATTGTGTTGCTTTTTAGAATGAAATTAAATCACTCATCAGAAGAGGAAAGCTAGACAGGTTTATTGTCGGCAGAATAATGGTGGAGCTCGATGAAGGTCAAAGTCTCCATACAAGCCCTGAGACGAGAAAAAGAGAACTCATGAAAATGATCAAGAGGATGATCCCGACCTACCCAAGAAGCCTAGACAACTAGAATGTGAGGTTTTCATGTGAGGTTTTGGATCTTTTAATTATCAAATGATTACAGGTGGAGATGCAAGAGGAGGGGATCATACTGCTGAAAGGAAAGCTTACCTTAATGAGGCTAAAGCTTGTTCCTATATTCAGAGGATTAACCTAGCTGAAGAAGATCGATTAAGGAAGGTTAACAAAGACAAGCCGGTGATTGGTTTTTCTAAAAATGACCTCTCTGGGGTGCTATACCCCATGATGATCCTTTAGTAATCAAAGTCCGAATGGATGATATAATTATTTCCAAAGTGTTGGTTGATAACGGCAACTCGATGGATATCCTATTTTACCCTTTCTTTGATAGTCTCGAATTGAAGCTCAGTCAATTGGAATCTTATCACAGGCCTCTAATTGGTTTTTCTAGCGAAAAGGTATTTCCTCTGGGGAGAATCAAATTAGAGGTGTTGATCGGTACATGGCCAACAATTCGAACAGAGAAGATACGTTTTTTTGTAATGGAAAAAAATGTTCATTCTTCCTATAATATGATCATGGGAAGAGTAGGATTAAAAAACTTTTAAGTTGTGTCGTCTATAGTCCATCAGTGTTTGAAGTTCCCGACTAATTTTGGGGTAGGCGTGGTAAAAGGTGTCCAGAGAGTAGCTCGGGAATACTACTACTCATCTGCCGAGCAAGAAAATTTGGAAGAAATGAGAGAAATACCAACACTTACCAAGTGGACACCTTTGAACCTAATCGCAAATCTGAGGTTGAAACCTTAGATCCAAGAGAAGAAACAGAACTGGTGAAAGGCCAAATAGTGCAAGCAACGGAGAACATTGTGTTAGATGATGATGATATGACAGAGCGGACTACTCAAATAGGAACAACACTAGATCATGTTCTTAAACAAGAGCTAATGACTTTCCTAAGGCAAAGAAAGTAGGCGTTTGCATGGAGTTATGAAGATATGCATGGGATTGATCCTAACTTTCTCTTCCATGAGCTCAATGTTAGTAAAGATGTCAAGCCTGTGAAGCAAAGGCGTAGGGTATTTAGCCACGAGAAGAACCAAGATATTCAGGAGGAAGTAGGGAAGCTTCAAAAATCTTCATTCATTGATGATGTAATATACCCAGACTGGTTTTCCAACGTCGTTATGATCAAAAAGAAAAATAACAAGTGGAGAATGTGTGTTGATTTCACGGACTTAAACAAGGCATGCCTAAAGGACCATTTTCCTTTGCCACGAATTAATCAACTCGTTAATGCTACATTTGGATACGAGTTGCTAAATGTCATAGATGCTTTCTCTGGTTATAAACAAATTAGAATGAAGCCTAAATATAGGGAAAGCACTTCTTTTATTACACCCCGAGGAACTTATCACTATAATGTTATGCCATATGGTTTGAAAAATGCAAGTGACACTTACCAGAGATTGGTGAATAAAGTCTTTGAGGAGTAAATAAGCAAGAATATGGAAGTATACGTAGATAGCATGCTGATAAAGAGCACAAAAGTGCCTGATCACATTATCGACCTCGGCCAGACTTTTAACCAACTGGAGAAGCACCAAATGAAGTTGAATCCGAACAAATGCGTATTTGGTGTGCAGGAAGGAATGTTCCTCGGTTACATAGTAAAATATAGGGGAATTGAAGAAAATTCAGACAAAATCAAGGCGTTGATTAAAATGCAGTCCCCTACTTGTAAAAAGGATGAACAAAAGGCTGCTGGGCGAGTAGCAACCTTGAACAGATTTGTGTCCCGAGTTACTAACAAGTGCTTGCCATTCTTTAAAATGCTTATAAAGAGCTTTGAATGGAACGATGAATGTGAAAAGGATTTTCTGGAGTTGAAAAAGTATTTGGGATCACCCCCACTACTCTACCGACCAATTTTGGGAGAAAAGTATTTGTACTTAGTTGTTTCTGAGTCAGCTGTAAGCTCCGCCTTGATCGGAGAATAAAATGGAGTTCAAAATATAGTTATTTGTATGAGCAAAGCCTTTCGAGGAGCAAAAATCAGATATCCATGCGTGGAGAAGTTAGCATTAGCATCGATTAAGACATCGAGACGGATGAAGACCTATTTTCAAGCCTATACAATTATGGTGTACACTGATATGCCTCTTAGGCAAGCGTTACACAAACCAGAGAAGTCTGGGAGATTGATGTATTGGGCAGTAGAATTGGGACAAAAAGATATTTTGTATGAACCAAGGTCTTCCTTAAAGGGCCAGGCTGTGGCAGATTTCATTGCTGAATTCACTTATCCAGAGGTTTCTGAGCAATGGGTAATTCAGGCAGAGTAAGACCTAGGAAGGGATAGTCCAACTAGGTCGATCGCCGAGCAGCCCACAGTAGAGGGAGGATCAGGAAAAATCGTTGTTGACCTACCAGAATCTTCCACCAGACCACAGGAGATGTCCAAGAAGTATGAGGAGGCGAGGATAAAAACATTCCATCATGGGATTTTAACCGACCAAGTGTTTGATAACAATCTTCTCGTATGGAACTTGTATGTTGATGGATCCTCTTACAGAACCGAAAGTGGAGCATGTATAATACTCAACACTCTTTATGGGATATATATTGAATATGCTCCACGATTCCAGTTTCAGGCCTCAAATAATGAAGTAGAGTATGAAGCTCTCATTGTGGGCCTAAGTTTGGCTCAATTGCTGAACACCGAGCAAGTTGTGGCGCGCAGTGATTCTCAATTGGTGGTGAATCAAATACTGAGTTTGTATGGATCTAAGGGAGAACTAGTGATGAGATACATGTCCAAAGTATTGGAAGTTATAACACAATTGCCATCTGTTGTTCGGATGAGCAGAATTCCAAGAATAAAGAACGCTCGAGCTGACGCACTTGCTCGGTTGGCATCAGCAACTAGAATTGAACTCCAAAGAACTATTCCCATTGAAATTCTAGTTAACAGGAGTATTAATGAAGACTTGATGATTAATTTCATCACAGTGGATACGGAGCCATCTTGGATTTCAGAGCTTATTGATAGACAGGGTTTTGCCGCAGTGCGAGCGTCACCTACGAGCCGGTCATTTTGAATTCGGCTCACCTGAACTATACAAAAACCTAAACTTATGACTATACTCAACGGGTGAGTATAGCGGCCAAGTCCGGGTATCGAAAATCCACAGAGACGAGTTGCAAGAATTTATAAGGTTTAATACTCCTAAATAAAAGTGTAAAAGATGAATATGAACAAAAAGGAAAAGATGCACAAAAGGGAAATATTAATCTAAGCGAGGGAAAATAAAGCTAGACTAATAAAGTGAGTAAAAACTATAGGTTGCGTATAATATCCCTCACCCGAGTTAATTAGTATAAAATGGTTACATGGGTCGACGAGTTATTACGAATGCGTCTCGTTCTGATAGTTAATTAAATCAAGGGTTGTCATGCCCTTAAATTCGCATAAAAGCCTAATACGATTTTAGCGTCAACAAATACCCCAGAAATTACGCACGCAAGGTCGTAAGCATGGATCATACATGATATGCCCCATCAAATCCCCTAGGCGTAATAACTAGGATAACGCACTCGAAATAGACCCGTAAACTCCATCACTAAAGAAAAGCAACATGTCAACCCGGAATGAGTTCAATCCGACACAACCTAGACTAACTTAGCTAGAAAGAATATTAAAAACGCGATAAATGAAAGTGATAAATAAATGCAATAAATCTACACTACAAAGCAAGTAAATGAAAGCATGTAAACCTAATTATGAAAGCATATAAATTAACTACAAAGCAAGTAAAGAAAGGAAGACAACTATATTAGAGAGCTTACAAAGATCAAAGTGGGCAAAACACCCAAAGTGGTGGAGTAGGGAAAAGATCCATACAAATCCTAAACTAATGTAAAATGTAAGATATTTATCTCAAATGAGAGAAATGAGTATTTATACAAATACCCCCAAATTGGCAAACTTGTAAATAGAATGGCTGAGAAAAACAGGGGATTGATCGATCGATCCCTTTGATCGCTCGATCGATCGATCAGGGACCAACCCACTATCTAAGATCGAAGGCAAATATCTGAAGGATCGATCGATCAATCCCATTGATCGATCGATCGATCGATCAAGCAGGTCTCAGTCAAGTTCCCCCTACTTTGGTTCAATTGGAAATCTCTTCCGCTAAAATCGCCTTAACTTCTTTGTTAGGGATCAGAATCGCGCACCGTTCACCACCAAGCGAAGCTTGGGAGGAGGTCTAAAACTTCCGCGAAGATGTGGGGCCAGGTGACCAAACTGTGAAATGACTAAAATACCCTTAAACGTGCGATTGCGTAGGGAAATTAGCCGAAATGCCTCCAAACTTAACACTTAGCATCCAAATACCTATAAAAGCTCAATTAACCCCTGCAAAGCATGTTATCATAGAAATCTGAGGTTGTCTGGTTAACGAGCATAAATATAAGGAATAAGATACCCGAGGGGGCTAAAATGCGTAGGTTCGAGAGATGAAATATGCAATATTTGCGTATAATCACTTATATTGAGAAAGGAGTCTTGCCAGCAAACCAAATCGAGGCCAAAAAGTTAAAGAATAAGGTAAGAAGATATGTGCTAGATAAAGGGATACTTTACAGGAGAGGATTGACAGCTAGCCTACAGTGTTGTGTTCACCCAATAGAGGTGAAAGACTTGATAGAGGAAGTCCATGAAGGGTCTTATGGAACACATGTAGCAGGCAGATCATTATTGTAGCGAATTAATGCACGGGGATATTATTAGCCAACTATGAGAGCAGATTGCACGGCCTCTGCCAGGAAATCTGACAAGTGCCAAAGGAATTCCAGCATTCGTAGAACTCCACATGCTTAGCTGACTCAAATCACTTCACCTTGGCTATTTGCTATATTGGGGATAGACTTGGTCGAGCCACTGCCGACCACCTGAGGAAGATTTAAATACTTTGTCGTAGTTGTGGACTACTTCACCAAATGGGTCGATAGACTGAAGAAAAGACTTGATGATGCCAAGGAAAATTGGATTAATGAACTACAGTCCATTTTGTGGGCATACCGAAAAACTTCGAGGACTGCTACAGGGGAATCCCTATACATGCTGGCATTTGGAACTGAAGCAGTGATACCAGCTGAATTGGGCCTGCCCACTCATAGAGTGTTAAACTTTAATTCTCATGTTAGTGATTTGGTGCGAATATTAGATTTGGATATGTTGGAGGAAGTACATGAAGACGCAATCTTAAGAAATGCTTCTTATCAGCAGAGGATAGCACATTTTTATAACAAAAAGATGAAGTTGACCAACTTGAAAGAAGGAGATTATGTGCTCAAGAAGGTAATCCAGAATAATAACAAACTTGAATCTAATCGGCATGGGCCATACAGTATTTCAGCAGTTGTCAGACCAGGCACCTACGAAATTAAAACTTTGGAAGGGGAAGAGTTCAAAAATCCTTGGCATGCTGAACATCTTAAAAAGTACTACCATTAATGTAATGAAACAAATTGCAATCATGACATTTTCGTATCACTAAAATCATGATTTCCCCCATTTTTTCAATTTTTTGGGAGTACTAGTGCTATGCACTACATCCTTGAGACATACTTGACTTGATCTTGATGCACTTTATTCAAAAGTTATTTTAGTTGGTCCTTAAACTTTTAAAAATAGTTCGGACAATTGGTCCTTCGAAACAACAACCACATAGTTGATTCCTGGTTCTTCGCAACAACAACCACATTGTTGGTCGGAGTTTAGAGAAACACCCACGTAGTTGATTGATTGGTACTGTTTAAAAGTTGGAGGCACAAACAGAAGATGATCGGTAGCAAACAAAAACCCAAGTAAGATAGGACATCATGTCCTCAAGAAACTTAGTCAATGCAGTTAAGGGTAAAACAATATATTTTATCTAACTGGGCAAAATGAAGGAAGAATGTTGTGAAGATTCCTAAAAAGGAATGTCGACACATATTCCACATACGCCTGGTCACCACTGGTAACTAATACAAAACCTACAAATTTAGGTATATTAGTAAAACCTATGAAAATACAGGGGTAACTAGTATCAAATTTGGATTTTAATCTAAGTATACTGGTTGAACCTATGATGATAATCTCATTAGTAATTGGTAATAAACTTGGGTGAAAGACTAAGTGTATCAATAGAACTAATGAAGCAAAGAAGCCATCCAAAGATTAATAAGATAAGTTAATCAAATATTTCATTCAATTAATTGATCATTACATGATATCACTTATAACTAAATTATAGGAACAAAATTACTCTAAGGGACGTTTCCCCTCTACTTTAGAGGAGCTCGGCACTGGTTCCATGCCTGCTGGAGGATTATCTAATGTGTAAGGGGAGTTGATAAAATTGAAGTCTTGAAGCATCCTTCTATTACTGCTACTCAGGGTCTCTTGTAGATGAAGAGGACGAACTATATCTAACTCATCACGAAGGCTATAATCCCCTAAGTATTTTGAAATCAAGCATTGGGGAATAGTGTTGACAGGTATCCAACTAATAACCCATTTGAAAGGAGGATCTTGACAATCTAGTAAACTAGGATCATACCATTTCTAAAGATTAATGTTTTGCTCTACCTTCATAATTGTCAAGCAGTTGGTCTAGCCCCACTTGTAACCTTCACGTTGGGCTTGCTTAAATCATTCATCAAAATGACTAAGGGCCTCGTTATAGCCCTATATCCAAAATTCCATAGGCTGTTTATGAAATTAAAAGGTCAATCTCTCAACCTGATGATGCAATTTCTTGAATACTCCATCTTTAGCTTGCAATTGGGAAGACTGAGTGGAAAGTTACTCGACTTGAGTCTGGAGTTTCTTGGACATACCAGCAATGTCCAAATTCTTTCCTTTCAATTATGCAGCCTGGTTAGAAAGTGTTTATTGGGTACTGGACTCGTTTGTAGTAGCTCGACGAGGTTTAATTTTTTCTCAAGAGGAAGAAGCGAGTTTAGTCTTCTTCAGTGCTTCTAATTCTTCCCTTAGTCTGGCATTTTCAGTCTCCAAGATAGAAATCCCATCATCAGGAGCAATAGTAGTAGTGGAAGAAGCCTTCAATGATTTCAATTCATCACTCAAATTATTATTCTCCTCTTCCAACAGCTTGGCAATGGCCCGAGCCTTCTCTATTTCATGATTAAGAAGAAATTCCAGCCTCTTGAAGAAAGATGCATGCTTTCCCAACTTCTTCTCAAAACCCCAACCTTCACTCATAGCTTTGTACTTCTGTTCGTATTCGGTATGTAAAAGAGCTTTAGTTTCCTTATGATCTTCTTGAAGCTCTTCTATCATCTCAAAGTATGCAACATTATTGGCCACTGCCTGGTCAAGAAGACACTTCAAGTATAGGTAAGCTTCTTTAGCCTGATCTGAGACATCAACCCCGAGCAGGTTGGATAGGTCTTCCTCGAATAAAGTTATATGGCCAGCCTTAAAGAGATCATTACATCTTCTGAGTAGTTCGGAGTCAATGGAGGAGAATTGATCCAGTTTAGCCATGAACTATAAAGAGTAAGAAAATCTCCAATCAATAACAGAATATAGAATTTAAAACAGAGGAAGGCAAGTGCGAAGAAATATTCATTTTCATTGATGAAAATTAGATTACAAGTACATTGACATGAAGAGAAAGTAAAAATAAATATAAAAACAAAAACTGCTCGCCAAGCAAGTCCACGCCTTCTTTTTGTCAGAAGTGGCCCCAACTTGGGAAAGGGCAGAGATAGGTGGAGTGACTTGCTCAGAACAAGGGGGAGTAAAGTCCCAAATGTTGATACTTGTTGATCGACGGAGTCCAAGATAAGAGTAGAATCCTCTGATCCTCCATCATCCTCAATCTCCTCATCTAAGTTGGGAGGAGAATCAGGATCATGACTGAGGAATAACTCAAAGCCCTGAGATCTTCCAACCTTCGTGAGTGATGCCGACCAGCCATCCTTGAAGCAGTTCTTCTTTATAAATTCAATCTGGACAGATGCAAGGCTGATAGCCTTATCCCAGCCTCTATTGAACGCAGACTCCTTGGCCTTCAATCTCCTATCCTTCTCAGTAGACAAACTTTTCTGTAGCTCGGTAACCTGCCCCCGAGTAACTACACCCTCATTCTCAGCATTCTTTATTTTAGTGTCCCATTTTTTCTGCTCGTTTATCAGTGCTTGTTGGGACTCAAGCAAAGATTTCTTCAGACATTCAGATGCCTCTTCCACTTCGTCTGAAGAAGAACGGAGGACGTTATCCTTCTCCAATATCTGGTTCAAATCAACCAGGAACTGCAAGATGGAATGAGAGCAAGTCAGTAAAAGAATTACCAAGCATATGAATAAAAGAGAGGAAATAGAAAATTTTACCAAAGTAAGGCTTTGAGCAGCCCTTTCAGAGATTTTAGAGCGGGGCATTGCAGAAGCAGAACCCCTATGGTCTGGAAGAGTACCAGAATTTATTAATTTCCTAGCCAAACTAGGGCCAATAGCTACTAGAGGTCCAGCATCAAACAAATTGACCAAGTCTCGTTGGTCGGCACCAGAAGCATTTTCTTCAGCCAGTCTAGAAGTAAGACCCTTTTTCGAGCGCTTGGGCTGGGCTTCATCATTCTTCTTGCCTGGGGGCTTATTTCCAGTCTCATCCTTATTGCTGACCCCAGCAGATTTTATGGAGCCAGTTGTAGTATTATCTCCTATAGTGTTGGGAAAATTTCTCTTCACCATGGCAGTGGCAAGAGGTAAATTCGAGTCAAGTGAAGATGATGGGCATGTAGCAGCTTAACCATTACTAGATAAAGTGACAGAATAAGTGGATACTGGGTTTTGATCAAGCTCAATAACCAAGCAAGGAGCAATAGAAATTAGGCGAGCAACAAAGGAAGTAATGGTGTTTTTATACTCCAATATATATCATGCCGACCTAATATGTTCCTCTTCAATTTTATGGTGAATTCCCCAAAGAAATTTCAACTCGATAAGCCTGATGTCACTCTCATTAGGACACTTTCTCTTTTGATCAACCACAATCAAGAGAAAACAAATACAATTAGTATTTTAACCAATGAAATTATTAAGAAAATTGCAACCTATCCCATAGCCATATTTAGGGCATCTGGGCCCCTGGTATACTGCATTCCCTGTCATGGGGGAATAATGCCAATTTTTTACAATTACTCCATGATCAAAATAGTCTCTATTGGAATCTGGGGGATTAACTACTAAAGCCCTATTTACAGCCCTAGTTTTTAAATAGTAAGTGCTATCACAGGTGACCCATTTATAGCAAAACATAATCTTTGGGATGCCTAAATGGGTCCCATGGAGCTGATTCAATCTATAAACCCCATTTACAACTCTACATGTGTTGGGGGTTATTCTAGCAGGTACAACGTCAAAATATTAACAAAACTCAAGACAAAAGGGGTTTGGAGGAAAAATAAACCCACATTCAGCAATGAACAGAGAATGAAACCAATGGCCCTGAAATAAAAAAAAAGATCTATGGGCGAATTTGGTAGCTCCAAATCCATCCACGAAGGAATATTCCATTCATTCCTAAATTCGTCTGAGAAACTACTGAATAAACCAGGATTGAAGATGAAGAAAAGGAAAACGAGAAAGGATACTTACAAAGACTTAAGGATTCAGTAAGAACTGAAGGACATAAAGAATTATCGCACGAAAAGCTCAAGAGATAGCAGAAAAATCAAGAAAGTTTGAAGTAGAAGATAATCGGGATTTTATGTCCTTTATAGATTGCCTCAAAAATCGGCGAAAGTAATCATTAAAGGGAAACTACGATTGAAAATTTGGCGGCTAAGCTAAAAAGATGTATTTTCCCCAAAAACGATTCGCTATAGTTACGGGCAATTGTAAAAACTCCATATGTGTTATACGTTATCATCCAAGTTGATAATTTTACAAGTGTAAGAAGTCAGCAACCAACCAAGTATCAGAAAGGTTGCCCGAGAAACTATTAGAACTGAATGTTCCATACTTTCGCAAAAGCATAAAGCATGAAACACTGGGGGCTTTTATTGATACCAAAATTTACATACCTATGTGGAACAATTAGAAATAGACATGTGTCATCCACAGTGGCAATAATCCTAGTCAGCAAGGAGTAACCGCCAACCAAGGTCTGGAATGCCGACCAACGTTCTGAATGTCGACCAATGTGGTTAAATAAAGAGCCAACAGTCATATACATTATGAACAATATGTACTGATGTAAATGCCTAATTTATAAAGGAATTCCATCCTTTAACATTCCGACTCTTGATCCCTTAGAGGGCAATAAATACATTGTAATCCCTACAACAGAAGGGACCGAAATACAATCAAACAAGCAATACAAAACAGTGGACATAGGTTTTTCCCTTCAGCCGAACCACTTTAAAAATCTTACTTGTCTCTTTTATTTACTTATTTATCTGTGATCATTTTTGTGCGTCAACAATGCCCATGATTCGAATGAGAACTCGTTTGAGCAAGACGAGCCCTCATTCAGACGAAGGCTCGAATAAAAAATTATTTTTAATTATTTTCAATCAACTACAACCAATCAATTCTAACTCAAAGCAACTGATATTCTTGTTTTTTCATCTTTAACCAAACACTAACTTTCCCTCCAAGCTATACCAGATGTCCAATATAACCCTAGGGCTTCTCCTTAAAGCCTGATGTATCATATGAAGGCACAAACTCACTTGTATCTTAAATAAATTAATAAAAATTCAATTCATTTTAAGTTACCTAATTAAATCACGTTTTTAACTAATCCACATAATGAAATCATATTTTAAATAAGTAGGACACTTCTCACTAATGTTCATATTTTCATTCTATTATTTTTTATTATTTACTAAATTAAATTTAAAAACTAAATTTTAAATATTTGAAAGATATGTGATATAGAGATTGGTATTAACGCTCTCGACACAAGGTCTCTGTTGGTTCTAAAATAGATAGGAATGTCCCTAAAAGGTTCTAGATTTAACCCATAGTCAAATAATAATCCAACCTTCAAGTAACCCAACTCGGACAAACTAACCAATGAGGATTAATATGGCCCAAGTGCGAATCGATTTGACACCAATTGCAGCATTTTGTGGAAACTTAAATCGAAAATCAATAATACCCAATCCTATTTACCTAAATCAGTCCAAACAATCTCATATATATTAAGGGTTATAAATTTACATCAATAAGGTCTACTACATCAATTCTAACGGATTTACAAACATAATTTCTACATGAATTACATTTTACATCCATTAGAACCCCCATATTCAACATTCATGAATTTTATATTAATATTTAACAATATAATTCAATTATCACAAATAAATTTAAGTTATGACGTAACGAATATGACTTAATCTGAAATATATGATTCAATAAATGAAATTCCAAATGAATTAACTCAATTGCATAATATTTATTTAAACCCTAGTTCTATTATCATGACTCCAAATTATAAATCTCCAACCAATTTAAAAGATGTAATCAAAACATATAAATCATAAATTCTTATTATTATCCAATCCTATTATTCTCCAAACTCTCCTTAAATGAAATGGGGTTTGAGTTTTATAATAGTAAAGCCATAGGTTTTCTTAGGCCTATTTTAAGAAACCACTTATAAGGCCCCAAACATAGTCAAATTAACTTTAAATTTAGCTCAGTATATTACTTGCCCCGGGTCCTAATTTCACATATTTCCCACACAAAATTTGCACTTTAAACTCATCCCAAGTTCGACCCAACACTAAACAAAAATTACAACTCAAGTACAATATTGATCGTTGGCTCAAATACTCAAGAAACAAAAAGATTATAATAATACAATGTTTTACTCTAGTATCACATGCATAATCACTACTTGAAAATCAAAATTATTTTTTAGTTAATTTTTCAGCGTATACAAGCTATTATATATATAACGTGTATTATCATCTTCATAATTTTTTTAGGTAAAAAGAAACTGAACACAAAAGTTTTATAGAAAAGGAGAAAGGGAAGTATTTAAGGTCTGAAAATGACATAACTCTTGCCTAAACAAATTATATACCCATTTTTTATGCGACAAAGATCCTTTCACCTGAACATGTTGCGTTATACAAAGTCTTGACACTCGAGATTTGACTATACAATTACACATGAACAAACCTTTAAACCATGCATCTCACCTACTTTTAGTTCAAATATAATTTTTCGAAAAAGAAAATTATGAAAGGTGAAAATTTTAGTGAGTGCATTTAAATTTGCTCTTAAATTAAGGGTCTTTTTATTTTTAATCGCAATGAAAAAAATAAGAAAATAATTTTTTAATATTCAAAATTAAAATTTATTGTTTGAAATTGGGAATAAATGCACCGCCTAAAATTATGTAGCTTCGAACAAAATTTATAAACAAATCTTAATTCAAGATAGGTGAAAAATAACGCCCAACCCAACCATACCATTTGAGTCTCTACTCGGCCGACCTTGGGCACTTTAGTTAAGGTACTATTATATAAACCACACTTAACTTTCTATAAACCTCAATAGATAGTTTTCGGTGTTTAAAAGGTTATGTTTGCAAATAGACCTTTTACAAACCCCCGACGACATGTACTCTTCATTATGCTTTGAATAATATAATGTGGTCTGAATATGGGTCGTAAATATCGATATGAGAAGCAAGATTGCCGCCTTTGTTCTAGCTTGATAATCCCTTCTTAATCCCTATCTCAAATTCCAATTAAAAGACTCGCCCTTGTGGTCAATACTACCGAGAAATTGATCAACTGTAGAACAAAATAAGAAGACACTCATCCCTGGCTAGTGTGGAGTATTTCGTGAAATCTGGTGTGAGTATGGGGGGGCTTGTAACACCCCGTATTTTTTAGGATTTAAATAATTATGTGATTTATTATTATCGTTGGATTAATTAAATTAAAATGTGACAATTAATTATTAATCCGGATTAAAATTGAATACTTACTAGCATAACGAGAAATTAGTAATTATTAATATTACCGTGAGAATAAGTAATATGGAATGACGATTTTATATAACTTGTCGTGAGAAAAAAATACGACAGTTTGCTATATTAAGTCGGGACGCGCGTGTGAGTCGTGCAGGACTAATTAAGTGGAATAAAAAGGTAAATTATTTTAAGTAACTCGTATGATCCTTTTGAGCGAGTCGTTGAGTCAGAAGGGGTCGAGATAGTTAGAAAACTCTACCCAGGTAATTTATTTGGACTCCGCAACATTTTTAGGCCAAGCCGGCACCCGGGAGGGGTAGTTTTGTAATTTAGATTTTTAGAGAAATTAAATGAACAAAAATTGAAGAAATATTATATCAGCTAATTGGGGACAATTAGGGTTAGAATACACCAAAATCAAGAGAGAGCCACAGTGGGTGAGGGAGAGAAAATTCCAAGGGAGGAGAATCAATTGACACCACCTTGCACAACCACCACCACCATCGTGTAGATTGGAACGCGAGGAACGCATCCATACCAACAACACCAACGGATCAGATCTTTGAAATCGAGGCAAGTGTTTATTACTTGCTTTCTTTAGCGATAATTGTGTTCATGTTAGTCTAGGTCAATAAACCTTTGTAATGAATGTTAATTTGGGTGAAATTGGAGAACTATATCATAAACTAGGGTTGATTTGATAAGAATTTGTATCCCATATGTAGATAAGATGATGGCTACAAAATTATGATTATTTCTATGAACAAACCTGGGTTTAACTTAGAAGTTATGCATATCAATTTAAGAACTAGGGTTTTTGATAATAAATTGGGGATTTTGAATTATAAGACTATTTGGTGATGATTTAATGATGTTAGATTATGGGAAACCACATATATATGTTATAATAATGTTTGGTATTGATTGTTGGAAGTTTGGGCTTGATTTTTAGAGGTTTTAGGAGAAAAAATGGTGGGAAACGCTGAATCTGGAGGTAGGGGACGAAACAACCCAGGTCGCGTGATGTCGCGCAAAGTCGTGCGAAGTGAGTTGTTCGAGCGAAACCAGTATCTCACGCGAAGTCGTTCGAACGAGATAGAGTTATCGCGAGAAGCTGGATCGAGCGACACGTGTATGTCGTTCGAGCGAGATCTTATTCTGGTTCGAGCGATATTTCTAATTTTCAGAGAATTTCCTATTTTGCCCCTATTTGGGTAAACAGTCAATTTGAGTGAGGAAAACTAGTGTTCGATGAATCCAAAGTAGTACAAATTTTTAGGAGTTGTTTAGGTGTAATGATTCGAATATTTGGGACGGTGAGTTTACCTTCAAGATCACGAGAGAGAGATAATCGTAATTATAAATGCGTCGAGAGTATTAAGTGATAAATGCTTATGATATGAGTTATAACGATATGGAACTTATAAGAATAAAAATTGGTGGTTACATTTGGGAATTCTTATGATTATGCATTATCCTTATATATATTACGAGAGAGGGAATGTCGTAATTTAAAATTACGTTGATAGTATTTAGTGATGATAATACTACATATGGCATATGACATTTGGTTGTGTGTATACTGTTTGATTTGATGGGTGGTGTGTATACCTATATTTGATATTATGTGTATGACATACCTAGATGATTGCTATCGCCGGAGGTTGTGCAGAGACAGTCTTATCCTGAGTGACCTTCGGGGGGATATTTGACTTATATCTCAGGACATAGGACTGTGAAGACTTATTTGTGAGTTGATAAGTCAGCTGACTATGGGAGCGTAGGTATGTGCGTGACCCATAGGTATGTGAACTATGTTCGCCTCCAATATGTGTGATTTGTTTATGTGGTTCGTGGGAGATTTGCGAACCGATAGTCCTTGCTTGAGTACGAGATATACTGGGACATGATAGCAGAGTATGCAATGCACTACAGGTGTATCCTTGGGGTGCTGTGTTAGTATATATATATATATAAAATAGTAAGGGATATATATGTATGCTTGTGGTACATCTACAATGGAATAACTGCAGACTATTAAGGTAGTGAAATCTTCAATAACATAAATAGTGAATACTTGACTTTAGTGTGATAACACTTATTTAAAATGATAAATGTTGAGACCAAATACGGAATACTACTACGAGGGGTAGCTAGAAGGATAAGCCTTTTTCCTAGTTAGAAGTGTGTCAGATGGCTAGGATGGATTAGTTGTACGTTAGGCGTGCACATTAGCTGAGAGGCGAGAATCTCATGTGAGAGAGTTCGAACTAACATGCATTTGATACTTGCTTTATTGCAAACTTTAAATACTTGCTAAAATAAATATTTTTACACATCGGGCTCTGACCCGTTTCTTGAATCTCTTTCTTCTTTTGCTATATATTTGTATTATATCAGGGGCTCAGCCACAAGGACACCAGACTTAGAGATTTGGAATTCTTGGCGTGCTGCAGCTGTGGTGGAAGTTGTATGTCTTTGCTTTAGACGCCTCTATTATTTCCCTCAGTTCTATCTAGACTTTCCATTTAGGGCATGTGTCGCCCATTCCTTAGACATTTTATCAGAGATTTTATTAAGCTTACTTTCCTTTCATTTCATTAGGACTTATTGCTACTATGGTTCGTGGTTTAGAGTTTTGGACTAGAAGGTTTTATCCAGTCTCATTAATTTCAGTATTTAATTCATTGACAGTATGATTATACTCATGTGTATGGTTTATAGTTTATAACTTGTTGCGTAGAAATTTATAAACGAATCAATTGGTTGGAACTTTAAATGAAAAAATGTTTTGACACTAGCTTAATTAAATGTTAGGTATTTAATTGAATTATAGTTTTCAACAGTGATGCTAAAAATGAACCAACCGAGCATTTTGTTTAAAATTTAATAAAGGACTGATCACCCAATATTTAATTGGGCGGGGTATCACAGGTGGTATCAGAGCATCAGGTTCTAGAGTCTTTTAGGATCTGTACGACTTATTTTGTTGCAGCTTAGCGTTCTTTGATGTAGAGCCTTATTCTAGGATTGTTGTATTCCACTGCGTATGCGATTTACGCTCTCCTGCGATTTAGTTTAGTGAATCCAATTCATATGCGAGAGTGATTGGACTTCATACTCCGAACTATATGGGACGACCTGTGAAGTCCGTTAGCGGGACTGCAGGAGGAGGAAAATAATTGAAAGTTGTGAAGCATTCGGGGAACGGCAATCGCGATAGAAGTCACCAACAGTAATATCTAAGTGTGATGGGCCAATGGAGGGAGATAATCCAAAGGCAATAACGTAAAGTAGAGTGCAGTGACACTCAGAATTTTAAATTCAAAAGAAATTTTTATAGCTCAGAGAAACGGTAAAGAGTAAGAATAGAAAATCAAATCGAGATATTGGGTACAGGTTGACCGTTTAAATTCCCCATCCACTGGTCAGACAGAGATACGGAAGAGATGTCGACCTTATCACCAGTAGGTCGGGTAGGGACCGACCGTAAAGGATTAGTTAATTTGGTAAGCGAACTTTGTAACCGAAGTAGGGGTCCGTAGGTTAAAATTGGACTCGTGGGTAGAATGCCCTAGCATGAATGGGAGGTACGACTAAAGTGACTAGTGTCAATGTCGTCAAAGTATATGTTTACTAGATTATGTCAACGCCCGAGAAGAAAAGGAGCCAGTAGAGTTGTGATACCAAGCCGAAGGGCAAGGTTGAATTCAATATTGTTGGTAGAACATCACCAGAAGGTATACCCAATGGGGGGTGTGACACCCCGCCTAATTAAACATCGGGTGATCAGGCCTTTATTAAATTAAAACAGGTTTCTCAAATGGTTCATTCTTAGCATCACTGTCGAAAACTTTTTAATTACTAATCCCCCAAGTAAAAATTAGACTGGTGCCAAATTTTATCTTTTTTAAAACAGATAAATCAACCATGCGGAAAATAGTAAAATAATTACCATGAAGTAAAATTCAAACCAACAAGGTATAAATACAACAGAACAAAAGTATTACCGAATAAACCATCGGCTAAAAGTCCCAAACAACAATAGAACAACTACTAGTCTGAAACTGACATTCAGACTGATACCGGACTACAAGTCCATACGTAGAATAGTGTGAGATCCTGTACTAGATCCGAATGAGAGATATCGTCTAGCCAAAATCCTGTAAGCATCCACTGTGCTACAGCTGCGAGTCCCTGGAATAGAATCATCATCCATGGCGTCCCTGTGGATGGACACCTAAAAGGTTTTGAAAATATTTTATAGCAAGAGTTAGTACTCAAAACATTTTGAAAATATTTAACAAGCGTTTATCACAATATAAAATGCGGTTATTGATTACACATGTTAGGTTCTCTTACACTCTCTTGAGTTTACTCACCCCTCATCTTTTGTGCACGCCTAACGTTCTACACTTAGCCTACCTAGCCATATCTCCCAATCTAACTAGGACTAAGTAACCATTTGAACTTATCTATACTTAAGTTCTCGTATCGCCCACACAGTACATCCATTTCATTAACATCTCGCGAAGGTTAATTAATACTCAAGTAACATTTCACCTATGTTATGTTTCAAAACTTCTCATTTAGTTTCATTACTAAATTTATACAATTATCACAATTTCTATCTTCCCACTTTTGTAATTAAGTTTCACTACTTAAATTACTAAATAGATATTCTCTATCTAACGTTACGTTTCGTAATTAAGTTTCACTACTAAACTTACCAGTTTGGTATGTATTTTTAAATACATACTATATATCAATCCACTACACAGAAGTAGAATATCATCAAGTATATATTTCACACACGATATATACTAAATATCAGTCATTACTATTTTGTCCTTTTTACACACGTAAAGGACTCTTGGTTCGGAATGATTCATCGACCCCAAGTAAGAATTGGTTCGAAATGATACATCGACCCCAATTATTTATATACACAAATTCTGGCTCGGACTCTTTCATCATGCCACCAGTTATAAGGTTTGGTTCGGCATTTTACATCGACCCAAAACATATAATAACCCTATGTTAGTTCGGAATAACTCATCGACCCTAACATAGTTAAATTTAGGTATACTTCTCTTAACCTAAAAGTTCATACAATTCAGTAGGTGCACGCCCGACCTATCAACCATGTTCGTACGTAATATTTTATTCTCTTATATATGTTGTACAATATTCGTTTTACGATTTATCTCATTAATCGCATTTATTGAGTATTCACACAACTCTAAGGGCCCTAGTTACCCCTCACATAAAATTTCAATAGTTATTACTTACCCTACTGGTCTATTACTTGAATTGACTTTACCTCTCCTCGTAACTCAATTCCAAATTTCCCGATGTTCTACTAAATCGAATTATTCTCGTCGGTCCATAATCCAAGTCCTACACCCAATGGCCTTATCGGACCTCAACAATATACCTACTGCTCTTATTCTCACTCCCATATAAGTATAATATAAATTCTAGGATACCCATTCATTCCCGGAAATCAACGAAACCTTAAACACGGAAAATTAGGGAAAAACAGCTTGCGTCGATCGATCGACTACTGGGTTCGATCAATCGACCTAGTCGATCGATCGACAATTCGAGATCGATCGACAATTCGAGATCGATCGATCGATCGAACAGGGACAGACACAGTTCGTCTTCTTCATTAACCTCTTCCGCCATTAACAAATCTCCAAACTTCATTATAGTCCACCAAACTTCGACCCAATGATCCTAACATATTTCCACATATACTAGGACAATTTATAACGTTTCAAATACATCAAAACCTCAATTTCTTTAAAGAATTAGTGAATTAAACCCAGAATTTCTTAAAACCCTAGTTATGGTGTTCTTCCCATATACTCATTCAAAACCCAGATTTTATTCCGAAATAATCATCAAGTCTACTCTGATTATTAATCCTCTACATATTTTAAATCATTCTACATGAGATTCCTATCCCGGCATGTATAGTTATCATTATTCTCCTATCAAGATATTGATTTAACAAAACTATTCAAAAACCCTACACATGGGTATTATAACTTTATAATTTTTGCAATAAACAACTTGCCTTAACAGAGGGAAATCTGATTTCGTGGAGTTGATGATGGATTGATGCTTCTCTTCTTCATTCCTTCCTCCTTTGGCTCCTAGGGTGCAAGATCCAAACCCAACCTCCTCAAAAGCATCTTCTAAGCCTTGAGAATGGTTTTCTCCTTCTCTCTAACGGTATTGGTGTTTACATGGGTTTTCTAACCCTAACTCCTCTTTCATACGGTTGATAAAAGGCTCTCAAATTCGAAGGTCTCCATACCATCTCATGTTAAAAGACCAAAATGCCCCTGAACGGTCTCGGTTTAGTCCAAAATTACCCCGAGATTCAACTAGTACCCTCGGGTATACTATTTTGACTAATTTGACCCTTCCGGACTCATCTGTGACCTCTAAATTGTCATTTGAGTCACTTACAAATATTACTCGTTCTCACCCCAAAACGTTCTACACGCATTAGGTAAGTATTTACTACTCGCACTAAGTAAATATAATGAGGCAATATAAATCGGTATCTATCTCTCGATTAATATTCCAAAATTATAATTTTTAATAAATGTCATTAAATTACTCCCCTTACGTAATTTAAATTTAGCCGTATTTTCTCATTTAATTCTCCCATTTAATTAAATAGAATATTCAGAAATACGGGGTATTACAGGGGGGCCTATTTAAATGATATGATTAAATCTTAACGTAATGGTGTTGATTCAGCCAAGACCAGCGGGGTCGAACATGTGTTCCATATTCCCTATAGAGCACAAAGAACATTGAAAATAACAATTGGGAGTTAAGACTGCCAGGTCCGAGAAACGAATGTCCCAACAAGGCCAGGAGGACCAGTGAAAGGGAAATTACCCTGTATGTAGAGATAAGGGTTACCAGTATTGAATGTGTTCACGTGAGGAATGAAATGGATAGTATCGGGAATAATAAACTGTGCATGTAAGGTATACCAGTTGGAGAAGTAAACTGTCCAGTGTAGGAATCGGGTCAAGATAATTGGGCCCAGGAACTATTAACCCGAGAGTGGTAGGTTTAGGAAATGTTAGCATAGTCCTCAATAACTGCAGAATACCGTATTTCGGGGTCAACTAGGCCCAGGAAATAAAGGGAAGGCCACATTTGATGTCATAACCCCGACCCAAAATAGTATTAGGGAACGAGTGTCTTGACATGCCACCAAGGCAACAAATATTCCGATTTAATTGTTTCCTTAAATAAATGCAATGGAAATATTATCACATGGTTATGAATCGTAAAATACTGAAAGTAAAGGAATTACGTCATCAGAGCTTTCTAAAGGAAACTTCATATATATTAAAAGTAACAACGAGTTACAACTTAAGAGAAAATTTAAACCTTATTACAAGAGAGCCATACATGCTCTAAATAAACATTTTACAAAAAGAGATCTAAAAGCTAAATCTTCAATATAGTCCATTTTTCGTTTCGTCCGTGAGCCTAAACGTTTCCTAAAAAATGGTTATTTATACAACATCAGCTAAAAGTTGAATGAGGTTCAATCTCTAGACATTCCAGGGTTTTTAGAAATTAGATACCTATTCAAGTCAAAAGAGAAGGCATATACATATATGGATAGGAACTTACAGTAAATAGATATATATTTTGAAATGAAAGTATATATATCACAATTGGATAGCTCAGAATAAGACTAATTCAACAAATCAAATGTGATATCTTTTTCTTTCAATCATACCATTTTGATGGCCAAGTACACTCTAATACCGTATTCTTCTACTATACTATTCCCCGGTAGTTGAGGGTCAATCAAACTAGTTCGTCACAACGCCTTATTTAAGGCACACCAGCGATAACCCAGCTGGGAAGGTCAGTCAGTAAAGAGGTCCCTTAGGCCAAATCAAATTTTCAATATTCATTATCCTTTCCAATAATCATTTTAATCGGTATGTTTGCATGGACAAACATAAACATATCACAAATGAATCAATCATCGGTATCACATGAATTTTGAGAATAAAAGCAGTTAACAAAATATATATAGTTTGCATACTATCATATAATTAAAATGCGCAAAGAATGTCAGAGTACTCGCCCAAAATGGAGGTCAAATTTACTGGTATTGGTCTTTGATCACACGTTAATCTGATAAAGATTTAAGTACACGTTCTAAGGTCCAGTTTGTACTATAATAACCTCATCTTTTAAAGGATTACCGAATCCCTATTTATTAACTTTTAAAACTCATTGATCATAATTGAATAATTCAATTCATAGTCCTTCCTCATCAGTCAGTTCCCAGTAGAGATGGAGGGTCACAGGGGAACCACTTAAATACCATCTCATCCAGACAGGGAATTTCCGGATTCATTCCCAGTAGAGATGGAGGGTCACAGGGGCACCACTTAAATACCATCTCATCTAGACAGAATTTCACCGGGTCTGACTTTGAAATTACTTAAATGGGATTCCATAATAACGAGCAATTTCTTCAAAAAGAATCATTTGTAAAAGCGTATAATTTTAAACAAGTTTACATATATTGAAAGTAAAATCAACTTCGATTTCTTCTAAATTTTAAGTTTTGATTAGTGAATTCTTTATTGTATTTTACCAGCATAACTACTAAGTAAAGCTATAAAATAATAAATTAAAACTATAAAGATGCATTAAGATTACCTTAAGATGAATATCCCTAAGAACTTCTTCTTAAACTTTCTCACACTTTCTCTCACTACTTCTCTCTATAATTCTCAAGGAATTTGGTGTGAGTTTCAAATGATCCCCAAAGGCACTATTTATAGTTTTCCAAAGATATCACGGCATTGACACGTGTCCATGATGACCAAGCTTTTACAATGGGAGTCAGCATTGACGTGTCGCGTAATGGAGGCATCTTGCAGTCTTATTTCACTGGACTGTGACACGTATTTTAGCTTCTCCTCTAACGACGACACGTGTTTTGGCTTCTCCTCTAATGACGACACGTGTTTTGGCTTCTCCTCTAATGACAACACGTGTACGATGGAGGTGTCAAAACCGAGCATGAGGTGGAAAGGTATTAAGGGTATAAGGGTCATTTTGCACCTGAAGGGCATTTTGGTAATTTCACACCATATATTTTTAATATTTCTTTTAGGTCCCTGAAAATATTTTATTTACAAAAAGGCCCCTTTTTATTTTTCATTTTGGTTCCTGAAACTTTCTTTATTAAAACCAAGTCCCTAAAGTTTCATAAAATTACATTTTCTACCTCAAAACTTATCACTTAGCTTAGGATGTGCTATAAAATCTCAATTTGACCCATTTTACCATTGATTCTTCAAATTTAAAAATGGGCTTTATCATATTAAGAACTCGGAATATCATATATGTAATAATATATCATTATTAGACAGTAAGTGTGACGAAATTGAAAGAAGACAATTATATATTGGCATAAGAAAATGGGGTCATTACATTTGAGGCCTAGAGATATGGGGCCAATGTATCAATGTCGGGAGGGTAAGCCGTAAAACAGAATAATGTACCCACAACGAGGAGGGAAAAACTAATGAGTGGAATCCTAAAGGTATAACGATTGTATATAATTATGGGTCGCAAAAACTGCGTGCGGGGACCCTACGATCAGGCTAGACGGATGAAGACTTGTTTCATCCTTACGAATAAATGATGAGTTCAAGTGACATGGGTGTGTCACAACATATGTGATTAGTTAACACTAAGGATTCGAGTGTGCCTCCGGTTTAGTGGGTACGCTGACGATAGCAGCCTTAGTATATAGGTGACTACCATTTGGGTAGCGAGACTTTTTGTACCATCTGCGGGGAGGAGCAAGTGTGGAAACTAAGAGAAATTTATATATGGCATTATGTAACGATTCGTGCTCCTTTGAGCATTATAATAGTAGAGCACATTATTATTATATTGTATGGTTACTAGTTACTGAGGTTTTGAAAGGTAGTAAATTGTGTGATAAGATTATCTATCTAAAATTTTCAAATTTTAAATATATGGTTTTAACAAGGCATCACCTGAAAGACGGATGAGCCTGCATATGTGTTGTATTGTATTGTAGACTTCGGTGAGTATGTTGTCTTACTATGTTGACCCCGGTGAACAGGGATGTTTTACTGATGTGATTCAGGGTATATTGACTTATTATAGAGAGGAGAAATATAGCTCCTTAATCATATAGCGCTAATAACTTGTGATAGTAAAGAGCGCCGCTTAGTATGTCATTTTTAGTAACATGAGAGTAGACGAGTAGACTTTTTATGTTCGTAGATGGGAATTCGGGGATATATGTTATGGATTTAGGACTTAACAAATCCCGATGACCAGCAGTGTTAGGTAGTAGTGTATCGGGGGGGTTCCTTATTTGGATTTTGCTTTGCGAGACATCCCACGCATGAAACTTAGCGAACGTTGGAAGTTGGGAGAAGTTTGCCTTTAGTACATGGATTTAGTATCGTAAATATTACACATATACGTAGTTATAACTGTGAGATAATGGTTATATTACAGATTAAGGTCGATGGAGCCGTATAAGAATAATATGTGATAATTTTACCAATCGTTGACACCATGAGCAGGCCGGTGGGACAACCTAAGATATTATTAGGTGGAAAAGGTAGGGTGGCTGAGTAGAACCTTACCATATAGTCATGAAAGTATGTGGGGAATAATTTGAGACATTTATATCACGTCTAGTATGGTGGTGCTGCTATGCACTAAACATAGGGTGTATGGGCGCCCTAGATAGTTGAATTATAGTATTTTCCATAATTGAGAATTGTGACACAATGCGTATTTTGGAGGTAACTGAATGTAGAAGTTTTGACTTCAGTACTTAGCTATTTGATGGTTTAAGTCAGTTAGATCGTTAATTCCCAAATTTACAACGAGGATGGTATAGGAAGAATTCAATAAAGTTTAATTCGAGAAAGGTTGGAACTTATTTGGTAAGACATGGAGAGACCATGTTTCACAAGAATCTGAAGCTTAAAGAGAGGGGGAAGGACTTGCGACATGCAGTGATGACATTGTCGCCTGAGCCATAGATGTGGATGTGGTTATAAGTAAGATAAAATGCATCATGAGATAAAACCGTAGTAGTGATGGCATAAGCGAAGCAAGACATTACTGAGCTCCGATTGGAAGTGGACCATCAGGAAATAATGGAGTTCCTTAAGCATTAGGAATTCCTTGGTAGTAATGGGAGAGTAAATCCATGGATCATTACAGAGTTAATTACTTCGCAATGGGATCACGACCCTATGCAGGTGAAAGTGGGTCAGTAATTAAAGTAGCTCACGTTATGCCAAGTTAGGACAAATCATAATGTGTAACATTAAACCCCAACCATTATTCTTGGGATAGTAAGGTTATATGGGGTACAATTAGAGTTTTTTCCCGATAGAGTCAAGAGAGCTATGACTCAATTATTAGGAAGAGTTTTCGGGAGGCCGTGAATATCGAGATGCGAACGTATCCAGCCTAACACACTCGTAGGCGGATGGGCAGACTGAGAGCTCTAGTTACACATTGTGAGGTATGTTGTATTTCCAATTATGGGAAGTTTTAGTGTAATATCTTCCACTGGTGGAGTTAGTGTAAGACGACTCCCCTCAAATCATCATCGATAGGATTCCATTTGAGGCATTATATATCAACCCTTTTCATCCTTGTGATTATTAGATATAGGGGAGGACAATAATTTACTAGGTCCAGAGGAAAATTTAAGGGCCCGTTAACTAGGATGGAAATGATTGGGAGTTGAATTATTGCATGTTGGAATGAGGAAATTGGTACCGAGTGATGTGGGATCTTTTCCTATTATTGTTAAGTTTGAGCCGGTAGCGTACAGGCTTGGGTTCCATAGTCCCTTTCGGAAACAGTATGGCAAAAAAAATGTGTTAACATTTATAGTATATATTGTGTGTAAAGTATATACCGTACAAGCAAGAATAAACTACTGATGATACATAGTAGTAAGACAAATTCGTATATATCTAAATATTGATTAATCTGCCAGCGCGAGTAGTAGGAGGCTAGATAGTAATTATCAAAAAAAAATTAAGTGGTGAAACTTAAATGGTAAGGCTTGATGAGTAAATTTTAACATCAGTGAGGTGTTCATTATTAAGGGTATTCAGTGATGTAATGTATGGGCGGTACTGCGTAGATTACATGATATGTGA
The DNA here is from genome assembly GCA_949130495.1 of Sambucus nigra. Classification (NCBI taxonomy): domain Eukaryota; kingdom Viridiplantae; phylum Streptophyta; class Magnoliopsida; order Dipsacales; family Adoxaceae; genus Sambucus; species Sambucus nigra. The sequence continues at coordinate 680,355,236 of OX422215.1, forward strand.
GGTAAATACCCGGAGTTGTCCTCACCAGAAATGCCTTATTTTCTGAATTTCGAGATGAAATTCCGTTTTTAGGGGGGCAGTATGTAACACCCCGTATTTTTTAGGATTAAATAATTATATGATTTATTATTATCGTTGGATTAATTAAATTAAAATGTGATAATTAATTATTAATTCGGATTAAAATTGAATATTTATTAGCATGACGAGAAGTTAGTAATTATTAATATTACCGTGGGAATAAGTAATATGGAATGACGATTTTATATCGTGAGAGAGAAATACGACAGTTTGGATTATTAAGTCGGGACGCGCGTGTGAGTCATGTCAGGACTAATTAAGTGAAATAAAAAGGTAAATTATTTTAAGTATCTCGTATGATCATTTCGAGTGCGTCGTTGAGTCCGAAGGGGTCGAGATAGTTAGAAAACTCTACCCGGGTATTTTATTTGGACTCCGGGACATTTTTAGGCCAAGCCGGCACCCGGGAGGGGTAGTTTTATAATTTAGATTTTTAAAGAAATTAAATGAACGAAAATTGAAGAAATATTATATCAGCTAATTGGGGACAATTAGGGTTAGGATACACCAAAATCAAGAGAGAGCCACAGTGGGTGAGGGAGAGCAAATTCCAAAGGAGGAGAGTCAATTTACACCACCTTGCACAACAACCACCACCATCGTATAGATCGAAACGTGAGGAGCGCATCCATACCAATAACACCAACGGATCAGACCTTCGAAATCGAGGCAAGTGTTTATTACTTGCTTTCTTTAGCAATAATTGTGTTCATGTTAGTCTAGGTCAATAAACCTTTGTTATGAAAGTTAATTTGGGTGAAATTGGAGAACTATATCATAAATCAGGGTTGGTTTGATAAGAATTTGTATCCCATATGTAGATAAGATGATGGCTACAAAATTATGATGATTTCTATGAACAAATCTGGGTTTAACTTAGAAGTTATGCATATCAATTTAAGAACTAGGGTTCTTGATAATAAATTCGGGATTTCGAATTATATGAATGTTTGGTGATGATTTAATGATGTTAGATTACGGGAAACCACATATATATGTTAGAATAATGTTTGGTATTGATTGTTAGAAGTTTGGGCTTGATTTTTAGAGGTTTTAGGATTAAAAATGGTGGGAAACCGCTGAATCTGGAGGTAGGGGACGAAACAGCCCAGGTCGCGTGATGTCGCGCAAAGTCGCGCGAAGTGAGTCGTTCGAGCGAGACCAGTATCTCGCGCAAAGTCATTCGAGCGAGATAGAGTTATCGCGCGAAGCTGGATCGAGTGACACGTGTATGTCGTTCGAGCGAGAACTTATTCTGGTTCGAACGATATTTCTAATTTTCAGAGAATCTCCTATTTTGCTCCTATTTGGGTAAACAGTCAATTTGAGTGAGGAAAACTAGTGTTCGATTAATCCAAGTAGTACAGATTTTTAGGAGTTGTTTAGGTGTAATGATTCGAATATTTGGGATGGTGAGTTTACCTTCAAGATCACGAGAGAGAGGTAATCGTAAGTGTAAATGCGTCGAGAGTATTAAGTGATAAATACTTACGATATGAGTTATAACGATATGGAACTTATAAGAATAAAAATGAGTGGTTACATTTGGGAATTCTTATGATTATGTATTATCCTTATATATATTACGAGAGAGGGAATATCGTAATTTAAAAATACGTTGATAGTATTTAATGATGATAATACTACGTATGGCCTATGACATTTGGTTGTGTGTATACCGTTTGATTTTATGGGTTGTGTGTATACCTATATTTGATATTATGTGTATGACATACCTAGCTGCTTGCTATCGCGGGAGGTTATGCAGAGACAATCTTATCTTGAGTGACCTTCGGGGGGATATTTGACTTATATCTCAGGACATAGGACTGTGAAGACTTATTTGTGAGTTGATAAGTCAGCTGACTATGGGAGCGTAGGTATGTCCGTGACCCATAGGTACGTGAACTATGTTCGCCTCCAGTATCTGTGATTTGTTTATATGGTTCGTGGGAGATTTCCAAACCGATAGTCCTTATTTGAGTACGAGATGTACCAGACATGATAGCAGAGTATGCAATGCACTATAGGCGTATCCTTGGGGTGTTGTGTTAGTATATATACATAATAGTGGTGGATATATATATGTATACTTGTGTTACACTTACAATGCCATATTTGTAGGTTATTATGATTGTGTTAATACACACACACACACACACACATATATATATATATATATATATATATATATATATATATAATAGTGAGGGATATATATAAGTATTCTTGTGGTACATCGACAATGGAATAATTGCAGACTATTAAGGTAGTGAAATCTTCAATAACGTAAATAGTGAATACTTGACTTTAGTATGATAACACTTATTTAAAATGATAAATGTAGAGATCAAATAACGAATACTACTGCGAGGGGTAGCTAGAAGGATAAGCTTTTTTCCTAGTTAGAAGTGTGTCAGATGGCTAGGGTGGATTAGTTGTACGTTAGGCGTGCACATTAGCTGAGAGGCGAGAATCTCATGTGAGAGAGTTCGAACTAACATGCATTTGATACTTGCTTTATTGCAACCTTTAAATACTTGCTAAAATAAATATTTTTACACATCGGGCTCTGACCCGTTTCTTACATCTCTTTCCACTTTTGCTATATATATGTACTATATCAGGTGCTCAGCCACAGGGACACCAGACTTAGAGATTTGGATTACTTGGCGTGCTGTAGTTGTGGTGGAAGTTGTACGTCTTTGCATTAGACGCCTCTATTATTTCCCTCAGTTTTATCTTGACTTTCTATTTAGGGCATGTGTCTCCCATTCCTTAGACATTTTATCAGAGATTGTATTCAGCTTACTTTCCTTTCATTTCATTTGGACTTATTTCGATTATGGTTCGTGGTTTAGAGTTTTGGACTGGAAGGTTTTATCCAGTCTAATTAATTTCAGTATTTAATTCATAGACTGTATGATTATACTCTTGTGTATGGTTTATGGTTTATACTTTATTGCATAGAAATTTATAAACGAATCAATTGGTTGCAACTTTAAATGAAAAAATGTTTTGATACTAGGTTAATTAAATGTTAAGTAATTAATTGAATTAAATTTTTCGACAGTGATGCTAAGAATGAACCCACCAAAAATTATGTTTGAAATTTTATAAAGGACTAATCACCCGATATTTAATTGGGCGGGGTGTCACAGGGCTAAGTGGGTGGAAAAAGGAAAGAGGTAGTGGATAGGAACATCAATTTTAGATCCAAGTTGGGGTTAATAAAAGAAATATGAGACTTCATATTGGAGAGATGTTAAAGATCAAGTGAATTTTCTAAATCTGGATCAATATTTTTTTTTATTTTTTTTTCTATAACCCCCATCAATTGGGGGTGTTAAACAGGTTCAAAACCATTCATGCACGCTTAATAAGAAGGTGGGGTATATATTGAAAATATGGGTTTACATAAAACCACCCTTTTGGTTAATATCTCTGCTTCTCCTTCTTATACCATGTAATAATATAAACTAGTATTCCTTCCATGTTTCAACTAATCAATTCTCACCGCCACTAAAACCTAATTTGGCCATTTTCCTGTAACACCTCGATAAATTGAATCATAAAAAAACTTATAGATTGTTCTCTTTAGCTATTTTATTTTCGGCAAAATTTCTTATTATTTTTGCACCAAGCGATATATTAGTATAACAACTCAAACGCTATTTAATTACACCCCTCTACGTCTTGGCCGACCATGGAATGTTAGTGTTTCTGTTCACCATTCTTCAATTTTCTCTAGTTTTAATTTTCGGCGAAATAATTAGGTGTTCACCATTATTTGGTTGATTTGATGAGTTCTAAAGATTTACGGTTGCAATCTTTAGAAATTAATCATTAATATAGGTAATAATATCTTTTATTTCTGGATTTTAATTCTACCAACTGCCAAAATAAATACGTATGTAACATGCTCCAAGCTAGAATTTTGTTACACAAATTATCATTATTATTATTATTATTATTATTATTATTATTATATACTTGAATTCTGAAATTTTGTCAAGCATATTAACAATTGTGATCAACTATTTGAAGTGTTTAATATGCTAAAAAAGGAAGTTAATCCCATTTTCTATTGAGATTTTCACTCTAAATGATGTAATTGTTATTTATATACTAAAAACGAGTTCAATAGATATTAATGAATTTCAATTAAAAATAAATCAAAATTAAATAAGTATGTCCAATCTAAGTTATAATTTAACTAGGTATTGCACACTTGCCACACAATGTTATATAATATTATTTTTAATAATTACAATATTAATTGTAATATATAACTTCGTAAACTACTTTTTACACATAATTGGATCAATTTATATTCATACCGAAAAGAACAAGTTATTATGAAGTATTTACATATGATAACAAAATAATAAAACGAGAAAACATTAGATTCATGACTTATATAAGAATCGTAATGGTACTCTTAATATGAAGGCTTTAATCAACTTAAATTTCTACACTATGACTTTATATATATATATATATATATATATATATATATATATATATATGCGCTCGCGCATGTGTATGTGTGTGTGTTATCACAATAAAGTCAGGCTCCATTAAGGACCTCTAATTAAGGGAAATTTACGAAAACTGATCAAAATATGCCCGACATAGATAGTTTGAGTGATTTTTTAAAATAGAAAAACAAATCATTTTGTGTTGTTTTTTATTTGGGGGGGGGTCCTTGAAATCTTTAAATGCTATATGAAAAAAATCAACTAAAATAATATTTTAAAATAGTGGTCGTTACTGGATCGAGCCTGGATCCATATATATATATATATATATATATATATATATACACACACACACACACATACACACATATTCTTCGTAAATGAGTGTGTTTGCATTTGTGATTTGATTAATTGTGAAGACTTGATGACCTATAAAGTATCAAGATTTTTAAGATAGTTTTTGAATACATGTGTATAGTGCCTCTCTAACTCAATATCGTTTGAAGAAATTTGGGATATTGGTACTTATGGTCGTTTTAATCTTTTTCTATTAATCGAGATAGGGCAATATTTCTACCCGATTTAGGGCGATATTGTACTTTGTGATTTGACTTCAATATTTAGATTATGTTATTGGTTGTTTATTTGAATGTCATGTGTTATATTAATAGGTTTGATATTGTATGAGTTTTTGTTTAAAATAGATTTGAATTATTAATAGGTTTGATAATTGAATGTGCTTCATATACATGTTTGTAAAATGTTTAGAATTTCTTCGAACCAATTTTTTAAAACAATGAGGTTTATTGTATGATTTTACGCATTCAAAATATTTTTGGAGGAAGGATACAAGAGCATACACGACGGTAAAGTATTTAGAATTTATTTGAAACAATTGTTAAAGATAATGGTGCCCGCGCAATGCGCTTAAAGCTCACTAAAAATTGAAGTTCGAGAAAAATATCTTATTTACACAGTTATTAATGCACTAAGGATACGTTTGATTAACAATATTTTTCATTGAAAAATGAATGAGGCCAAGTTTCCTTAAAGTACAACCCGACAATGCATATTTTAAATATTTTCCATGGATAAATATTCTTCGATGGGTTTGTTGGGATTTTCTACACCCACTCCAATCAAGCGTGCATTAATTATTTTACAAAACACATCACTTGAGAAATAGTAAATTCTTAACAAATAGCCAGGGAGCTTTAATTATTTTACAAAGCACATCACTTGAGAAATAACACACTCTTAACAAATATCCAAGGAGCTATCTAAACTTTAGAGAAAAATATAAGAAACGATATAATAAACACTAAAATAAATAAATCATATGATAAATGGTGAATCCAAGTTTACATGAACAATTAACTTATGAAATTATATTGGACTAAAAAATTAATAATTTTAAACTTCCAAACCTAAGAATCCTTGAACAAATATCATGATCATTTTCTTTATTCCATACATGCTAAAATGTCATGGGTAGAAAACAATATTCCTTAGGTTGAGTTTCATTCAACTCAAACCAAAAAAATATATGAATAATGATATGAGTCTCAAATGTGTATCCCAAATCATCCCTAAATGACGTGTCAATGGAATAAATGTTGAACACTGTACCATTATAATGACAAAGTAAAAATACGTTATTGCTATTCCACATCACTTGATGGATAATTTGTGGGATTTATTTGGTACTCGTATCGTTACTCAACAAATATAAGGGAAAAAACCCTTTATCTAAACAATATTAACATATGTGGGTGTTAGACCGAGAAAATAAAAAAGATATATATGATAGACACGAAAGCTAGAATATGTGGAAAATATTTAAAAAATAATTTAATAATGCCTTTTATTTATAAAAAAAATATAGTTTGAATGAGAATTATCACAGTAGGAGTCATGCTGCCACACCTTTAGACAATTAGAGAAAGGTGGGAAGAAGTTTTTAGAAAAAGAAAGAGTGAAAAAAATATAAAAATGCATAAATATAGATATAGATATAGATATAGATATAGATATAGATATAGATATAGATATAGATATAGATATACAATGAAACCTTAATAATACATACATTCATATATCAACAACTCCTTAAATAGAAGTTAAGGGATAAAGTGTTAAAACATAACTCCGTCCAAATCAAATATGGACATATTTCATTAATGTAGATCAAATATAATATTTGTATATGAAAATTTCTAAAGTAACCAAGAACTGTATACTATTTTTATAATGGTCTTAACATGTCTATCACATAGAAAATTATCTTTGGAGACGTATTTACCATTTGACTTTAATCTCAATAACCGATTAACCAAAAAACACAAGTAAAATTTTCATAATTATAAAATTTCCTCCCCATTTTCAGAAATCCCTGCTAACCTCCCCATCTTTCTCATTTATTTACTCTCACATAGCTAAACTCAAACGGTTGTTTTGTCCCCCTTCCCCTAACTTTGTACATCACCTCACTCCTTGTCCCTTATCTCTGTACGAGCCTAGAAGATAAACTGCAAAGACCAACTTGTCATTTCCCTATACTCTCTCTCCTCACATAATATCTCCCATTTTACCTTACCTCTCCCCCCCCCCCCAATACACTGTCCAACCCCCACTAACTTGATCACAAAACAACCCTTTTTCCGTTATAGAACCGCCATCCTATCACTCCTATATTTCCTCTATTTTTTTCTCTTTTGTTTATTTTTCTCATTTCTTCTCTCCCTCCTACTCTCTCACTCGTCATCTACAGCTGGAAACCCAACTGGTGATGTAAGAACCTCCCCCATACCACTCTCTCTCTTTTGCTCTCACGTATTCCTCCCTCTATTTCTATAACACCCCCGCGTAATCCGGTAGACGGGGTGATCAGGCACTGCCGTCAAATCACGTCAGGCGTTAATAAATAAGTAACAATTCTTAGCATGTGAAAGATATGAGACATATGAAATTTTAATCCACAAGATCATAATAAATATTGATCCCATAATAATTAACCATGCCTGTAACAATAAAAATCCATCACCATGCTATTCTCCAAAATGATACAACTCTAAACAAATATAAATCCGAATAAAATAATCCAACTTTAATAATCTGAATAAAACCAAAACAACTTTGGAACCGAGAGGCCCGATAAAATCCATAACGAAATCTCATAACGTAAAACGACTAAATAAAGTAAGATTATACTAATAATGCGCATAAATAAATGAAACTCCAATTGCACCTCCAAAAATGATCTCCAACAAATCCTATGCAGCTACTCCAGCACTACACCTGAAATATTAGTCAACGCAATGGGTCAGAGCCCACCGCATGGATACCAGCTACTCCTCTCAAATAGGGTCCTTGAACCCAGACAATATCATTATACATATCAACCATAACAATAGAATATTTTAAATAAAACGAGATATATTAAATCGCATGCGAATAAAATAATTTCTACTAAATATCCACATATCTAAACCACCCCATTGTTCCAGTCTATACCTTGCATTTAAATATTAAATTGAAACGCCAACATTTAATCTCATTAGATTAACTTAATTAATTATTTATATTGTACGGCCCAACGTGGCTAGCCAACTCCTATGCAGTCCTGCACTCACACATGGGGTACTTAAAGTTCTACACATCACACCTAATTCCCCTCAATGTAGCCCGACGGCCCGTTTAACTGTCAACCCGCACATACACGTAAGGTTTCACTCATAACGCGCCCCAATAGCCAGTCAATTTGTATTCTGTCAACCCCGCACTTATTAGCGACGCCAACACACACACACACACACACACACGTAGTTATATCCATCCAGCCCGGTTAACTATCGACTCTGCACTTACTGACGACGTAAATTCATTTTAATACCCGTTCTTAGTCTTAGGTGTTTTTATTTTAATTAAATCTCACGTTCTCATTATTCTATTATTAGCCCCACGCTCTAATCGACGGTGACCTAGAAGTCACACAACACACAAGTATATTCTAAACTATCCTATAGGAAGAATACCTACCAATAAATACTACCTATCTAGTCCTACCAAAACCAAGGAACAACTTGAAAAATCAGCCCCACCCAGAAAACTCATCCGCAAACATGCTACCCTATCTAGTCCCATACCTAGAAAGCGATAAAAAAAAACGAAGGTCTACTAATTAGTCCCATATCTAGAAAACATCCTAAATAAGGTGGAGGCAACCATAACCCATTTAACATGTCGTCCTCACGATGACACAAGTCATATAAATCGTTAAGTGGCTTAAAGCATAATATTAACAATTCTACTCATTTATTTTTTTACATCGCTATTCATCCAATTATTTTTCATTATCATAATGGTAGCAAAAATTCAACCACAAAATTTATAAGTTCCAATCACATGCAAAGTTTCATAAATATATCATGATAATACCTTACTTTACAAGTAATCTATTTTTAGCATTATTCTTACATAGTTCAATCAATCTTAATACCACTCCAAGGTTTTTCACATGCAAGCGTCATCTAATCTATCGGAACCCCATCTCTACACTACACAAACAAGGATCTTGAGTCTTACAATCATATTAAAGTTTTACATAAAAACAGTCCCAAAATTTTGTCACTTTCCTTAATTAACATCTCTAATTTATTTTAGAAAAACATGAGTACTAGTGTAGGCCGCAAAGAAATATATGCAATCATGCCTAAGATTATTTGAAGAAAATCTTAACGGATGAGCGCGTTCCTCACGAAAATTTGACAAAGGTCCTCTCTTGGACTATCTTGAAATAATCTGGTCTTGGCCTTCAAAACTTGGATTGAAATATAGGTTTAAATGGGACTAGGCTTTGGAGGTAGAAGAGTATGGAAATAATAAGCTTTTCTACTCTTAGAGTTTTTCAGAATTAGTGTTTAAAAGCATAACTTCGGATTAAATATATAACAGACGTGGAAGAACTTTAATTAAAAACGCAACTCTCAATCAGCGCTCAGACTTATGCGGTCTGTCCATGCCAAATCGATTCGCCCTCCAGGGCGAATCGATTCGGACCTGTTCAGGTTGTCAGGTCGCCCCAAAAATTACACAAGTTCATAAAGTCTCATTTTCTCCCCCGATTTAAATTTTGATTAAAGTATTATTTTCAAAAATTAAAACCAACATATTTAATTACTAAAAATAATAAATTCCAAAAAAAAATTTGACTTTCGAATTAATTTAAATAATTAACGTTTTAAAATTACAGGTTGTTACATACTTCCCCACTAGAACAGGAATTTCATCCTCGAAATTAGACGAAGCATAAAAGTCAAATGTAAATCACGCAAATAAAATAAGGCTTACACATGACTGCCCATAAATGCCACGATTGGGCGCCAATGCACCCAATTCTACCTGCACTTACCCCATGATTAAAAAAACAATATCTCCTACTATATATATATATATATATATATACCTAAGAAAATATGTATCATCCTACCTCACTAGCCACGACTTGGCTCTTGCTGACCCTGTCCTGCTTGAGGATCCCAACCTTGAACTAAATAGCATTTACCCACTCCGATTATTGTTTTCACTCCCTGTGCACCTGGCACTACTGGTGCTGGAGGCCTTGGAACCTGTTGTCCCTGTGCTCCTTGGCCTTGTTAGCCTTGCACGTCTTAGCCCTACTGGCCCTGTTTCTTCGGACACCTAGAGGCTCGATGTCCTACCTCTCCACAAACAAAACATGCACCCCTAAAAGGTCCAATTTGCCTACCCAGATTTTTCTCACCCTATTGTCCTCGCCCCTGATAACTCGGTGGGACACTACTACCCTGTTCCTGACCATTGGACTTTGTCCTTTTCCCCAACTTCTTTTGATAATTTATCTTCTTCTTCCATAACAATAGTACGACATCCACCACCTGAGTGTATGTAGTATATGCCGGATTCCCCAATACTATCTGCTTAACAGACCATAAAATCCCTTGAGAAAACTCCATCTTCTTCACCTCAGTCTCCACCTCCTCCGGCACTAACATCGATAAATTAGTAAACTCATGTTCATACCCAGTAATAAATTTTGAACCCTTCCCTAAGTCCTAAAATTCTCTCTTCTTCGTGCTCCTAATAGAATATGGAGGTACTTATCATTAAATTTCACTTGAAAATCTATGCAGTTAAGACGGTCCCTATCCTCAGAAGTGGTAACACTCTCCCACCACTGTAATGCATCCCTTGTCAGCTTAAATGTAGCTAACATCTATTTATGCACATCTATGCAGTCGATCATCCTCAAGTGCCTCTCCATATCTCTCCTCTACTGGTGAACAACCGTTAGGTCGAATCCCCCTGCGAAGGTGGGAGGATTTCCCTTATTGAAACTGGCTCTCTCCCTGTCCTATCCTGAAACAGATGTACCTCATTGTTGTGCCTCAAGATTCATCCATCTCTGTCTCCCTATCTCAATACCAGTTATTGTAGCCTCGCATACGATGGCTGCTACCTCCTCGGCACCCAGAACAAACCGCCATTGCCTCTCATGAATGGCGGAACCAGAAGCCAAACCCTCTCTCCTATCTCCAGATCTCCTAGTGTTTTTCATCTGAAAAGACAGGAACAAAGAACATTAGACTCGGAGTAACAAAGAGTACAAATCATCAAAAGAATTGAATAACGAAAATGCGGAAGCTAAAACGGACTCACAACCTAGGAGGCCTAAGACCATGCTCTGATATCATCTGTAACACTCCGCGTAATCCGATAGATGGCGTGGCCAGCCACCACCGCCAAACCACGTCGGGCGTTAATAAATAAGTAACCATTCTTAGCATGTGACAGATATGAGACATATGAAATTTTAATCCACAAGATAATAATAAATATTAATCCCATAATAATTAACCATGCTAGTAATAATAAAAATCCATCACCATGTTATTCTCCAAAATTATCCAACTCCAAACAAATATAAATCTGAATAAAATAATCCAACTGTAATAATTTGAATAAAATCGTAAACAACTTTCGAACTGAGAGGCCCAATAAAATCCATAAGGAAATGTCATAACGTAAAACGACTGAATAAAGTAAGATTATACTAATAATGCGCATAAATAAATGAAACTCCAATTGCACCTCCAAAAATGATCTCCAACAAATCCTATGCATCTACTCCAACACTACACCTAAAATATTAGTCAACGCAATGGGTCAGAGCCCACCGCATGGATACCAGCTACCCCTGTCAAATAGGGTACTTGAACCCAGACAATAGCATTATACATATAAACCATAACAATAGAATATTTTAAATTAAACGAGATATATAAAATTGCATGGGAGTAAAAGAATTGCTACTAAATATGCACATATCTAAACAATCCCATTGTTCCAGTCTATACCTTGCTTTTAAATATTAAATGGACTTGCCAACATTTAATCTTATTATATTAACTCAATTAATTATTTATATTGTACGACTTAACATGGCTAGCCAACTCCTCTGTGGTCCTGCACTCACACTTGGCGTACTTAAAGTTCTACACATCACACCCAATTCCCCTCACTTTATCTCGACGACCCGTTTAACTGTCATCCCGCACATACACGTAAGGTTCCACTCACGACACATCCCAATAGCCAGCCGGTTCGTATTCTGCCAATCCTGTACTTCTTATTGATGCCAACACGCACACGCCATTATAGTGAGCCAGCCCAGTTAACTATCAACTCCACACTTATAGACGACACAAATTCATTTTAATACCCGTCCTTAGTCTTAGGTATTTTCATTTTAATTAAATCTCATGTTCTCATTATTTTATTATTAGCCCCTCCCATTAATCGATGGTGAGTCCTCAAAATACCTCTAGTCCCATACCTAGAATCCACACAAAACACAAGTATATTATAGCCTATCCTATAGTAAGAATACCTACCAATAACTACCACCTAGTCTCGCCCCTAGCCTACCGAAACCAAGGAACAACGTGAAAATTACGCCCTACCCAGAAAACTCATCCGCAAACATTCTACCCTATCTACTCCCATACCTAGAAAGCGATAACAACCCAAAGGCCTACGGACAAGTCCCATACCTAGCATGCTTATTAAATAAGGTGGAAGCAACCATAACCCATTTAACCCATCGTCCCCACGGTGACACCAGTCATATAAATCGCTAAGTGGCACAAAGAATAATATTAACAATTCTACTAATTTATTTTTATTACATCGCTATTCATCCAATTATTTTTAATTATCATAATGGTAGCAACAATTCAACCGCAAAATCTATTAGTTCCAATCACATCCAAAGTTTCATAAATATATCATGATAATACCTTACTTTACAAGTAATCTATTTTTATCATGATTATTACATAGTTTAATCAATCTTAATAGCACTCCAAGGTTTTTCACATGCAAACGTCATCTAATCTATCGGAACCCCCTCCCTACACTACACAATCGAGGATCTTAAGTCTTACAATCATATTAAAGTTTTACATAAAAACAGTCCCAAAAATTTGTCACTTTCCTTAATTAACATCTCTAATTTATTTTAAAAAAATTGAGTACTAGTGTAGGCCATGATCAAGACGCATAATACTAAGGAAAAATGGTATATGTAACCATGCCTGAGATTAGTTGAATAAAATCTTAATGGATGAACCTGTTCCTCGCAAAAAGTTGACAAAGATCCTCTCTTGGACTATCTTGAAAAAATCTGGGTTTTGGCCTTCAAAACTTGGACTGAAATATAGGTTTAAATGGGGCTAGGGTTTGGAGGTAAAAGATGATGGAAATAATAAGGTTTGTTGCTCTTAGGGTTTTTAAGAATAAGTGTTTAAAAGCCTAACCTCGGATTAAGTATATACGAGAAGTGGAAGGACTTTAATTACAAATGCAACTCTACTCAGAATTGTGCGGTCTGCCCTTCGGACATATTCAGGTCGCCCCAAAAATTACATAAGTTAATAAAATCTCATTTTCTCCTCCAATTTAAATTTTGATTAAAATACTATTTTTTAAAAATTAAAACCAACATATTTAATTACTAAAAATAATAAATTCCATAATTTTTTTCTGACTTCCGAATCAATTTAAATAATTAACGGTTTAAAATTACAGGGTGTTACACTTTCCTCTTTATTCTCTATTTCATTCTCTCTCATTCTTTTATTTTCTCCCTCGCACTCCTTCTTTTTTCATTTGTTATCTCTACACATGTTGTAAAAATGCAGTAGACTACTCCACTAATGTCCTACGAAAAATTCCCCCTCCACCTCATTTGTCTCTCTTCCTCATTATTTCTTCTCCCTATCCCTCTCTCCTTTTTAATTTTCCTCTACAGAAACAAATACACCCGTACCCTATCCTTCGGTTTATATACATGGTGCAGTAAATGGAAGGAGGATAGTTTACCATATTTCAGAAGTGCTTCTTCAATTGTTTATAATTAGTTTATAATGTTGGTTAGTTTCGTTCATATTTAAGTGAGGAAAGTTAAATTATGTCTAAGATGAAAGAAAAATGATTATGTTATTATTAAGACATACATATAAGAGAAACTTCGGTGAGGTCCTTACGTTTTTTGTTCAACTAAAACTCTTAATGGACATAAATAGCTCAAATCCAAATAATCATTCATTTCCAAAAGTTTACTACATCCACCAAAATATCAACATACATGAAAGTCTTTTTATCTAAACCAATGAGCTTAAAATAACCCATAGCCATGGAGAATGAGCTCCCAAGTTCCACTTCAAAACACCTCTCTTAATTACAAAAAGGGAAGTTGACGGGAATGGGGGTTATGAAGAATCTTTGTCGGGAAGTTGACGGGAACGAGGGTTGGGGTTATGAAGAGATAAGTTTGGAAAAATTAAACCGATAAAGATAATCGTGGGACAGGAACGGGGAGAATTCAAGAGAAAACTTTTAGATAGGGGAGGAAAATGCAGTCGTTTAGATAGTTACAGATAATAAGTAAGTGTAAAAAAGCAAAGGTATTCAACTGTGACAACCCCATTTTCTACAAAAAGGTTGGCCAGACCAATACGCGGAAAATGTGGCTTATTTAATAATCTATACAATTCTTAGCATAAAACCATAAAATAAAAACTATAATTTGAAACATCCATGCATATAAAGTAGAACGGAAATGGAAAGACTAAATAAATAAGTTAGCTCAAGTCCCACTGACATTGAAATATGTGCATAATACGACTCTAAATAAAGCTGACTGAATAAATAAATCCCGATCTTATGCCCATATAATATCTAAAATAAAAATGATTGGAATAAAACGAGTAATAACTTATGCTAAAATCAAAAGACTGAATCTGCTAAGCAAGTGAAACTTCAAGTCTGATCTTCCTTCAGCCATGTTGATCTTGTTTAGGTAAACCTGGAAAATATTTTTGATAATTTGGGACAAACCCCTAAAGTTGCAAGAATTAACTTTCAATAAAAATAAATAATGATGTAGCTAATTCACAATACGTGCCACCCATCGACTGTTAAATGCAATGGGTATCTCACCCCTCGTCTAAGTGCAATACTAAACGCGTTCATATCCAAAGCCATATAATGATAACTGGTCTTTACACTATTAAGAGCATGGAGTCGGCAACGTGAGAAGGAGGAGAAGTTACAATAAGGTTTCAAGGCCATAACCATCACTATTCATCGGAATTGTGATCGGAGAGAGGAAGAGAACCAACCCTTAACATCGCCAACGGATCATAACATCAATTCCCAGGCAAGTGATTTAATACATTAAGATTCAGCAAAATAGTTTATCCATCTTAGTGTAGGATTTGATGATAGCCATGAATAATGATTAAAACTCATGAAATTTGGAGAATAAACCTAAATTTTGGATAGTGTTTGCATGTATTTTAATTCTGGAAGTATTCATTAACAAAATCATAACCTTTGATGAATTAAAAACGGATTTAGGAAGAGAAGTATGATGATTCTTGAAGAAAAGAGAAAAAAAATAGGGTTTTCATGATAATATGATGATTTGATGAGAGAAAAGTCTAATTGATACTGATTTAAGTGTTATGGAACATTAAGAATAGTATAATGACTCAATATGTTTACTTTAGGATTTAACATCTTGTAATGAAGATTTGGGACAAAACTGAGACTGAAAACGAAGGAAACCCATAGCCTGCACCTGCTTGATCGATCGATCGACATTCATAGGTCGGTCGATCGATCGTCTGGGCTCGATCGATCGACACCATAGGTCGATCGATCGATCTCGCCAGAAACTGTGACTTTTTCCCTTTTTGAATTTAAGTATTGTCGGTCACCGAACGTTGTAGTTGGGGATTATGTTAATACATTAGGACTTGAGGGACACCAGTACGGATATATTTGAAGCCCGGAACATATTAGAATTTGGTTGGAACGTAACGTTGAATGTACATGTGTTCGACGAGTAATTTCCCATTTTTATGATGCAAGAATAGGATTTAAATTCTTAGGAGGGATAAGATATGATTTGGGACATGAATAAGGACTTTGGAGTACTGAATTAATAAGTGGGGAAAATAGGATACTTAGTAACCTCTTCGGTTAGGTTTTAAGTACTCGAAACTATACGACGCGAGACTTATCGGCGAATTATATTATGTATAATCTGGAATAATAATAGTGTACGAATTAGACTAATGGTATAGGGCTGAGAATATACCTTTAATAAAATAACAATTATCTAAGTTGTGTGAATGCTTAGTGTGGGGACCTTGAATTTAGCACCATAGGCCTGGACGAGTAGCCTCTCCCTAGCGGCCCAAAGTCCAGGCCCATCACCTTCATATCAATCCAATTACCCCACGATCCCATGAAGGGAAGTTGTGGGGAAACACGATTCCATGTAGGGGAGATGGCTAATAAGAAGGAACCCATCACCCCCACTACTCCAACATACACATGTATAAATTAAACCCTAAGTCCGGGGCAAAGGACAAGTTGTATTCTCTGTACTTATTCCTCAGAATATAGAGAAATAACACTGACTGAACCACCGTGGACGTAGGCACTTCTTTGCTGAACCACGTACCCCCGTTGTTGTGTGATTGGCCTTTTATTTATCTTTTATTGGTTGTTACCTCTTTCATATTTATTTGTGTTGCATAATAATTGTCACCACAATTGGCGCCGTCTGTGGGAAACATTTATCTTTCCTTGAGAAGAGCCCACGCCAAGAAAAAATCTAAGATGTCTGGTCACAGCAGCAACGCTCCTCAAGCAGGAGATATTCAAGAGCCACCCGCTCCTCGCAGGATTAGGTCTGAAGTCCGACGTTCAGATCAAGGGGCTCGCTTAGAAAGGCCAGCCTCAGAAGAAAGTCAAGGACCAGCAAGGTCCACTCAGATATCCAGATTGATCGATGCATACGAAGCAAGGCTCCATGAGCAGAGGGAGTCTTCTCGCAGGTATGAGGCTGAGAATGCTCGCCTGAAAAGAAGACTGGAAAAACTGGAAAAAGAACTACGTCCTGATACCAGGAGACGCCCCTATCGCACTCCTAGCCCTCAGGCGAGCAAATCTCGCAGCCGAGGAAGGAGCCCTAGGCGGCAATATCAAGGGTTCGAAGGTGGCGACTCAGACGACGACCTCCGCGAGCAACTGAGAAAAGCTCGCCGCTATCAGAGCCCTGCTCGCAGTGACGACAACATACGGAACCTAGTCCGCAGAGAAATGGACCAACATCCAGCTCACCGCGGCACCAGGTCAACCAGAGAACTCGCAAGGAGAGCCCTCAAGACCCAGATGAAATCGCCCTTCACGAGGGAAATTGAAGAAGAAGAGGCTCCCAAAAAGTTTGCTATTCCAAGGTTCAAGATTTACGACGGGAAGACTGATCCCATTGATCATATCAGGCAGTACCGGCAGGCTATGACCCTCTGAAATCACCGAGATGCACTGATGTGCCGTATTTTTCCCTCGAGCCTTCATGACGTGGCCCAAAAATGGTTCGAGAAACTCCCTCACCGATCCATCAGAAATTTCAAATCCTTGGCCAAGCTCTTTACGGCCCGGTTCATCACCAGCAGCTCCCATCCCAAAAGGATGGATGCTCTATTGACGATGAAGAAAACTCCTCAAGAGACACTTCGAGACTACGCGAAGAGGTACTGGGAGTTATTCAACGAAGTCGAAGACTGCGCGGAAGAGGTGGCAGTGGCTTCATTCAAAATTGGGCTACCTAGCTCTTCCCTCCTTTACCAGTCTTTGACAAAGAAGGAAGCAACCACCATTGATGACCTGATGGCCCGGATTGAGAAATACGCAAAGGTGGAAGATGTCACCCGCCTTAACGTAGGTGAGAACGGCCGAGCCAAGCTTGCCACGAAGGGAAGTGAGAAAGTTGATAACCAGAAAAAGGGAGGAAAGAATGGGAGCAAGAATGGCCCCAAGAACGGAGGAAGCCCTGACGTTGCAAAGTCGTTCCAGGCGGTCAACACCGTCTTCAAAGAACCAATTTACAAAATTCTCGCTAAGATCAAGGATGAGCCGTTCATCAAATGGCCCCCAAAAATGGGAGGAGACCCATCGAAAAGAAACAATGCGCTGAGATGCACCTTCCACAAAGAGGGAGGACATAAGACCGAGCACTGCAAAGCTCTTAAGTCCCACCTCGAGGAGCTGGCCCAATCCAGACATTTGAATGACTTTGTGGAAAGGAAGGTAGAGAGAGTGACTGTCCACAAGGAGGCAAAACCCGACAACGTATTAGAAGACGACACCGGACACGAATTCGCAGTAATCCATGGAGTATCCGATGTTAAGCAAATCCAGGGCAACTCAGCTCGGATGGAGGTAAAGAAGATGACAGCAGTAATGCAGGCTTTTCAAATAGATCCAGCGAAATCACAGGCAGGAAAACGCCGGCGAGCAGAGGACATCAACTACAACAAGCATATTGTTTTCACGGATGAAGATCTTGTGGGAGTGAGGACCCCACATCACGATGCCTTAGTCATTACACTCAGGATAGCCAACTTTGATATCGACAGGCTGCTCGTCGATCAAGGAAGCTCATCCGAAGTAATGTACATCGACCTTTTCAGAAAATTGAAGTTGAACATCACCGACCTGAAGGGAACCACTGTTCCTCTGGTTGGCTTCGCTGGAAAAATGACCATGACTCTGGGCAAGATAGTACTACCAGTGCTCGCTGGAAATGTTTCGAAAATGATCGAATTCTTGGTGGTCGACATCGATTCGCCGTACCAAGCCATCCTCAGCAGGGGATGGCTTCATGCAATGAAGGCAGTCTCCTCGACCTACCACCAGAAACTCAAATATGTCACCTAGCGGGGAGTGATGGAGATACATGGCGACCAGGCGATGGCAAGAAAGTGCTTCATAGCGGCCATCCGACCAAAGCCAGCGAAAAAATAAGTTCAAACCAGCGAGAAAGTGGAGGAAGGTGCAATCCCTTCCAAATAGCAATTAAAATATGGAAGGCCCGGAGTGGAAGAGACCAGGCTCCTCCCCTCCGAGCGTGTTGTAGAGGACCTGGTAGAAGTAATTGCTAGAGAAGGCGACAACAACAGAGTCTTCCTGATCGGGACCTCACTCACTGACCAAGAGCAAAAGGATTTGTTAACCTTACTCAGAAGCAACATAGATGTTTTCGCTTGGGAACCCTATGAGCTGCCAGGAATCGATCCCAATATGGTCTGCCATCGGTTGCACGTCAATCCCACATTCAAGCCGATAGCACAGAAGGCACGACGAACTGCCCCCGAGAAAGCCAAAGCAATAGAACAAGAAGTCGAAAAACTGCTGGATGCAGGATCCATACGGGAAGTGCAATTCCCCAAATGGTTATCCAACCCAGTGGTAGTTCCAAAAAGCAACGGGAAGTGGAGAGTTTGCATAGACTTCACTGACCTCAACAAAGCCTGCCCCAAGGATAGCTTCCCTCTTCCAAAAATAGACCAACTAGTAGACGCCACTGCAGCTCACGAGCGAATGAGTTTCCTGGATGCATACTCAGGCTATCACCAGATTCCCCTGTATGCACCAGATCAGGATAAAACGGCGTTTATCACGACGGTTGGTTTATACTGTTACAAGGTCATGCCTTTTGGGCTAAAGAATGCAGGGGCAACCTACCAGCGGCTGGTTACTAAAATGTTCAAGAATCAGATGGGAGACACGATGGAGGTCTACATCGACGACATGCTCGTCAAAAGCAAGGAGAAAGAAAACCACCTTTCGGACCTGGCAAGTACCTTCGAAATCCTCAGGAAATACCGAATGAAACTCAACGCGAGCAAGTGTTCCTTCGGTGTCCAGTCAGGAAAGTTCCTTGGATATTTGGTCAACAAGCGTGGCATAGAGGCAAATCCGGACCAGATTGATGCAATTAAACGGGTACAACCTCCTCGCACAATCCGCGATGTACAGAAGCTCACTAGAATGCTCACTGCTCTAAATCGTTTCATTTCTAAATCCTTCGAGAGATGCAAGCCCTTCTTCCAACTCTTGAAAGGCAGCAAAACGGTAGAATGGACCCCAGGTTGCTCGCAAGCATTAGGCGAGCTCAAGTCCTACCTAAGCTCCCCACCACTGCTTGTCATACCACAGCAAATGGACCCTTTGTACCTCTACCTCTCTGTATCCAGCCATACTATCAGCTCAGCGCTAATGTGTGAAGCCACAGGGATCCAACATCCAGTCAATTACGCGAGCAAAACCTTACTAGACGCCGAGCAGCGCTACCTGCCATTGGAAAATCTCGCATTCGCCCTAGTAATGTCCTCAAGGAAACTGAAGAATTACTTCGAAGCTCACACGATCATTGTCCTTACATCACACCCCCTCAAGGCTGTCCTAAGGAAGGCGGATTTGTCGGGCAGACTGTCTAAGTGGTCAGTCGAGCTCGACCGGTTTGACATCCAATTTCAACCAAGGACAGTTATCAAGGGTCAAATCCTCGTTGACTTCATAGCTGAATTCACAGGCGAAGAACCCTTCGACCAGCCTAAGCCAACAGAACAAAACAGCCAGGCTACAGGGGGAAGCTGGAAGCTATTCGTTGATGGAGCCTCCAACTCAAAGGGGGCAGGAGTAGGAATTGTTCTCATCACTCCAGAAAATGCAGTCCTCGAGCAAGGAATCAGGCTGGGATTTGCAGCCTCCAACAACGAAGCAGAATACGAAGCCTTAATTGCAGGTCTCCAAAAGGCGCAAACTCTAGGAGCAAAGCATTTACAGGTATTCGGAGACTCGCAACTAGTTTCCAATCAGATAAGTGGAGACTACAACACGAAGGATGAGAGGATGGCAGCCTACCTCTCCTTGGTAAGAAACCTGATGACGAACTTTGAAGAAATCAACATCCAACAGTTTCCCAGGGGACAGAACAGCCACGCTGACGCCTTGGCAGCCCTAAGCTCGGCAGTTGATTCCAGCCTTAAAAGGATAATCCCTATCGATTTCCTTAGCTGCCCGAGCATTCACCCCAACTGCGAGCTGACAAAAGCAAAACAAATACTCCAATTGGAACCAGCCCCTAGCTGGATGGATCCCTTAAGAGACTATTTGAAGAACGGAACGATCCCAGAGGATAAGAGGACTGCCCACCATATAAGAGTCAAAGCTGCTCGCTTTCACTTATCCACGGGAGGTGACTTGTATAAAAGATCTTTCTCCGGCCCCTACCTTAGATGCATCCACCCAGGCGATGTCAAGACAGTGCTTCACGAGCTTCACGAAGGAATCTGCGGGAGTCACGTCGGAGGAAGGTCTCTAGCCTTCCGAGCAATAAAGGAAGGTTACTGGTGGTCATATATGCAAAGGGACTCCGCAGTATATGTCCGCAGATGCCTAAAATGCCAGCTTCACGCCCCCATGATCCACCAGCCTGCCAGCGAATTAAAATCCCTGACCAGCCCTTGGCCTTTCGCCCAGTGGGGAATGGACATTGTGGGACCACTGCTCACCGCTGCCGGCAATCGCAAATACCTGTTGGTCGCCACTGATTACTTTACCAAGTGGATCGAGGCAGAACCACTGGCGAACATCCGAGATGCTGACATGATGAAGTTCATATGGAGAAATATAATCACTCGATTCGGGATCCCCAGAACCATCATCACTGACAATGGGACACAGTTCGAGAGTGGCCCCTTTCAGGACTTCTGCGACCAACACGGGATCAGGCACCACTTCAGCTCGGTAGCTTATCCTCAAAGCAACGGACAAGCTGAGGCTTCCAACAAAACAGTGATCGCTGGATTAAAAAAGCGGTTAGAGCGAGCAAAAGGCGCGTGGACTACCGAGCTACCACATGCCCTATGGGCATACAGAACGACTCCTAGGCGAGCCACAGGTCAGACGCCATTCTCACTAGCATATGGTATGGAAGCGGTCATCCCATTAGAAGCAGGATTGCCTATAATAATATCCGACCTTGTCGAGCAGAATCAGAACGATCAGGCTTTGCTCGCTGAACTCGAATTGGCCGACGAGCGCATGGAACTTGCACTAGTAAAACTAGCGAGCTATCAGCAACAGCTCGCGAAGCACTACAGCACAAGGGTCAATCCGAGGAAATTCGAAGTTGGGGACTATGTTCTAAGAAATGTCCTGGGCAACACAGTGAAGCCATCAGACGGTAAACTGGGCCCGAACTGGGAAGGACCTTATGAGATAATTAGAGACGATCTACAAGGTGCCAATCATTTAAAAACGATGGAGGGCAGAGAGATACCACGAGCATGGAACGCAGCTAATCTCAAGAAATTCTACTTTTAGGAGTTCAATTGTTAGATCTTTTATTATACTCGTTATGAGAAAAGACAGTTTATTTCTCTATTTACCAATCAAAATATCTCAGTTGATCACTCTCTAAAAAGTAACAATTATATCTTATTGCACATCCTTTTCAAATCACAGGTATAATGGTTGACATAGCAGGGGAACACCCCTCCTCAGGTCATCGTCATGAAGCACGACAGACCTCTTAGCATTGCCCCTGGCAATATATGAAGCCCTACAGAGCATTCTTAGGCATCAAACCTACTTTGGTTAAACAAAATCCTGACCGGATGAAGACATCCAATAACAGGTGTGTCCTCGCCAATTGCCCCACTTAGACCTAAGGGAGTGTGACGACACGACCTAAAAGGTAAAGAAAGGGCACAATGGTATTCTTAATACTGGACTGGGCGGACACTCACATGACAAGATAAAAAAGATTGTGAAGCTGCAAAAATATAAAAGAGATTGGATAAACACGTTTAGTCGGCAAAATCGCCCAAAACTCAAACTTTCCATTAAATCTTTTACATTTACAAATAATAATAGTACATGTTTAGTCGGCAAAGCTCGCCAAAAGCATTTACAATTATTAAAAAACAAAAAATCAAGAAAGTGGAAGCCTCCGAGCAAGGTAGTCAGCAACTTTAGCTCTCGTCCCATCATCAGGAGCAGGATCGAACTCCTCCACAACCTCATTTACGTCCAACTCCAGTAATCGCCGGGGAATAGCATCGATGGGAATCCATTGATCATCTCGCCTGAATGGATTGGGCATCAGAGTAGAGGGAGACATCTCATGCCGATACCACAATATCGAGTTTCTCGGAACCTGCAACTCTTTGAGAGCATTCAACCACCCCCTGATGAAGGAAAGCTCCTCGAACTCTGATAATCTTGTGGGAGCATCCAGCCAGCCCTGATCATAGCCATCTGTCCACACTTGGCGGGGGCCCTTCTTGAATAGATGCCGCAGCCGGGTGACGTCCCTCTGAAGCCCAGCAGCAGTCACATAAGCCCAGCAGCAGTCACATAAGCTTAAGGCGCATTCGCCGGACAATAGATGCCGCAGCTCCTCCACTTCCCTCTCACGCTGCTCCTCAACTTCTCTACTCCGACCCCGCGTACTCCTACCAGCACGCGGGAGGGGAGGCAGAGAAGCTCGCGACGAGGAAGAGCCTTGTAGGACTGCCGAAGCTGTGCTCGGCGAATGATCCTTAAGCTTCGAGACCTCCCGCCTCAGGTCGTCATTCTCTTGCTGAAGAAACTCCATGACTTGATTGATCTCAGTGGCCTCCAGTAACTTTGCTCTCAGCTCGCTAACTTCTTCTTGCACTGAATCTCCGATCTCTTCCATTTCCTGGAGCCTGTCCTTCAATTTGGCCACCAGCTCGGACTGATCCTTATATTTCTGGTTCCTTGTCTTAGTAAACCTGCAAAGCCTAGCAAAAGCCTGATGAACTGCAGGGCTTGCATTAGGACCCAGAGTCCTACCTAATTGGGAGGTAACAGGAATATAGTCATCGACATCAACCAACTACAAATAAAAGAAAGAGAAGAGAAAGGGATCAGCATAAACAAAAATAAAGTCTTTTCATTGATAATGAGCGAGGTTACATCAGATCAAAAAAAGGAAAAAGTTACAAAGAATCCCTATCACTTAGCAACATCGGTGGATGGACCCTTGTCTTTATCAGCATCAGCAGGGGCATTACCCTCTGCAGGGGTATCCACTACCTCCTCGACCAAAGGAGCGTCAGAAGGAGTCGCCCGAGAAACAGGATTGGTGCCTTCAGCAGTTGGGGCTGGGTCCTCATCCACGACCGGCTTTGGCCCTGGATCATGCTCGTCAAAAAGTGGGGATGCAACATCCACCCCAGTGGCCACGAGGGCCTTGTTCCACCCTTTCTTGAAGTTCAGACGGCTAATATAGCCTATCTGAACCTCGGCGTCTTCATACGCAGCAGCCCAGCCAGAATTGTACGAATCTTCTTTAAGGGTGGCTGCCTGGGCTTTCTCCGCCTCCAGC
The DNA here is from genome assembly GCA_949130495.1 of Sambucus nigra. NCBI lineage: Eukaryota > Viridiplantae > Streptophyta > Magnoliopsida > Dipsacales > Adoxaceae > Sambucus > Sambucus nigra. The sequence goes on from OX422215.1 coordinate 680,379,617, forward strand.
TACTCGGCAAGAACCTTGTTCTTCTCCACAAAGTCCAGCTTGATCGAGCAGACCTGATCATACGACTTCCTCAGCTCGCCGAGCTCCCTGACAGCATTATCTCTCTCGCGAGCAGAATTAGCAAGGGCCGAGGCAGATGAAGCTCGAGCCGCATCAGCAGCCTTTAGATCGGCCTCCAGCTGAGAACCCCTGGCCACCAGAGTAGACTTCTGCTATTCCAGCTCGCTGTTCCTTCTCAACAGCTCATCGCGAGAGCGATAGAGCACAGCAAAGTCAGTCACAAACTGCAAACCAAACAAAGGAAGGATCAGAAAGAAGAAACCATCAAAATGGATTAAAAGAAGTTGAGAATAAGAAAAGGAACCTTACCAAGGCAAGCCTCTGGCTAGCTTGCAAAGGCAGTTGATCAGACCCTGACGCCCTCTCACGGTCTGCAGGGAGGACTGCCCTCTCAAGCAGCGCAGGGGCGAGCTGAGGAGAGGTGGCCACCGAAGCCCCCTCAGGCAAAGCAGATACTGGGACCAAGGTTTGACCAGTTTTGGTCCTCAGCTCCATCTTCCTCCTCTCCTCCTCCTTTTCTGTCTCCCTCCTCTTTCTCTCTTCCACCTTCTTCCTCTCCTCCTCCTTTTTCTTCTCCCTCTCCTTCGCCTGCTCCTCCTCTCTCTTCTTCTTCTCTTGCTCTTGAGAGAAAGGCCGAGAATCAGTAGCTATGGCCCCGGAGATAGTCTTCGATTTCTTGGACCTCTGTGCAAGAAGCACATCATCATCATCATCATCATCTCGGATTAAATTCTTCCTGGGCGGCATTTCTTCACCTGAACTGCTGGTAGTACTCGAAGAACTGCCACTATCAGCACTGCCTCCACCCAAATTACTCACAACACCTGCAGGCTCACTCTCCGAACTGCTCTCTTCTTCGTCCAATTGGATGGGCTCAGCAGACATCTCTTCGGAAGAGTCAAAGTCTGGAACAGTATCCACATGTCGGGCTATGAAGCTGGAGCCTGTGTTCTTGTATTCAAGCAGAAAAGCAGCAGACCTAGGATGCTCGCCGTCACCCAAGGGTTCCCTGATGTTCCAAGCTTTCACCAGTTCCGAGATACGAACCTCGCTGAGAGCGGGCTCCAAGTTCTTTATCTTCGCTGTAAAAGAAAAAGCAAAGAGAAGTTAGAAAAACCACAAAGTCAGCAAAGGTTGGAATAATAATCTGGCATCTACCTATATATTCTTCCCCATAAAAAGGAACAGTGAATCTCTCAGACCTCGACCCTTCAAATTGGGGGGAAAGTTGCCAATTCCTGACAAGAAAACCTTCTTGCCAGTAGTCCTTATGGGAATCAGGTAGATTTACTACCAATACCCTATCAGGGCTCCTAGCCTTAAGTTACATAACACCTGAACTCGTTCGAGAAAAGGAGTAACAAAAACAGACCTCGGCAAGCCCTAACTTCGTGCCATACAATTGATTTATCCTATGCACGCCGTTCACTATTTTCCATACGTTAGGCGAACATTGTGGAGGCACAATACTGAAGTAGCTAAAGAAGTGCAGAAATAGATCATTGGGAGGGAAGGTAAGTCGCCCCTAGGAGAGCAACAGGACGTGAATCCAATGTGCATCCTCTATATCCCTAACGTTCCTAGGAGGCGAGGCACAACACTCAATCTCTACCCACTCAGGAATACTATAGAATTTTCTAAACTCAGCCACAGACCTATTTCCAATCTTCGCCATTGGAAAAACACAAGAAAAACTACAAACCAAAGAGAAAATGCAAAAAAGCACGAGAGACTTACAAGACAGAAGATCAGGTCAAATGGCGAAGAAGCAACGAAAGTTGAAATCGAAAACAGAGGGTACTAAGCGCAAGAGCTCTCAGAAGACGAAAGATTGCTGGAAAAGCCTGAAGCGACAAAAAGAAATGCGCCTTATTCCAACGAGCCTTCAAGTCTAATCATAGCGCACGGATAGCGAAGCGGGTGCCGCTAAAGTAACTTCACAGTTTTCAAAGAAATCAACCATAATAGCTGATTATTTAAATTCATTGGACCTGAAAAGATGGCCCGACAAATTTAGGGGCAATTGTGGGGACCTTGAATTTAGCACCATAGGCCTGTACGAGTAGCCTCTCCCTAGCGGTCCAAAGTCCAGGCCCATCACCTTCATATCAATCCAATTACCCCACGATCCCATGAAGGGAAGTTATGGGGAAACACGATTCCATGTAGGGGAGATGGCTAATAAGAAGGAACCCATCACCCCCACTACTCCAACATACACATGTATAAATTAAACCCTAAGTCCGGGGCAAAGGACAAGTTGTATTCTCTGTACTTATTCCTCAGAATATAGAGAAATAACACTAACTGAACCACCGTGGACGTAGGCACTTCTTTGCTGAACCACGTACCCCCGTTGTTGTGTGATTGGCCTTTTATTTATCTTTTCTTGGTTGTTACCTCTTTCATATTTATTTGTGTTGCATAATAATTGTCATAGCCTGCCGGTACTGCCTGATATGATCAATGGGATCAGTCTTCCCGTCGTAAATCTTGAACCTTGGAATAGCAAACTTTTTGGGAGCCTCTTCTTCTTCAATTTCCCTCGTGAAGGGCGATTTCATCTGGGTCTTGAGGGCTCTCCTTGCGAGTTCTCTGGTTGACCTGGTGCCGCGATGAGCTGGATGTTGGTCCATTTCTCTGCGGACTAGGTTCCGTATGTTGTCGTCACTGCGAGCAGGGCTCTGATAGCGGCGAGCTTTTCTCAGTTGCTCGCGGAGGTCGTCGTCTGAGTCGCCACCTTCGAACCCTTGATATTGCCGCCTAGGGCTCCTTCCTCGGCTGTGAGATTTGCTCGCCTGAGGGCTAGGAGTGCGATAGGGGCGTCTCCTGGTATCAGGACGTAGTTCTTTTTCCAGTTTTTCCAGTCTTCTTTTCATGCGAGCATTCTCAGCCTCATACCTGTGAGAAGACTCCCTCTGCTCATGTAGCCTTGCTTCGTATGCATCGATCAATCTGGATATCTGAGTGGACCTTGCTGGTCCTTGACTTTCTTCTGAGGCTGGCCTTTCTAAGCGAGCCCCTTGATCTGAACGTCGGACTTCAGACCTAATCCTGCGAGGAGCGGGTGGCTCCTGAATATCTCCTGCTTGAGGAGCGTTGCTGCTGTGACCAGACATCTTAGATTTTTTCTTGGTGTGGGGTCTTCTCAAGGAAAGATAAACGTTTCCCACAGACGGCGCCAATTGTGGTGACAATTATTATGCAACATAAATAAATATGAAAGAGGTAACAACCAAGAAAAGATAAATAAAAGGCCAATCACACAACAACGGGGGTACGTGGTTCACAGTTTTAGAAGTGCCTACGTCCACGGTGGTTCAGTCAGTGTTATTTCTCTATATTCTGAGGAATAAGTACAGAGAATACAACTTGTCCTTTGCCCCGGACTTAGGGGTTAATTTATACATGTGTATGTTGAAGTAGTGGGGGTGATGGGTTCCTTCTTATTAGCCATCTCCCCTACATGGAATCGTGTTTCCCCACAACTTCCCTTCATGGGATCGTGGGGTAATTGGATTGATATGAAGGTGATGGGCCTGGACTTTGGGCCGCTAGGGAGAGGCTACTCGTCCAGGCCTATGGTGCTAAATTCAAGGTCCCCACACTTAGTATATGGATTATTATTTGTATGACATACCTACCATACTTGCTATCACGGGAGGTCGGCTTTCGAAATAGGACCATCTAATCTTTGTGTGCCTACGGGGGATTTAGATTGTTACCTTAAGGACATAGGGCTGTGAATGTCTTATTTGTGAGTTGATAAGTCGGCTGACCATGGGAGCGTAGGTATGTGCGTGACCCATGGGTATGTGAACTATGTACGCCTCCAATATGTGTGATTTTGGTTATTGAAACGGTTCCTGAGAGATTTGGAACATGTAGTCCTTATGTACGTGATCTACCGGGATTCGATAGTAGAGTATGTGTGCACCACAGCTCAGCCTAGGGGTGACCTATCTGTATATTTGTGCTGAGAATAATATACTTGTATTTATTTCGGACTCTTTTTTAAAGTGAGAATATGAATAATTGAGACATTTTGAATGGGATTAAAAATGAGAATTTCCTATCGTAATTGTTATGAATTAATCTGATCAATGAAAAGGTGATTCACACGCAGGATATATTAGAACGATATGAATAGACCCCTATATTATAACGTGAGGACGGGATGTGGTACAGACTAGTTAGAACGGCATAACTAGGACGGATTAAGGATATACGTTAGGCGTGCACAATAGTTGAGGGGTAGGGAACTCATGTGAGAGCACGTAATTAACATGTATATAATATTTACTGTTTAATGCAATTAAATAGTTGCTATATTTTTAAATTGTTTTCACCTCGGGCTCTCACACGTTTGCTTTCAAATCTATTTTTCTGTAAAACCTTTTAGGTGCCCAGCCACAAGGACGCCAAGCATATAAGTTCCATTCCATTGACGTGTTGTAGCTGCTGTGGAAGTTACAGGATCTCGGTAGTAGATGCCTCCACATTCTGCATTTGCTTGTATTCAGGGTCATTTATTAGTTAGGGCATGTCACCCCTTTCCATTTAGAGATAGCATTCTCAGACTTCCAGTTTCATTTCAGTTTTGGATTTATATATTAATTCAGACTTTGTATTGGGATTTATTCAGTATTTGGATTATTCAGGGGAGTGTTACTCCAGACTCATTTTATCTATTCCATTATTATTCTATTGTGATTGTGATGTGGATGTGGTATAGTTAGCTAATAATTTAATTGGTTGCATGTTAATTTAATTTAATAAAATTTGATAACTCACTTTTTAAATATTAGGAGGCTAGTAATTGTTTAAAAATGTTTCCGACAGTGATGCTATGAACTGAACCAACTTGACATTTTATATTAATTTGAATAAAGGAGTAGTTACTCGGTATTTAATTAGTCAGTGTGTCACACATAAGTGGGGTGATTACTATGCAGTGATACCACTTATCGCCCATACCTGGACTATATAGATGGATCAGGTCATTATGACACCCCGCCGATTTCAATCACAGGTGATCAGTCCTTTACTAAAATAAAGCAGGAGTCTCATCTTGTTCATTCTTAGCATCATTGTTGGAAACATTTTAAATTACTAACCACCTATTAATTAAAATAAACCGGTGCCAAATTTTTAACACACGTAGCATCAAACCATCCATACATAAATCCAATTAAACAATACTAAATGATAAATCATGTCCAACAGAAGTCTAAATGCATAATAGTAGTAGTAGTAGTAGTAGTAGTAGTAGTAGTAGTAGTAGTAGTAGTAGTAGTAGTAGTAGTAGTAGTAGTAGTAGTAGTAGTAGTTGGGTGCCAAATAAACCATCGGTCACCATAAATCCAGTACAAATATACAAAATGAAATAAATAATCTGAACATCACTAATGTATGAATAAAGGCAACATGCCCATGTGATAACTGAAATGAAACCTAATACACGAAACAATAAATGAAACGGCTACACTGAACTCTGCAAGCCTCCACATCCACTACAGCTACGCATCCCTAGAACGAATGATCATCCATGGCATCCTTGTGGTTGGACACCTAAAATTTTTTGGAAAATATTTTTGACACGGGACAGAGCCCAAAACATTTTAAAAATATTTTCAAGTGATTATAATGTAGTAAAGAAATATGCAGTAAGCTTTTCATATTTAAGCTGGTGTCACACTCTCGTGAGATACTCCTCACCTCTCAACAATCGTGCAAACCTAGCGCATACATGTTAATCTACCTAGTTACGCTACCCCGTCTAACTAGTCCTGTTGCAATTCTATCTAACACACTACTCTAACCCGAGTACGTTCGATCATTCATTATTAAGCTAGTTTGCTCGTTAGCTGATTTAATTATCTCATCATTTATTATTAATATAACTTTACTCTAGTTATTTATAAACATTCACACTTAATGCATTAATCCTGTATATAATTTATAACTCTATTATATACCTACAGATACACTGTAAGAATTACACATATAATCACTCTTTATGTGTTAAACTCGTATATAAATTAAGACACCATTATATACGTAAAGGATATACCACAACAAGCACACACATGTCGCGTATAATTATAATCCCCCAAGTAATAACTCATCAGAGGTCCCCCGAGTAATAACTCATCGGAGGACTTTCTCTACAATGCTACCATCACCGAGCCATACTCACATCATCCCGGCTACCAGAGGTTGAAATCTTACACCAACTCGGTAAACTCGCAAACGTATTGGAGGCGACCATAGTCCTTAGATAGTGAGTCATAACCATACCCGTAATCACCTCACGTCGAACTTCAACCCTCATAAGGGTACATGCATGGCGCTATGACCTGGGGACTATACTCACCGTGCATTCACTTGCCAGGGGGATCACCCACATCGCGCAACCTCTACTGATAGCACTAGAGGGGTATGTTCAAATTAATATCGTACACACGGATATTATTACCATTTATATATTCATATATACTGTCTCTATACCCGTATATATTTTAATATCAAACCGGCTAAATTGTGCATGTCGCTCAAAGCACTCGCTTAATTACTACGAGTCTATATCCCCGACTCTTGAACATATTTTAATTTTCATTCATCAATATTTAAAATTGTAGCATCACTCCGCTAAATCCTCGGACTTACCCAACCAGCCCGTACGTCAAACAAATCACGAATCAACCCACCTAATCTATTAATCAAATTAATCCCTAATTAATTTTCACATTATAATGATTTCCCACTTTAATTACCCACTCAAACCGAGGAAATATAATTTGTTTCAAATTATCCAACAAGTTTTCTCATCCTTACGTAAAAATTTCTATTGGAAAACCATTGAATTAACCCACGAATTAAATAACAAAAAATGAAATGTCAGGTGGTTCAAACCGGTACAGCTAGACACCCGAATCAGTTCACCCCCATATCTGAATCGGTTTGCCCCCATATCCGAATCGGTCCGCTATACCTGACTGCGAATAAATTTCTCCAAAATCGATCCAATCTTCTTCAACATGTTATCCCACTTCCATTAGAACACATACAGGAAAATGGGACACAAATATGATGATTCTAACACTTCTAAATCATCCTAACATCAAAGATTGGACTAATATTAATGATTCAATTAACCAACTGGTTTATTTTCAAATCTCTCGATAAAAACCCTAAGTTAAACCCACAAAACTGAATTTAAATTCAATCACTCTCTACATCTCGTCAAAGTCAAATTACCCAGCAGTTATAAGTCATCTAAATTCATCAATTCATCATTTAAATAAATTGAATATCGCAGGAGATAGATTCAACCCAAAAATCTCCTTTTTGTATGAGAAAACCCTCCCCAAAAGAATTTTCTACACCTACTATGATATGAACACGAATTCCACACATAAAATTCACAGCAAGATAACCACTTTCCTTATACAATTCGTAGGGTCTTATATTTCGTTGAAGTGCTCCTCGAATTGGCTCTCTAACTCTCTTTTTCTTCTTCCTTCTGCATTTTCCCCTCTTCCTTCACTTGGTTTAGAATTGTGTTTGGGATGCCTCAAAACCTTAGCCATAGATTAAATATAAATCTCTAAATTAATCTAATAAGCCAAGCCCAAATGACCTAAACAACCTCGTGTGGGCCCGGTCTAGTCTAAAAAGCCCCCAAAACCCAATTACTATCCCGAGGTACTCAATTCTATCTATTTCGATCCATTCAGAACTAACTGTGAACTCAAAATTTCCATTCGAGTCACTCTACATAAATTTTCTATCTCAATCTTAAAATACTCAACTCAGAAGCCCCGGTTGAGATACCCTCAAAAATCCTGTCGTTCTCACTCACTACGACGTACTAATAATCCACCGTATTAAATTTATTATAAACACAATTAGTAAAATTACCACATAAATATTAATCTTATTCCCACAAATTAAAATCTATTAAATACGCAATATTTCATTTTAATTAAATTACTACACACGTGTAATTTAAAATGCCATAAACAATTAAATTCATAAATATTAAAAAATACGGGGTGTTACATACTCCCCCCCCCCCCCCCCCCCCCTTGCAAAGGAATTTCGTCCTAGAAATTCGGATATGCCTCGTACTAAAAACTTTGGATCCTTACACTCAATGCATACGAACATATTCAAAGTTAACTCGTAATAATATTTTAGTGCTTCCACTATACACACGCTAGTGGTACCGTTATGACTGAAAGTCTACTCACTACAGCCCAAAATTAATGCAAGTCCATTCAAACTCTTACATACCAATATTCTCTTATGATTTAGGTCTCGCTTATATAGTGACACACAAAACTATCGTGAATCCACTAATAATGCTTCAAAAAGACGAGCCTACACTCTGGTGGCTCTATTATCTCTATATTGGAAAAGGCCCCACTTTCATAGGTGTCGATTTCCCTTGTTGCTAAATCACGTTAAATCCCTTCATAGGAGACACCCGTAAAAATCCCTGATCACTCATGTTAGACTTCAAACTTCGGTTCACGGTGACATACACTCGCTACATTCCTGAACTATACGAAAATGACGTAAATTAACTCAATCCTTGTCGACGGACCATGAATCACTTCGGGTCCGAGAAACTTAGTATTCCCCACCTCTAACCAGCCAAATGATGGATGAAAAGAACACCATATGAAGCCTCAAAATGCATTTCACAGATAATAAACTGCTACAAGGTATCATATGCACCTCTATCAGTGGTAATTAAAACTCCCAATTACCCAAAAATCCAGAATACGTAATTCTCGCATTCTCCAACATCCTATTCACCTCTCGTCTACCCATCGACCTACAGGTGACATGTCTAAATCAAAACATAACTCCATTTCCATCGTCTCCTGACACTTCCTATCATAGGTGGGACTGAAGGGTCTCATCTTAATTCATAACAATATTTTACGGCACCTTGTGCCAGTTCATTTCTTCTCTCCGATGAAATGTTGGGCATACTGCCCGATAGTATAACCCACCCAAACGAATAACAATTATTCCATTTTGGTCAATACATTTCACAAACCCAAAGAAAATCCTGACCTCTCCTCAATGTTGATAACCCAGATATGAATTTTTTCAATCTATGCATCCATTTTGTCACGGGAATCATCAATCTATTACAAAATCCTGGTTGATAACCTCGGACCAACCTTTTCCATCCACGAGTGTGCACCTGGAGACAACTTCACTATGTCTCACTCAACACTAATACACATGCTCAACATTTCACATTACGTGGAACATATTACTCCCTTTTTTTGGATATACCAAAACTATGGCTCGTGTGTCTGCTCCAACACTGCGCACTTCTTGGGCTCTTTCTAGTTTGGTAGAAATCAACATATTATCTATGCACAAACCATTATATCCATTTGACTAATTACGAATCCGCTCTACTTTCCAAAATTTTGGTGTCCTCCCTTGTCCTGAATGATTCTAAAAATCAAACTAACCAGGGCGCCCATACACCCTATATCCCGTGCACTCTTGTACAACCATCACTAATATTTCATATAACATATTTATCTCAACCTCGGCCCCACACTCTCAGCGTGGCTATATAGTAAGGTTGTACTCAATTTACTTACTAATCGTGACTTATTTTTCCTCGAGACTGCCCCATCTATGAACTAATGGTGTAAAAGTTCCCCAATGCATTCAACACAACACTATTGGCTCCACTGGTTTTATATATTATAAGAGCTCTCAGCTCGAGGTGTTTTCTCTACAACTTTAATGATTAACATTCAAAACTGATGCCCTAGCATCTAGCAACGTCTCCCCACGCTTGACGGTTATAATCGTTCACATGTAGAATGTCCCGCAAATGAAACTCAAACAAGGAACTCCCTCGATACACTATCACCTAGAATGATCGATCATCGAGTTTTGTAGGCCCAAACCATATAATCGGCACAATCAAAATCATAACCCCTCTTCGCATAAGTCTAGTAATAAACTCCCACATCTCTAAAGGAGTCATATAACTATGCACTCGCACTATCTCTAAGTCCCCATCGCTAAATCAATAGCGAGTTAAATCTCTTCTCTCGATTGAAAACTCGATATACCCTTAATCACATCAGTAAAGTACCTACACACTGGGATCAAATATAACGAGACAACTATACTCTCTGAAGTCTCCTCCATAATATAATATAGATGCCAGCTCGACCCTCTTCTAGGTGAGACATCGTAAAGCCACACATCCTGCCCTAGAATAACGAACACGATAGCCTTGATGTGACAACCCACCATCGCTCAAACCATCTCTACTCAGTCCATACCGATAATAACATCATACTCGCATATCATATTTCTAAAACGAGTAAATCCACTATAACATATCCTCTCAGTGGCTGCACCCGCTCCTTTGAAGATGGAACCGAAGAGAGCACCACTACACAACGATAAATATATACATACAATAGTACCACTAACGATACACCCACTAAACCCGTCTCACGTACGAATCTAGTGCTAACAAAATACTATGACTCACCTGCGTCACATAAATATTATCCCATTTAACCATGGATAAAAGCCATTCCTTCAATCGCCAATAGAACTGGGAGTTTAAATGGTTCCTGGACATAATACTCTCGTCCAAATTGAAGTAAAAACTTCTATAATTGTTTCCCCTGCTGGGCATCCCGCTCATGTCCCCTAAATCGATGCGGAAAAAATCAACACATGTGGCCCTTCTCTCCACACATAAGACACCTCTCTGTTTCATTCCCCTGTCTCTATCCCCATTGTCCATGTCGAGGTTGTCCTTCTCTCGGGCTTGGTAGCCTTGTCCCCGATTGCTACCCCTATTATTCCTTTGGCTCTGATGGCCCTGTGGAGCACAATACTGGCCCTAACGACCTTGACTGAATCCACCGTCACTTGGTAGGAATTCCATTTATCTGAATAATTTGAATGGTTACCCTGTTAGGTATCCCCTTGAGGTGCCTCATTAGCACCGTTACATCCAGTCTTGCCCTCCTAGCTAGATTCTCCAACTCTCTCTTGTCTCCCTTCACATGGAAGCGTTGCTATTATCATTATAAAAGCAAGACATTGACATCGTCTGCATAGGTCGTCCAAGTCGGATTTCCCATAAACGTTGGAGACTTCTACTTGTGAGTCCATTATCCAACTTAAGGACTCTTTTCTCCTCTGTAACCACCTCGTCTAGAACGAAGTTTGCTAAACAAGTAAATTATTTCTCACAATTGGCCTCTATTCGTTCCTTCTGTGATAAGTCCAGAACTTCCTTCGCATCTCTGTTTGAATAGAAGATGAAAGGACTTACGATCAAATCGACACAAAATTTCTCGATTATACTTTATCTATTTCCTTATATGTGGTGACTGACTCCCACTATGGAAACGCTGCTCCTATGAGCTAGAAATCTTCGCCCGAAGCTTAAACCATGAGTGTCACAACACTCCATCGCAAGCTCAATTTGCCACCGTCGGCTATGGCGGTACTTGGGGACTATTGCGCCCCCGTGGTCATTATCAACTACCTGAATAATATTAGTGATGATTCCTACCGTGGTCACCATTCCCAGAATACTTTGTAGCTACGTCTGAGCCTCTCCTCTTGCAGTCCTCCTAACGACCCTCACTAATCGTCCTATGTGTTTTGGTATATGAAGCCTAACCGAACTCGTATATGATTTGCATCAACTATACTCAATAGCGAGAGAACGTAAGTCATATTATGAATCATCAGTCCTAAGCATATGGCTCTATATCAAAGAAAAGAAATGTTGGAAATGTAGTTAGTCCGTACAGATCCTAAGGATGCTAGATCCTGATACTCAGATACCATCGATGACACCCCGCGTATTTCAATTACTAGTGATCAGTCCTTTCCTAAAATAAAACATGAGTCTTATCCAGTTCCTTCTTAGCATCACTATCGAAAACATTTTAATTACTAACCACCTATTAATTAAATGAACCGGTGCCAAATTTATAAGGCCCTAAAACGTGATTAGGAATGTTAATTATATGATTAAGTATAAGTTACAAGTTATAAGTTGATGAGGGGTGTTAAACATGTCAATTATCATATTTGGGGGATGCATACTCATGTGATATATGTGTTGGTTGCATTAGATGCTGATCGAGCTTATGATCGGGGATAAATTGTTTAGATCATATGATTAGTTATATGGTAAATGCATCATGAAAATATTTTTTCATACATCATTATTATTATAAAATTAAACCAAGGTGTTGGTCCGAAATTGGCGATGTTAGGTCGCCAAATGTGAAAGTTTTGAGATTTCGGTAAATTGTTACTCTTCTATTCCGGCCCATATTAGGCATACTAATTTTATGATTTGGGAAAAACACAAAATATGGAAGTTGTAGATATATGAGTTAAGTTTATAACACAACAAACGGTGCATCAAATGGACATTCGAGTGAGAAGATATTATCTTTTTACGAATAGGGGGTAAAGTGGTCATTTAGCTTTAAATGAATTTTTGTCTTATATGGCGCCACATGTGATATTTTGATTGGACCAAGGGGAGATGATTGTGACAACCCGCTCACCAAAATAAGGGGTGGCCAGCCCGATACTTCAATAATAATGGGAATTATAGATGGACCATTCTCAGCATCACAATAATACAATAAGTATACAGGATAACCACCCTTTATTCCAGAAAAATGGGTTGCCAAATTTTTTTTATTTTATAAGTTAAAGAAAGAATTTAAACAACCCAATTTGAAAAGAAAGTGGAAACCCCAAAGAACTTATATTACATCCGCATCAAGTATACAATAAAGGGACCGAAAATGCTGTCGGTCAACAGTCACTTACAACGTATTACAACAGTTTAATTAAATTACATAATACATTACAATAAGAAAATACAAAAGCTTGGGCCACACGCCCGAGTAAATGACCCGATCATAACTAGAGTACAAAAATGAAGGCGTCTATAACAACATATCCCGTAATATCCGCAAAGTATCACGGCTCCCCAAAAACACCGGAATCAGAGAGTCAGTACGGGCGTCCTTGCGGCGGAGCACCAGAGCGGATACAAGATTCATACACAACAAGAAATACGAACGGGTCAGGGCCCGATTTTATATGATCACCAGATGAATAAAGAGTATGACAGTTATGAACAGTTAATCATGATTGATAAAGATGAGAATCGACCTATACAATCTCAAAGCATAAACTAAAGCAATTTAAATGATCATGAGTTTAATTCAATTATGGAAGAGTATATGAATAAATAACATTAATTAAAAACTTCCATCAATTACAATGATTCATTTCATCGTTCCGTTCCTTATCAGGAAACATAATCACAATTATATGCTCTTTGTGGCATTTATCATAATTCAAGTCCCACTTGAATAAGAATAGTCATATTCATATACATATAACAATTCTAAGACCGTCCGTCCGAGTTTCCCCACTGTGCGCGCCCCTAAATGACCACCATCTTCCTGGGCCTATCAACCCAGACAACCTGGGAACCTACAATGCAAGATGTCAAAAATAGTCCATATACCTGCGAGTGAGTCATAACCACACCCGAAATTACCTCACTAGCGCAGAAGAAACATATAATAAACGCTCATATGGCCTAGGACTATATTCACCCTGCATTCATTAGCCAGGGGATTTCACCTCACGCGCGAACTTCCCTTTTGATGGAATTTAGAGAGGTGTGTTTAAGTAAATTATCATTTACCATATTCATGATTAAGTAAATTATCATTTGCCCTTTTCTGTTCTGATTCCATTTCCATTTTAATAAATACATCGCATTTTATCGGGAGCCATCCGTAATTCATCTCATCATTATAACCTCAATGAATGAATAAGTTCTCAATTTATTCTTCAAACATTCTTTTGTGGGGTTATTATAAACCATCAAGACTATCGTAACTCAATTGGGCTTATAAAGTCTCCCAACATAACCCTACAACTCTTAGACTCCTAAGAATTTAGTAAAGGAAACGAATTCCCTATCATCAATTTGTACACCCCCGGAATAAGTCCCATTTAATCCATTTCTAATGTAGGGTAGTTAACTAACTCATATAGGACTCTAAGACTCTAAGTTTACAACATACAAGAAGGTTCCTAAGCCCTAAGCCTAGAGAAAAATGGAGAAAAATGAGTTAGAAAAACAACTCAAAACAGCTTGATTTCGAATCGATTCGCCTTAGGGCCGAATCGGTTCGCCCCAGGCAGCGAATCGATTCGCCCAAAAGCGAATCGATTCGGATGACAAATCCAACATTTTGCTTTAGCCGAATCGATTCGGCCTTAACCCGAATCGATTCGGGTTTGCAGACCTGTAGGATGACCCCTTAGCGAATCGATTCGCCCCTGCGAATTTGCTAAGAAAGGGGCAATGGGTTATGAACCCTAAATTCCCCCAAATCTCATTTCTTTTCCAACCATCTTCATTAATCCAACCCATCAGATAATAAATGCATCTAACCACTATCTTTTACACCAATAAACATACAAATCAACCTCTAAGGGTTTAAAACCTACAAATCCCTCAAAATCCCAAATTTGATAAACCATAACAACTACACAACAATTAATACAATTTATTCATCTTAAATCACATATTAGCAAGTAGAAAACCTGCCTTGAAGTAGTAATCTCAGATTTCCTTTGGTAGAAACAATCCCAATCTTCAATCTCCAATCTCCTCTTTTTCTTCTCTTTTCTCCACAATTTCTCTTCCTCTCTCTTTCTCTCTAGGTTAGCAATTTCACACTTAAGAGAATAAATTTAGTCTAAATTTCCAACTTAAGTTGTTAATACCGCAGTAAAATGATTTACAACTACACATTTATGTTAAAACCAGTCAAAAGTGACCAAAACATAAAAATACAACATGGCACTTATTTTGACTATCTCGCACATTTTAGGACCAACTACGCCCTCTAAACTGGCATCCGGCAATTTTATAAATCATTTTAAGTTTCGGTTTCATTTAAACCATAAATGTCATTTAAAACATATGACACTATAAAATGCAACATAATGATATTCACATACACATACAGTAAATATGCAATAATTTGGTAAATATTAACTTTCAACTCATTCAATTAATATTTACTCCATTATCCAACATTTTATATAATTACTTCGCACAGTAAATTAATATAAAATAAGTTCTCAAAAGCGAGGGTTGTTACATACTCCCCCCCTTATGAGGGAATTTTGCCCTCAAAATTCAGGCGTACCTTGTATAAAGAGATGCGGATATTTTTCCCGCATATCGTCCTCACGTTCCCATGTTGATTCCTTAGCGTCGTGATGACCCCATTGAACTCGTACTAAGGGCATCACTCGCGATCTCAATCTACGCTCCCCGTGCTCTAAGATTGCAACGGGTTGTTCTTCATACGAAATTTCGGGTTGCAAATCGATATCCTCCAAAGGAATATGCCGAAGGGCTCCTTCACACCTCTTATACTTTTTCAACGAGGAAACATGGAACACATCATGGATTGGTTGTAAGGGTTCCGGTAAGGCAAGTTGATACGCCACTAGACCTACCTTGGCAATAACGGGAAAAGGCCCAACATAGCGCGACGCAAGCTTTCCTTTCTTCCTAAAGCGCTTTATACCTTTCATTGGAGTTACTCGCACCGAGACTTGATCTCTAACTTCCAACTCTATATGCCTTCTATTCGCATTGGCGTAACTCTTTTGGCGATCTTGAGATATTCGGATGCGATTCCGGATGAGTTCAATCTTGGAAGAAGTATCCTGGATCATTTCAGGTCCAAGAAACTTATTATCCCCCACCGCCAACCAACAAGTGGGTGATCTATAAGGCCGTCCATAAAGTGCTTCATAGGGTGCCATCCCAATAGTAAATTGGTAAGAATTATTATAAGCAAATTCGACCAAAGGGAGATATTGTTCCCAACCACCTTTGAAATCAAGCACACACATTCGGATAATATCCTCTAACATTTGGTTGACTCTTTCTGTCTGCCCATTTGTTTGAGGGTGATAAGAAGTACTCAATTTGTTTGAGGTTGTTAGCTTCTTGGAAACTTTGCCAAAAGTGGGAAACAAATATCTTATCTCTGTCAGAGACTATATTTATGGGCACCCCATGGAGTCTAACAACCTCAGCAATAAATAGCCGGGCATAACAAGCAGTATTGTAATCGGTGCGTACCGATAGGAAATGTGACGACTTATCAAACGATCAATGATAACCCAAATAGAATCATGACCATTTTGCGACGTTGGCAAACCTGTGATGAAATCCATCGATATACTCTCCCACTTCCACTTCAGAATTTCCAACGGTTGCAACAAACCTGTCGATCGCTGATGATCTATCTTGACTAGTTGACAAGTAGTACATTGGGAAACGAATTCAAAAATATCCCGCTTCATATCCGCCCACCAATACTGACGGCGCATGTCTTGGTACATCTTGTCCCCTCCAGGATGCACTAAAAATTGAGACCCATGAGATTCTGTCATCATGTCCCGTCTTAAATCCCCTTCGTCCGGGATAATGAGTATCCCGTGAAAGAGTAATCCACCCTCCGAACTTATAGAGTAGGATTCTGATCCCTCGGTCAACAATTGGCGTATACGGTCCTGGCAACCTTTATCCCTTCCTTGAGATTCTACAACACTTGCCACAATAGCAGGCGTAACGATCAATACCGACATAAATTCCCTAGCAACCGCATCCTCCTGACTAAGCTCCTTTCATTTGGCTTTCCATACCTCCGCCAACTCCCCCTCGGGTTTTTTACTCAAACCATCCGCCATAACATTCGCCTTGCCCGGGTCATAGTGGATGTCGAATTAATAGTCTTTCACGAACTCTAACCACCTGCGTTGTCGCATATTTAAATCTCTCTGGGAAAACAAATATTGCAACGATTTGTGGTCCGTGAAAAGACTAAATTTCTCCCCTAGGAGATAATGCCTCCAAATCTTCAAGCCAAAAACTATTGCGGCAAGTTCCAAATCATGCACCGGATAATTCTTTTCATGGGGATTTAGCTTGCGAGAAGCATAAGCAATAGCCCGCTGCTCTTGTTGAAGTACACCTCCCAATCCTTGTAGAGATGCGTCGGCAAAGACTAAATATTCCAATCCTGGACTTGGTAACGCAAGGACTGGAGAAGAAGTCAACCTATCCTTGAGCTCGTCAAAAGCCGACTGACAAGAATTATCCCAAACAAACCTCACCCCTTTTCGGGTTAAATTTATCAAAGGACTAGCAATTTTAGAGAAACCCTTGATAAACCGGCGGTAATAACCCACCAAACCCAGAAAACTACGAATCTTGGTAGGTGTCGTGGGCTGACCCCACTCCCTCACAGCAATAACTTTACTTGGGTCCATTGAAATACCCTGGGATGTCATAATATGACCCAAAAACTGTACTTCCTCCAACCAAAAACCACACTTCTCGAACTTGGCATACAAATGGTGATCCCTCGACCTTTGTAGGACCAACCGTAAATGAGTAGCATGATCGGATTATGTTTGAGAATACACTAGAATATCATCAATGAACACGATGAAAAATTGGTCCAGGAAGTCTCGAAACACCCTATTCATGAGGTCTATAAACACGACTGGAGCATTGGTTAGTCCGAAAGGCATAACCAAAAATTCATAGGACCCATATCTTGTTAAGAAAGCAGTCTTGGACACATCTTGCTCTCGTATCCACAACTGGTGATACCCCGTCCTCAAATACGACGCTCCCCTAAGTTGATCAAACAAATCATCAATTCGAGGCAACGGGTATTTGTTCCGGATGTGACTTTATTCAACTCTCTGTAGTCAACACATAACCGGAGAGAACCGTCTCTTTTCTTCATAAATAACACCGGAGCGCCCCACGACGACGTGCTTCACCTAATAAACCCTTGCTCTAGCAAGTCCTAAATATGATCCCTTAACTCCCTCATCTCAACAGGAGCCATACGATACGGAGCTCTCGCAATCGGTCGAGTTCCCGACCCTAAGTCAATTACAAACTCAATCTCCCGACTCGGATGCAAACCCGGTATTTCTCGAAAAATAGCTTGGAAATATCTAACAACCCAAATCGAATCTAAGGAAACAACTACATCCTAAGAAATCTCTTTCGTAATACAGTACAAGTAAGTGTTAGTACCTCCTTCTTGTTAGTGTTAGTACCTCCTTCTGAACGAGGCATAACCACTAAAAAAATTTCTTGCCCCGGAACGGTAAAAACTATACTTTTCCCATAGTAATTAACTATCGCACGATACTTCACTAGCCAATCCATACCCAGAATTACATCATACTCGACCATATCAAGGACCAGCAAATCGGCCTCAAAACACAAACTACCAAGATTTATTCCTATTTGTTTACAAACAAAGAAAATGAGTGAACCATCACCCATAGAAGACTCAACACTAGTGAAGGTACTCTCTGTAGATTTAATCAATTCTGTAGACTGAGCAAAACTTTTAGAAATGAACGAGTGTGTCGCACCCGTATAAAAAAATACACGACCCATGTGCCCCTGAATAAGAAACTTACCCTCAATAGCTGACAGCGCCAGTGGAGCCGGAGGAAGCATAGCATCCTGAATGTGAGAGACACGACCATACTGTAGTTGTCCCTGCTGTAGAGGGACAACCAGATTAGGTACTTGTGGCGGTAACTGAGCCTGTGGCTGCTGTGGAATTCTCGGAAGTTATCCCCCAATCAAGTGAGGACACGACCTCTTGAAATGGCCCAACTCTCCACATTGAAAGCATCGATTCATCGCATTTTCTTAGTTTCGGCCCCGGTTATTTCTAAACTGCCCGAAACCTTGGCCCGGATGGCCTCTACCTCCATTTCCACCTCTACTTGCTTGTTGTGGTTGCGGTCCACCTTGACCTTGCCTATTGTTATTGCCACCCGAATTAAACCCACCAAAACGTTGCCGTTTAGACAAATCCCCTTGCTGGGGGTACCTTTCTCTTCGTTTACTTCCCGAAGATTGGGTGAAGGAAATACTCCTCCTCCAATCCCATTGCCTCCGGGTTTCCCAGCTTGCCCCAAAACTGAAGCCTTTTTACTACCTTGAACATACAACCGATGTTCCTGAAAATGGAGTAACGCCGTATTCATCATATCTCCAAAAGTCTGCAAGGCTGGATTACCCAACAAATATTGTTGTATCCTCCAGTGCAAACCTCCCATGAACTTCGATATTTTCCTCTCTTCCGGAGTCACCTCATCCGGTACAAAACTTGCCAACCGAGTGAACTCCTCTTCATATTCCGCAACTGATCTCTCACTTTGCACCACATCCTGAAGCTTCCTTCTCATCTCCCTTCGAACTGCGGGAGGGAAGTACTTCAGATCAAACAAAACCCAAAAATCGTTGATAGTCATAACATCCCTCTGCTCTGGCGTAGTCATAGACTCCCACCAATGTACTGCAACTCCAACGAGTTTAAAAGTAGTAAGGATTTGTTTCCTTTCCTCACTACACTCCACCATTCAGAGATGGCACTGCATATCCTTCTTCCACTGATTAGCTACTATGACATCGGAACCTCCTTGGAATTCTGGGGGATGGCCCTTTAAAAAGTATTCCCTAACTCTCTCCCACGGAGAAGGTCCAGTAGGAGCTGGTACATCCTGAGCTCATTGCGGTTGAGCTTGTGGTAATTGCTGAACCACGGCGGTCATTGCTGCGTTGGCCGCTTGGGCCACAATATTTGCTACATCAGCAGTATTTATAGTTCCTTGTTGCGGTGGTGGTGGAGCACCTACCTCCTCTTTTACAACTCTATTTCTTCTAGCGGGGCAACCTCTCTTAGGCGGCATCTGAGATAAAGAAACAATAGAATTATAATACTATATAAAACAATCTATTTTGCAGAAGATCGCAAACATAGGCAACAAAGCAGTCCTAACATTAAGCTCTATATAAAATAACGCTACGGTAGAACGTGACAAGTCCGCATAGATCCTAAAGACTCAAGAACCTGATGCTCTGATACCATCTGTGACAACCCGCTCACCAAAATAAGGGGTGGCCAGCCCGATACTTCAATAATAATGGGAATCATAGATGGACCATTCTCAGCATCACAATAATACAATAAGTATACGGGATAATCACCCTATATTTCAGAAAAATGGGTTGCCAATTTTTTTTTTATGTGTTAAAGAAATAATTTAAACAACCCAATTTGAAAAGAAAGTGGAAACCCAAAAGAACTTATATTACATCCGCATCAAGTATACAATAAAGGGACCGAAAATGTCGTCGGTCAACAGTCACTTACAACGTATTACAACAGTTTAATTAAGTTACATAAAACATTACAATAAGCAAATACAAAAGCTTGGGCCACACGCCCGAGTAAATGACCCGATCATAACTAGAGTACAAAAATGAAGGCATCTATAACAACATATCCCGTAATATTTGCAAAGTATCACGGCTCCCCAAAAACACCGGAATCAGAGAGTCAGTACGGGCGTCCTTGCGGCGGAGCACCAGAGCGGATAAAAGATTCATGCACAACAAGAAATAAGAACGGGTCAAGGCCCAATTTTATATGATCACCAGATGAATAAAGAGTATGACAGTTATGAACAGTTAATCATGATTGATAAAGATTAGAATCTACCTATACAATCTCAAAGCGTAAACTAAAGCAATTTAAATGATCATGAGTTTAATTCAATTATGAAAGAGTATATGAATAATTAACATTAATTAAAAACTTCCATCATTTACACTGATTCATTTCATCGTTTCGTTCCTTATCAGGAAGCATAATCACAATTATATGCTCTTTGTGGCATTTATCATAATTCAAGTCCCACTTGAATAAGAATAGTCATATTCATATACATATAACGATTCTAAGACCGCCCGCCCGGGTTTCCCCACTGTGCGCGCCCCTAAATGACCATCATCTTCCAGGGCCTATCAACCAAGATAACCTAGGCACCTACAACGCAAGACATCGGGAAGCAGCTATATGCCTGGGAGTGGGTCCTAACCACACTCGGAATTACCTCATTAGCGCAGAAGAAACATATAATAAATCCTCATATGGCCTAGGACTATATTCACCCTGCATTCATTAGCCAGGGGACTTCACATCACGCGCGAACTTCCCTTATGATGGAATTTAGAGAGGTGTGTTTAAGTAAATTATCATTTACCATATTCATGATTAAGTAAATTATCATTTACCCTTTTCAGTTCTGATTCCATTTCCATTTTAATAAATACATCGCATTTTATACGGAGCCATCCGTAATTCATCTCATCATTATAACCTCAATGAATGAATAAGTTCTCAATTTATTCTCCAAACATTATTTTGTGGGCTTATTATAAACCATCAAGACTATCATAACTCAATTGAGCTTCTAAAGTCTACCAATATGACCCTATAACTCCTAGACTCCTAAGAATTTACTAAAGGAAAAGAATGGCCTATCATCAATTTGTACACCCCCGGAATAAGTCCCATTTAATCCGTTTCTAATGTAAGGTGGTTAACTAACTCATCTAGGACTCTAAGACTCTAATTTTAATTCATACAAGAAGGTTCCTAAGCCCTAAGCCTAGAGAAAAAGGGAGAAAATTGAGTTAGAAAAATAACTCAAAACAGCCTGATTTCGAATCGATTCGCCCTAGGGCCGAATCGGTTCGCCCCAGGTAGCGAATCGATTCGCCCAAAAGCGAATCGATTCGGATGATAAATCCACATTCTGCTTCGGCCGAATCGATTCGTCCTTAACCCGAATCGATTCGGGTTTGCAGACCTATAGGATGACCCCTTAGCGAATCGATTCGCCCTAGGGCCGAATCGATTCGCCCCTGCGAATTTGCTAAGAAAGGGGCTACGGGCTATGAATCCTAAATTCCCCCAAATCTCATTTCTTCTCCAACTAACTTCATTAATCCAACCCATCAGATAATAAATGCATCTAACTACTATCTTTTACACCAATAAACATACAAATCAACCTCTAAGGGTTTAAAACCTACAAATCCCTCAAAATCCCAAATTTGATAAACCATAACAACTACACAACAATCAATACAATTTATTCATCTTAAATCACATATTAGGAAGTAGAAAACTTGCCTTGAGGTAGTAATCTCATATTTCCTTTGGTATAAACAATCTCAATCTTCAATCTCTAATCTCCTCTTTTTCTTCTCTTTTCTCCACAATTTCTCTTCCTCTCTCTTTCTCTTTAGGTTAGCAATTTCACACTTAAGAGAATAAATTAGGTGCCAAACTAAATCGTGCCTTTAGTCTAAATTGCCAACTTAAGTTGTTAATACTGCAGTAAAATGATTTACAACTACACATTTATGTTAAAACCAGTCAAAAGTGCCCAAAACATAAAAATACAATATGGCACTTATTTTGAGTATCTCGTACATTTCAGGACTAACTACGCCCTCTAAACTGGCATCCGACAATTTTATAAATCATTTCAAGTTTCGGTTTCATTTAAACCATAAATGTCATTTAAAGCATATGACACTATAAAACGCAACATGATGATATTTACATACACATACAGTAAATATGCAACAATTTGGTAAATATTAACTTGCAACTCATTCAATTAATATTTACACCATTATCCAACATTTTATACAATTACTTCGCACAGTAAATTAATATAAAATAAGTTCTCAAAAGTGAGGGTTACAATGACCTTATGACGACTTTAAAATGACCACCTCCTTCAGCCAAAATTAGCCATGAGAAAGTTTGGCTTGAGGAGAGAGAACCGAGGAGCTTCGGAAGGGAAAAGCGAGGTGAAGTTGGAGAAAAATCCGAAGGAAATTACAAAAAAGTCCTTTAGGTAATTCTATCCCTAAATCTTGTAATATTTTTTTGCTTTTACTGATTAAAATGGTATAAATCATCAATTTGTTTTTGAACTTGCAAGCCTTGGTGGGTATGTAGGGATAGTGCAAGTTTGTTTAGAAACCTTGTATATTCAAACTTCTATATCTTTTTATGTACTTACTGGAATCGATTAATTCCAATTGGAGATTAAAATAAACTCATATATGTGTATCATATCTGAAAATTATATTAAAATATTAAGAAATGAATCTTGGGTGATAGTTTGAAGTTCGGGTATAAAATTTATCCCAAAAGTGTAAATGCACACACTAGGTGTTCGAGGTTATGCTTGACTTAGAAAATGAACTCTAAAAATTATGCAAATTGAATTTTATATTATTAAATATGTTTAATATATGTTTCCATGATTTATAACCGAGTTAAAGGTTATATATGCTTGAAAAATGTTAAGTTATGCTTTGATGGTCTATTCCGACCTAGATGTGTTAAAAGTGACAAAATTCATTGGATACTTGTTGAAATCAATAAATTCCAATTGGAAATGTTGTAGAATATATATAAGTATGAAATAATTGAAGAGTAGAATAAAACACCTTCTAGTTTGGCTTACGGGTTGTGTTGAAGTTGAAGTTTTGTTGTTATCTTTCTCTAGAAATGATTTGGAAAAGGTTGTAATAAAACGGGAATAACTTTGTCTAGAGAATTCGTAAGTTAATTCCGTAAATTGTGTTAGAAACCTAATGAATAAGGTGTTATATAAATATGAAATATCATATTTAATTACTTTTAATTTATGTAAGATTGACCAACTGATGTGATGTGTTACTGAGTTTAATGTGATTTGGTGTATTCAAATACTAATGATGTAATATTGTTAGGTGGGGAAGCAGCTAATACTACCATACTAAGGAAATAGTTTTGGTATTAATCTTAGTACCAACTTCAAAGTGAGTGACCTGTCCTATGAAATATAGATCCTTATATGTTCATATGGAAATGTGTAGTTAAATACACGTGTTAAAATGCTTTTGGAAGTGATGTTGTATTTATGAAACATATACATATGATTAAGAATGTTAAGTGATGTTATATAATGTTATGGACTGTTGCGGGTCCTTTATCCAATGTTAAGGACTGTGGTGGGTCCTACAGGATACGACGGCCCTGTTAATTCAACCTAAAGGTTTGTTGTACTCAGGCCTAATTATGGGATTTGGTGTTCCCCATTAACTCCTTGAATTCAACTTAAATGTTTGTTGTACTCAGGCCTAATTATGGGATTTGGTGTTCCCCATAAACTGGGAGTTAATTGGACTGGCGGGTCCAGGCTTGCGAGAGTTACATAATTTCTGTTGGGTTATAACATTAGAAAATAAAAATGGTTATTTAAATTGGTTATATGTGTGGTATATGGTCATTCACTAAGCTTGTGTTTCTTACACTCCTGTAATCTTATGTTTCAGGTATGCCTATTATTTGGATTTCACTGCCATGTTAGGACCTTAAACGGAGGAGTGTCGGATATCGAATGTGGGTTGAATATCAACAAGCCTTTTTAGGTAAATATTAAATTAAAGAACTTTTGTATTTAAAGTTGAGTACTTGTATATTACATGTTAAGGTAGTTATGTTTTCATCCAAACATGCTTTGAAAAAAAGAAAAAAAAATTGGTGCTATTTTCAGAAAAAATTAAAGCAAAGTATTGTTTAAGGGAATTTATCTCTAAATTAAATGATGATTTTAAGTGAATTAAGTCGGGGCGAGACAAAATTTTAATCATGTTATTACACATAACATAAAACCATCCATGAATAAATCATATGAAAGAATACTAAATGATATATCACGTCCAACACAAGTCTAAATGCAAAATAATATTTGGGTGCTGAATATACCATCGGTCACCGTAAATCCAGTACAAATATCCAAAATGACATAAATAATCTGAACATCACTAATGTCTGAATAAAGGCAACATGCCCATTAGATAACTGAGATGAAATCTAATATAGGAAACAATAAATGAATCAGCTACACTGAACTCTACAAAGCCTCCATATCCGTTGCAGCTACGCATCCCTGGAACGAATGATCATCCATGGCGTCCCTGTGGCTAGACACCTGAAAATTTTTGGAAAATATTTTTGACACGGGTCAGAGGCCAAAATATTTTGAAAATATTTGCAAGTGATTAAAATGCACTAAATAAATATATAGTAAGCTTTCCATATTTAAGCTCGTGTCGCACTCCTCACCTCTCAACTATTGTCCACACCTAGCACATATATTTTAATCTGCCTAGTTACGCTACCCTATCTAAATAGTCACGTTGCAATTCTTTCTAATACACCACTCTAAACTGAGTATGTTCTATCACTACTAAGCAAGTTTGCTCGTTAGCTGTTTTAATTATCTCATCATTTATCATTAATATAACTTTACTCTAGTTATTTCTAAACACTAACACTTATTGTACTAATTAGGTATATAATTTATCACTCTGTTATATACCTACAAATACACTGTACTAATTACGCATATAATCACTCTTTATGTGTTAAATCCATACATAAATTACTACACCATTATATACGTAAAGGATATACCACAACAAGCACACATATGTCGCGTATAGTTATAATCCCCCGACTAATAACTCATCAGAGGACCCTCGATTAATAAGTCATCAGAGGTCTTTCTCTATAATGCTATCATCACCGAGGCATACTCACATCATCCCGACTTTCGTCAGTCGGAATCTCACACCGACTCAGTAAAATCGCAAACGTATTGGAGGTGGTCATATTCCTTTGATAGTGACTCATAACCATACCCGTAATTACCTTACTTCGAACTTTAACCCTCATGACGGTGCATGCAAGGCGCTATGACCTGGGCACTATACTCATCGTGCATTCACTAGCCAGGTGAATCACCCACATCACGCAACCTCCATTGATAGAACTAGAGGGGATGTTCAAATCAATATCGTACACACATATATTATTACCATTTATATATATTCATATATACTCTCTTTATACTACTAAACCATGCATGTCGCTCAAAGCACTAGCTTAATTACTACGAGTCTACATCCCCGACTCTTAAACATATTTTAATTCTCATTCATCAATATTTAAAATAGTAGCATCACTCCACTAAATCCTCGGACTTACCCAACGAGCCCGTTCGTCAAACAAATCACGAATTCCCACCTAATTCATTAATCAAATTAACCCTTAATTAATTCTTGCATTATAATGATTTCCCATTTTAATTACCAACTCAAATCCAAGTAACATAATTCTGCCCAAATTATCCAACAAGTTTTCTCATCCTTACGTAAAAATTTCGATTGGAAACCTTCCGAATTAACCCACGAATTAAATAACAAAAATTGGAATGTCAGGTGGTCCGAAATGGTTCGGCTAGACACCCAAACCGATTCACTCAACCAACCCGAATCGGTTCATCTCCATATCCGAATCGGTTTGCTATACCTGACTGCGAACCACTTTCTCCAAAACTGATCCAATTTTCTTCAACATGTTACCCAACCTCCATTAGAACACGTACAACATAACGGGGGGGGAAATTAATTCCCGAAATAATTTAAAATATCGAAAATAATTAAATTCATAATTACTCAAAAATACGGGGTGTTATAGTCATCCTGTTGCTCTCGTCATCAAGCGATGACTGTTGATTGTATGATCTAAAGTAACGATCCCCACTATATCGTAGCACATCTTAGCCGAAGCGTGGTACACGGTTTCGATGTTGAACGCAACCCCCAACCGATAGATTCACCATAAATACAGCTATGTCCACAAAAATATGGAAACATCTATAACACACAATACATATGTAACTACCCCATAGGCCATCGCACGTCACACGACTTAATCCAATTCAAATGAATTTCCATGACATCGAAATTCGATTCCTCATCCTTAATTATAAACTCCCTAATAGATTACTACAATTGTTGCTTAGTGGTTAACAATACAAATCCTCAATTATATAAGTCACTCGTCACTTGGATAACCTGCCACATACTCGGATGAACTCATAAAATTCCATAAACCATTTCTCCTGTCTGACTCGACCCGTCGCCAGGGGATGAATCGATTCGCCCTTGAAGTGGAATCGATACACCCAAGGCCGAATCGAATTGTGCCGAGTAGTGAGTCCAGATTTGCCTATAATTAAAACATGGACATCTTCCCCAATCTCCATTAATGACTTCTAAGCTTTGTAAACCTCAATTTAATTAACTACGAATTCATAACATCCAGGGAATACATCTATATAAGTTCATAATCATTTTAAGCAGAATCATTCCTACAACTCAAGGATTTATTAATAAATTTTTTATATTTGCCTAAACTAACAATCGGTTTTAATTTTCCATTGAAATTCTAAGAGAAAACACCTAATTGGTTCATGGGTTTAATTCAGAAACGAAATTGGATCCTAACACATGAACTCTAACAAAATTCCAATTATTCAATGTGGATTTTGGGTTTTATCACCAAAGTCATAACTTTTTAAGTAAGATTAATTAACCACTAATTTTAATCAGTCCCAATCATAAATTACCATATAAATTAGTGTCCAACATGATTACAAACCTGAAATTGTATGAAAAAGCATGCTTATAAATTAAGAAATACATTATTTAAGACATTACAAGAAAATTCTTATCTTATAGAAGATGATTGAAGACTCCTCTTTGAATTTTCCTTCCTTTCTCCTCTACAAGCTTGCTAACCTCTCCCACGATGATTAAGGCTGCTAGGGTTAAGTAAAGTGGATTAAAATGCCTAATTAATGTACTTAAGTGAGGAGGTTAATTGTGAATTTTGAGAAAGAAATTCTTTTTATTAGGAGGGAAGATTATAATACCTCATAATTTAGGAGTATTTATTAATAGTTAAATATTAAATTTTGAAAATTTTTTATTGATTACATATTTAGTTATTTAATTGATTATTTCAATGGAAATTAAATTTGAAAACAATGCGAATATTATTTACCATTCAACAATGGATGCTTACTATTCAAACAATGTTAATTACTATTCAAACATTGGGTGATAAATAGAAATTACTATTTAAATAGTAATTACTATTCAAATAGTAATTACTATTTACATAGGATGCTGAATAATAATTACAATCTAAGAATTTAAAAAATGATGAGCATATAATACTTATTTTTATAAACCAACATTTTTCTTCCTTCTCTTCATTCCCTTCTTCCATTCGCATTTCAATACATGACTCATCTAAAAACTTAATCCATTTTCACCCAAATTACACCATTACATCTAAAAAAATCATACTCTTTTATTCTATACAAAAAATATATTTTTCTGAAAAAATATTGGAACAACTTTGGATCAACTCGAAAGGATTTTTGGAGGGACAATTCAACTCCCTTTCAAGAAGGATTTTTTTTACACATTTGGGAAATTATTTCCATAAATTGAGGAACAATTTTGGAGGGATTTTCTTTTACGATATTTTCTTATTATTTTTAGAGGTTTTCTAGATCGAGGCAAGATAATTCTACTCTCCCTTCTCGCGAGATAAATAATATTTTCTACCTAAATAATTTTTTATACAAATTCTAAAATTTATGTAGAGATAGTTAAGGTTTATCTTGTTTTGATCACACTTTTATAAATTCTAATTTTTGATGAATAAATTAATGAATCTAATTATGAAATTATACACTTGGCTAATTTAGTCTAATTTGGTATAGTTGAATTGGGTTGTGAATTGTACATTCCCGGTAATGTTAAATCTAACATTGAATGATTTATATTTGTTAGAAATCATAATAGTAGATTAAATTTATGTTTTATTATGTTAAATTTTATTATTCATACTTTTGGGAATTGGGGTTCTAAATAATATTAACTTCTTCATTTTTGAGTTTATGAATTATGTTGGGGATCTGAGATAGTTTCGATTTTTTTAATATTACTTATGCTGAGAAAATTATGAAACTTCATAATCTTATGTAAAATATAATTTTCAAAAAGTTTAATGTTTTAACCAAATCCTGAAAAAGTCATTTAGGACCTCAAAAATAAGAAAAACCGAACTAGGTATATTTGTCGACGTGTAGTAACATTATAGAAAAGCGAAATTTTTTGACCTTGTAAATTGAGAATTTCTCTGAGTTTTTGTATGAAATAACATTCTAGACATCTTTTGTATTTTAAGTTTTTCCAAAATCCGATTAGAAGGGACCCATAGTAACAAATTTTTATTCTGACAGCGTAATGCTTCCCAAATCCTAAATGAGTACAATCATAATATATGGGCATTGATAAATATGCATAAAATGTATTTTTTATTATATTAGTGGAATAAATTCTTCTTGACAGCATAATGCTTCCAAAATCCTAAATGAGTACAATCATAATTTATGGGCATTAGTAAATATGCATAAAATGTATTTTTTTATATTAATGGAATAAATTCTTACTTTTTGATTTTTATGGAGAATCTATCCATCACCCCCCCACCCCCCACCAAAAAAAGTAGTATAATATTTAGAAATAATTCAAGAGAATTTACAAACTAAAAGATAAAGTATTACAAATGTTGGAATATATTAATGACGTGTGGAATTTAAATTGTAGAATTGTATCGTGAGTTGATAAATAGTACTCTTATGTTGATTACCCTACGCATGTGGCCACTTATGTTATATTGTTATTATTGATATGTTGGGTAAATAAGGTTGGTTCCATATCGCGGGGCTTGGTGATCCCAAAAGGAACGTGGGAGAGACATGATTACGATGATTTTATTATTGGTGGTGTTTGTGGTGGATAAGGTGAGGTTGGATTTGTGTTTATGATGTGAATTTATTTATGTTATGAATAGCATTTTTTTCATGCGTGAGGTCTTAGATATGCTCACGAGCCTTATTTATCAATGAAATATTTAAATTGATTATATATATATGAGTCACGTTATGCATTGTGAGACCCCTCAACAAGTGGAGAACTAGTCTCAGTTTATATATTTATATAGCAGTTAATTTAACAATTATATAAGTATTATTTATACTCACGATTGATAGTTTTACTACTTGAATGCCTAGTTATTATCTTGTTGTGGTGGGCCTGACCTGTTGCGTTCTCTTAGATGCGCTAGTGTACCCGACCTAGTTTTCCCCTCGAGCACACAGTCTTTTATTCCAGTCGCCACTGAGTTTTGGAGATATAGGAGTTGAATTTACTTTTACTTTGATTTATTTTAATCAAATGAGGGGTGCGAGGTTTACTGTATTCCTAACATTTATACTCCATGTGATTTTGGGAGATTTGGCATGTAGTAACTCTAGTCATACAATTTTTACTTTAAATAGTGATGGTGAGTGATTCTATCTATATTATATGATAAATTGAGGATTTTTTATATCATTCCCTACTTTGATTTATCCTTATTCATTGATTCTTATTTCATGCTAAGGATGATATCTAAATTTAATTGACCAACCATTTTATTTAATAAATAGACTTGATCAACCTAATTATTAAAAACTATGGGGTGGCATAGCTGGCATCAGAGCATGGTCCTAGGAAACGTAGGTTCCATAGGCCCATTATAGTCATCCGTGTAACGTTATTTGATATGTTCGTTTTCTTTACATTCTTATCATATGGTACAATATTTAGGGAGTCTAATTCCAATTATCTTAACAAACGACCTTATTAGACCCAAGTGTATCAGGAGGGTTCCTTGTTGGGATTTCATTTATGAGACATCCCACGCATGGTGTTTAGTTCGGTCAAAAGTTAGGAGATATTATTCGTAAGACTCTTATTACGTATCTAGTAATACATTTGTTGGACTGTGTACCGAGATTATAGAGAGGTTCAATGACAAGTATTTTCCCGAGTTTATTCAGGCTCAGAAGAAGACATGGTTTCATCTAACCCAACAAGGGGCACATATTTTCATAAAATGTGAGGAGTTTACAACCTTTTTTTTTTAAGATGTGAATACCGAGGAAAAAAAGGGACATGGTGATTTGTGAAACGTAACATTTACACTACGAATCCGGCATATACTATGTATGCCTGGATAGTAGATAGGTCACTCATTTGTTTTTCAATAATACATCAAGCACAAGATGAACTTCTAAAAATAGGGCCAATGGTGTGGGCTCAAGACTAAAGGAGGCTCCAGAAGAAACTGAAAGGGGGGTCAGAGCCTTAATGGTGCGTTTTCTATTTACAATGCGTTAGCCAGAGTTTTATTTGATACGAGAACCACGCATTCTTTTGTTTCATAAAACTTCGTATGTTTTTCCGGGATGATTATGATCCCATGCGCTAGAGTTTTATCCATAGCTGCCCCCTTAGGAGTATTTACTCTTACTACCGAGACTTGTAATGGGATAAGCATTGATATTGGTAGGCTACGCTTTGTAGCTAACTTGTTGGTTTTAGATACCCTCACATATGATGTTATATAGGGGATGGATTGGCTATGTACGTATCAGGCTAAGATAGATTGCACAGATAGAGCCATCATGTTTGTTATACTTAGGGGTGGTAAAAAAATAGGCCGACCTGAATGGACCAATTGGACCGAACCGGATCGGACTAAAAATTAAAGCTATTTTGAATTCAGTCCAAAAATCGATCCACACAAACTAAAAACCGATTAAATCGGTCCGATCCGCGATCCACTATATTAAAAGACCGATATGGACCGGACCGGACCGATTACCATATATATATATATATATATATATATATTTATTTATTTATGTGGAGGCAATTATTATGCAACACAAATAAATACGAGAGAAACAATTATCAAGAAAAAAATAAGGAATATAATATGCCAATAACACAACAAAGGGATATACGTGGTTCAGCAAAGATGTGCCTACGTCCACAGTGGTGCAGTCGATATTATTTCTATATACTCCGGAGAGTGATCACAGAGAATACAACTTGTCCTTTTGCCCCGGACCTAGGGTTTAATATATACATGTACATGTAGATGAGTGGAGGTGATGGGTTCCTCCATGTTTTCCATCTCCCCTATAACTTCCCTTCATGGGATCGTGGGGGGAAATCGGATCAATATAAAAGATGAGGGGCCTGGACTTTGGGCCGCCAGGACTGGGCTACTCGTCCTGGCCCATAGTTCTAATTTCCGGGTACCCATAATTGCCCCTAAATTTGTTGGGCCATGTTTACGGGTTCAATGGATTTAAATGATCAGCCATTATGGCTGATTTGCGATTCTTCAAAAACTGTGAAGTTGATTTGGCGGCACCCGCTTCGCTTATTGTGCGCTATGATTAGAATTGAAGGCTTGTTGGGATAGCCACTTTTTCTTCCGTCGCTTCAGCCCTTCCAGTACTCTTCTTTCTTCTGAGAACTCTAGTGCCTCGTACCTTCTTCTCTCAATCCCCATTCCCATTGCTTCTTAGTCATCTTGAGCTCGTGCTTCTTCATCACTTGAACCGATCTTCTGTTTTGTAAGTTTCTCGTGCCCTTTCTTTGCACTTTCTCTTTGCTTTGTAGCTTTTCTTGAGTTTTTCAATGGCGAAGATTGGAGATAGGTCAATCTCTGAATTTATGAAGTTCTATAATATCCCTGAGTGGGTAGATACTGAGTGTTGTGCCTCCCCTCCTAGGAACGTTAGGGATATAGAGGATGCCCATTGGATCCATGCTTTGTTGCTTTCCCAGGGGGGGACTTACTTTTCCCCCTAATGATCTATTTTTGCATTTCTTCGGCTATTTCAATATTTTTCCTTCACAATGCTCGCCCAATGTGTGGAAAATAGTAAATGGCGTTCATAGAATAAATCAGTTGTATGGTGCAAGGTTAGGACTTGCCGAGATCTGTTTCTGTTATTCCTTTTCTCGAACTAGTTCAGGTGTCTTATACCTCAAAGCTAGGAGCCCTGATAGGGTATTGGTAGTAAACCTACTTGATTCCCATAAGGACTACTGGCAAGAGAGTTTCTCGCTAGGAATTGGCAGTTCCCTCCCCAGTTTGAAGGGTCGAGGTCTGAGAGGTTCACTGTTCCTTTTTACGGGGAAGAATATATAGGTAGACATTATACTGTTGTTTTAACCTTTGCTGATTTGTGACTTTTCTAACCCCTCTTTGCTTTTTCTTCCACAGCGAGGTCAAACAATTTGGAGCCTGCTCTCAGCGAGGTTCGTATCTCAGAGTTGGTGAAAGCTTGGAATATCAGGGAGCCTCTAGGTGACGACGATCATCCCAGGTCTGCTGCCTTTTTACTCGAGTATAAGAACGTAGGCTCCAGCTTCATAGCACGGCCTGTGGATAGTGTACCAGAGTTTGATTCTTTCGGAGAGACTACTGCTGAGCCTATCCAGTTGGACGAAGAGGAGAGCATCTCTGAGAGTGAGCCTGCAGGAGCTGCGAGTAATTTGGGTGAAGGGAGCTCTGACAGTAGCAGTTCTTCTGACTGTGAGGAGGATTCTGAAGCTCGAGAATCGTCGAGCACTTCCAGCAGTTCAGGTTGAGAGATGCCTCCAAGGAAGAACTTGATTAGAGATGATGATGAGGAGGACCACGTTCTTCTTGCACAGAGGTTAAATAAATAAAAGTCTACTTCTGGGGCCGTGGCTACTGGTTCTCGGTCTTCTACTCAGGAGCAAGAGAGGAAGAGGAGAGAGGAAGAGCATGTGAGATAGAGGGAGAGAAAAAAGGAGGAGGAAAGAAAGAAGGTGGAGGAAAAGAAGAGGATGGAGGAGAAGAAGAGAATGGAGAAAGAGAAAGATGGAGTCAAAGACGAAGGCTGGGCAAGCCTTGGTCCCGGTGTCTGTTTTGCCCGAGGGGGCCTCAGTTGCCATTTCTCCTCAGTCGGCATCTGGGCTGCTCGAGAGGGTAGTTCTTCCTGCAGATCGCCAGAGGGCGCTGGGGTCTGATCAATTGGCCCTACAAGCTAGCCAGAGGCTAGCCTTGGTAATGTCCTATCCATTTTTCAATTCTTTAACAAGTCTTAGTTGTTTCTCCTTCTTGATCTCTTATTTATTTTTGGCAGTTTGTGACTGACTTCGCCGTGCTCTATCATTCTCGCAATGAGTTGGTGAGACGGAATGGTGAGCTGGAGCAGCAGAAGTCCGCTCTGGAAGTTAGGGGCTCTCAATTGGAGGCTGATTTAAAGACTGCTGACGCCGCCCGAGCTTCCTCTAATCTGGCCCTCATCAATTCTAATCGAGAGAGGGATGCGACGGTTAAGGAGCTGAGCGAGCTAAGGCAGGCCTATGACCTAGTCTGCTCGAGCAAGCTGGAGGTCGTGGAGGAGAATAAGGTTCTGACCGATCAGTTAAAGGAGAAAGAATCCCAGGTAGCCACCATCAAGGAGGATTCATATAACTCCGGGTGGACTGCTGTTTACGAAGACGCCGAGGTTCAGATAGGCTACATCAGTCGTTTAAACTTCAAGAAGGGCTGGAATAAGGTCCTCTTAGCTGCTGGTGTTGATGATGAATATCCTCTGTTTGACGAGCATGACTCGGGTCCGAGGCCAACTGTGGACGAAGAAGCCCCTGCCCCAGCCATCGAGGGTGTTGATCTTGCCTCTCAGACAATACCTGTCGGTGCTTGTCCTGCCCAGGCGACTGAGGGCATCCCTGTAGAGGGGGATGCCTCTACTGCTGCTGACAAGGAGAAGCAGCCAGCCACCTCTGGGCAGCCTGAGGTTGCTAGTTAATCTGCTTTTAGGACTATTTTTGTACTTTTGCTTGTAATTTTTCCAATTTCTGCTCGATGTACTTGACTTTTATCAATGAAATGAAAAGGCTTCTTTTTTCAGTGCATTGATTAATTTTTCTCTCCATTGCCCTTTTATGTCTTGTAGTTGACTGATGTAGAAGAGTATATTCCTGCCACATCTTAATTGGGCAGGACTCTTAGTCCCAATGCCAGTCCTCAGGTTCGTCAGGCCTTTGTTAGGCTTTGCAAATCTCTTAGGTCAAGGAATCAAAAGTACAAGGAGCAGTCCGAGCTAGTGTCTAAGCTGAAGGACAGGCTCCAGGAGATGGAAGGCATTGGTGCCTCAGTGCAAGAGGAAGTCAATGTACTGAGAGCAAGGCTACTAGAGGCCACCGAGATCAACCAAGTTGGGGAGTTCCTGCAGCAGGAGAATGAAAACCTGAGGAGGGAAGTCTTACAACTTAGAGAGCATGCGTCGAGCACTATTTCAGCAGTTCTGTAAGGCTCCTCGTCGTCGCGAGCTGGATATACTCCTCCTATGCCGCGAGGTTCCACTCTTCCTCCCCTCCCGCGAGCTGGTAGGAGCACGAGGGGCAGGAACAGGGAAGCAGAAGAACAGCGTGATAAGGAGATGGAAGAGCTCCGCGATGATGTCCGGCGAGCATATGTAATTGCTGCCGGGCTTCAAAGGGACGTTACCCGATTGCGGCACTTATTCAAGAAAGGTCCTCGGCAAGCGTGGGCTGATGGTTATGATCAAGGCTGGCTAGATGCTCCAACAAGACTATCTGAGTTCGAGGAACTTTCTTTCATCAGAGGGTGGTTAAGTGCCTTGAAAGAGCTTCGGGTCCCGAGGAACTCGGTATTATGGTATCGTCACGAGATGTCCTCCTCCACTCTGATGCCCAACCCATTCAGGAGGGATGATCGATGGATCCCCATTGATGCTATTCCTCGGCAACTATTGGAGTTGGACGCAGATGAGGTTGTGGAACAGCTAGTCCCCGCTCCTGATGACGGACGAAGAGCTAGAGTGGCAGATTATCTTGTTCAGAGGCTTCCACCTTCTTGAGATTTTGTAAGTTGTTATTCTTTTATCTTTTTTGATAATATAAATGCTTTGGGTGAGCTTCGCCGACTAAACATGTATTATCATTGTTGTAAATATAAGAGATTAATGAAAAGTTCATGTTTTGGGCAATTTTGCCGAATAAACGTGTTCATCCAATCTTTTTATATTCTTGCTGCTTCATAATCCTTTTTGTTTTATCATGCAAGTATCCTCCCAGTCCAGTATAATACCAAAATACCGTTATGCCCCATTTTACCTTTTAGGTTGTGTCGTCACACTCCCTTAAGCCTAAGTAGGGAAATTGGCGAGGACACACCTGGTATTGGATGTCTTCATCCGACCAGGATTTTGCTCAACCAAAGTAGGTTTGATGGCCAGTATAAAATCTAGTCGCATTGCCCAAGAATCCTCTCTAGGGCTTTATATATTGCCAGGGGCAATGCTAAGAGGTCTCTCGTGTTTCATGACGATGACCTGAGGAGGGGTATTCCCCTGCTATATCGACCAAAGTAGGTTTGATGGCCAGTATAAAATCTGGTCGCATTGCCTAAGAATCCTCTGTAGGGGTTTATATATTGCCAGGGGAAATATTAAGAGGTCTCTCGTGTTTCATGACGATGACCTGAGGAGGGGTATTCCCCTGCTATATCGACCATCGTGCCTGTGATTTGGAAAAGATGTGTGATAAAATGCAACTGTTACTGATTTCATTAGTAATAAGGGAAATGAATTGCCCTTTCACATAACAAATACAAGAAAAAGATTCAACAATAGAATTCCTTGAGAATCTAAAAATAAAATTTTTTGAGGTTAGTTGCGTTCCATGCTCGTGGTATCTCTCTGCCCTCCATCGTTTCCAAATGATAGGCACCTTGCAGGTCGTCTTTAGTTACTTTAAAGGGTCCTTCCCAGTTTGGGCCTAGCTTGCCGTCTGATGACTTTACTGTGTTGCCCAGGCCTTTCCTTAGAACATAGTCTCCAACTTGGAATCTTCTCGGGTTAACCCTTTTGTGGTAGTGCTTTGCGAGCTGTTGCTGATAGCTTGCGAGCTTCACTAGGGCAAGTTCTCTATGCTCATCGGCGAGGTCGAGTTCAGCGAGCAATGCCTCATCATTCTGGCCTTGGTCGACAAGGTCGGATCTCATGGTTGGAAAACCCGCTTCTAGTGGGATGACTGCTTCCATGCCATATGTTAGCGAAAATGGGGTTTTTCTTATTGCTCGCCGAGGAGTTGTTCGGTAAGCCCATAGGATATGGGGTAGATCGGTTGCCCATGCGCCTTTGGCTCGCTCTAATTTCTTCTTCAATCCATCGATCACAGTTTTGTTGGAAGCTTCTGCTTGCCCATTGCTCTGAGGGTAGGCCACCGAACTAAAGTTGTGCCTGATCCCGTGTTCATTACAGAAGTCCTGAAAGGGGCCACTCTCGAATTGTGTCCTATTACCAGTGATGATGGTTCTGGGGATTCCGAATCGAGTGATTATATTCCTCCATATGAACCTTATCATGTCAGCGTCTCGGATGTTTGCCAATGGTTCTGCCTCGATCCATTTGGTGAAGTAGTCCGTTGCAACCAACAGGTATTTGCGATTGCCGGCAGCGGTGGGCAGTGGTCCCACGATGTCCATTCCCCATTGGGCGAAGGGCCATGGGCTGGTTAGGGATTTTAGGTCGCTGGCGGGTTGGTGGACCATAGGAGTGTGAAGTTGGCATTTCAGGCATTTGCAGACATATACTACGGAGTCCTTTTGCATATATGGCCACCAATAGCTTTCCTTCATTGCTCGAAAGGCTAGAGACCTTCCTCCGACATGACTTCCACAGATTCCTTCGTGAAGTTTGCGCAGCACTTGCTCGACATCGCCTGGGTGGACGCATCTAAGGTAGGGACTGGAGAAGGACTTTTTATACAAGTTGCCTCCTGTGGATAAGTGAAAGCGAGCAGCTTTGACTCTTATCTGGTGGGCAGTTTTCTTGTCCTCTGGGAGCGTGCCCTCCTTTAAATAGTCTTTTAAGGGGTCCATCCAGCTGGGGGCTGATCCCACCTGGAGTATTTGTTCCACGTTTGGCAGCTTGTTGTTGTGGTTAATGCTCGGACAAATGAGGAAATCGACGGGAATAACCCTTTTAAGGCTAGAATCAACTGCCGAACTTAGGGCTGCTAAGGCATCGGCATAACTGTTTTGCCCTTTGGGAAACTGTTGGATGTTGATCTCCTCAAAGCTCATCATTAGTTTTCTCACCAGGGCGAGGTAGGCTGCCATTCTTTCATCCTTCGCATTGTAATCTCCACTTATCTGATTGGAGACTAGTTGAGAATCGCCGAACACCTGTAAACGTTTTGCTCCCAGGGCTTGCGCCTTTTGGAAACCGGCTATTAGGGCTTCGTATTCTGCTTCGTTGTTGGAGGCTGCAAATCCAAGCCTGATTCCTTGTTCGAGGATTGTGTTTTCTGGAGTGATGAGGATAATGCCTACCCATGCCCCCTTTGAGTTGGAGTCTCCATCAATAAAGAGTTTTGAAGTTTCCACTGTTGCTTGGTTCTCCTTTTGCTTTGTTGGTTGAGGTTGGTCGGGGAGTTCTTCGCCTGTGAATTCGGCTATGAAATCAGCAAGGATCTGACCCTTGATAGCTGTCCTTGGTTGAAATTGGATGTCAAATCGGTCGAGATCGACTGACCACTTAGACAATCTGCCCGATAAATCCGCTTTCCTTAGGATCGCCTTAAGGGGGTGTGATATAAGGAAGATGATAGTATGAGCTTCGAAATAATGCTTCAGCTTCCTCGAGGCTATTACTAGGGCAAAGGAGAGCTTCTCCAATGGCAGGTACCTTTGCTCGGCGTCTAATAAGGTCTTGCTCGCGTAATAAATGGGGTGTTGGAACCCTGCAACCTCGCATATTAGCGCGGAGCTGACAGTGTGATTGGATACAGAGAGGTACAGGTACAAAGAATCCGTTTTCTATGGTATGACCAATAACGGTGGAGTGCTTAGGTAGTATTTGATCTCGTTCAATGCTCGCGAGCAATTTAGGCTCCATTTTATCGGTTTACTCCCTTTTAGAAGCTGGAAAAAAGGCTTGCACTTCTCGGAGGATTTGGAAATGAAGCGATTTAAGGCAGCGAGCATTCCAGTGAGCTTCTGCACGTCCCGAATTGTTCGAGGGGGTTGTACCCTGTTGATTGCATCGATCTGGTCTGGATTAGCTTCTATGCCTCTCTTACTGACCAAGTATCCAAGAAATTTTCCTGACTGCACACCGAAGGAACACTTTCTCGCATTAAGCTTCATTCGGTACTTCCTGAGGATTCGAAGGTCTTTGACAGGTCTGAGAGGTGATTTTCCTTCTTCTTGCTCTTAACGAGCATGTCATCGATGTAGACCTCCATTGTGTCTCCCATTTGATCCTTGAACATTTTTGTGACCAGTCGCTAATAGGTTGCCCCTGCATTCTTGAGCCCAAATGGCATGACCTTGTAGCAATATAACCCAATTGTCGTGATGAACGCCGTTTTGTCCTGGTCTGGGGCATACAAGGGGATCTGGTGATATCCTGAGTATGCGTCCAGGAAACTCATTCGCTCGTGAGCTGCAGTGGCATCTACTAGTTGGTCTATCTTTAGGAGGGGGAAACTATCCTTAGGGCATGCTTTGTTGAGGTCAGTGAAGTCGATGCAAACTCTCCACTTCCCATTATTCTTCGGAACTACTACTGAGTTGGACAACCACTTGGGGAATTGCACTTCCCGTATGGATACTGTATCCAGCAGTTTTTTGACTTCCTTCTCGACCTCTTTAGCCTTCTCGGGTGCAGTTCTTCGTGCCTTCTGTGTGACTGGCTTGAATGTGGGGTCGACATGCAGCTGATAACAGACCATATCAGGATCAATGCCAGGTAGCTCGTATGGTTTCCATGCGAAAACATCTACGTTGTGTCTCAGCAAGGTCGTCAACTCCTTCCGTTCTTGGTCGGTGAGAGATGCTCCAATCAAGAAGACTCTGCTACTGTCACCAACTTCGGCTATAACTTCTACCAAGTCCTCGATGACACGCTCGGAGGGGAGGAGCCTGGTCTCCTCTACTCCAGGTCTTCCATACTTTAATTGCTATTTAGAAGGTATCACACCCTCTTCAACTTTCTCGCTGGGTTGACCGGCCTTCTTCTCTGGCTTTGGTCGAATGGCTAATATGAAGCACTTCCTCACCATCGCTTGGTCGCCGTGGATCTCCATTACTCCTTGCTCGGTTACATACTTGAGCTTCTGATGGTAGGTCGAGGAGACCTCCTTCATTGCATGAAGCCATCCTCTGCCGAGGATGGCCCGGTACGGTGATTCGATGTCAACTACCAAAAACTCAATCATTTTGGAGACGTTCTCAGCATGAACTGGCAACACTATCTTGCCTAGGGGCATGGTCATTTTTCCAGTGAAGTCGACCAAAGGAACAGTAGCTTCCTTTAGGTCGGTGACGCTCAACTTCAATTTCCTGAATAGGTCGAGGTACATTACTTCGGATGAGCTTCCTTGATCGACGAGCAACTTGTCGATGTCAAAGTTGGCTATCCTGAGTGTAATGACCAGGGCATCATGATGTGGGGTCCTTACTCCCATCAAATCTTCATCCGTGAAAATAATATGCTTGTTATAGTTGACGTCCTCTGCTCGTCGACACTTTCCTGACTGTGACTTTACTGGATCGATTTGAAAAGCCTGCATTACCGCTGTAAGTTTTTTTTTATTTCCATTCGAGCTGAGTTCCCTTGTATCTGCTTGACGTCAGATACTCCGTGTATTACTGCGAACTCGTGTCCAGCATCATCCTCCAGCACGTTGTCGGGTCTCGCCTCTCTGTTGGCAGCCACTTTCTCTGCCCTTTTTTCCACAAAGTCGTTCAAATGCCCGGACTGGGCCAATTCTTCGAGGTGAGACTTAAGAGCTTTGCAGTGCTCGGTCTTGTGTCCTCTTTCTTTGTGAAAAGCGCACCTCAACGCATTGTTCCTCTTCGAGGGATCTCCTCCCATCTTCCTGGGCCACTTGATGAATGGCTCATCCTTGATCTTCGTGAGAATCTTGTAAATTGGTTCTTTGAAGACGGTGTTGACCGCCTGGAATGCTTTCGACGCGTCATGGTTCCCTCCGTTCTTGGAGCCATTTTTGCCTCCGTTCTTTCCTCCTTTCCTCTGGTTCTCAGTTTTCTCGCCTACCTTGGTAGTGAGCTTAGCTCGACCGTTTTCTCCTGTATTAGGGCTGGTGACATCTTCCACCTTTGCGTATTTCTCGATTCGGGCCCTTAGGTCGTCAATAGTCATATCTTCCTTCTTCGTCAGGGACTGGTAGAGGAGGGAAGAACTAGGGAGCCCAATTTTGAAGGAGGCCACTGCCACTTCCTCCGCGCAGTCCTCGATCTCATTAAATAACTCCCAGTACCTCTTCGCGTATTCTCGGAGGGTTTCTTGAGGCGTTTTCTTCATTGTTAGCAGAGCATCCATCCTTTTGGGATGGGAGTACTGGTAATGAATCGGGCCGTAAAGAGTTCGGCTAGGGATTTGAAATTCTTGACCGATCGGTGGGGGAGCCTCTCGAACCACTTATGTGCTACATCATGAAGGCTTGAGGGAAAAATGCGGCACATCAGGGCATCTCGGAGACTCCAGAGGGTCATGGCCTGTCGGTATTGCCTGACGTGTGGGATCAGTTTTTTCGTCGTAAATCTTGAACCTTGGAATGGCAAATTTCTTGGGAGCTTCTTCCTCTTCGATTTCTCTTCTGAAAGGTGACTTCATCTGGGTTTTGAGAGCTTGCCTCGCGAGTTCTCTGGTTAATCTTGTTCCGTGGTGAGCGGGATGCTGGTCCATCTCCCTGCGGACCATATTTCGTATGTTCTCGTCGCTGCGAGCATGGCTCTGGTAGCGACGAGCTCTTCGCAGCTATTCGCGGAGGTCGTCGTCTGACTCGCCTCCTTCATCCCTTTGTGATTCTCGCCTAGGTCTCCTTCCTCGGCTGTGAGATTTGCTCGCCTGAGGGCTAGGAGTGCGATATGGGCGTCTCCTGTTATCAGGACGAAGCTCCCTCTCCAGTCTTTCCAATCTTCTCTTTAAGCGAGCATTCTCAGCCTCGTATCTATGAGAAGACTCCCTCTGCTCGTGGAGCCTTGCCTCGTACGCATCAATCAACCTGGATATCTGCGTGGACCTCGCTGGTCCCTGACTTTCTTCTGAGGCTGGTCTTTCCAGGCGAGCTCTCTGACCTGAACGTCAGATTTCAGACCTGATCCTGCGAGGAGCAGGTGGCTCTTGAATATCTCCTACTTTGGGAGCATTGCTGTTGTGGCCAGACATCTTAAACTCCTTTCTTGACGTGGGCTCTTCTCAGGGAAATATGAACGATTCCCACAGACGGCACCAATTGTGGAGGCAATTATTATGCAACACAAATAAATACGAGAGAATCAATTATCAAGAAAAGAATAAGGAATATAATATGCCAATCACATAACAAAGGATGTACGTGGTTCAGCAAAGATGTGCCTACGTCCACAGTGGTGCAGTTGATATTATTTTTATATACTCCGGAGAGTGATCACAGAGAATACAACTTGTCCTTTTGCCCCGGACCTAGGGTTTAATATATACATGTACATGTAGATGAGTGGAGGTGATGGGTTCCTCCATGTTTTCCATCTCCCCTATAACTTCCCTTCATGGGATCGTGGGGGGAGACCGGATCAATATAAAAGATGAGGGGCCTGGACTTTGAGCCGCCAGGACTGGGCTACTCGTCCAGGCCCATAGTTCTAATTTTCGGGTACCCACAATATATATATATATATATATATATATATATATATATATATATATATATATATATATATATATATATATATATATATATATAT
This sequence comes from Sambucus nigra, assembly GCA_949130495.1. Lineage (NCBI taxonomy): Eukaryota > Viridiplantae > Streptophyta > Magnoliopsida > Dipsacales > Adoxaceae > Sambucus > Sambucus nigra. The sequence goes on from OX422215.1 coordinate 680,422,330, forward strand.
ATATATATAAAATAAAAATATTATTATTTGTTTCTTATATATAGTTTTTGAATTAATGTATATAACTTATGAATTTAATTTGGAGCATTTTATATATGTATAGACATTTTTTTATTTGGGTTAGAAAACCCATGTAAATATCACTTGGGGTTTCGAGTATTATTATTTTTTTTAATTTTTTTGTATATATATTTGTGACAACAATAGATAAAAACATTCATAAAAAATATATATATATAAATATAAATATATCCATATAATAAGATACCATAGTTTTTGAAATCCCAAAATATGAAAGCACAATAACGTTCCAAATTCTTTGACAGAAAATAAAGGGCTCAGATCATTTCTTGGATTTCATTATCCCGCTCAAAATCCCGCCCAAGTTGACGGCTAATTTTTCTTTATTTCAAATGAACTGGATTTCACTCTTTTAATGCGTCAATCAGAAATCTCTCATTTTCTCACTCGCTATCTTGACCTCAATTTTCTCTCTCCAACGAACTCCGTGTCCCCTCTCTACAAATCACACCCTCTTCTAACAAAAAATCATTTTTCTAGAAAAGATCCGTTGTATTTTTATTGGTCTAACATGGGTGATTTTACTTATCTAATCTTTATATTTGGTGACTTTCTTCACCACATAAAGTTCATTTGGTGATTTTCGATTTTGGTTTTGGTGGGTCACCAAATAAAGGGCACCTCCGGTGATGAACCCACGTCGGCGAGTGGTTCTGGCGGTGGTGTACCGGTGCAACCTAGGCAGAGGGTAAGGTCTCGGAGAGGACAAGCGATAGACCCACACAACATAGCTGAGAGGATAAATGTTTTAGTACAATTTGAAGTATTTGTTTCCACTAATTTGTTTATGTTTTTTGTGGTTTTGAAATTGTTTTTGTTTCTAAAATTGTGTTGTTTTGTGGTTTTGTGTACTGGCAATTGACGAGAGAGAGGATTGCAGAGAGAATGAAGGCTTTGTAGGAATTAGTTCCCAATGCTAATAAGGTAGTTTTCACATTTTATTATTGTTGTAATTACAATTTCAGTTAAATATCTAAAAATTAATGAATTTATATTTTACGTATTTAATGAACTAACACTTTAATGCTCCAATGATAACGAAACCCTATCTAACTGTTTGCCTGAGAAATTTGAAAAGGTAATTATGGACATTTTCGACAAATTTGAAAGAGTTATTATGAACCATTTATTTTTTTATTATATCCACATGGTCTTTGTTTCGTCCAGTTGGTTGATAATATGTGTTAGTGGACATTCTATTTTCTTTGGGTGTGGGTGATATATTGAAGATGAAAATTGACGTCTAACTAATTCCATTCTAACATGGAAAGATCTATATTGGTCTATGCCCGATTGATATATGGGTTTTGTTGCCTTTTCTAATTTGAGGTTTACTACCTATTTTCTGTTTTGCATTATCTTGGTTTCAAATTATATTTTGGGGATTTTATTTTAACTCACTACTCTCCCTTTTTATAGTGTTTCGTGTTCTCTCTTTTTGTGATATGTTTTGGGCTCTTGCTATCCTTTCCATTAATTTTTTTCTTTGAAATCATGGTTAAAAATATTAGGGTGTTTGTTTTGCATTTCTAGGACTATGTTTGGATTGTTCTTTAAATTTAGTTACATGATGTTGTCCTGGGATTACTTCTTCGTATATGTTAATAATTTATCATCCATTGAGTTGAATCTATTCTAGTGAAATAGGATTTTTATGAACTGTAACTGATTCAAATTTTATTGACCTTTCATAGGTAAATACACCGTTGCAATAGAAGAGCTTTCTCAAGTGGTATGCATTTTTAGTAGTACTTTGCTATACTATTGTAAAACTATTGTTGTTATTATGTGATTCTTTAAGGCGTGATGTTTTAAACTGTTGAGTGTCTTATGTCATGCCTCATATTCATTTTTGGGGACTGTTTTAAACTATATACGCAGGTAATATATGCTGGATTGGATTAAATTGACTTTAAATTTAGTGGTATCTTATAGTACATAGGTTTTTATTTGACTTCGCATGTTCACCTGGTTAAAAAAAGATAGCTATATGTGTACATGCTTCCCTTTATTGCTGAATACATATTGGGTTTAAATACATACTATTATTATTATTATTATTATTATTATTATTATTATTATTATTATTATTATTTGCTTAGTTTTTTTCCTTTTTTATTGAAATCAGTCCATGTTAGGAACCCAAAAATAACTTTGAAGAACTAAGAATTATTGAGAGTTGACAATGGATAATATGTAGAAACTAGAAACAGTTAAAAGTTCTTACTTTGTAAAAACTGTTAAAACTAGATACAGTCCATGTAAGGTTTATGTTGAGTTAAGTATTTTGTACTAATTTTTATTACTTTTTCTATGTTTGCTTGGTTTTCTTAATTAATAGGTGTATCTATGTGTTTGGATGTTCAATTTATCTTTTCCTAGTGTTCTTTATTCATATGTATGGAATCAAGTTTTTTTGTTTTTAAGTCATTAATTTGTTATTATAAATTTACTCTGTTTAGGTACCACATGTGCAAATGAGCTACTCACTTGGACCTTTGGATCAAAGTTATGGAAAGGAATATGATTTCCTATTAGTACACAAAATCTAACACTTTTATTGGATTGATCTTTTGAATTATATATTTTTCTACATTTTAGATTGGAAAATCAACTTTTATTAATGGCAAAATTTTGACATATTTTCCAATAATGTGATGTTAATTATTACCAGTCCTATTATTTTTAACAAGATGCTAATGCTACTCCTATCTTTACACTTTGCCTTTCTGCATTGTTCATACAGTTTTTGTAATATTTACAAATTCCATAAGGCCATATACGTCAGGACCACCAGTTCCATTGTGACTATAGTGTTAAGTTCGTGGATAAGAAGGTAATGAAGAAAACCATCCTATTTGGTTGTACATTGTTAATAAGAGTTCATATTGTTAGGAAGGATTGGATTTCATCTTTTTTATTTGAAAAGCCAAGAATTACGTGTGATAATTGATTAACATCGCAACTTTCTAATATAGCACACTTATTTAATTTCAGCCCCTAATCATTCATCTAAGGTGCGTGTGTCAACCAATAAATAAATAAAGCATGTGACACAAAAAATATGCTGAGACACAGAATTCAGGAAAAAACCCCTTTCGGGTAAAACCTTTATTTCACTATGAATATACAAGCCGCAACTTACAATTACATAGAGAAATCTGCAATGGATCAACGCGCAACCAACCCACAAAGACACGCAGTCTTGAACTCAGCAAGAGAATACACGCAGTACCCTCCAAGGACTCGCAGCCCAAACAACGAAGGAAGAATCGCAGCTCTCCTCAATGACACGCAGCCATAAAACTTTGTAGAGACTCCCTCAGCAATGACACGCAGCCCTCGGTTTCAAAGATCTCCCCACAAAGATGAACAGTAGCAAAGCTTGTGTTCTAGGGTTCCAAAAGATTCACAAAAGTAATTGGGATTTTTAGTGTGAATCAAAAAGATGTTTTGCACATCAAAAAGGTGAAGACTTAGAGTATTTAGGACTCTGAAAATCGTCTTTAAAAGTCTTAGAAAACCACTTCCCGTAGTGGGTTTTAAATAGGAAAACTTTGAGCCTAAAAAATCTCTAACAGATCTGGCCGAATTTATCCCAGTCGGATCGGTCCGGCTTGGTGGCGGATCGGTCCGATTTGACCGGATCGGTTCTTTTATTAAGAGGCGGATCGGTCCGGATGAGGTCGGATCGGTTCGGATATTTCTGCTTCATCGGTTTGCATTCGATCCGGGGTCTACTGGACCTTGAGCAAGGCGGATCGGTCCGGGTAGAGGGCGGACCGGTTCGGTTTTCCCAGAAAAATAAAAACTTCCCAATACTAAATATTTTATAAAAATTTCCCAATACTAAATATGAACTTTAAGGAACGTAAAAACAAAATTTTACCAAGTTCATTCTTGCAGAGGCTATGATGTTGAAGACGCTTTGATATTCGGATCCGTTGATGTAGTTGCGATATTGAATTTCTTCAACGGTGTAACGGCGTATGACATACATATTGATAATGGACAAAAATGTCCTTACAAATCTCCCCCTATGTCTATGCCGTTACATACATAAAAAATATCTGAATTATCAACTAATGACCTATACAAATCTACCCTCCCATGAACCCTAAAGATGGAAAGATACAAATGTATAAATCTTCATCGTTTGTTCTTCAATCTTCAACAATCATCAAATCTCAAAGCTTTTCTCATCAGGGTGTGCAACATATTGATCTTTAATCTTTATACCTACACACATGAGACAAAGCAAATACCACGTGACATATCGAGTTTGAAATGAGATAAACATGGATACCAATATATGATAAAAACATAATCTATAACTCAAAAACTCCCCCAAAATTCAAACTCCCCCATAATATGATAATTCTTTCTCCCCCTTTTTATGATGTCCCCAAATAGACAAATAGGAAGAATGAATCAAAAAAGCAAAATCGGGGTGTCACGGTATACAAAAAATACACAAACTATTTTTGATTTTTCAAATTTTTCATACAAAGATAGGATACCAATATGAACAAATATGAAATAAAAATCACACCATGGATTTAGACTCAAACAACCAAGTCATGGAAACGGAATGAATGGGTGTGAACACATTCGATAGGTAAATCAACTCAATCAATCATATGTGCACGATGCATACGTGTACTCCTAACGAATGAACATCAAAGATATCCTTAGGTGTAAAAGTTTGTTGAATTTAGATGACATCGTCTTATGCAAATCAACAAATCAAAGTCAAATGATTTCCACACCAATAACGTCCAAAACTATATAGCGCATTTTCAAGAATTTCAAGGACGTGCAAAACCGTTTTAATTCTCCAACCAAACTCCCTCATATATATTTTCTTTTAGAGGTAATCTAAATTCTCAAACTTTGGAGAATTGGTGCAAAAACCTAAATGGCCCATAATTGGCATGAATTTCTTTTTATTGCCTTTAAATTTTTTCGGGCTCTTTTAACCTCTTTGGACCTCGGATAATAAAATTCCTCAATTTTTTAGGTCCTTTTTAACGGTGGCTTTTGCGCAAAGGATAGATAATTACCTTTCGCAGCCCCTCCCCGTTATCAAACAAAGCACACAAACTCACAAAACGGTTTTTATATGCACAATTTCCTTATCAAAATTTATCGCGCTTGGTTCGTTTTAAGGACAGGATTGAAGTGAAAACACCCAACCAACATGTGATAAGACAAGCACAATAATCAAACAAATCCGTGCATGTGTGCAATAAAGGAAACATGAGTCAAACATGTAGGAAGTAACACTAAATTACATCTTAATGACTCCAAACATTATAAAGCACATGGATGAATTGACCTATTGTCTCAAAACACTATCAAATAGTCACATGAAAATAATGGAATGATGTTGTGACTCGGTCATCCTAAGTGTTCATCCATAAACGGTGCAAACAAAATAAAAAAAACTTTTTGGATTTTTCAAAAAAAATTTTGTCAAAATAAAATCTTTTTGTATTTTTCAAAATTTTTTCAAAACAAAAATATATACAAAAATTATACATACTAGCAATAGGCAAACAATGACATCATGCAAATCACCCTATGCTAGTAAACAAGTCAAACCTCAATCATTAGGTGCGGAGGGGTTTTCCAAAGGTGGTGACAACTTATGAAAAACCTCCATCAATTCTTGTGAAGATTTGACTAAAAACTTAACTTGCTCACCTAAATGTGCAAACTCTCTCATGTAGTCTCTAGGAGCATGTAAAGTACCATGTGTGGGTGCATGTGTGCCAGAAACACGTGTAGAAGCAAAACGTGACACATACCCCAACTTAAAGCAAAATTCCCTAAGGTGTCCTCTCCTCTTGCAATGTGAGCAAACATAAATAGGCCTAGGAACACCTCTCTCAAAAACTCTAGGACGCACTTTCCTAATAGGAATGGGACGCCTAGGTGGGTTAGGGTGAGACACATGTGAAACTGTCACTAAAGTGGGAACCGGCTCGGGTGCTAATTGGGAAGAAGAAGCACCGTCATGACTTATTCCTAACTTCTCACCTTTACCCTTAAGAACCACCTTTTCAACCTTCTTAGGTGCGTTCTCAAACTTGACTTTGACCACCCTGGCACGTTCGAGATCACTCTCGAGTTGGGATACACGTGTCGTCAGACTAGACAACGTGTCGGTCAAATCACACTTCTCCTTTCTCAAAACCTCCTTCTCTTTCTCCAAATCTAAAACTCGACGACCTAAATCCCTATTATACTTCTTTGTTTTCAAGGTCTCGGTGTACAAATCTCTAAAAGCTTTTTGGAGCTCACTTTCATCTCCACTTTCACTCTCACTTTCTCCCTCACTTGAAGCGCTCAAACCATCACTATCACATTCGTGTGCACTATTGCGGGACAAGGTGGGTGTACTCACACGACTAGAAAAAGCTACAAACTTCTCACCACTAGTCTCATCACCCTCACTATCACTAAGTGTGGCAGGAATGGCTACTTTCTTTCCTTTCTTTCTAAGCCACGTAGGACACTCAAATGACTTATGTCCCTTACCCCCACATTCAAAACAAGTGACGTTCTCAAAATCTACCTCACACTCCTTATCGGAGTCATTATCTTTTTCCCTCTCACCACTTTCTTTGGCCTTTCCTTTCCTTTCATTTTTCTCAAAAAAATTCTTTTTATTAGAAGAATTATTTTTGTTCATGTTGAGAAATTTTTTAAAATTTTTCGCAAACAAGGCCATATCATTAAAATCAAAATCTCCCTCAGAATCAGACTCACAAACTTTTTCTTTAAAATGAGTCTTTAAAGCAACGCCATTATCCTTAGCCTTAATGGATTTGGGAAACATGTCAATCTCATAGGTTTGAAGATCTCCTACAAGTTCTTCCAACTTAAGTGATTTCAAATTTCCCAAAGAGTTCAAAACAGTGACTTTAGGAATAAAGCGTTTTGGGAGAGATCTCAAAATTTTTTTAACGACACGCGTGTTATCAATCACCTCACCCAAATTAAAACATGTGTTAACAATGTCCGACAAACGTGCATAAAAATCATCAAAGCATTCGGACCCAGACATGGTGATAGTCTCAAATTGAGTGGCCAAATTTTGTAATTTTGACTCTTTAACAGCGTTCGTACCCTCATGTGTCAATTTCAAAACATCCCAAGCCTCTTTAGACGTGGTGCACGTCATAATACGGCGAAACTCATCAGGAGAGACAGCTCCAGAAATAGCACTCAGACCACGAGAATTAAAATTGGACGATTTATAATCATCTTCAGTCCAGGCTGACACGGGTTTTAAAGTGGTGATGTTATTAACAGTGACCATGGGAGGAGTCCAACCATTTTCGCAAAGCAACCAAACACGCTCGTCAATAGATTTTAAAATCGATTTCATAAGAGCTTTCCAGTAGGCATAATTAGACCCGTCAAAAATAGGCATTTGATTATATAAGTGCTCCATAGGAAAAAATGCGTATTTTCACAAAACTAATTTAAAAAAAAAAAATCAATATCACACGATTTTGCGGAAAATAGGAATACGCGATAAATTTGCGCAACCTGCTCTGATACCAATTTGCGAACGTGAGTAAACAAATTGTATCAGAAAGTAAATCCTCGAAAAAATCAAGATCACGCGATAAATTAGCGTAACCCACTCTGATACCAATTTGAAAAGCCAAGAATTACGTGTGATAATTGATTAACTTCGCAAATTTCTAATATAGCACACTTATTTAATTTCAGCCCCTAATCATTCATCTAAGGTGCGTGTGTCAACCAATAAATAAATAAAGCATGTGACACAAAAAATATGCTGAGACACCGAATTCAGGAAAAAACCCCTTTCGAGTAAAACCTTTATTTCACTATGAATATACAAGCCGCAACTTACAATTACATAGAGAAATATGCAATGTATCAACGCGCAGCCAACCCACAAAGACACGCAGTCTTGAACTCAGCAAGAGAATACACGCAGCACCCTCCAAGGACTCGCAGCCCAAACAACGAAGGAAGAACCGCAGCTCTCCTCAATGACACGCAGCCATAAAACTTTGTAGAGACTCCCTCAGCAATGACACGCAGCCCTCGGTTGCAAAGATCTCCCCCACAAAGATGAACAGTAGCAAAGCTTGTGTTCTAGGGTTCCAAAAGATTCACAAAAGTAATTGGGATTTTTTGTGTGAATCAAAAAGATATTTTTCACATAAAAAAGGTGAAGACTTAGAGTATTTAGGACTCTGAAAATCGTCTTTAAAAGTTTTAGAAAACCACATCCTGTAGTGGGTTTTAAATAGGAAAACTTTGAGCCTAAAAAATCTCTAACAGATCTGGCCGAATTTATCCCAGTCGGATCGGTCCGGCTTGATGGCGGATTGGTCCGATTTGACCGGATCGGTTCTTTTATTAAGAGGCGGATCGGTCCGGATGAGGTCGGATCGATTCGGATATTTCTGCTTCATCGATTTGCATTCGATCCGGGGTCTACTGGACCTTGAGCAAGGCGGATCGGTCCGGGTAGAGGGAGGACCGGTTCGGTTTTCCCAGAAAAATAAAAACTTCCCAATACTAAATATTTTATAAAAATTTCCCAATACTAAATATGAACTTTAAGGAACGTAAAAACAAAATTTTACCAAGTTCATTCTTGCAGAGGCTATGATGTTGAAGACGCTTTGATATTCAGATCCGTTGATGTAGTTGCGATCTTGAATTTCTTCAACGGTGTAACGGCGTATGACATACATATTGATAATGGACAAAAATGTCCTTACATTATTTATACAATTTTGTTGTTGATTGTCGGGTGTAATTAGACTCATGGAAGTAGTTGATTTATTTTTAATAGATGCCTATTTTATTTAATGATTTTAATCTACTTTCTTTACTTTTATTTATGTTTTTGTTTTGCTATACGTGTTACTAAAAGTGTCGTGTATGTGTTGAGTTTGAGAAGTTAGAAGTTTAACTCTGAAGTCAATAACATATACTTTAGTTTTTGAAAATCAACCATTTTAAATATAAAAAAAAGTTTGGGTACAGTTATTGACACGTAAATTTAGACCGATAAGTTGCGACATAGTTTCTCCATACACGTCATAAGCATGTGCTATAATTTCAAAAATTCCAGCCGTGATTTAGACACGGGCATCCGCTAGTGTGTGTGTATATATATATATATATATATATAAAATAAATATAAAATAGGGTCAGGACCAAATTTTACCCAGGACTGAACCGAAAAAAGGCAGGACCTAATTAGTAGGTTAACCAAATTAATTAGCCAGATCTCGACCCAAAAAATTTGAGGCCTGAATATTCAGTCCGCTCCAAAAAAAATTAAAAACTGGACCGTGCCCACTTCTAGCTATACCGGGTGAGGAGATAACTGTTATGCGTAGACGTGAGGGTGGAGCCACTACCCGCTTATACTTTATTGATGAGGAGAGCAAGGAGGAGATCACAGTGTCCCTGGATGGATATAGTGACGGAGCTAGCGCAAGTGCCCCAGCCAGCGAGGAAAATTAAAAAAATTAAATTAAGTTTTGGATAATTTTGAAAATATAAAAACTTCAAGGGTCAATAATATAAAACCAAACACCTTATTACCCTTCCCCTTACCTTTTCACTTCCCTTTACTTCTCTCGATCAATTGATGTCGTTGTGCCACTCACTTCGCCTCGCTCATCCAACTCGGTGTGGCTGAATCATAGCTTACAGAGGTACCCCTCAAAACCCCAAATGTTAAGATACTTAATTGGTTACAAATTGTTAGGTTGGCTCAATTGTTATCATGTTATGTCTCCAGGGCTTATTTTCTTTTCTTTTACTTCTTTTTTTCCCTTTTACTTTTCTTTGCTGCTACTTTTTTTCATTATATGGGTTTATTTTTCAATACAGGGGCTTATTTTAGTTGGTTACAAATTGTTAGCTGCTATTTTTCTTAGGGTTTGGTTTTATTTTTATTATGTGTTTATTTATTTGTAGATTAATTAATTATTGTTTATAGTTTTACAATATATCTAATATTTATAATGTGCCTAATTTTAAATCTCATAATATTGTGAATGTTGAGTTGATGTTGATTGTAATTATTTGACTTCCGAAACAGCATGGGGGATGAATGGTTAAGTAATAGTTGTGTGACATACATCGAAAAGGATATCTTTGATGCCATCTACAATTAAGCAATCAAGGATCGCTTCCAGAAGATGAAAAATCATCAAGGGATATTATAGAATATTTTTACTCCAATATGGTGTATTTCAACACTTTATACTTTTGTACGAAAAGATTTAAATCCTATTTTCTTTTTGGATAATGAAGTGTGCTTGTTCTATTTGTAACAATCTTACAATCTTATGTGAATATTTATCTTTATTTAGTATTTGAATAACCCTAAATAAATAAATAAATTCAGAGGTTACTACCCCCAAACCCCCGTCATTTTTATTATTGCGCCCCACCCATTGAAAATTCCTGGCTTCGCCATTACCTGGATATGTTTCTAGTTGTTCAGGAGTTCACCGATGTGTTCGACGAGATTCCAGTTTACCTCCTAGTCTAGAGATTGATTTTGTGATAGACTTAGCGTCGGACACGAAACCAATAGCTAGATAACCGTATCGAATGTCTCCTATAGATATGAAGACCTTAGAGATCAGATTAAACAATTGCTTAAATAGGGCTTCATTCACCGTAGCACTTCACCTTGGGGTGCACTAGTTTTGTTCATAAAGAAGAAGGATGTGTCTCTGCGATTGTGTATCGACCACCGTGACTTGAATAAAGTGACGGTGAAGAATAAGTACACATTACCAAGGATTGATGATCTTTTCAATCAGTTGGAGGGAGATTCATTTTTATCAAGGATTGATTTGTGATCCGGTTATCACCAGTTGAGGGTGAAAGAGGAGGATGTTCCCAAGATAGCTTTATTGACTCGTTATGGGTCTCATAAGTTCCGAGTGATGTCGTTTAGGTTGATTAATTCTTCATATGCATTCATGGACTTAATGAACCGTGTGTTCCGACCGTATTTGGACTAGTTCATTATTGTCTTTATTAATAATATTCTGGTCTACTCACGGATAGAGGATGAGCATGTTCGACATTTGCAGATTGCATTATAAACACTAAGAGAGCATAAGCTTTATGTGAAGTTATCCAAATTCGAGTTTTAGAAGCAGGGAGTGAAGTTTTTGGGGCACATGGCATCGACGAAGGGATTATCTGTAGATCCAAGTAAGGTCATCCTTATTGGATTGGGGATAAACCACGACACCTACTGAGGTCCGTAGCTTTTTGGTATTGGTCGGTTATTATCAAAGATTCGTCCATGGTTTCTCGAAGATTTAGGGGCCAATGACCGAGTTAAAGAAGAAGTGTGCGCCATTCTTTTGGACAGAGAAGTGTAAGCACACGTTTGACACTCTCAATGAGAAATAGAATTTTGCACCGATTCTTGATTTGACTAAGAGTGGAGTAGAGTTCTTGGTTTACACTTTTGCTTCTCTGCATGGATTAATGGGGTTGTACTACAAGAGGACAAGCCAATTTCTTGTGCCTTTCGAAAGCTTAAACCACACGAGGTTAATTATCCAACTCATGACTTAGAGTTGGCAGCCAGAGTATTTGTGTTGCATGCACAGATGCTCTATCTTTGGGGTGAGAAGTTTAAACTATCTAGTGATCACAAGAGCCCATAGGACTTATTTACATGGAAATATTTTAATACGAGGCAATGCATGTGGTTCGAATTCATTAAGGATTACCAGTTTACAATCCACTACCAACCAGGGAAGGCTAACGTAGTAGCATACGCGTTGAGCTAACGACCCAATAGTAGTCTCTCGGCCCTTTAGGCTATTGAGTGGGGCTCAATAAATATGATTGATGAGTTAATTAAAGAATTTATGAGTACGTGTATAGTGGCTCCAGATATCGTGGTACGTGTAGTCTATGGGCAGTCACATGATGAGATGTGTAAAGGGAAGGTGACGGAGCTTCTCGTTATCGATGTACCTTTCTTTTCAGTAGGGTCCGATGGCAGGTCGTGTTATAAGGGTAGGATGGTGGTACCCTTAAATAAGGAGTTGAGACGGGTCGTTGTGGAGGAGACACATGAAAACGATAATATTGGTGGGCCAGTACGAAGAAGGACAAAGTTGAGTTCGTATCGAGATGCACTATTTGTTAGATGATGAAGGTGGACCATCAAAATTCATCTGGTATGCTTCAAACTCTAGCCATTCCTAAATGGAAATGGTCGATGGATTTTATCATGGGGCTACCTTTGACACCTCGAAACATGATTCTATTTGGGTGATTGTTTATCGCCTCACAAAGGTGGCTCACCTTTTGGCCGTTCGTACCGATTATTCAATCGAGCAACTTGCACATTTGTACGTGTTTGAGATAGTTCGACTGCATGGGATCCTATTATCGATTATTTCATATCGGGGCCCTACATTTGTGGAATTTTTTTAGAAGAGTTTCTGCAAATGGGTGGACAGATCGAAAGGGTCAACCAGGTATTATAAGATATATTATGGCCATGTGTAATGGACTTCAAATGCGTTTGGGAGACACATTTGCCATTATTGGAGTTTTCATATAACAATAGTTTTCGGAAGTCCATTTTATGGCCCCTTATGAGGCATTTTATAGAAAACTGTGTTGGTCACCGATACATTGGTTTGGGTGAAATTGAGTTAGACTTTAATGCATCATACACTGAAAATGATGAGTATTTTGGATTAACAGATCCAAAAAGTTGCATTCTAAGGAGATACCATTAGTACGGGTGTATTGGAATCACCATAATAAGGAGGAGTCCACTTGGGAGCGCGAGGATTTCATGAGGCAACAATACCCCCACCTGTTTCGACTCATTTGTACGAGGTTTTAGTATTTGACTAAGTTATATCTGGGGTTATTACTTTGATTCAAATAAATGTGGGTTTATTGTGAATTCCGAGGACATAACTCTTTTTGTTTAGGGGGAAGACTGTAATACCTCATAATTTAGGGGTATTTATTAATAATTAAATAAATCTTGGGAAATTTTTATTGATTACATTTTTATTTATTTGATTGATTATCTAAGGGGAAATTAAATTTGAAAAAAATGTGAATATTATTTACTATTCAACATTGTATGCTTACTATTAAGTTATATTTACTATTCACATAGGACGCTAAAAAGTAATTACTATTCATAAAGTATTTACTATTTACGTAGGATACTAAATAATAATTACAATTTAAGAATTTAAAATAAAATGATGAGCATAGAATGCTCATTCTTATAAACCAACATTTTTTGTCATTCTCTTCACTCTCTTCTTCATTCTCTACTACCATTCTCATTTCAATACATAACTCAACCCAAAACTTAATCCATTTTCACCCAAATTACACTATTACATCTAAAAAAATTATACTTTTTTATTATGGCTAAAAATTATATTTTTCAGAAAAAAATATTTGGGACAACTTTGGTTAAACTCTAAAGGAATTTTGGAGGGCCAATTCAACTCCCTTTCAAGAAGGATTTCTTCGATGCAATTGGGGGATTATTTCCATCAATTGAGGATCAATTTTGGAGGGACTTTATTCTATGATATTTTCTTATTATTTTTTAAGGTTTTCTAGATAGAGGCAAGATAATTCGCCTCTCTCATCTCATGAGATAAATAGTATTTTCTACCTAAAGAGCTTTTTTTATATATAAATTCTATAATTTATGCTGAGATAATTAAGTTTTATCTTGTTTTGATCACACCCTTATAAATTCTGATTTTTGTTTGATAAATTAATGAATCTAATTATGAAATTATATACTTTATTAATTTAGTCTAATTTGGTATGTTGAATTGGATTGTTAATTGTACATTCTTGGTATATTTTAAATGTTATATTTAACATTGAATGAGTTATATGTGTTGAAAATCATTATAGTAGATTAACTTCATTTCTTATTGTGTTAAATTTTATTTTTCATACTTTTGGGAATTGGGGTTCAAATAAATATTAACTTCTTCATTTTTGAGTTTATGAATCATGTTCAAGATCTGAGATAGTCTCGAGTCTCGATTTTTTTTTAATAGTAACTATGCTCAGAAAATTATGAAAGTTCATAGTCTTATGTAAAATATAATTTTCTGAAAGTTTCACGATTTAACCAAATCATAAAAAGGTAATTTAAGACCTGAATAATGAGAAAAATCGGAGTAGGTATATATGTCGACGTGTAGTAACATTATAGAAAAGTGAAATTTTTTAACCCTTGTAGAAGGCATACATTGAGAATTTTCGCAAGTTTTTGTAGGAAATAACATTCTAGAAAACTTTCGTATTTAAGTTTTTTCAAAATCCGATTAGAAGGCGTCCATATTAACAAATTATTATTCTCGCAGCATAATGCTTCCCAAATCCTAAATGAGTATAATACTAATTTATGGGCATTGGTAAATATGCCTAAAATGTATTTTTTTTATGATATAAGTGGAATAAAATTATTCCCTTTTGGTTTTTATGGAGAATCTATGCATCACTCCCTTCCTTTTAAAAGTGGTATAACATTTATAAGTAATTTAAGAGAGTTTGAAGACTTAAAGATAAAGTATAAAAGACGTTGGAATACATCAGTGAAGTGTGGAATTTAAATTGTGGAATTATATCGAGAGTGGATAAATATTACTCTTATGTAGATTACCCTATGCACGTGGCTACTTATATTATATTGTTATTATTGATATCTCGGGTGGATAAGGTTGGTTCCGTATTGTGGGGCTTAGTGACCCCAAAGAAAACTGGGGGCCAAACACGATTACGATGATTTTATTATTGGTAGTGTTTGGGGTGGATAAGATGAGGTTGGATTTGTATTTATGATGGGAATTTATTTATGTTATGAATTGCATTTTTTGTTTCATTCGTGAGGTATTATATATGCTTATGAGTCTTATTTATCAAATGAAATATTTAAATTGGTTATATATCTGTGAGGCACGTTATTCATTATGAGACCCCTCAACAAATGGAGGACTAGTCCGAGTTTATATATTTATATAATAGTTAATTTAACAACTATAGAATTATTATTCATACTCACCATTGATAGTTTTACTACTTGAGTGCGTAGTTATTATTTTGTTGCGGTGGGCCTGACACTTTGCGTTCTTTCAGGGGCTCTAGTATACCTGGGCTAGTTTCCCACTCGAGTACACATTCATTTATTCCAATCGCCACCGAGTTTTGGAGATGTAGGTACTGAATTTACTTTTAGTTCTATTGCTTTTAATCAATTAAGGGATGCGAGGTTTACTGTATTCCTAGCATTTATACTCAGATTTGTAGACAGTGTGATTTTGGGAGATTTGACATGTACTAGTTCTGGTCAAACAGGTTTTACTTTACATAATGGCGATGATTGATTCTATCTATATTATATGATCAATTGAGGATTTCTTATATCATTCTCTACTTTGATTTATGCTTATTCATTGATTCTTATTTCATGCTAAGGATGATATTTAAATTGAATTGACAAACCGTTTTATTTAATAAATAAACTTGATCAACCTAATTATTAAAAATTATGGGGTGTCACAAGAAGAGCCCAGAATAGCCCAAAATCTATCCTAAGGGTATACCTACCCCCCGGCCTAGGAGTGTGCAAACAAACCAACCGAACCAAAACTCGAACCAAACCAAAACCGATGTTTTTTTTTTGCCCGATTTGGTCTACGATTGAAGGATTTAGAAAACCGACCATTTCGGTTCGATCGACGATTTAGACAAGGAAAAAATAGACTCGAACCGAACTGAACCGACGTCAATATTTATATTAAAAGCCTTTAAATAACTTCAATTTTTATATCCAAAAGCCATTAATCGGTGTAAAAAACCAACCAAAATCAAAAACCGATCCGAAATCGATGTGGCCCGAAATCGTTGCGGCCCCAAACTAACGATTTTTCTTATCGTCGGTTCGGTTTCAGGATGACTTCTTCCAAAACTGAACCGATCGGTTCAACTTGAATTATGGTCCAAAAATCACATGGCAAAACCCCTCGACATAGAACACATATTAACTATACTAACTTGCCATATAAACAATTCACATAACATGCATATTTAATTATTTCTAACATTGTAACACATGCGGTATAATTAAATCACATAATCATGCAGAATGTAAATTTTTCTAAATTACAAATAGTTAATTATTTTTAAATAGTTATTAATTTTTATTTAATAATTTCTATGAAAATAGATCTACCAATTAAATAACAATTAATGACATAAAAGTAAGAGGTATTAGAAGATGCTCCACTACGGAGAGAGATTGGTATAATAGTTATGTCATTTATAAAAAGAACCATTTATAGGATATGTGCCTCTCCAGTGGTATATAAATATTAAAAGGGGTCCTGATAATTCTATCAAAAAAATAGCTCTAAAACACCATTTTCTCCTCAACACCACATAAGTACCTATTATTTATCCTTAACACCATAAAAACCCAACACCACATAACTTATTGTCATATAAAAATCCAAAAATTTTCAAACTTCACTTTTTCTATTTCCCCTCTCTCTCTAGCTTCCCTCACAAACCTCTCTCTCAACCTCACAACCTACTCCCATTTTCTCTCAACCTTACAATTTACTCCCATCTACCTCAAGCTCAATTTATGGTATGTTACAACCTACATCCATTACTGTATTATATTGTATTGTATTATATTATCTGAATGCACTCATTTCTATTATGAAACCCTAACATGAAAACCCTAATACGAACCCATTTAATAACCCTAATATGAACATTGGTAATCTATTGCATGAAAAAGGGAATAGACAACCCCAGGGTTTTAAAACGAAAAAAAAAACGTTGAAATCCTGAACCTACGGTTGCCCGTCATCGTAGGTGAGAATCTGATTCGTTGCCCTATAATCATGCATTTGTTATCACAGTGAGGAGTGGCCATGTGATTAATTTGATCCACTTCGTATTAACCCATCGTAAGTATATTAGTTTTGATTTCTCCCAATCGTAGGACAATTACCTCGGTGTTAAGACACCGTAAGGTTGGTTATCGCGGCTACATCCAATCGCGAGGCTCCTGTATTTGGTCATATCTCACCGTGTGTCTTCTCTATTCAGTTTTATCTCTCAGTGTGTATTCCTTATTTGTTAGTATAATATGATCCTATATTTGATGTTCATTTGTTAGTATAAATTTTATGTTCAGTTGTTATTATGAATTTGTTAAATTGATGTTCATTTACTAGTATGAATTTGCTAATTTGACTGTGCCATTCTTTATGCGTTGATTTGATGTTCATTTGCTAGTATGAATTTGTTAATTTAATCGTGTCATTATTTAGTATGAATTTGTTAATTTGTTAGTCTAAATTTAACCCGTGTTTAAAATAATTTGAATGTGGTTATATTTGACTCTGTTGTTGCAATTATAGGTTATATAAATGGGAAGAAGCAGAAATCCTCTTATCGCATCAGAGCAAAAGAGGAGGTTGAAGGCGACAAGGGGAATTGAACAATCCTAATCGTCCAGTAGTAGTGACAGCGGAGATAGCAAAGTGTATCCTCCTTCGTAGCAGTCATTAGATAACGTTGTTAACCAGGTGGTTGCTGAAGTATGAAGGGTTGGGGATGGGGATACGGTCAATACGGAGGAAATTCCAGAGGCAGGGGTGATAGTGAAGAGGGGGTTGAGAGTGAAGAGGCAGGACGACATGTAGAAGAGAAAGAGGGAGAGAAAGAATAATAAAAATAAGAAGATAAAGATAAAGAATGAGAAAAAGAATGAGAGGAAGGAGAGGAAAAAGGAGAGAAAAAAGTAAAGAAATAATGAGAGAAGCCCAGAGATGATACGAAAGGGTCTTCCTCTTCGGAAGATGAAGTGCAACATCCACATCATCTAAAGTGCCCGAGAATAAACAACGAAAAAAAATCATCCACTCAGATTCACAACCACTCGAGGGGTGCACGCCAAATAATCCCGAGTTGCTATAAAACTTTCATAACCGTATTTCTTATTCGATATGGAACCGAGGCAAGGAGAGGGGTGTGATGAAGTGCATGTACCATTTAAAAAATTTATCGAGTGGGACATAAAGAAGGAAGATAAGCGAGTTATTGAGTTATTTGAGAACACAGGTCTATGGGATTTGATTAAACACTCGTACTGGTACATCGACTATGTATCGGTGTTGGCGTTGCCCTTTGGTGAGATGACCATCACCCTTAATTATGTGTACCATCTCCTTAAAAGTCCGGTAGTTGTAAACTGGTGTATGATATCGTGTTTAGAAAAGCCTAGGAGAAGATTACACAAATTTAATGGCTTACCAAATATATTGGTTGTACCGAGGAGGAGACTCTAGATGAATTCAAGTCGGTATATGCTGTTCGTTTTGATTGGATAGTTAATTTGTGCAAGGGGAAGGTTAATAAGTTGGGGGAGAATGTTATGAAGAAGGAGATTGAGAAAGAGACAAGGGGGTATTTGTTGTTTATGATTGGGTGCTTGTTCCCTGACAAATCAGGAACCGAGTCTTGATTTACTACCTCCAGATGTTGCGAAAAGTTCAAAAATGCAATGAATACGCTTTGGGGATGGGAATATTAGCGCATTTGTATTGGAAAATTGGGATTGCGTCCTGGGTAGACGTGCGACAGGTGGTCGAATATTTCCCTCTTCTAGTGGCATAAATTTTAAAGTTGTCACGAGTTATATATTTTTTATCTATATAAATTTACCAATTAATTTATCAATTTGATGCAGGAGTGGATATACGACAACTTTAACGTGGCAAGGGGTGTAAGGAATCTAGAGTTTCATCCGTTCGAGTTGCGCCTATGCTAATGGAGGGCGCAAACGGTGTTAGTGATGCCTTTGCACCAATGCTGGAGCTAAGGGAAACCTTAGACTGTTTAAAAGCTTCAGACGTAAGTATTATTTATTTTAAATGCAATATGTTAACATTTGTGCTCTGTTTTAATGTGTTAACATTTACAGTTACGTGTAGGTTGTCTGGGATTCCTACGCCAAAAATCTTGAGGCTTACCCATTCTAAGCAGTCTCGTAGTACAACAACCTCCTAATTTGCTATGATGTTGGTGAACCCTATTATCCGGAGAGGGTCCTACGCTAGGCTGACCATGTACAAACAATACCGAGACTACCAATGCACCCATTATTGGAGGAGAGGAGAAAGACGCAGGCCCGCTATAAAGTTAGGCTTGATATCAATAAATGGTATCAACTTAACTGGGTGGACCATGTTCTTTTCGATGATATACGGTCGAATGCAGTGAGGAACATCCCCCAGGAATGTGTGGATGGGTATATGTCCTGGTACCCAAAAAGTTTCCATCCATACATTCAAAATACCGACAGCCATATTCATGAGCCAAAGTTAAAGCATTCCGATAAAATGGTAAGTTACGAAATTTCATAAATTGATTTTTTTTCACGTATTTTTCTAACACAATAAATGGTAATAATTATATAGGTTCATGGAATTGACGTAGCCACCCGTCTCCTCAAGGAGACTTTTGATGCTGACTCGGACCAAGATATTTCGGACGTCCTTGATTCTGCATGTGCAGCGCTTAATACCTACTTGATGTTAAGGGAACGAAATCCCATAAAGGAAATAGAAAGGCTCCCACGTGTCAAGAAGCTAAAACAAAGTCACGTCACGATCCAGCCAAGCAAAGAGCCCCCAAGCACCCCCTAAGCGCTTAAAGATAAAGTATAAACAATTTGTTGAAACAGTTTGGTCGTAAAAGTATTCGAAACTATTTATTCAAAACAATTTGGTTTGGCTCGTGGTTGAAACAATTAGAATGTAATATTGTTGTGTGTGATGTACAATGGTTTACTGTAAATTTAGTAGCCACTGTTTTGAATGTGGACAATTTTCACTGTAATCTTATTTGTGATTTGGTATGTATGCATAAATTTGTATCTAATCTTGTTTCCGATTTGGTATACGTACTATTTTGAATGTAATCTTGTTTGTGATTTGGTATGAACAAATTTATATATAATCTTCTTTGTGATTTGGAATATATTTAACCCCCTATAATGTTTAAAATACACGGTCAAGGCTAATCGTGTCTATAAAACATACAGTCATGTACCACGGTGTAGTTGCGCTATACAGTGTCAACTAACCCTGTGTTGTTCTGGCACGACCTTAGTTGACCGTGGTATATGATTGGAATTTCACTAAAACTCATTGTATAAAATTCACGACGGGATCTAAACGTATCATTATACTGCATGGTCACTTTAGACCGTAGGTTTGAGTAAGAAGGCCAAGTGGAACTGTGGTTAAACTTATGATTTTTATTGCATAAATTTCACGATGTGACACCACCGTGAATGTATTAGACATGATGAAGTCAAACCGCTTGTTGGAGTTACACGACTTTTAATTGATCGTGGTATATGAGTGGAATTTCACTCAAACTCACTGTATAAAATTCACGATGTGAACCAACCGTATTATTGTCAAACACGGTCATTTTAGACCATAGGTCTGAGGTGGATGACCAAGTGGAACCGTGGTTAAACTTATGATTTTTACTGCATAAACTACACAATGTGACACCATCGTTAATGTATTGGACACGGTGAAGTCCAACTGCTTGTTGGATTTACATGACCTCAGATGATCGTGGTATATGAGTGGAATTTCACTTAAACTCACTGTATAAAATTCACGGTGTGAGTCAACCGTATCATTGTCAAACACGGACACTTTAGACCATAGGTCTGAGGTATATGACCAGGTGGAGTTGTGGTTAAACTTGTGATTTTTACTGTATAAATTCCACGGTGTGACACCACCGTGAATGTATTAGACATGATGAAGTCCAACCGCTTGCTAAAGTTACACGACCTCAGGTGACCGTGGTATGAGAGTGGAATTTCACTCAAAACTCACTGTATAAAATTCACGGTTTGAACCAACTGCGTGCTTGAGAAACAGGATGTGGTGTTACCGTGGTTAACTATCATACGGTGTGGTGTCACCGTGGTTTCATAATATACGGCTTAAAGAGACCGTGTGTTATATTGTCCAGGTAACTTCCTTACATCATGTTAGGCAATTGATAATTTAATTTAATGTATATGTAATGTTAATGTTAATTTAATGTATATGTAATATCAATGTTAATTTAATTTAACGTCTATGTAATATCAATGTTAATTTAATTAAATTTATATGTAATATCAATGTTGGGTAATTGATAATTACCATATCATGTTATAATATTTGAATTTTATCAATGTTATAATTAAGGCTTGAACCAAATTACTATAACCAAATTGATGAAATAATTGCTATAACCAAATTACATATTTCCTACAAAAAGTTGTAAAAAGTTACCGTCAATACGCTGTCAAGTGCTCATCTTCATCCGATGAAATAATTTTTATAACCAAATTACATATTTACACAAAAAGTTACAATCAATGCTATCACCAAATTACACAATTCAACAAAATATTACAATAAGTTAAATTTAAGGCATAGTCAAATCCTCATCTTCATCCGACGATATCAAATGTTGCAATGCCCAAACAAAAATCTCTTCCTCATTCTTTAAAAAAGGGAAAATACAATGCAAAATGATAGCCCGGTGGACGTGATTCCAATCATTTCGAATAGTGGCATATTATACCGATTGGTCTTATAGGTGCAATCGATCACCAATACGGTTGGGAAGCACTTCTCCAACAAACAAGATGTAGGATGTGCGAAAAATATATCCTCCACAACATCCATATGCTCATTCCTTACTTACCAGTGAACATAACTCTTCTTCGTTAGAAAATGCATCAACTGTTGCATTGTTGTGCGCCCTTGGATCTCAACAATTTTCTTTTGTGTTTTGCATTATAAATTATTCTAATGATGAACAATTATATTCCGACCGTTGTTTCAATGTATGGAGTACTTCATTGGCCCCACCCCATTGTTAGCCACCTCACTTGCAATGTTCCACTCTTATTGTGAAAGTCGAGCAACATAAGGGTGTCTAACAAGTGTTTTAGATACCTCGTGGTTATGTGGCCCACAAATAACTTCCACCCCCAAACGACCATCCTCGTGCATAACGCTTTTCAATCGAAAAGGACAATCACATTTTCTTGTTATAGAACATTGTTTCATTTTCTTGTTTACCCCCTCATCTTTTATATTTTTATAAAGCTCGCTGCGCTCACAACCCAGTACAACCCTTCCCTTTCTGACTAAATTGGCCTTGTCGGATTTCAAAATTATGACAACAATATGGAGTTCGCGACCAATTTGTTGACACCAATCAATCATCTTGTCACAGTCGTCGAAAATCTACACAAGTATTAATTGAAATTAATCATATATGGAAATTACAACTATACATAAAAAAGCATGTTCATGTCACGTATAAGGAAACTAAACATGCCTCGTTTGTAGTGAGTTCGACTGCATGGTCTTGCGTAATTGCATTTACATCCAATCCTTCATCTACACTCGGGAGGTCATTTTACAAATTTATGCAAGGAAAATTCGGGAGGTCATTTGGAAGAAATTAATAATGCTAAATCTTGTATTATTGTGGGCAAGTCTCGGGATGAAGAAAAAAGGGAGCAATGGCCATTGTTCTTAGATTTGTCGATAAGAGATGGATTTATATGAGAACGATTTTTTGATTTGGTTCATGTAACTAATACCATGTCATCGGCTTTGAAGAAAGAAATATCAATTGTCCTTTATAATAATAAACTTAGTATACAGAATATACGAGGTCAAGGATATGATGCTGCTAGTAATATGCGTGGAGAATGGAATGGGTTGCAAGCCCTTTTTTTTAAACGAGTGCCCTTTTGCATAATATATTAATTGCCTTGTTCAATGTTTGCAACTACCACTTGTAGCTGCTTTGTGAGAGGTTTTTCCCGTTCATCAATTTTTTTAATTATTTGCCTCTCATTATTAATGCTGTTGGTTCCTCTTGTAAAAGGAATGATCAATTGAAAATTGCTTAAAAAACTTGCCATCGAAGAAGTTGAGACCGATAAAGGTTTAAATCAAATTGGCATGGAGATACCCAATGGAGCTCTCATTTGGACTCTCTTCGTAGTTTGATATCTATGTTTGATGCAACTTGTTCAGTCTTAAAAAAAGTTATTGCTGATGGGACAAGTTATGTTCAACGTGCAGATGGAGTTTGTGATCTGACGACTAGGGATGACAATTTCCTCCGAAAATTCGGGTCCTTGCGGATACCCGACCCTATCGGGTAGGGTATGGGGATTAAGTTTCGGGGATCGGAGCGGGTTCGGGAAGTTAAAAAAATCCCCAAAAAATTTGTGATCGGTTTCGGGCGTAGCCTCGGGTCGCACGGGATCCCGGATTATTAATATATAATAAAATACGCATGTATCTCTACTACTTTAAAAGAGGAGAGTTTCTCATTAATGATATAAAGACTATTTTACCCTCATACAATTTAAAAACCCATCAATACCCTTCTATCTATCTCTTTCATTCAAGAATATATTATACATTGTATTTTAATCCCACCCACATACACTGCACTTTAATTTGTACACTGACCACGATCTCCTATGCACAACTTCCAACCCAATACACGAAAAAGCCCAATTTTTGCTATGAAGACTTCCCAAGTGAAACCCACTTCTCAAAATATCTCATCTCTCTCACTAAACCATCCTCTAACTAATCACAAAAAAAGCAGGTGGAGTAGAAATAATCTTAGCAACACTAAACCATCCCAAACATATATGCCATTGTGGAAGGTAACTCAAATATGAGGTTCGAATTTACATTTAAATTTGTGATCATTTTGTGTAGATCTGTTTATCACGTTGTTTATTTTATTTTAGAGATTAATATGTTTCATGTTACATAATAACCTGTTTAAAGCCCCCAAATTTGAACACATTAATTTATCTTTTTTTTTATTAGTTTACATTATATAATTGGTGTAGTGATGTATATAGGTTTAATTCATGTGCATAGGTTTTAACAGTTTTAAGAACAAAAACTGTTTGAAAATGGATGTTTTAACAATTTATTGTGTTTTTAAAACTTGAGACTGTAATTTAGTATGTTGAATTTTGATCCTGAGACTGTTAAAATAAGGATTTTGATCTTGATACTTTTTAAATAATACCTGAACAGGAATCCACTTGGAACATATTTGGTACGAAATTTACACGGGTGAAGACGTTATTCGATTTTTAATCAAGATTCCGGTTCATTTGCATTATCTTTATTTATTTCTTTGTGTGTATACTCCCTTTGTCAGTATTACCGACCATTGTATTTTTTTCATTTTTACAGTAAAAAGACACGTATGGAGAGAATCTGGTTCATCTGACTATGTTCTTATTTAAAATTATGACATTTAATCCTTATTATTAACTCGAGAGAGTATAATTGTAAAAAAACACGGATGGAGCTCTTTAGATTTCATATTAATTGTTTTCTCGGGTTTCATGATCTCTGCATCTCTGAAAATACACCTCTATCTCTTTCTCTCTTATACATAAAAAGGGATGATTTCCTCTTTAATGGTATAATTTTTTTATGAAAACTATATTGTTTATAAAAACCTTATTTTTTAATTAAAAACTTCATTTCTTATAAGAAAAAATTGTATTCTTAAAAATATGTAAAGAAAAAAACAAAAATATATAGAAAAAAATTGTATTTTTTTATATAAATTGTATTTTTAAAAAACGTTACTTTTTTATATAAAAATAAATAAAAAAAATTGTTTTTATAAAAAAAATAGTATTTTATTTATTTATAAAAAACAGTATTTTTATAAATGCATTTTTAAATAGTATTTTTTATGAATACAAATTTTAACAATACAGTTTGTTTTAAAAATTAAGTTTTTTAGTAATACAACTTTTATACACAAGAGTTTTTTTATTAAAAAAATTACAATTTTTATTTAAAAAAAAGTGTGTCTTTTTCTTTATATATATATATATATATATATATATATATATATATATATATATATAGTTTTATAAAATAATATGTTTTAAAATTTACTGTTTTAAAAAAAAATATGAAATCTTAAAAATTATATTTTTTAATCTTAGGATTAGACCTTGACATATGTTTACAACCTCACTGTTCAACTTTTCAGGTAAGTTTGTCTTACGTTTTTAACAAATATCTATAAGCTCAATTTTTGTTGTTCATAATTTGGGCACGCTATATTACCATTATTGGATATTGACTCATTGTTCAACCAAGAACAAGGTACTTACGTCAATTAATGGTTCAAGATGACAACGAAAGAGCAACAGTCACACTGTTCAAGGAAACATAGTCTTTCATTGCCTGCAACATTCAAACTTTCATCGTTTATAAAGAAAAGGTAATATCATTCTTATTAAAACGTAAAATTCATGCATACATTTCAAACGTTCTATACTAATTTCATATACTTATTTTTTTTAAGTTAATTTATTCCACAGGGGATTGTGCACTCGGACTATATTTGAAAGTTATATACGTGCATTAGCAAAATTAACAGATTCTACATTAAAGGAAAATTGCTTAGAGATTCTAATCGAAAGCCTGCACATTTTGTCGCTCATAAAATTGAAGATGAATAAGACACATCGAATTCTAACAAATGTCAAAAGCAACATATTTGATAGAGCTGGCAATTTTTGATCCGATAACCCGTTTACGATAATAATCCGAAATGACCCGAACATGACCCGATTAGCTTGTATAGATTTAGGAGTGCCCAAAACATATACTAAAATAAAAATCAATGCGACCCGAAAATGACACGACTAACCCGAATTGACACCCCTAATATTTTACGATTATATTTTAATATTTTATCATTACACTTTGTTATTATCTTAGTTCTTCCATAAACAATTTGTCTCTTCCTTTGCATTTTACATTTTAAATAACTCGGATTCATTGACATTGATTTTTACTATTTCATGAGATTTCATATCTTATTATGTGATTATCGCTTCATTGTTTTACACATTGATTTCATTTACTTCATTACTTGTACATAATTTGTTTTAGTTTTTATGCTTTATATGAATAATTTTTAAATTCACAGCTTCTTATTCATTTATTCAGCAAATCCAATTGAATATTTGGATTAAAAATAGGAAAGTTCCTCTTCAAATCTCAAAGTACTAAATTATCATCATTAAATTAACATTTTCTATCATACCCTTAATATTAGTCTCACACATTCATTAAATTAAAATCATTCAATGAATCTTATCTTGATACCTTTTCTCTCCTAATACATTCATCCAACAAAACTTCTAAATACATTCATCTTGAAACCTTAGAAATTAAAAGTCAGTTGTCCAAGTTCATTCATCTTCCCATCAGATTCATATAGTATAGTTTCTTTGTTGTTGTTTCTTGTCCAAAACAATAAAGTCAATACTCCTAATTTCCTCTCTAATTTTTTACTCATTTTTCATTTGTCATCATAAGTATGCATTTGTTAATTTGAAAGCAAATACATAATTTTTGTAATTATATTTATCTCATTCATGAATGTTGTCTCTCTTTTGTGCTCAGATTTTGTATTTCCAATTTTATTGTTGTTCTATTCATGTTTTATAATAATTCTAAATTCAATGTTAATTTCAAAAAAATTATATGTATATTTTAAGTTAAGGAATTACAAAGTTCACACTTTATTTGATTATTATTTTTTATGCCTTCATATGTATTTTCCAGTTGGACATGTTTATTTCTTAAAGATTCTAAAAATTCTTAAAACACTCTATTTACTTTTTAAAAGATAAACTTGCCATTTGCTCTAAAGATCAAACAAATACATTTTTATTTGTTAATTTTTTTCAATAATAAACAGTATTTCAAATTATTTTTTAAAATATTTTTTTAATTTTTAAAATTAAAAAATAATAATTTAAAAAAAAAACTGTTATGATAGTTTTAAAAACCCTTTATTATTTAAAAAACTGTTATGATACTTTTATAGAAGTTTTTTTTAAGATAGATTTAAAAAAAAAATCAAAAAAAATTATTTTTTACATAAAATTGGGAAAAAAATTAACAAATAAAAAACTATTTTTTAAATATAAATTGTTTTTATAACCGCACACGACTCAAATAAAAGCTACTCGACACAACACGACACGATAATTTTTTTTAAGCAAAAATGAATACGATCCTAATAAAAGTGGCACGACACAACATGAAATATTATTTTTTACAAAACACGAACACGACCCAAGTAAAAGTGTCACGCCACAGTATATGTTATTTTTTTTAACCAAACAGGAACCCAACCAAAATAAGAATGACACGACACCCCTCAAAATCTTATTTTCACCAATAAAAGTAATATGACATAACACGAAATCTCATTTCTCTCCTAATACTAACACAACTCACTTAAAATGCCTAACAATTTTCTAATCTCAAATACCTTTTTGTAAAATAAATAAATGATTATATACATGATTGGAGTATATGTTTTGATCCAATTATGTATTACTGTTTCATGAGTGTTAGACAATTAAAATTTGTTAGCATGAATGAAATCCATTACATATCATGTGTTTGATAAAATTTATCCCTGTCTTTTCTTTAACATTTTTATCTCCGTTTTCTGTTTTGGGTACCCGATTTGCGAATTATAAAATACAAATGTATATATGCATGGTACCTAATACTCAAAGAAATGCAGGGATATAGTTTTGTGAAAGAGGTGTATTTACAAACTACGCGTGTACAACAAATTATAGAGTAGAACCAAGTAGACACCCAAATTTTTATAAAATAAGGAATAACATAATTGTTTGGATAAACAAAATTACGTAATTGCAATATACATATTAAACTTTTTGATATCATGATAAATGAAATAACCTATGAACCAAAATAATTAAAGACTCTGATGATTCATTATTTAGTGGACTTTTTTAGAGCAATTGGGTACTCAGTGAGTAGAATTTTGGGTCCACTAAGTTTAAAATGACATTTACGCACAAACTTACGTTTTGATACATAACTTATTTTTATATTAGTCGAATATATATTTTTTTAACCTACATTTTTCAAACTATTTTCATTATGTCATAATTATTGAATTCATATATATGGGAGACTAGATGAATACGTATACAGAGAGAACGGGGATGAATTTGGCATTGGTTTTATAGGTTGCGACCTAAATTGTTGAGTATAATGAAGATTTGGCACATATTGTCCCATTTATTTAGTCCTGAAAATTTAGCACTTGACAAAATACTATCGTCTTTCGCCTACATCAGAGAGAAGATTTTTTTCCCACGTGATTAGTGTAGGGTACATCTGATTGGTAAATTATAAAAATGGTGAATAACATTTTAATTTTTTATGGTAGTAAGAAAAAGAGACAAGTGGTTAGGTACCCAATTAATAACGTCAATGATGAGAATCCTATTTCTTTAGTACGGTAGAAAAGTAGACCAATATCAAGTCGAAAGCGTTAGAAAATAATCCACCAACTTAACGAAAAATAATGCGAACGGTGGTTTCGACTGTAACATCTGCCTAGACATGGTTCAAGACCCTGTAACCACCTCTATTACTACCCCTGTATTTACAAATGGATTCATTACCCAAGTGTATCTGCTGAAATCCAAGATCATCAACAGCCTCAATGCCCTGTGTGCAAGGCTGAAATTACAGAATAAATCTTAATATCACTCTATGGACACAGTCAAACATAAAAAGCATCTGAAGACAAAGTCCCACACGCGGATTTAGTCATACCATGAAGTCCTTCGAGTCCTAAATAGGATTTAGTCATCAGTCGATATCGCCCACATGCATGACAGGCTGGCAACAACAGTAGCTGCTGCTATTGCTTACAGATACATGTCAGTTGGCTGGCACAGAAGAGTAAGCCGAATGAATGACTAAGCAAGAACAGTAGCTACTGCTGTAACTAGAATTTTAGCGAGAAAAGGTAGGATTCTTTCAGCGAAATCAACCTTAGTGGATGCATAATATAATAATGTGTTGTCTTCTAAGTTGGTTTACTATTAAGCTTAGCATCTTTCACTTAATATAATTCATGGTGGAATTCTATACATTTTCCTACAATTTGTGACAACTTGGTTGTTGTGAATATTTGGAGTAATAATTTAACTGATGAGATAGGGAATTCCCTTCATGTATACTCTAATATTCAGTATATTGATCTGAGCACTAACAAATTGAGTATAGATTTAGGGTTTGAATTTCAGAAGATGAAAGAGTTTTGGGAATCGGATAACAGATTAGTTAGCATAGTGTCACTCACAGAAAATTGCACTTTACAAACTCTGAACGCGTCGAAAAATGATTTCAGAGGATAATAACCTAGGAAAATTTCAAACTGCCAAAATTTACCTGTATTGACTTTGTGGGGTTACAGGGTCAATTCAACAATAGATTGGTTTATTTTCAAATCTCCAGGGATTTTTATTGGCTAACAAATCCTTAATTTTAGAGTCATTATTAAGCCTCAGAAAATTACCTTTCCCAGATCTAAGTACGAACAAATTTTATGCTCCATATTAACATCCCCTAATTTGTTTACCCATTTGATGAGCCACATAATTCGTTTCAACCACTCGAAAGAGGTATTTTTACCAGAGTTTTTGCAGTACCTCTGTTGCAGTTATAGGGATTCTGATTATGTATACATACATGTTTATGTGTATTTCTTCCTGCTTTTAAGTAGGGAGTTCTGAGTTCGTTTGTGATAGATTTAGAGTATTCACGGGAATATCTTGTATAGTTTACAGTTGAATAGAGGTTTGGTTTTGGGGGTAGGGATTGATGCTTCGTACTAGGTACTTTATGTTATATTCTAACAAAACAAATTCTACATAATAAGTTACAAGTATTTTTATTACTTTGTCCTTCACAGATTTGCAGTAGAAGGAAGATTAATATCTGAAAACGGCCACACGTGCAACGAACGTGGGCACAACTAGTATATAAAAGAAAGGAAAAGGTCCTATTTCTTCCGCCACCCCTCCCGCTCTCAAGAACCTGCCTGGCGCTCATCTCCCCCTACCACGACGACGGCCTCATCTCATCCCTCCTCCTGCCCGCCTCAACTACTTTGCCGCGATAACTAATCTGTAAGTCTTCGCTCTCTCACTTATTAAATTTGTTTGTTTGTACGGACAAATATGAACTTTCTTCCGTTTTGTTTATAGATGATTATAGATGTATATAGATGTTTATAAACATCTAAGATGTTTATAGATGATTAATCTGTTAACTTTTTTCCGTTCTGTTTCATTTTTGTGTTTTTTGGTGGTGGATTGAAGTGTAAAATTTGGGGAAATAAGTAAATCTTAGGTGTAGGTTGTTTGTTGACAAATTAAAGTTGTTTATCCCTAAGAGTGTTTTTGGCTAAAGAAAAAGCTTTTTTTTTTCAATTTATGTTATGTTATAGTTGGAATTGATTTGGGTTTGTTTCTTTTTATTGGTTTGTTCCAGTTTGCACACAGAGATGGTGTGATGAAAATGAAAAGGGAAACACAACTTATGAAATTTTCCTACAGGTTTGAAATTTTAATCTCTTATGAAGTTTTGATATCTGGGTATTTTTTATTTCTTGTTTCTTGATTGATGTTACCAAAGTTTCATGTTATTTTTTTCAAAGTTATTCACTTGTTCTTTTTTTTTTTTTCAAAAAAATTAATTAATATTGTTGTTTTCTCTAATTTGTGTTAATTGTATAGCTCATTTCTGTGTTTATCTCCTATGTGTGCGTGTGTTTCCCCTGTTTTATCATTGTGAAGATAAATTAGAATCAAAATATATATAATATATACATATATACAGAGATATTTTGGGATTAAATAATGTTTAGTTTCTAAAAGAATATGAAATGAATTTTTTTATATTAAAAAAAGAAACGGGTTCTCCGCGAGGAAACCGATATCCGTTTTAAACGGGGACGGGATCCCCGAACTCGTTATAACGGGAAACGAGGCGGGGACGGAGAATGATATTTCTAACGGGGACGGGGATGCTTTTCCCGACCCCGAACCGACCCCTGATGACTTCTTTCGAATTCATATTTACCTTACTTCTTATGAGAGAGATCATGGGGATTAGTGATGATCTTTGCCAAGCTTTATAACGCAAATCCCAAGATTTAGTGAATGCAATGCATTTGGTATCAATAACAAAATCCCTTATGCAAAAGTTGATAGAAGATGGGTGGGATCCTTTGTTTGATAAAGTGAAATCATTTGTGAAAAACGTAAGATAGAAATTTATGATATGAGTGCTCGTTATAGTAGTGGTCGGGGTAGATCTCTAGAAATGGACATTATTTTTTATTCGAAGCGTTTACTGCTGCAATAAACTCTCAAATACAAGATTTGAATCATAAATTAAAGGAGGATGTGATGGATTTGCTTATTCTGAGCACGACACTTGTTGCAGAATTTGTGTTTGAAGTCTCAACTGGAGCATTATGAGCTTGACATTCGTAGAAATATTGAGCTGCAAAAGGTGTCCACAATTTATGAGTTGTGCAAAGTTTTGGCAAAAACAAGAGAAGCAACAATTTATCCCCTTGTTGATAGGTTGATTCGCCTAGTGTTAACTCTCCCTACTTCAACCGCAATAACAAAACGTGCATTTTCGGCCATGAGTCTCGTTAAGACTAAGCTGCGGAACAAGATGGAGGATGACTTTTTTTGCAAATTATTTGATTACATATATCGAGAAAGAAATTTCTCGAGATTTTGAAGTTGATGATATTATAGATTACTTATGAAATGAAGGTACGTCGATCACAATTTGTGATGCCAAAAGTTTCTACATAATTTGGGTTATTTTTTTTTTGTAATTATCAGTGTCAATGGTGTTTATGTTAATAAAGATCTACGTAATGAAGTTTTGGGATTATTTATTCATTTGCTTCACATATTCATACTTATATTTTGTTTACTTAATTCTTTGGCCCCCATTATGAAATTCCTGGATCCGTCACTGATTACAAATGAGGGCAAAAGGCCCTATATATAATACTACTAACTAGAGAATTAATCCTACCTAATAGCAAAAAAGAATAGAAAAATAAAATACAAATAAAAGATAAAATAATCTAATCTTAAATCTAAGAATAATCCTAAACAATATCTATTACTTCAAATAAAACATAATAGTCCTAAACAATATTTATTACTTCAAATATCTCTTAATATTCTACTGCTAATAATATGATACAAAAAAAGGTCATACCCCATGCACAATGCTCCCACTTAACTGCAAGGGTCTTGGAGAGGCGAATGTCGGTTATATGGAGAGGTTGCTCCCATGTCTTGAACCCGACCAATCGTAGCTTGGGCAAGGGCACTTGCCATCACACCAAGGAACAACCTCTATTGCTAATAATATGATAACAAAATAAATTACAATATATATCTTCCACGACACTTGAGGAAATTCCAAGGGCACTACTAATAAAAATCACAGTTTGGGCGTATTTTAGCATCATTTATCGAACAATTGTACTAAAATAATTATTCAGGATTTCTCAAATTTCGAACCCCACAACCCAATTTTATTGAATGGAGTGCCTCTCTAACCTTCAAAACTGGACAATTGTTTGAGAAATCCCAAAAAGTTAAGGCTATCAAACAGTCTAAAAGTTGGAAATTTTCGAATTTTTTCAACTTTTTGGGATTGGCCTTGGAATTTAAAGGCTATCAAACAGGGCCTTAATTCTTATGTGGTGGTTTAGAGAGATTTTTTTGGTGAATTTATGAGGACTCAATTAAAAGTAAGAGGTATTACAAATTCAAGATTCTCTACTACGGAGATAATAGTCGTAATTATATTAACACTGTTTAAACCGGTAGAGTGAAACATGTATAAATGTTAATGCTTCCACTTTTCTCTGTTTGTTGGCACGATCTATTCTTATTCCAGGTCGTTCCCGTCATTGAGTGATATATTAATTTTTTCTCCCATCTCTCTCTCTGCGTAGGGTACGACCGGTGAGCTCATTCTTCATTCTAAAACATGAACAGGTGCCCATTTCGCATTCTCAGGAAATTAGCGTAATTTTATATATCTTTTAGGGTTTTATTGCTGTCAGAAAATTCATATGTAATATTTCTATCTTCCGGGGCTCATAGAAACATTATAGTTACTTCAACTTATATTCTTGTATGCATATATAAACGCACATTTGTGACTGCATTTAATTGAACATTGTGTTGGGTTTCAAATCGCAGACAACACCCATTATTTCTCTTCATAAGCGGGTTGAGATTCGGAGATTAGGAAGACCCCGTAATGGTTGTTTCAAGTACTTACTGATATGTGCTTGTAACAATAAATGTAAATCTATCTGATATACTGCTTTGAAGCTCATCTATATCTACGACTATGTTTTTCAAAATTCTGTAAATTTCACAAGACTAGGTTGGGCCAGGTTGGAGAGCTTCTTACACACACACACACACACACACACTTTTTATTAAATTTTATAGTGTAATGCAATAAAGTAATCGAAACACACTTGTGTCCAGTTTTGAAGGTTAGAGAGGCACTCCATTCAATAAAATTGGGTCGTGGGGTTCGAAATTGGAGAAATCCTGAATGATTGTTTTAGTACAATTGTTCGATAAATGATGCTAAAATACGCCCAAACTGGTGATTTTTATTAGTAGTGCCCTTGGAATTTCCTTAAGTGTCGTGGAAGATATATATTATAATTTATTTTTGTTATCATATTATTAGCAGTAGAGGTCGTACCTTGGTGTGATGGCAAGTGCCCTTGCCCAAGCAACCGTTGGTCGGGTTCGAGACATGGGAGCAACCTCTCCATATATGGGTGAAAGGCCAACCGATATTCGCCTCTCCCAGACCCTGCAGTTAAGCGGGAGCCTTGTGCATTGGGTACGACCTTTTTTTTATCATATTATTGGCGGTGGAATATTAAGAGATATTTGAAGTAATAGATATTGTTTAGGACTATTATGTTTTATTTGAAGTAATAGATATTGTTTAGGATTATTGTTAGATTTAAGATTAGATTATTTTATCTTTTATTTGTATTTTATTTTTCTATTCTTTTTTGCTATTAGGTAGGATTAATTCTCTAATAGTAGTATTATATATACGGCCTTTTGCCCTCATTTGTAATCAGCGACGGATCCAGGAATTTCATATTGGGGGGCCAAAGCATTAAGTAAACAAAATATAAATATAAATATGAATATGTGAAGCAAATGAATTAATAATCCCAAAAATTCATTATTAACATAAACTCCATTGACACGGATAATTACAAAAAAAATAACCCAAATCACGTAGAAACTTTTGGCATCGCAAATTGTGATCGACGTACCTTCATTTCATAAGTCATCTATAATATCATCAACTTCCAAAATATCGAGCAATTTCTTTCTCGATATTTGTAATCAAATAATTTGCAAGAAAGTCATCCTCCATCTTGTTCCGCAGCTTAGTCTTAACGAGACTCATGGCCGAAAATGCACGTTTCGTGATTGCGGTTGAAATAGGGAGAGTTAACAATAGGCGAATCAACCTATCAACAAGGGGATAAATTGTTGCTTTTCTTGTTTTTGCCAAAACTTACACAACTCATAAATTGTGGACACCTTTTGCAGCTCAGCATTTCTACGAATGTCAAGCTCATAATGCTCCAGTTGAGTCCTCAAACACATATTCTCTTGTTCATTGAAGTCATCAGGATAGAATTTTTTTTGCAAGTTTGCAAATATCATCAGTGTTGAATGACTTATAAGAATCATAAGGGTCATGTGCCGTGCTCAGAATAAGCAACTCCATCACATCCTCTTTAAATTTATGATTCAGTTCTTGAATTTGAGAGTCTATTGCACTAGTAAACACTTCAAATAAAAAATAATGCTCAATTGTAATGTCCCTTTCTCGAGATCTACCCCGACCACTACTATAACGAGCACTCATATCAGGAATTTCTATCTTACGCTTTTCACAAAATGATTTCACTTTATCAAATATAGGATCCCACCCATCTTCTCTCAATTTTTGCACAAGGGATTTTGTTATTGATACCAAATGCATTGCATTCACTATATCTTGGGATTTGCGTTATAAGGCTTAGCAAAGATCATCACTAATCCCCATGATCTCTCTCATAAGAAGTAAGGTAAATATGAATTCGAAAGAAGTCATCAGATCATAAACTCCATCTGCATCTTGCACGTTGAACATAACTTGTCCCATCAGCAATAACATTTTTTAAGACTGAATAAGTTGCATCAAACATAGATTTCAAACAAAAGAAGAGAGCCCAAATGAGAGCTCCATCGGGTATCTCCGGCCCGTTTTAAAGGGCCAATTTGATTTAAACCATTACCGGTCTCAACTTCTTCAATGGCAAGTTTTTTTGCTATTTCTTTAGCTTGAGCAATTTTCAATTGATCATTCCGTTTACAAGAGGAACCAACAACATTAATAATGAGAGGCAAATAATTAAAAAAATTGATGAACGGGAAAAACCTCTCACAAAGCAGCTACAAGTGGTAGTTGCAAACAATGAACAAGGCAATGAATATATTATGCAAAAGGGCACTCGTTTAAAAAAAAGGGCTTGCAACCCATTCCATTCTCCACGCATATTACTAGCAGCATCATATCCTTGACCTCGTATATTCTGTATACTAAGTTTATTATTAGAAAGGACAATTGACATTTCTTTCTTCAAAGTCGATGACATGGTATCAGTTACATGAATCAAATCAAAAAATTGTTCTCATATAAATCCATCTCTTATCGACAAATCTGAGAACAATGGCCATTGCTCCCTTTTTGCTTCATCCCGAGACTTGCCCACAATAATACACAATTTAGCATCATTAATTTCTTCCAAATGACCTCCCGAATTTTCCTTGCATAAATTTGTAAAATTTCCTTTTGAATCGCATGAGAAATGTATATAGCATTTTGAGGAGCTCTATCCAAGACCACTGCAGTAACTTGTTCACTATATGATGCCAAAAGTTTTAACAATTTGATAAAATTTTCCCGATTTATCGACTCTGACCGTTCATCACGACCTCTATAAAAGCACAAGCTTGAAAAGTGAGCCATTTAACCGTATCTATTGAAGTCTCCAATCTCAATCTATTGTTTTTCACAATTTCAGAAGATTCTCAGTATGTTGTGATTAGTTAATGAGATCATGGCAACACTTCGCAACCTACTTGTGGAAGGAATTTGGATCTTTACCAACATGTTTTAAAAGAGCACAATTGACACCACAATTAACTTTCTTCCATGAATGAAACCCCTCCTCCATGAATGCAGTAGACCCAGGGAGACCCGTTGATTTGGTAAAAAGAAAGCAAGGAAGGCAATAAATTCCATCGGTAGTTGGAGAATATTCCAACCAATTTGGAAACATCTTGAACTAAGAAGCTTGAAATCGGCGAGAATGTTTATCTTCATTAAATGGGTATTGTGAAAGTGGATGTTGATATGGATCGGCTGTAAAGTAAGGTCGTCGGAATCCTGATTATATGGATATTTCCATATTTGTTGGCATAATCCTAGATCACGTTCGAAAGAATTTGGATCTTTTTCAATCGAGCTGATTTTGGAAACCTTCGAGGGTCGATGTTCTGGTTGTGAAGCTTCAACATTAGAGGCGGGTTGTTCGGTAGAAGTCGGTGCACTAACATTTAAATTTTCAACATCATTTTTCTTGAAAAATGCATCAATAGTTGTTCTCTTAACCATAATGAACTGATAAAATTTAATACATGAAGAACAACAATTTTACTAACTTGTAAAGATTTTTTCAATAAAAGTTTAATCGAATCATATTCTAATTAAGAAACATAAAACAAATAATACAACATAAGTAAACATCCGAATAAATTGTAAATGAAAGTTCAATAAGATAAATTTACCTTTGATAATTTGATGTGAAGGGAACACTGAAATTGAATGACTGAAATTGTTATTTCAATCTATCACCTAAAATATATTAACATAAATGAAAATTGTTCAGAAGCAAAAATGGGGAAGTTAAATTATAGCCCAAACCCTAGATTCAAAATATACAAGGAAATCAGAAAATAAAAATGTAAAAAAATGTGCAGAGATAAAAAGCATTAAAAGAAAGAATGAAATAAACAAATTGAATGTTAAAGATGCAACTTGAAAAAAAAACTGAATAAAATGAATAGTAATGGAAAAAAAATGGAAAGGAAAAAAAAATACCTTCACAAATATAGCTGCTGTTTTATTGACAAAAAAATTCCTTCACAAATCTACCTTCATAAAAGAAGCAGTAGGCTCCCACTGCCGCTTGATACCTATGTGCTGCTTTGTTCCTAAGTGTTAAAATGTGCTCTTTTGTTCTTTTTCAGCCTAAACTTCAAAAGTCTCTTTTGTCCTTTGTAGTTACACGTTGTTTTAAAACTTTTGTTGGGGCCACATCATAAATATTCTTTCTAGACTACCGGAAATACACCCCCGTTTCAATTTTTATTGGGAAGTTTTGTAGGGGCCTAGGCCCCCTCTATCTGCCACTGTTTGTAATTTTTACATTATTATTGATTTATAAGAATATGATTGATGGAAAATTTCTTTTACTCAATACGTGTGTGAGTTGTAACACCCCCGATTTTCCACGTCCGGTTGATCAGGCTGGACCCGAAGTATCGGAAGCACTAAAACAATTTATATCATTCTCAACATCAACTATGAACAAAAACTACAGTAAATAATAGAAACCATCCACAACAAAAACTCAATGAAGGATTACAAGAAGAATAACTAAACTGAAACAACTGAAATTCCAATAAATGATTTCACTATATAAAATCTCTTATTACAAATCTCTCAAATGAAATATAAGAAATACAACCAAAACTCTCTGAATTAAACTCCTTGACTACAATGACAATTGGAATGAAACAATACTCGAACTTTAAGAATGCTAACTGGATCTCCCAGACTACCAGTTGTAAGACCGTTCAGCCCTGCTAAACCCGTATATAACAATAATAAATGCCTATGAGGGGAAAACATTTATAGATTTTGGTCAGAGCCCTAAAGTTGCAAGAAATTTCTCCAAGACATCAATATAAATCATACGACTAATTTACAATAAACTTGCCACCCGTCGGCTCTCACATGCAATAAATACCTCACCCCTCATTTTAGTGCAATACTATGCGCATGTCCCAACCCAAGGCATAACTATACTAAAAGTCTCTATCTCTAGACTTAACAATATTATCACATAACGACTAATTATCACGAAAAGCAGTTGACTACCCAAGTAAGATTACAACTTAATGTCCACGCATATATTTTTATTACGATATTCACGATCTCATTAAAGTACCATTCTCTCAGTTTTTAACATCTTATAATTACACGTGTTCATCTCTGGACTACCATAAAGGATAAACCACAACTATCTATCATGCAATAAGGATATAACTACTACGCGTGTAAGAATACAACGCAATGTCATCCACAAGGGAATACAAGTAAATCACATAATGTATTTAACATGACATAGGATTCATTATCAATTGTCCATCACTAGATTATATTGAATTGTTCTCATTATTTATTACACCACACAAAGGCCACTACTTTCGGGGACAATCTCGTGCCTCTATCAGTAAGTTTGTAGGAGACCCTCACCTAACGGGCTCAAGCAAATTACAAAAAAATAAACAATGGGGCGATCACTACACGGTACACCATCATCGGGCTCATACCCAAACCCAGTCGATGGATCAAGTCCTCCTGGCTTCTCTCATCGCGAAGTGGAGACTAACCCGAGCATATGATCTAACATAATAACCTCCATTATGTCATGCTCACTTAGCCAGGCGCGTGGTATACGGTCCCGATCGCGAAGGCAAATCCCAATCAATAGATACCCTACGAGTAACGGTATATTCACATAATCAACATGATTTATATATACGCACACAATGTATATAAATACATGATATCGCATACTCGTACACAAAACATCTAAATTCCTAAACACCGGATTATTCATTACGTTCTTAGGTTTATCAACTCTCAACCTTATTAAATCCGACTCTTAGTTTATTATATCTCTGAACTATGAGTACTTGTCTCTCTCTCTCTCTATATATATAGATACACTCTCGCGTAACATACATATATGTCTCCTCATTTACTTATTAAATTAATCGCAGGACCTGTAATTTCTCAAGATCAAAATTTACCACCCAAACACTTTGCTAGTTACTCTCTAAGCTTAATGCGACCATAGGATATCGCTTATTCGCGCTTTTACCCGATCCAACTCAATCCCAACACTGGAGGACACTGAATTGTACTAAGGTTTATATCTCCGGCCTATGTAACTATTCCCAATATTAACAAAGTCTAATCTCTTAATAAATTAAGTTAAACAAACATAAACAAAAATCCAAACCCAAAATCACCAATCTAGAATTTCAGCCTTGCACACCGTTGGTAAAATATTTTTAATAAATTCAATAAAAATCCAAAAAATATGAAACCATCGCATACGTGTTCGTAATTCAAAAATCTAAATGATGGAGATGGGTTTATATTGGGGTTTATTTGTCATTTTAATATGTCTTATTATTTTTTCTTTTCTTTTAGTTATTTTTTTTTTTATCTCTTTAATTTGGTCTCTAAGCATGTTTGTGACTAATTAGGTATATTTTTGTTAATGATTGTCTTTATAAATCTTTTAGGTAATTACTTGATTAGTAAGTAATTCTCTCGCTATAAATACCCTTGTACTCCTCATTTAGAGATAGCTTCCATCCTGAATATAAGAAATTCTTCGTTTCTCTCTCTAGAATTTGTATTGGTTTTGTTTTTTTGGTCATTGACGTGTAGTTTACGTCAAATTGGTATTAGAGCGAGGTGCCGTTCCCCCGATTAGTGTATTGGTGTATAGTTATCAACAAATCGTACACTACTTTTCAATGGTCCCGAAGAATACGAATCGATTTCAAGGCGAGATTAATCAAGAGTTGAGGAGAAATCATCAAGAATTGAAGAAAAAATTGGAGAAATTAGCACAACCACCCTAATGTCCCAAAAAATCAACAAGAAATTTGATTCCCTCTTTCAACTCTTCTCCTCCAAAATTTCACCACCTACCACCGTGAACAATCAAATTCCCGACGAAGAATTGTTACGGCGTATGGACCTCGACCTGAGGGCGAGGAAGCACCACTATCAAAACCCTAGTCGTACCGGCTTACCCGACCTAGCTGACTTACCTGTTTGCCTAAGAATTGGCTAGATCATTGTTCGTCTTGGAATTCCACGGCCAGAACTCGGACTTCTTCAAGAAACTGATCGGATTGATTCGTTTAAATTTCCACAAACACCCGAAACAGACAAAAATCCAGATAGAATTACCGATCCAATCAATCCGTCGGACAAAATTACCGATCCAGAAATGAGGGTTTTATAACTCTACCTGTGACTGCCGAACCTTTGGCAAAGGCTCAAGAACCCAGAATCATGAGAATTCCGACCCACATTTCTTGGTTTCCGAGCCTAAACCCTTGTATTTCTTACCTATATTTTTTGGGTTTCTTGAAAGTAGGCATGCGAGTTGCTTATGAGGGTGCCTCCCGTTTCAAATTGAAGAATTCATGGAAGGAGGCCTAACCGCGTTGTCGCTTACCCTTCAAGTTCGAGGACGAACGAATTTTGAAGTCGGGGGGGAGCGTGATGGAAATGGGTTCATATTAGTGTTTATTTGTCATTTTAATATTTCTTATCAGTTTTCCTTTTATTTTAGTTCTTTTATTTTCTTTTATCTCTTTTTAATTAGTCTACAAGCATGTTTAGGACTACTTATGTATATTTTTGTTAATTATTGTCCTTAAAGCTTTTTAAAACTCCTCATTTGGAGATAGCTTCCATCTTCAATATAAGAAATTATTTGTTTATCTCTCTAGAAATTGTATTGGTTTTGTTTTTTTAGCCATTGACATGTAGTTTACATCACTAAAATTCCATGTTTGGCAAAAACTGGAGGGATCGATCGATCCCTTCAAGTTCGAGGACGAACGTATTTTGAAGTCGGGGAGAGTGATGGAAATGGGTTCATATTAGGGTTTATTTGTCATTTTAATATTTCTTATCAATTTTCCTTTTATTTTAGTTCTTTTATTTTCTTTTATCTCTTTTTAATTAGTCTACAAGCATGGTTAGGACTACTTATGTATATTTTTGTTAATTATTGTCCTTTTTAGCCTTTTAGTACTCCTCATTTGGAGATAGCTTCCATCTTGAATATAAGAAATTCTTTGTTTATCTCTCTAGAAATTGTATTGTTTTTGTTTTCTTAGCCATTGACATGTAGTTTACATCACTAAAATTCCATGTTTGGCAAAAACTGAAGGGATCGACAGATCGCAGGTCCTTCTTCATTACGGGTTTTGCATTTCAAAAACCACCATTAAAGTTCTCCAAGCTCACAAATCAGATTCAATTCTCAACCAAACTTAAACCTAAGTATAGGGTTATGATTCCATTCATCAATAATATGAGATCATGAACATCAATTGAGGAATTTATTCCTAAAAATTCATACTATCAAACATAACATGTTATCGACATAAAAGGGGCTGCTTTACCTAATGAATTTCAAAACCAAATTTTCAATTGACATGGGGATTTCACTATTTATCAAGAGTAAATCCTAACACATGATTTCTACAATATAATTGATTTCGAAATCCATTCAATTTCATATTTTTCCCATTAATGTACAAGTCTCCAATGCAGTGCCAGAATTAATGTATTACTATTTAAACCTTATTCATAACATGATTAAAAACTAATGAATCAGGTCCTAAACATGCTTCTAATCTCAGATTAAATAAGAGAAAACAAGAATTTGAAATAAGTTACGTATTTACAAGAGTATTGCAAGAGTTTTCTTGCCTTAACAATTGAAGAACACCGAACATAAGCTTGAATCCTTGTATTTCCTCTTCTCCAAGCTTTCTCTAGTTCTCTAAAAGTATTATGGCTGCTAGGATTTGCTTTTATTTTAATAAATGACTAATTAAAGAGTCTTAACTTTATTAAACACTTCGATTTTCTTCACCTCTATGATATGCCTATTTTTCGGGCCCCCCAAATGAACCAAAAATACCACCCAAACCTCCAAAACTTAGCCCAAAGGTATACCTACCCCATAGGCCCAAACCAAACTACTAAAAATACATATCTCGGCCTCCGGGACAGTCAAGAGGCCAATTTAAATGATACTACCCCTAACATACGGCTTCACTACGTAATTACATTATTCACTTTATTATTTCACGCATACTCCTAATCCAAAAGTCATATAATTAATATCATCAACACCAAACCTCAGCCAAAACCCAAACCCTAACCCCTCCCTTCCCCTTTTCTCGGTGACATCGGACGACCCTTGCCGGTACCGTGTGGAAGTTGTTGTAGTCCCACTCAGCGTTGACACTTCTATCAAACCCCAACCTTCAGATCCTGAAGTCCTGAACCATAGTACACGAGACTAATGTGGCACACTCCGGTACCCACACCAAAGCTTGTCTCGCTAAAAAGAGCAAGCACAAGGCCGTGACAGAAAGCTTGTCTCTAAAGAGGTTGAATCAAAACTAAGGGTGTTAGTTCGTTATAATTTTCTAAATTTTGCATGGTGTATATCATGGTTCAAAGTCAAGGCCGATACCGCGACGATACGGCCGAGTTGACTAGGTATCGGTGCCCACCGATCCGATTCCGAGTTACGAGTTGAGTTTTCAATTATTGATGTGAATCGACCCTATATCGGTAATTTCTCGGTAGTATCGGTGATATAGCAGTATAATCGGCCCATATCGGCGATATCGCAGTAGAATCGGCTCATATCGGCAATATCGCGATGGAATCGGCCCATATCGGTGATATCGCGATGTAATCAGCCCATATCGGCGATATCGCTATCGAATCGGCCCATATCGGCGATATCACAATAGTACGACCCATATCGGTGATATATCGGCCGAGATGGTACATGTTACTAAGAATCTGTGTGTGGGGGTTATTTGATCATCGTGTGGGTTTAATTTAGTGCGTTGTATATGTGCCAGTTTTTTTTAAAAGAATGCAAATGATCCAAATGTTATTTGTTATTATTTTTTATAATAATGTTCCCAATGTTATATTTTAATGTTATTATTTATAAAAAAACGTAAATGTTATTCTTTTACAGACAAATATACAACTGTCAAAATCACTATTTGTATCATCTTTGTAAAAAAATAACAATACGAAAAAAGAAACATTTCTATCATTTTTAGGAAAATATAACATACTTAAAAAACACATTTGCATCCTCTTACTAAAAATAATAGTAATAATATAATAGTTGTATCCTCTTTGTAAAAAAAAATATCCTTACTAAAAAAGTAACATTTGTTTTTCTTTGTAAAAACATAATATTTGTAACCTC
Source organism: Sambucus nigra (assembly GCA_949130495.1). Lineage (NCBI taxonomy): Eukaryota > Viridiplantae > Streptophyta > Magnoliopsida > Dipsacales > Adoxaceae > Sambucus > Sambucus nigra. Next base: position 680,466,016 of record OX422215.1, read on the forward strand.
CGTGAAAAAAAACATTGATTTATTATGGAACATTGAATCTGTCAAGTTCGCAGCACGTCAATATAATCAATTGTACAATGTTATGCATATTAAAAGATAGTTTTAAACTTATCTGATTGGTCCACATTGTTAATCGTATTTTTTTAAAATTTTCTAGATTTTTTTCGGAATTTTTTGCGCTCTCTAAATAGTGTATCTTTGTGTATCGCCCGATACCGTGACCGATACCGCGATCGAGTTGAAAATCGAGTGGCCGATACCGGAACCGATACCGAGACTTTGAACCATGGTGTATATAGTTTTCAAATTCTGATTTTTACAATAAATAATTGTGAAAATAGAATAGTTTTCAAATTCTGATTTTGACAAAAGAAAAATTGTGAAAATAGAAACAAGATTGAAATATATTGATATTCAGAGTACTTTCCACATATATGTAGTTCAGAAATTTGATTTTTTCAATAAATTTATATTAGTGACAAGAAAAAAATATTTTGATATAATTTTATGTAATTTGTTAATTAATAATATACTTTTCATTTTAGATTATTTCAAGAAGAACCAGTTTGACCCGATTAACCATGCTTTTTTTGGGGAAAAAATGGGTTATAACAAGGTCTAAAGGTATTTTTAAGGATGTTTTAATTAACATGGGCAGAAAATGCCATTTTTACCACTATCTCTGTTGAAGTTAATGGGAAATCTTGATGGAAGGTACAAATTGAAACAATTTGGATACATTAAGGCCTCATTTGGCGCGAAATAGACTTTAAGGGCTCAATATAATTTTTTTGTATACAAGGGGCAACATAGGCAATCTACTCTTTAGTTTATCTATGTTTCTCTTTCTATTAGGTATAATTATGACACCTAGTATTATAAATAGGCAATTTGTTATTTTCTTGTAATCAATTCACTTTTAGAGTATGATTAAGGATAATTTACTGGATTCATTACGTGTGCGCGAGTGTAAGTAATATTTCACTGCGTTTACATCACACCCATGAATATATAGGGATGCATTTTGAACAGACACATAGGGTAATACATATTTAAAATCTACATATTTCTTCATCGAGGGTTGAACCTCTACAAACTTGGATAATGACATTTATGTGTTGTTTGGTAACCTGAGAAAATACTTCAGTTATCTTTAATTGCTTATTAATATGCTCACGTGATAAGGAAGTAATATCATTTTTGTTACTTCATAAAAAAAGGTCATACCAATTGGTCCCCCAAATGCGGGGTTCTTGGAGGGGGTAGATCAGAGACGGACAAACTTTATATGATTTCCTCAAAAGTTGCTTCTATAGGACTTGAGGCTCATTGAGAGATAACCCAATTTTTGTTTATTCATTCTCTTTTATTATTGCAAGTTGATGACACTCCACAAGAATTTTTTGGTTTTAATTGAATTGCCTAATATAATTTTGTGGTGGAAGTAGGTTGATTGCAAGGACTGGTGCTTCAAATATCAATGGGTTGAAAGTTATGCGGAAGACTTTCTGCAATGATGCAAATGCCAAATTATCTGGTTCAAACTGTAAACAAACTGGCAATGTAAGATTTTTACAATATACGAACCTTCGTTTCTTTTGGTTGTTGCTAATATTGACTGAACTCTTATCATCCTTTGCCACCTTTAAACTCTCTCTCTCTCTCTCTCACATGCCAAAATGATATTTTTTACCCATAACATGACCAATGAATATCTGTAAGTGTTAAATTGAACACAATTTTATTTCATTGATCAGGACATAAAGTGAAAAGCAACACATAAAAGGATTTCGTTCTGTAATTATTTTCTTATGTTGTGCTCAAAAGCTAAAAAATCAATTATGCTATGTCTAATTGCCACGTGGAACTGGAAAATGTTATTCATTTCTATTTTCCCCTTTAATTACTGTTTAATTCCATTCTTTAACAAGTTCATTTTGACACCTTTGGAAAATAATGGCAATGACTAGAAGCATCTCTGATGGTCACCATTTTTAGTAGGAAAAAAGTGACACTTGGCTTTTTGTCGTTAGGCATTTAGAGGGTGGCTAAATGTAGAAACCTCAACCCCTACAATGGTCTAAACATTTTGTTTAGAGGAAAAAATAGGATGGATTTACATCAGTTTTTATATGGTAAATACAAAATGAGGTGCTGTGGTGTATGCTATTTGTAGATGATATTGTTTTAGTGGATGAGACTAAGATGAGAATTGATGCTAGATTGGAATTGTGGAGAGAAACAAGAGGATTTAAAATAAGCAGGACTAAAACAGAATATGTGGAGTGTAATTTTAGTAGTTATAGGAGGACAAACGAGGATGTGGTGAAATTTGAGGATCAAGAGATACTTAGAAATGATCATTTTCATTATTTAGGCTCGATTTTACCAAAAGATGGAGATATTAGTGATGATGTTACTTCATAGGATTAAGGCAGGCTGGGTTAAGTGGAGAAGTGCTACCGGCGTATTGTGTGATAGGCGTATATGATAGGCGTATACCTTTGAAGTTAAAAGGAAAATTTTATAGGACGGCTATTAGGCCCGCTATGCTATATGGAACAGAGTGTTGGGCAACCAAAAAACAAAATGTGCAGAAAATGAGTGTGGCGGAAATGCGAATGCTAAGATGAATTTGTGGTAAAACTCAAAAGGATAAAACTAGAAATGAACAAATTCGTGAAAAGGTAAAAGGTAGCTCCTATAGAAAATAAATTGAGAGAAAATCGATTTAGATGGTTCGGGCACGTCAAGCGTAGACCAATAAATGCCCCCGTAAGTAAGAATGATTTAGTTAATATTAATAGTAATGCAAGGGGTAGATGTAGGCCTTAATTGATTTGGTGGGATATTATAAAAAAGGACATGATATCATGTGGTTTAACCGAAGATATTGTACTGGACAAAATGGAATGAAAGAATGGAATGGAAAAATAGGATTTATGTAGCCAGCCCCAAATAATGGGAAAAAGCTTTGTTGAGTTGACTTTAGTGGAGTTTAATATGGTAAAGAGATGGATCTGTCCTCTCTGGTATTAGGGGTTTGTTTAATAGCATCTTCGTCAGTTTAAGGCAAGGAGTGTTGCGTTGTGGGTCTGCTTATGTGCTGTTCCAACTTACATAAGATTTTAGGAGGATGCAAGAAGAAGTTGATCTTTGAGGTTGCTGTCTTTTCAGCTCTGAATTTTGAGCGTTCTATTTTACACTTGTATTTTCTGTATGTAGTTTTATTTTGAGCTCTGTAACCTTTGTATGTGGACTACTAGTCCACGTTTCTTTTTACATTCTATCTCTATATATTAATAAATTGCTTGTCTCTAATATAGAAGAAAAATCAGAGAGAAAATTACTGCTACTATTGTGCGTATTCAGCTTCTTTTAACTTCTTTGTTTTCAATTATTCTTTGTGAAATTCCTTGTTTCTGTTTCCCTACACATGATGACCGGCCTGGTGTCGCCATGATTCCATGGCTCGCTGAGCAATGTAATAGTAATAATTACTCCGCGCTCTCGTATCTTTTTGGACAAAAAGCATTAACAATATATCATCTTTCTTTTAAAATTGTCACCAGCCAAAATGGCTGATGCACCAGGAAACGTCGAAAGCCAAACGATTTTCATATTGGTACACATGTTTCGAAATATGGTACATTACCTTTTCAAGGTGCTTAAATTAGCGATCTGAATATATTTCCAAATTCTTTTTAAGCACACATCTTACTGGTACTATATTCAGTAACATATTCTACCGCATATTTGGAAGTATTTTTCAAAATAAATTAAAATGAGTGGGTGAGGAATTTCCTGACCAAATGACATGAAGCAATTGTTAAGAATCTGAATATAGTGTGGCTGGTCTTGGATCATCTTCAGTTGGGGGGAGGCAGTGATATGAGATAAATTAGTTCTTTTGGCTTCTTGGGATTGTAGAATCTGTAACTTTTGGGACGTTTTTTGTTTTCTTTTCATATTGGAGGATCCCTTGTGGATTGCTCTCAGATCACCATTTTTATAACAATAGAAGTCTTATAAAGAAAAAAGCAGTAAGTTTAGCAAACTTATAATTTTTTTGGCAATCATGTTTTGTTCTTTTACCCTTGCATTATATAGTAATAGCCTTTTGAGGCATTCTATTCAAGTGAAAATATTCAATTCTAATTGTTTACTTCAAAATTTTAGGAGCTTGTGGACGACAATGCTCCCCAATATGACATAGCCATTATTGGAGGCGGAATGGTTGGCATGGCTTTTGCCTGTTCCGCAGGTATTACATTGTGTACAATATTTACTCAACTTTTTCACAAAATTATGGATATCTTTTGGGTTGATAAATTCATATTATGTATTAATTTTACATTAAAATTATTATATTGTGTTGAATTTTGTTGGGATACAGTGTTTTGATAATTTCAGATCATCCATATGGTTCTTGTTTGTATACCATATTAGTACTTGATTGTCTTCCTAGTTTCAATTAATACTATTGTCACCAATATGTTAATGTTGATAGTAGTATAATTCCAAAGATTTCTATACGTCTTTACAGTTTCCAAGGTAAAAGTCTTCATATGGAGGAGTGCAAATTTTCTTTGAAATAATAATAAAAACTCTAACAAACCTAATGATGCTATATTCTTAGCAGGACCTCCCCACTTTTCATAAATTTCTGTAATGTTTACATTGGCTGCCTAAAGCACAGCTGATGCTTAATTCTTCTATAATCTTGTTCTTCTTGTTATTTATTATTATTTTTTTTGATATTTTGTGCCTATAAATGACATTTAGGTTAAACTTTATGTGTTTTACTTAAGATAAAGATCTGCCTGAACTTCCTAATGAATTACATCTGAAAGATGTTTCTGTGAAAGATCTGTTTGAGCTCAATTGAATCAAAATCAAAAGTTTAATGTAGGACTTGCCAAGTACTTGTGTGAAAACTTCGTCAAATTATCATGTGCTTGCAGCAAGCATGCCTTTGACGAAACAGTTGACGATTGCCATCATTGATAGCAATCCTGCTTTGGTGAGTGGAGCCTGTATTAAGAAAGATGTTCTCCCAGATGCAAGGGTCAGTACAGTCACGCCTGCAACTATTTCTCTTTTCAAAGGTATTAATTTTTTATATCTTTGCCATTTTCATTTTATGCACAACTAATTCAGTGATCTCGTGTTGCACTTTTAGCGGGCTAAATTGGTTATAACTCATACTAGTTTATCAGAAAACATTGAAAAGCTTCTCTCTCTCTCTCTCTCTCTTTCATTTTCTCTTTTAGTTCTATGTGCTGCTATGATAGCTTAAAGTATTTCATGGACAACAGATGGTTGCAACTCATTTAGATGCTAAGTGTACAGGAACAAGCTAGAACAAAGTACACAGATGGGAACTCAAAGTTACCAACTTTATGCCTAGAAGGGTCCCACTAAATTTTTGATACCCGTGCTAATATATCAAAAAGCATTAAAGGTGTTTATATGTATATTTCTATAACGAACTATTCTTTAATAGCTCAAAGTATATGGCAGAGGATGCCATATGTTTTTTTTAATTGATCTTGTAAGAGGGTAGTTGACCTAGGGCAGGAACAGAGAAAATGAATTGTGTTTCTCTAAAACGAGCTTAAGGTGTGACCCACCGATGGACAATAACACATGGAGAAAGGAATATCACTCTCAAGCGTTCCTCCAGAATTAGACGAGTGATAATATGAAGATGAGCACTCCACAATGTATTAATAGAGAGAGAGACCAAAAAAAAAACACTACTAGATTTAAGTGCATTAGATATGAAGTCGAATCATGATCGGGCCTGATAGTCTCTTAGATGTCTTGAAAAACGCCCACAGAGATCTAATGATTTGCAAAAAATGTAGTAAGAGAATGTGTAGAGACGGAGTTGCAGCTCTAGTCTGAGAGTTTTGTTTTGTTGGTCGAGAGGTCTTTGCATTTACAATTCTTGGGCATTTAAAACCCTCTGATTTGCACTGAATGCAGATAGGGTATGCATTGATTTGGCCATGAATTGACCCCTTGCCTCTGCTGTGACGTCTGTTTGGGACAAACTAGTGATGAGGGTCGCCAATTCGGGTAGAGTTCAAGTCCTAGGTAGATAGGTATAATTACTTTAATGTTGCGTGGACAAGAAGGAACAAGTGTTTACTTTTGCTATCTTGACAGCTGAAAAAAGTCCTCAATTAATAATTAAGGCATTACAATGACTCAAACTTGCTCATTTTTGTTGGTTTATTTTAAACATCACTTGCCTTGAGACGCCCACAAATTACAAATCCCAAAAGACAGATAGAACAGTGGAGAATCTTCCCCAAGGGACTGCATATGGGGTGCAAGGAATGGTTTAACTGAGTGATGGGCCTGAGCAAACTGCTGTTTATCTTTAGGGAACTCATTTCCTTGAAGTTATATACACTTAACATGCTGTTCAGGGCTCCCCCTCTGGAGTTAGAACATTTGTTAAAGGAGCATGCCTCCCTCTTGAGGGATTTAAAAGGTGAAGAACCCAGACAGAAAGCCAAGTGAATGACTGGCTCATCTTTGGAGATGGAGTTCTTTAATCTTTGAGTAGAAGGAACTGTTTGACTGAGTATCTTAAGCGTGTCCAGCCATTTTTGCCTAGCTGGCAATTTTCAGCGGTAATTATGTAATGTGTGTGTAACATTCCCCATTTTCCACGCCCGGTTGATCAGGCCAGACACGAAATATAATGAACGCTAAAACAATTTATATCATTCTCAGCATCACGATAAACAAAATCTACCGTAAATAAAAACCATCCACAACTAAAACTCAATGAAGGATTACCAGAAGAATAACTAAACTCCAATAAATGAATCCACTATATAAAATCTCTTATTACAATTGTTTCAACTGAATAAAAAAGAAGGTACAATGGTGACCACCTCTAAAACAACTCCTGAATACAAATGAAAGCTACAATGAACCAGTGATTCGAACTCTACATATACCCAGCTGGATCTCCACAATAGCAAGTCTGACTTCTCAATCTAAAAGCAGTACTACGCACATGTCCCAACCCAAGACATAACTATATTAAAAGTCTTTATCCCTAGACTAATAAATACTATTACGTAACGAACAACTTTCGTGGAACGCTACTAACTACGCAAGTAGGATTACGTCCTCAAGGCCCAAGCATATGTGTTTGTTAAGATACTCACAATCTCATAAAAGTAACACCCTCTTTGTTTTAACATCTTTAAATTACGCGAGTTCGTCTCTGAACTATCATAAAGGATAAGCTACAACTATTTATCATGAAATAGGGATGTAACTAACTGCGGTTGTAAGAATACAACCCAAGTATTAACCCTTGCAATGTCACCCACACAAAAAAAATACACAAGTAAATCACATAAATGTATTTAGCATGACATAGGGTTCATTATCAATTGTTCATACTAGACTATATTATATTCTTCTCATCCTTCTTTACACCATACGAAGGCCACTATCTTCGGTGTTCATCTCGTGCATCTACCGGTAAGTCCGTAGGAATTCATCACCTTACGGACTTAAGCAAAACACACAAATAAACAATGGGGTGATAACTACGGAGTAGCATAACTAACAGGCCCATTCCCAACCCGACTAATGGCTTTAGCCAACTAGCCTTCTCTCATCACAAAGGGGTGACACCCCTGCCGTATGATCTAATATAATGACCTCCACAACGTCCAACTCATCTCAGATAAGCGCATGGTGCATGGTCTGAATCGCGAACTTAACCCCAACCAATAGATACCCCACGAGTACTGCTATGTTCACATATAATCAAACAATCTTATATATATATATATATACACATAATATATAGAGATACAGGATAACGCACACTCTTAAGCGTACCCACAACATCCAAATCCCCAAACGTTGGATTATCACTTAAACTAGGTTTACGATCTCTCAAAACCATATCAAATATATACAACTAAGATACTGCTCACACTCTAGCCTACCCCAAATCATCTCAATCGCTAACCACCGGGTCATTTATTATATTCTTCGGTTTATCAACTCTCAACCTTATCAATTCCAACTCCGAGTTTATTACGTCTCTAAACTATGAGTACCTGCCCCTTTATATATAGATACATTATATCGTGACATACATACAAGTCTCCTCACTTAATTACTAAATTAATTACATGACTAATTAATTTCTTAAGACAAGAATTACCACCCAAGGACTTTAGCTAGATACCCTCAAAGCTCAAGCATACACACGACCATAGAATGTCGCTGGCTCGCGCGTCTACCCAATCCAACCCAACCCCAACACTGGAGGTCTCTAAATGCACCAAGGTTTTTACGTTCACAAACCTATATCTCAATCCCAACAATAACTAAGTCCCTCAACCCAATCTGTAACTAAAATCATCACTAATAAAATCCCAACCCAATACTAGGTTCGAAAATTCAACTAATTAAACAAAAGCCCAAACCTAGGCCAAACTGGGGGCATCGATCGATCGACTCCCAGAATCGAGTTGATCGATTGACAACCCCTGTACGCAAATAGTCTTCTTCCTCACGGGATTTCCTTCCCTTAAACCTTCATTAATGGTTTCCAAAGCTCTAAATCGAAATCCCAACACTACCAGAACTTATAAGGAAGTATGGGAACACAATTCTTATGATTTCAAATCATTATAGTCAAAGCAATTCATCAATTTAAAGGTTTAATTATTAAAAACCCTAACTTTGCGAAGAATGTAAATGGGTCTCAATTTCTCTTCCAATTCCAGATTCAATCATCAAATCAATATTCGTCATCAATTTCAGATTTCTTCACCAAAATAAGAACTTTCATTTAAGGTTGATTAGTTCCTAATCCTAATTAGTCCAAAACAGTATCATGATTAAGGTAAACGAGTTCGGCCCTAAACATGAGTTCTAATCCCAAAAACCACTAGGGAAGAAATGAATTTTAAATTCATTACAGATTCACAAAAGTATTGCAAGAGATTTCTTGCCTGAAAATCGAACAACATCGAATATAGGCTTGAATCCTCTTCTCCGGGCTTTCTCCACTTCTCCCAATTGCCTCTTGCTGCTAGGTTTAGTTTTTCCAATGATGAATGACTAATTAAAGAGTCCTAACCTCTATTAATATCTCGAATTTTCGCACAACACGCGGTAATACCTCACGGCATAATAAAAATACACGCGGTTTTATTATACTCGTACACCTAGTCCAATATTATAAAATTAATAATCACCAATTAATTATCCAAACACACGTTACTAAAAATCACATCGCATGCAAAGTTTAATTATTATCAAGATTGTACAAATTTATTCTTACTAAACCACACAAGTAATTATTAGTCCCATGTATTAATTTATTTCTCACTTAATAAATAATAAATATAGTCCACGAAAATACGGGGTATTACATTCTTCCCCCCTAATAAAGGAATTTCATCCTTGCAATTCGCTAAGGCATAACGTCAAAACGTAACCTGCACAAATATTATAGGCTTATACGTAACTAGCCCGTACCCGCATTCCACGAGATAAAAGAAAAAAGCTCACATACGTCTACTATAGTGTGCCAGGGCTGGGGCGCCCATACACCCTATACCACGTGAGCACACGCATAAGCATCACATACGTATAATACATATATACAAACAAAGCTCAACTACATATATAAGGAATAATTATAGAGGTATATTCTAATACCTTACTAATCTTGACTCGACTCTTTTTAAGATTGACCCACTTATTCTACTAGTGGAGTGAACGTCCCTCCGTGTTCTCAGCGCTGCACTCCTTGACCCTGCTGGCCCTAAACTTTTAAATATCTCACCGCTCGATGCGTTATCTCTCATAAAGGTAACGTACCACGTATTCCACAGAACGTCCTAAAGACCAAATGTCTCTCTTCGTGCGTGGGACGTCTCGCAAGCGAAATTCAAACAAGGAACCCTTCCGATACACTTGCCTATCTCAGTTGATTATCAAGAGTCGTTGGCTCAAGACTAAACACGTAACAATGCACTATCCACTCTAATCTCAACATGTGACAATTCCAACAAAAGACTCACCCCTTCCGAGAATGATACCGAACCCATTAAGTTAATTGATCCAAAAATTTATCTCTGTTTCCTCAAACATCCGATAGGGCACACTCTGCCCATTTTTAAAGCCAATATAGTAATTAACAACTCGTAAATCTTTGAACCTCCAACCGTCCCAATAAAGTTCTACTAATCCCAGTTGCCCTGACAACGTCACTATGCCAAAACCATACGTGACCTTACACAACTTCATGTAACCGAGGCCATCTCTAGCCTTAGAATTCTCAATAATCCAACGGTATATCATTGGCAAACCATCCCATGTTGCCATTCTATAAAGTATGCCACCCTTAGCATATAACCCATATAAGTACTCCGTACTAAAAATCATATCCAACAGGCATACCTATGACATAAGTAAAAATCATTATCATCGTCGCATTCACTATGAAAATCCACCGTAGGGCATTGCCACCGCTTAAGAATAACTAACATAATGCATAAGGCATTAACGGAACCCATCAACTATCCGGGGCCTCTCATAACTCACAATAAGTAATAACAACATAGGGAACACTTACATGTCCACCACTATCCCAAAATCTAGGGAAAAATATATACACGATCTACTCGTACACAATAAATCGCAGTCACTTCCATATGGAATGATGTCTCTCACCGAAAAAACCACATCCTAGTGAACACCAACCCATAATTCATAATTTAAGGGATTGTGTCAATAGTTAATCCACACATAAAGAGATAACTCTCGACACAACCATTATGCCCAAAAAAGATACACCGCTATACAACATATATATATTATGAATATCGACCTTCATGATACCCCTAATCAAAGAACTACATCAATAGCCAGTCTAAAATATCCACATCGTTGCACCTACCCTCGACAAAGTGCTACTTCCCAAATCACGTGAAACCCACGACTATAACCCCATTGCTGGTAGTAACGTCCACTACATAAACTTTATGAACCTCAACCAAACCATCCTTGGTTCTATATTACTATACCCAGAATCCACATTCGGGCACCTGCCAACTACATGGCCATACACTACACATCATAAAATGGAAATCACAATTCATCCTAGGAGCGCTCTCTCTCTCGGCTCACCTCGTTATTTCATAACTCTCTTCCGTTTCCCCCTAACTACCTCTAATAGGGTACTCTCGGTCTTTCATTCGCAATTACAATCCTTAATCGAAACACGCTCTTTATTCAAGTCCTTTAGAAGTTACTCGTTCCTTAACTTTTACATAATTCATGCATCCACAATATGCATGCCCATAACACGTAGGCAAAAACCACTCATAAAAATCTCTAATTGAGTCCTCTTTACTCCAACAATAACAAAACATCATTATTTTCCTCTTCATTTTCCACCAACTCAGGGTTACTAACATATCATACCTAGCTAACTCTAGCCCTTATTCCGCAACCATGCGGTGACCCTACTCCTAGGTCAAACGTTTTCACTTTATCATCACCTCAATCAAAACGGGTTTAACAATACAAATTAACCTTGCTCGAACCTGAGCATAACATAATTCCACTCTTTAATGGGAATTAACCACACCTAAATTTATCCTCAAAATCTTCATATTTTGCTAAAACACAACAATCCATTACCCTCTCTTAGGTGCACCAAATCTCATTAGGTCATTTTACTAGCCTAACTTTCCATCACAATCTATATTACCATAAGCAGAATCCGAAACTTCAATAGGCTCCTCAAAACTCAAATTCCTTAATGTCTCCAAAAATAGACTCAACGTGAAACACATTCACTAACTGTGCCCGCAAAAGTCTAAGTTGCAGACTTTACCCCCAAGCATGATAACTTCCCATAATCATCCTCACCGCGGTAGTGAACATCGTTGTCCAACCACTCGTTCTATAATTGACCGCTAACTCGCAACGGCCTTCATTGTCATGCCCCTTTAAGCTCGAATACTCTTCAAAGTCTTGCCAATGCTCAAAACGGCAAAGAACGGTGTCGACACACACGTTATCACGACACCAGAGTACAAAACCACAGGCTCTAACACATCAAAGAACGCTCAACGAAAAACAAAACGGACGCCACACATATCCCAATGACACTAGAACCTGGCTCTGGTACCAACTACAACACCCCCGATTTTTTACGCCCGATTGATCAAGGCCAGACGAAATATCGAGAGCGCTAAAACGATTTACATCATTCTCAATATCACGATAAACAAAATGTAAAATAAATAAAAACCATCCACAACTAAAACTCAATGAAGGATTACAAGAAGAATAACTGAACTGAAATAACTGAACTCCAACTATATAAAATTTCGTATTACAATTGTGTCAGCTGAATAAAAAAGAAGGTACAACTATCTATCATAAAAAGAACACCCTTTCTGTTTTAACATCTTTAAATTACGCGAGTTCGTCTCTGAACTATTGTAAAGGATAAGCTACAACTATCTATCATGCAATAGGGCTGTAACTAATTACGCGTGTAAGAATGCAACCCAAGTACTAACCCTCGCAATGTCACCAATAAGAAAATACAAGTAAATCACATAATGTATTTGACATGACATAGGGTTCATTATCAATTGTCCATACTAGACTATATTAATCTTCTCATTATTCATTACACCACACGAAGGCCACTACTACCTTCGTTGCCCATATCGTGCCTCTATCGGTAAGTTCGTAGGAATTCATCACCTAACGGGCATAAGCAAAACACACAAATAAACAATGAGGCGATAACTACAGTGTAGCACCAGTAACGGGCCCATACCCAACCCAACTAATGGTTCCAGTCAACCAGCCTTTTCCCATCACAAAGGGGTGGCACCCCTGCCATACAATCTTATATAGTGACCTCCACTACGTTCGACACAACCATTATGCCCAAAAAAGATACACCGCTATACAACATATATATATTATGAATATCGACCTTCATGATACCCCTAATCAAAGAACTACATCAATAGCCAGTCTAAAATATCCACATCGTTGCACCTACCCTCGACAAAGTGCTACTTCCCAAATCACGTGAAACCCACGACTATAACCCCATTGCTGGTAGTAACGTCCACTACATAAACTTTATGAACCTCAACCAAACCATCCTTGGTTCTATATTACTATACCCAGAATCCACATTCGGGCACCTGCCAACTACATGGCCATACACTACACATCATAAAATGGAAATCACAATTCATCCTAGGAGCGCTCTCTCTCTCGGCTCACCTCGTTATTTCATAACTCTCTTCCGTTTCCCCCTAACTACCTCTAATAGGGTACTCTCGGTCTTTCATTCGCAATTACAATCCTTAATCGAAACACGCTCTTTATTCAAGTCCTTTAGAAGTTACTCGTTCCTTAACTTTTACATAATTCATGCATCCACAATATGCATGCCCATAACACGTAGGCAAAAACCACTCATAAAAATCTCTAATTGAGTCCTCTTTACTCCAACAATAACAAAACATCATTATTTTCCTCTTCATTTTCCACCAACTCAGGGTTACTAACATATCATACCTAGCTAACTCTAGCCCTTATTCCGCAACCATGCGGTGACCCTACTCCTAGGTCAAACGTTTTCACTTTATCATCACCTCAATCAAAACGGGTTTAACAATACAAATTAACCTTGCTCGAACCTGAGCATAACATAATTCCACTCTTTAATGGGAATTAACCACACCTAAATTTATCCTCAAAATCTTCATATTTTGCTAAAACACAACAATCCATTACCCTCTCTTAGGTGCACCAAATCTCATTAGGTCATTTTACTAGCCTAACTTTCCATCACAATCTATATTACCATAAGCAGAATCCGAAACTTCAATAGGCTCCTCAAAACTCAAATTCCTTAATGTCTCCAAAAATAGACTCAACGTGAAACACATTCACTAACTGTGCCCGCAAAAGTCTAAGTTGCAGACTTTACCCCCAAGCATGATAACTTCCCATAATCATCCTCACCGCGGTAGTGAACATCGTTGTCCAACCACTCGTTCTATAATTGACCGCTAACTCGCAACGGCCTTCATTGTCATGCCCCTTTAAGCTCGAATACTCTTCAAAGTCTTGCCAATGCTCAAAACGGCAAAGAACGGTGTCGACACACACGTTATCACGACACCAGAGTACAAAACCACAGGCTCTAACACATCAAAGAACGCTCAACGAAAAACAAAACGGACGCCACACATATCCCAATGACACTAGAACCTGGCTCTGGTACCAACTACAACACCCCCGATTTTTTACGCCCGATTGATCAAGGCCAGACGAAATATCGAGAGCGCTAAAACGATTTACATCATTCTCAATATCACGATAAACAAAATGTAAAATAAATAAAAACCATCCACAACTAAAACTCAATGAAGGATTACAAGAAGAATAACTGAACTGAAATAACTGAACTCCAACTATATAAAATTTCGTATTACAATTGTGTCAGCTGAATAAAAAAGAAGGTACAACTATCTATCATAAAAAGAACACCCTTTCTGTTTTAACATCTTTAAATTACGCGAGTTCGTCTCTGAACTATTGTAAAGGATAAGCTACAACTATCTATCATGCAATAGGGCTGTAACTAATTACGCGTGTAAGAATGCAACCCAAGTACTAACCCTCGCAATGTCACCAATAAGAAAATACAAGTAAATCACATAATGTATTTGACATGACATAGGGTTCATTATCAATTGTCCATACTAGACTATATTAATCTTCTCATTATTCATTACACCACACGAAGGCCACTACTACCTTCGTTGCCCATATCGTGCCTCTATCGGTAAGTTCGTAGGAATTCATCACCTAACGGGCATAAGCAAAACACACAAATAAACAATGAGGCGATAACTACAGTGTAGCACCAGTAACGGGCCCATACCCAACCCAACTAATGGTTCCAGTCAACCAGCCTTTTCCCATCACAAAGGGGTGGCACCCCTGCCATACAATCTTATATAGTGACCTCCACTACGTTCGACTCATCTCAACTAGGCGTATGGTACATGGTCCGAATCGCGAACGCAACCCCAACCGATAGATTCCCCACGAGTACTGTTATGTTCACATAATCAAACAATCTTATATATATACATATACACACAATATATATATATATATATATATATATATATATATATATATATATATACACACGATAACGCACGCTCTCGGGCATACCCACAACATTCAAATCCCCAAACGCTGGATAGTCACTAAAATTAGGTTTACTATCTCTCAAAACCATATCAAATATATACAACCAAGTATGATACTGATCACACTCAAGCGTACCCAAATCATCTCAATCCCTTAATACCGGGTCATTTATTATATTATTAGGTTTATTAACTCTCAACCTTATCAATTCCAACTCCGAGTTTATTACGTCTCTAAACTATGAGTACCTGCCCATTTATATAGATACACTGTATCGTGATATACATATAAGTCTCTTCACTTAAGTACTAAAGTAATTGCACGGACTATTAATTTCTTAAGACCAGAATTAACACCCAAACTCTTGAGCTTTGATACCCTCTATGCTCAAGTATACACACGACCATAGAATATCGCTCACCCGCGCGTCTATCCAATCCAACCCACCTTAACACTGGAGGGCTCTAAATGCATTAAGTTTTTTATGTTCACATCCCTATAACTCAATCCCAACAGTAACTAAGTCCCTCAACTCCGTCTGTAACTAAAATCATCACTAATAAAATCCTAAACCGAAATCTAGGTCCGAAAATCCAACCAATTAAACAAAAGCCCAAACTGGTGGCATCGATTGATCGACTCCCAGACATCGATCGAACTATGGCATCGATATATTGACATTGGTCGATCGATCGACAACCCCTCTGTACGCAAATAGTCTTCTTCCTCGCGGGATTCCCTTCCCCAAAACCTCCATTAATGGTTTCCAAAGTTCTAAACCGAAACCCAAACACTACCAGAACTTAAAACTAAGTATGAGAACACGATTTTAATGGTTCCAAATCATTATAGTCAAATCAATTCATCAATTTAAAGGTTTAATCATTAAAAACCCTAACTTTTCCATGAATGTAAACGGGTCTCAGTTTCCCTTCCAATTCCAGATTCAATCATCAAATTAATATACGGATTTAACTTAAAAGCGAGATTAAATTCCAAAGCATCCTGTAAAGGGGTGTTCAATTCATTTAAGAAAAAGATATGGGCGAACAGGCCCACATGGCGAGGGGGGCTCATCACGAGCGGCGCCTTCCAAAAGATGTTAAGGCCAAAGTCAAAGTCCAGTTGGACGAGGAGGGTCACCACGAGGGGCTCCTCGTTCTAAAGCTCAAAGCCACATAAATGAAGCAAGGACGAGGAGGGCCCACCACAAGCAGCCCTTCGTCCCAAGATTAAAGCCACAGATAAAGGGTTTGGACGAGGAGGACCCAACACGAGCACCCCTAGTCCAAAGACTAAAGTCACAGAAAAATGCCAACTCAAAGGGACTCATTGCGAGCAACTCCCTCTGCCCCATATCACATAAATGAAGGAAAGGCGAGGAGGTGGAGGTCCACCGAGAGTGGTCCTTCTACTCCAAATGACTGACCACGTAAATGACACAGGGCGACCCAGAGTAACCTCCTCCTCAAGATTTGTTGCCCAGAAAATAACAAAGTACTAATATTTACTTTCTTGTACAGGTAGCCTAGTGGAGCAGGCAGGGCTCAAAAAGACCAGTTGGGATCTCCTGGGAGTTTTGGCTTGGTGGCAGAGACACAAGGTTTGTTGAGTAAGCTCAACGACTTAGCAATTTAAGATAGAGAGAATACTAGTAGAGAGACCCTAGGAGTCACTCAAGTCCTTACACAACTCGCACTTAGTCACAACTGAGGTGAGTAGCCAAGAGGCTGCTCACAAGAAATAAACTTTTTACAAAATGATTTTAGAGAGGGTGGTCCTCGAGGCCATTCTCAAGTTTACAAAGTTTGTACAACAAGTTATTGTTTCAAAAGATATTTACCAAATCAGAATTTTTGTCTCAATTAGGAGATAGTTGCCTTTTGACTTTGGTTCACACCAAGTGTCGTCTGTCAGAGGGGACATGCGACTTCAGACTAAGTAGGGACAAAATGCACATTGCAGACCTTGTCCCTCTAAGCTTTCCCTCTTGCTTTTAGCGCCCAAAAAGCCCAAACCAACCCTAGCATTCATCTATAAATAGAACCATTGGTGAGGTAAAAAAGAGGTCAGAAACTCAAGTCATACTGTTACTCTATCAAAATCACACACCACCTAGTATTCTTTCCCCGTTGTCTCTAAGTGCTGAGTGCTTGTTTCTTCACACCCACCTTGACAACCCTCATTCTCAGGAGATTTTATTCTCAAAGTTACTATTATTGTTGTGAAGTTCATCTTCTTGCAGGGAGTGGTTATAGCTTTGACTTTATTTTTACCAGAAAAGGAAGGTTTTACCAAGTGCTGCTTCTGAAACTTCTTGAAGACCTTGGAGGCAGAGTCCATTGAGGTGGGTCATGCCTCACCCGTTCTAGTTACTTACCAGACCCTAGTCACACTAGCCTCCTACATTTTTTGGCGACTCCGCTGGGGAGGTATCCTCACTTTCATGGACAAAGAAGGTTTTAACCTTTCCAAGGAACTGATTTTTGAAGACACTCCACCTGGAAATGGAGCTCAGAGTGATTAGACAACCCAATAGGAGGTGGTAGTTACCGGAGCTAGAGGGAGCTCGATTGGCAGGTATGAATTTAATGGGAATGTTCTTTGAGTTTTTGAAACAAAATAACGTGGACTTGGCAAGTTTGAGCCAAAGTTGTGTAACACCAGTAGCAGCCCCCTCTGGAGGGGCAACCGCTGCAGTAACAGTAGAGGTGGCTCCGCCACAAAAGGTGGTGCCGGAGGAAGTCGTAACACCGTTGAGTGCACCAGCAGCAAAGAATGTGAGTTTGGAGGAATCTCCCTCCAAGGCTGTTACTATAGAGGAAGTGAAGAAGCTACTCTCCTCCTCTCAAAGGGAAACTTCTCACCTGTACGAGGAGTTGCAGAACCACCCTTACCCAGAAAATGTGAATGAGAAGCCATACTCTCAGGGATGCATGGGAATGACAAAAATTCCACCAAAATTCATCAAATAACGACAAGGAGAAAATCCGCGAGAGCATATTAGTTGAGTACTTAGGGGTGCATGGGAATGACAAAAATCTGAAGTTGAGGGAGTTCTCCAAAACTCTCACCGGGAAGGCCTACATGTGGTACTCCCACTTGGCGCCCAACAGTATCCCCACATGGGAGGAAATGCACACGCAGTTCCTTCAAAAGTTTTTCGTAGCAGAGGATGAATTCACATTGAGACACTTGGCTCAGGAGGTGTAGAAACCCGGTGAAGAGCTGATGCAATATATTAAGCGTTTTCGCGAGAGGGCACTAAATGTCCATGGGGATGTGGCGGAGGCAACGTTGCTGCAAATATGTATTGAGGGGCTCCTGGAAGAGTATAAGATCCATTTGGTCAATGAGACCAAATACGTGACTTTTAGAGACTTCACCGGGGCTGCTAGTAATATAGTCATGATAATCAAGCCTAGATACTCAAAATGGAGGATGCATTTGCCTCTGACTTCTGGAAGATTTCATGTCTCGAGGAGGAAAGCAGTTAATTATGTAGATGGAGGTTCGAAGGGCAAGAAGGGAGGCCCAAGATTCAAAGGCAACAACCCAGTTAACAAGAGGAAATTTGGAGAGGATGTCCCACCGCTGTTGCTTTGCTGTGTGGCGGAAGCAATTGACTGTTATCGTACATTGGTACAAGAAGGGGTAGCAGGTCCCCCTCATTCAAATGGGGAAATCCCAATCAGCAGACAAAGCTAATGCCAAATATTGTGTGTTGCATCATAGGGTGCAGCACGCCACTAAAGAGTGTTACTATCAACGGAGCATCATTGGCGAGCAGGTGACCAGTGGTACTTTGCAGATACCCCCGTAGATGTGAATGAGAACCCACTTCCAACACATCATTATGGCACTGCCAATATGGTGGTAGCATATGATGAAGCAGCAGTTCGAGACCCGATGGAATGGGAAGGCAGTGAGAAGATATGTGAAGAGCTAGAAGGACTTGTACTTAACAACGAACAGAGAACTGAGAAGGAGAGGAGGTGCGAGGAGTGGTTCTTCAATCCTGATCAAGAAGATGCTGAATGTGAGGGGGTTGAGCAAATGAACCCCCCAGAAGGCGAAGTAGATGTCATCCTCGTTCTGGATGAAGGAGGAGCATCTGAGGCAGAATATGTTTGCAATGCCCAAACTTATGAGGTAGACTTGGACTCCGAGTGCGAAGCCATAACAAGAAGCCCTAAGTTTAAATGGTACTTCGATCAGATAGGAGTAAATTATGACACCGCGGTAGTCATCACAAGGAAAGTTTTGGAAGCAGTGTAGCAGCGTGGGGACCCCTCGCTAAACTGGTAGAAAGATACACTTCTGAAGTGGTCTTCTCTGAGGCGGATAGGCAAGTGCTATATTTTCACAACCGCCCGCTCTACGTGCAGCCATGATCATTGGAATTTCTTTTCCCAGAGCATTGATGGATGGAGGATCGTCCATTAACATAATTCCAATCAACAAGTTATATGAGACGGGGATCTCTTAAGAAAAGATAGTGCCCGTGTCGCCGGTAATTTCGGGATTTGATAGCGCCGGTATGCAGTCGCTCGGATACGTGAACGTGGGTATCAAGCTGGGGAACTTCTCACTTTAAATTTCATGTCATCAATGCCAACACAAGCGAGTGTGGATGCACACTAACAACCTTGTGCCTTCTACATATCATCAATGTGCCAAGGCTAATGCGCGAGGTACTGAGATTATAATCAAAGCAACCCAAAAGCCATTTTCTGTTGAGGAGGCCCATTTGGTAAATGCAACATATTACACAGAGCTTGACGAAGAGAGAAAGAGCTCCGCGAGAAAATTAGAGGGGGCGCAAGTGGTTGGAGGAAGTTCCTAATCAAAGATGTCTATTCATGATCGTTTGGGACAGAGAGTGATCCCCAGATGGCGAAAGGAAAGAGGAGGTAGCCAAGCCCCCTCGAACATGCAAGAAGGTCGTCCTTCCGAACGAAAAAGTCATATACCGCTTATAACGGTCTACGCGAGCGGCATTCTGGGATGAGAGCGTCGACCCGACACCATAATGTTTTGTGGTGGATGAGTCCCACATTATTGAGCATATTGAGGCGCCGGAAGAAGTCCCCGAGTGTATGCAAGACGGACCAACATAACAGCTGCAGGAGCTGGAAGAAATCAATTTGGGAATAGAAGGGGGTGAGAGCAAACCCATTCTAATCTCCAAAGATTTGAACCCAAAGCAGAGGGATGAGGTCATCAACGTGCTCAAGGAATTCACCGATGTATTTGCTTGAAAATACACGGAAATGCTTGGGATTGACCCAAAGGTGAGTTTCCACAAAATAAATGTTTTTCCCAATGCTTTCTCAGTTAGACAGGCCACCCGCACATACGAGGCTGAACTAGACCTTAAGATAAAATCTTAAGTAGAGAAATTTTTGGCAGTAGGGTTCTTTAAACTCATTTAGCACCCTGTGTGGCTCTCTAGTATTGTACTAGTGGCAAAGAGGGATAAAAGCCAAATCCGGATTTGCGTGGACTTTCTCGACTTGAACAGATCATGTCCCAAAGATGAGTTTCCCCTGTTAAGTATAGACAGTTTAGTAGACGTTACCGCGGGTCATGAGATGTACAGTTTCATGAACGGGTACGTCGGCTATAATCAGATCAGGATGGATCCAGCGGACGCGGAGAAGACTGCCTTTAGCACGCCATTGAGAAACTTTCATTACACAGTCTTGCCATATGGGTTGAAGAACGCTGGGGCCACCTACCAGCCTACAATGATGGCCATCTTCCATGATTTGTTTCATGATATATTAGAGTTCATTGTGGATGACCTGGTGGTGAAGTCAAAGAAAGAAAGCAAACATATCTAGGACCTCAGGCGGGTGTTTAAAAGATGCCGCAGGTACAAGATGAGAATGAACCCCTCGAAGTGTGCCTTTGGGGTCACTGCAGGAAATTTTTTGGGATTTGTAATAAATCGGCAGGGGGTGCAGGTCGATGAGGAAAAGAAGAAGGCCATTTTGATGATGCCACCACCAAAGAGCCAGCGGCAACTCAAGAGCTTCTTAAGAAAGGTGTCCTACCTAAGATCTATACCCGCGTTGGTGGAAGTGACCCACCCGTTCGCCCCCTGCTGAAGGAAAAAGCTAAGTGGATTTGGGGAGAAAAGCAGAAGAAGGCTTTTGAGAAAATCAAGGAAATTTTAGCCTCTCCGTCTATAATGATATCGCCGGAGGCCGGGGCACCGCTGCTGCTCTACCTCACTTCAACAGAAAGATCTATAGGAGGACTGCTCGCCCAAGAGAAGGAAGGGGTAGATAGGCCAGTGCACTATTTGTCCAGGGTGATTTCAGGCACAAAATCCAGATATACTAATGTTGAGAGGCACTGCCTTGCCTTGGTTTTCGTGGCCCAAAAGTTGAGACACTACTTGCTGGCCATTACAGTTCACATTGTCACTAGGTGTGACCCAATCAAATACCTCTTGGCACGGACGATCTTGGTAGGAAGGTATATTGAGCAAAGTCCTTCCAGACGTAACAAATAAATTTTTCGTCACCAGACCAGTAGGGGGGTTGTCCTCCTAATGATAATGATTTTTTTTATTTTTTATTTTTTTTATTATTATCTCACAACAGATTTACAGCGTAGAGAACAAGCACTAGCGTCTGTTCTCAAGAAAAAACTTGACCAGTTCTCAGAAAAATGCGAAGAAGGGGGTCTACCCCCCTCCCTAAAATTATTATTTTTAACAAAGAAAGTTCTTAAGAAAAAAATCTTGGAGGAAGGACCCCGCAGACCAGGGACAGTTTTTGTGATAAGAAAATAGTCATTTTTTTTCTTTACTTATATTTGTGAATTCAAAAGATTAAGGGATGGAGAAGGCCCAACCCCCTCTCCTTATTATTCCCCGAAAAATGATTATGCATAGTAAAGTACCCCATAGTCACACGGGGCAACATTAAAACAGTATAGCTTGCCTAGATTTATGCTAGTATCCCACAGTATATGGGGAAGTTAAAATTGACCAAGTGCTCACGTAAAAATTAGAGCAGGTCATTGTAAACAGACATCAAAGAACAGATAGAAGCAAAGAATGAACAGATAGAAGCAAAGAATGAACAGTGCAGTATAAGGCAACAAAGATTTTTCATTAATAAATCAACTTAATCTATACATATGAAAAAAAAAAGAGAAAAATACAAGATGAGGCATATAAAGACAGATTAACTACCCACTAGACAAAATGAAAAATAAGTCCTGCCGAGAGCGCAGGTTTGCGTAAGAAGAACCTGCCTCCTCAACGAGCTGCTCCTCTAGTCTGGCCATCCTGGCCTCATTCTCAGCATCACCAGCCCCTAGCTAGCTTAGCCAGCTTGGCCTGGAGGGACTGAATCTGACCCCGGATCCGAACTGCCTCAGCCTGACGCTGTTGCACTCTGGACTGCCCGGAGGTATGGAGCCTCATCATCTTCCTAAAATGACGCCAAGGAAATGACAGACTGCAGTGTCAAGCCAGTCCAGTTGAAAATGGTAGCAACACTGGAGATCATGAAGAGCCTGGAGGAACAATATGGCCCTGTGAGTGGTCATAAGTAGATAGGAAGTCGTGAAGATGGGTGGCCAGGGTCTTCAAGTTGAACACCGTGAGGCTGTCAATGTTGAGCCTTCGTCTCAGGGTGGTGATCCAGGATCATCTCCAACACTTCCTGCTCGTGCGCACCGAGTCTAGAAGGCAGCTCTGAGCACCATAGTGCACTCATGAAAGCCCCCGGAGCCTCTACCTCGATATCATCATAGCCTGTGTTCTGAGACTCAAGCTCCGAAAGAGAAAATGAGGAATCCTTGCCAGAGCCAGCATCACCAGCGGCTTGATGCTTCAGAGCTTTGCTTTGTCTCAACAGATTCCTCAGCAGGTTCACCGACTGGATCCTGCAAAAGAAGAAATAAAAAAAAGATAAGTCACAGAGAAAGAAAGGAGTAGGTGCTGGAATATCCCTACTCAAGTTGGAACAAAGTTACAAAGCCTTACCCCATAGCCCATAGGGGCAGTATGTTGCTGCCAAATTGAGGAGGCACCATGTGACTTTGAACATCGACCTAACAAAAGATAGGCAAGAGTTAGTACTTCTTTTGCTAAAAAGAAATGAAAAAATACTAATTTTAACATGCAAAAGTAAACTAGGTATGACAATCTAATACCTGGGGAGTGCGCAGTATAACACTCACAGTATGTCCTGCAGAACTAGGGACGTTCGCCTCACTAACCTGTAAACAAGGAAACAGGGGTGCGAGGGTGAGCCTACTTGCGCAGTAAAAGCAAGAAGAAGGGAAATAGAATGGAGAGCAAGGTATGGCAGTATTATACCTCACTCGCGCAACTTCCCCTGGATGTTCCACAATCATGGGAACAATTGCGACGCTAATCCGAAAACAAGGAAATAGGTTTGTGTCAGCAAACACTTGCACAAAAAACGCAAGTTCAAAAGGTCTAAGTAGACCAAGTACTTACTTGGGAGCTCTCCTCTGAGACGAGCTCTTAGACAGAGATCCATTAGCAGCAGGAACAGGAGCCATACCGACTTGCGGAATGATGAAGCAAGAAAGTGTCAATAAATTCTTGCGCAGGCAGCGCAAGTCAATGAAAAGAAAAATACATAGTATTGTATATACCGGAGCAGTCTCCTCCGGGATGCTAGCCAGAGTCTCCTCCGGCACATAAACTGGTGCGGTACTAACCTGAGAACCCAAATATAGGTCTCGCAAGTAAAGGGACCACAACTACAGATATGTTAGAAGAAGCTCCAAAGCCCTCAGGGATATAAAAAAAGGAAAGGAAAGATTGACAAGTATAGCAAACAAGGGTGTAAAGATTAGCATACCACTTAAGTCATTCCTACAAAACTAGGAACAGGCCCCTCAGATAAAGGGACTTCAGCTACACCCCCGCGGGCAAGAGAGAATGGAAAATGTATAAGTAAAAAGGGTGCATAGGAACAACTATTCTTATGTAAGGAAAAACCTGATACCTGTGTGGTCACCTCTATGGAAATTGAATGAGGACCTACGGGTGGTGCCGAGGGAGCTATCTCTATGGCCCTCATCACAGGCGCCATGGATGAAGAAGTCTCTCTAGCACCGGCTTGCGAATAGAAGAAGAATATAAGTGTGACAAGTTTGTCCGTAATAGCG
Organism: Sambucus nigra; assembly: GCA_949130495.1. Taxonomy (NCBI): domain Eukaryota; kingdom Viridiplantae; phylum Streptophyta; class Magnoliopsida; order Dipsacales; family Adoxaceae; genus Sambucus; species Sambucus nigra. The sequence continues at coordinate 680,490,460 of OX422215.1, forward strand.
AAGAAGGTATAAGGAGCAGAGTCAAGTTAAAGTAATTACCGGGAGAGGTGCTATGACAATGCCTCCAACAGAGACAATGGCAGCAGGAGCTTCTCCTGCTGCAGGAGCTACCAGAGGAGCAACTGTAAAAAGTGGTTGGTCAGGTAGTAGCATTGACCAACTGAAACATGAACAGGTTACATGAGAATGAAATCTCAATGATAAAGTAAAATGAGTCGAGAGATGAAAGATTCAAAACATGTATACCTGAATTCCCTCTGAGGGAAAAGGACGCAAGGTGACTGGTGGTGCAACTGAAGCAGTAGTAGTGGCCTAATCATCACAAAGCAGTGCCAAATGCAGATAAAGAAAAGCCGAGCCTAACAAAAATGAGCAATACATGGGAGGAAGTGATGGCCTGTGTAGCAGGCTCGCTAGAGGTGATAGTGAAAATCTGCTGAGAGGATATAGGCTGGATGTGAGGACTATTATCCATAAGCACGAAGACGCGGGAGATAGTGATCCTCCCGGAATGTGACAGACCCGCGACAGTAAATCCGGTAAGCTGTGCCATTCGCCCAGTGGAAGAAAGTCTGTGTGGGGACATGCCCTATAGGGAAGAAAGACAAAGACAATACAGATGAAGATATGATCAATTATACTTAGAAAACGGTAGTAAACAGAGAAAGTTGACAGAAGTGACAAGTTCAAAATACCTCAGGAATCCCAACAGAAGAACCACTCACCACAGCTGAGGCGGGAGGTGGGGAAGTGTGGCTAGAATGAATGGTCACCTCACTTGTGAACACACAAAAAAGAGGAAAGACCTCAGAATATGTTTCAGAATACGGCAAGTCAAAACAAAAGACGAGTTGATGATTACCCGGATAGAAGAGGATGACACGGAAGAGGTCCTCGTGGTAGTCGAAAACGCAGAAGATAACTGCAGAAGCAAAAAGGAGAATGAACTATATCAGTAAAAGAGAAAAGAAGAAGAATAATACTTGTGTAGGGAGGAAGTGACAAACCTCTTTATCTAGACTCAAAGAGGAGACTAGCATCGAATTCCTCGCCTTAGGAAAGGGCCTCCGGGTAGAAGAAGGAGGCGAAGGATCACTCGCCGCAGCAGAAACACCTTGCAAATGCCACAAAGATAAAAAATGATTTAAACAGGAACTATACAAGTTTAATCAGATAGTAAGTGATGCAAAAGAAGTTGAAAGAAAAGACCTACGACGGTTGTGTGGGCAGCGTGGCCATATGGGAGATGTCCAATGGTGGGATTGCTGGAGGAAGGAGAATCTATCATGATGTCCTCACCGGAGGACTCCCTCGAAATTAGCAACAAAGAAGAAGCATCAGGATGTTGATCATCGTGTGGGTCAAGGGCACTCATCTCATTTGAAGAAGAACTGTCATCATCATAGGAAGGAGTGCTTCTATAATCGACTAGTTCCTCCTCAAATGATGGAGAAGGGGAACCAGCAAGTGAAACCCCATGAAAGCCAATTTCACTAAGTAAAGAGGAGTAAGGTATAGTACCTTCACCAATCGAAATGGAAGTAGCAGGCTCCTCAGAAGATAGTTCCAAAGCCTCATAGCCCTGCTCGCGAACAGTTCGATAGGTCTCCTCCACTCCAAGATTGTCAGTGTCAGATCCCTGGTCTGGTGCAGAAGAGGGAGCAATAACCTCAATACTAACTCTCTTCTTCTTCTTGCTTGCCCTAGTTCTTATTGGTGAGGGAGGGGAAGTAGGGGCAGTAATAGTAGTGGTGGCAGCAGCAGCAGGTGGAACAGTGGTGGCTGGAATGAAGCTAGAAATATCAACATCAGGATGCTTCCGCTTGGAAGCAGGGGGGCTTTTGCTTTGCCCTTTCCTTTGGACTTGGCAGGTTGGGGCTTTGCTTGGAGTAAATAGACTCGTCGAGCAGGGGTCTCGCCAAGACTGGGGTAACCTGCTCGAGGGGGCCTTGGGGATGGTGTTGTGATGCCATAGCATTTTTTGGGTCCTTTTACCCAAATACCTGTCATTATTAGTGAGTTTAGTGGAAATGGTCTCATGGGGGACATCCTTCACACAGTTTTGAATAAGGACTTGCCTCTGTCAAAGAGTGAACCAGGAACGAGTAAAGGAAGGTAATATCGAGAGGGTACAAATAAGCCCCCCAGATGGCCGACTCTGGGAACCACCCCTCAAAAGTAAAATTTGCAAAAGCTTCCAGGTATAGTTCGGATGGGGAGGTGCTCGAAGGATAAGTAGGAGTATGAGCACCTTGGTCATAACCAAACTGCCTCCTCACCCTCTCAGAATGATAAAACTCCACGCCTTAGCCCAGATCAGTCAGGGAAGGCAAAGTGCATGGTAGAAGCATAACAGCTACCTGGATGTGGGAGTAGGTGGAAACAGACTCAACATCAGCGCAATAGAAGGTGCCCCCAGTGGCAGAGAAGGAGCCCCAAGTGAAAATGCCACCTACTGTCTTGCAGTAAGGTCTGGAGGAGAACTCATCATTATTATCTATCAAAGGCCCTAGGGGGCCTTAAGGATCTTCTTGTGCCACCTCGCAACACGAGCATCATTACTGTGGCAAGCCCTAGCCTCTGGAGCGAAGTTAGGAAACCTCTCAAACAGAAAAGACATAAGGATGAAGGTGTTGGTGAAGTTAATGGCATCATTACGACCACAAGATCGCTCAACATCTACATGAGCACGATCTAGCCATGTGTAGAGGGACCCCAATGTTCGAGCTGCAAGGGGGACTGTTCTCCCTTAATTTGGTGTTGGTGAAGTTAATGGCATCATTGCCAACGCCTTCATTCGGTGTTGCTACACTTGCCAGACAGCCAAGGGCTAGCACACTAATGCCGGTTTGTACACCCTATTACTGATTCCCGAGAGATCGTGGCAGGACGTCTCGATGGACTTTATCGTGGGACTTCCCTGTACATCTAGTGGCCATGATTCCATCTTCGTCGTGGTAGACAGGTTCTCTAAGATGTCATACTTCATACCTTATACTCGCATGACTGATGCTTCCCATGTTGTTTTATTGTATTTTCACGAGGTTGTTCATCTCCACGGGGGTCCCCGTAGTATTACCTCTGCCAGGGACGTACATTTTACGGGGCATTTCTGGCGTACACTGTGGCAGCTCTTACGGACAGAGTTACAGTTTTCGATAACCTTCCACCCTTAGACGGATTGCCGTACTGAGGTGGTCAATTGGAGTGTGTGTGGCCTATTGCGATGCTCGTCTTTCGAGCACCCCCAGCAGTGGGACTGTGAAAGCACATGCTGAGTTTGCCCTCAACAATGTCGTTAATCGCTCTACCGGCGTCTCTCCTTTTCAGGTAGTATTGGGACAATCACGTATTATTCCTATTAGATCTTGCTGAGCTTCCTCCAATAGTGCCTACTTGTCCTTCAACTGAGGAGTTTGCCGCCCGTCTGACTTCCATCCAGGCCGACGTTCGTTCTCCCTTAAAGACCACTTATGCCTCTTATAAGGAGGTCGCAGATGAGCTCAGCCATTTTGTCTCCCATCACCCGAGTGATTTGGTCATGGTGTACCTCCAGAAAGCGCAGCAGAAGAGTAAGGGCAACAAACTTCTCATGCGATGATTTGACCCATTCCTTATTACCCGAGCTTGTGTGCCGAATGCTTATGAGGTTGATCTCTTCTACGAATTTCGTATGCATCGCACGTTCAATGTGGGTGATCTCTCTCCTTTTCGAGGCATACATGCTCCACCGATTCCCATCCCTCCCGCCACAGCCCACCCAGTTCGCTCTCATGGTTATCGTGTTGAGGGGATTCAAGATTCCGCCTCTATCTTCTCATCTTAGGGTGATTATACCCACTACTTGGTTCGTTGGGTAGGTCGACCCAAGGCCGAAGACTCTTGGATTACCGAGGCAACCCTGCAGCACATTGACCCGAATTTCAATCTCCAGAATACGTAGTATATGTCATATTCTCAAGGGAGGGAGAGCGATGCAGGAGCATAGGACATGGGCGTCATTTTTATTATTCTTTCGCATTTGTCCTTTTTTTAGCCTTCTTTATCCTTAGTATAAATAACCTTAAGAGGCTCCTCTTGTAACACTTGACTTTTTGATAATGAGAACTTAGAGAGGGAAATTGAGAACTTTCATGACTTCTTTCTTTTAGTTGTTGTTTAGATTAAATTTCACGCTTCCGCATTTTTTCTTTACATCAGTAAGAGAAGTAGCAAGTGTAAGTAAGGTACTGCCAACGGAGAGAGATGGCACTGCAATGATTGTAGGTGGCTGACAGAGAGGGTGAGAGAGAGGAGAGGTAGTGGGAGGTGTAGGATTAAGAGAGAGAGAGAGAGAGAGAAGACAGTTTGATAAAGAGACGTGGATGGTTTGGTTTTGGGAAGTTGAAATTAAAACCTCCTTGGAAACTTAGTACGTAGCCACGTGTATTTCCTTTTTAAAAAAATTTAAAAATCTGAGAATTTGGGATTGAGGATTTCTAGGCTTTTGGAGGCCTAACTACATGTAAATGTATAATAGTAAGATAATGACCCAGTTTCACATAAGTTTGGGGTGGTTTCTGTAACAATGGCTACCTCCCACCATGTATCTAATATGCTTCAAAAACATGGACCCCCCTCTTCCCAATATATTTCTACAAGCTCACTTTATACAACATCCTCACCTCGACACCTCACTTCCCCTGGCTTTACACCCAAGCCTCTATAATTGTTTCCCCTACAAAAGTTGGATGATACCTCCCTGAATTTTAAACCCCCAAATTCTCTGCTTGAAGTAGAAAACCAGCATTCTTCCAAGCAACCAAATGATACTTAATCTCCTCATCAATACCTTTCTGCAGAAAATCTTGTTTAAGGTTTGCCAACATTTCCTTTATTCCCGAAGAACATTTAATATGTTGGATGATTAGAAAGTGTACTTTCAATAAGTTCAAGTCTCCCCTCCCTAGGAAAATACTGAGGTCCTTGTTTAGTTGTGTCATCCGTTAACAGATACTGCACAAAAGTGAGAGAAATGATGACTATTGTCGGTAGCTTTAGCCTTGATTTATGTCCTTGTTAAGTTTGTTGATTGGTGTGCTACCTGATCTTGGAGGCAGGATTATTTGTGATTAAATAAGGTTATAGCCGTATAGATAGGTCTTGGTGAATGGCTTTTGCCCTTCGTGTAAAATAAAATTAAATCCTGTATATCTAATTCTATTTAGCTTTAGTGATGCAAAATATTATTGATGCCATTGCTAACAACTAATTTGCAACTTAAAGCGGAAGAGATCATGTGCTTGAGGTTTCATTGCTAGGATATATTGAACTGCATTCATTTTCCACCTATAATATCCATTGCCTTGAAGGAACCAGCATCTTGCCTTTCATATAGTAGAAAATTGTCCTATACAGAAATCATCCAACATGCCTTCCTTTCCAAAAATTGATTATAGAAATCGATTGATTTGGGCCATGCAACAATGACAGTTCTACTTTGTAGGTGTTGGTGCTTGGCAATATGTTGAACAACATCGACATGCTTATTTTGACAGGATGCAGGTAATGGTTGATTTGTTCATATATTTTTCTAGTCTACAAAATTGTTTTAATTGTTCATTCTTTTCTGATTGATTATAATGATCAGCGCCAAAGGAGGAGGGGGAAACTTGTGTTCTAATGATTAACTATTCTCTTGATATAACTACTTTCACTGTACTATGGATGAAATCCTAAATAACACAAACATAGCATATCACAAGTTTCACGCTATTCATTTATATGCAAGATTATCCATTGAATTTTCTACCTTCTTACAAAGACGATACCACTTGGCCACTAAGTTTTCTCCATTTTTTTCCAGATCATCTTTGGTCAATAATGACCCCAAAGATGCATCACAAACAAAGAAGGAATATTAAGACGATCTTTGGACCTCCTAACTTTAACGCCTTTGACTAAGAGCATCAAAAGGAATCAATGGGAAATTTCCTTGGCCTTTTCCACTGAAAACATCTGCAGTGCCATTTTGATATTGATATCCTCAACTGCTCCCAAAAAAGAGTCCACCGGCATTTAATATTAGTTTGAAATTGCCTTAAAAGATGGGGTTGCAAGAGGCTATGCTCCCAACATTGAACACATGATTCAAATTCTAATTTACTGAAAAATCCATTTAATAATTATGAAGCATCCTTAATATTTAAACACGTCGGATGATCAATTGTACATTACAGTAACATAGGAAAGAAACCTTGGTAGCTGATTTTGTTGTATCTCTTATCTTCTAGTAGATTCAGTTGGTTCAACAAAATAATTGTGGATAATTTGTTTTTTATGTAACATGCTTCTCAATGGTGGTGTGAAGCTTGGTGAAAATTATCCCATTAAATCCTGTTACTATAGATGCAATTTCAATTTTAAATTTTTATGTTTTTTTAGTGGTGGAAATGGAGCTCAACTTTACTATGTGATTGTTATTTTACTTCTAAACACATCTTTAATTTATGTTCCAAATTCCCAATAGTTCGGTTCTTACCTAGTGTGCTTGTGTGGAATATGTAAGGTTTACATGGGATATCATCTGATGTATATGCATGACACATGGTGCACGGAGGTGGATCGAGAAAGAACAGTTTTTTATTATATACAAATTGAGGGCTTTTGGAATTTGATTGTGTTAGTTATCATAGTGATTGAGAGAGTAGCTACAGCGGAAATATTGCGACTTCTCAAATAAAAACCAATTTTAATTAAACCCAAATTTTAGTTAAACCCTAAGACATGCATCTAGATGATTTATCAAATAAAATATAGCATGCAGGATAAAACAAACAATTTCAGGAAAAATCCCCCAAAGGGGCAAAACCTTTTATTTTCACTATAATTTGTAAGAAAACGGCTTACAATCGGATTACAATGAAAATACAGTGACTAAGAATTACCCTCAGGTATCGGATTCTGTAGTCGGCGGCTGGAAATATCCCTTTCCAGGAGGGCAACAATGAATCCACACGCAGCGAACCCACATGAACCTCAGTCCAATCAACAAAGGAAGAACCGCAGCACTCCTCAATGACACGCAACCATAAAACTTTGTAGAGACTCCCTCAGCAATGACACGCAGCCCTCGGTTGCAAAGATCTCTCCACAAAGGTTTGAACAAACACAAGGTTGTGTTCTTGGGTTACCAAAAAGATTCACAAAGGTTTGGCAATTGTGTGAATCAAAACATGAGTCTTGGGACTCAAAAAATATGAAGACTAGAGTAATTTGGACTCTCAAAAACGTCTTCTAAAGTCTTGCAAAACAACTCTCCCGAAGTTGGTATTTATAGGAAAAACTGATGAAGAGATCCAGAATTTTAAAACACTAAAATCTTATCCAGCGTCAGGTACACCGAACCGGTTCGGTGTCCCCTGCGAACCGGTTCGCCCCACCGAACCGGTTTGGGCTTCGGTTCGAAAAAGTGCGCTGGTCCAAGAACAAAACACTTCACATTTCTTTAAGTCTTTTTCTTGGAAAATTTTCTCCAACTTCAAATAGTCATAACTCCTTCACCGTAGCTCGGATTGAGGTGTCGTTTCTTCCAGTATCTTTGTTGCGGCAAGCTCTTCAATTTTCCAGTTGACCGTACCTCCGAACTACGAATGTGAAATTACGAAAATGACCTTGAACTTCCCTATCAAGCCTTATTTCACTGTTTTGACTTCCCTTGCGTTCCACTTGCATCACGAGCCTAAAATCAAGGAACGTGAAGTCGTTGCGGCAGATGAGGGACTCATTAACGGAGTTGTTGAATGCTTGATGCTTGGATTTCGGATAGAGGCCGTCGGAGCGATCGTGTAGAGACGTGCCAAATGTAGCCAAATGTAGCGGCGTACGACATACAAAACTGTAAGATAACGGACATGAGAATTATGTCCTTACAAATCTCCCCCTATGTCTATGCCGGTACATACATAAAAAATCCGAATTATCAAATATGAAATTGCCTATACAAATCTACCCTCCCATGAACCCAAAACTGGAAAAGGTACAAATGAATAGTCTTCATCGTTTGTTCTACAAATCTTCAGGAATCTCAAATCTTTTCTCATCAGGGTGTGCAATTCAGAGATCATCAATGTAGTACCTACACACATGAGATAAAGAAAAAATACCAAGTGACGTATCGAGTTTGAAATGAGATAAACATAGATACCAATATATGATAAGCATAACTCAAATCCCAAAACTCCCCCAAAATTCAAACTCCCCCATAAAATGATAATTCTTTCTCCCCCTTTTTATGATGTCCCCAAATAGACAAATAAGAAGAATGAAAAAAAATCAGGGTGTCACGGTATACAAAACAGGGCATCAAATAATATGGTAATCGTGCTCTTGCAAGGAGATGCTCAAACAAATATTCTCAAACTATTTTTGAATTTTACAATTTTTTCATACACAAATAAGATACCAATATGAACAAATATGAAACAAAAATCACACCATGGATTTAGACTCAAACAACCAAGTCATGGAAATGGAATGAATGGGTGTGAACACATTCGATAGGGAAATCAACTCAATCAATCATATGTGCACGATGCATACGTGTACTCCTAACGAATGAACATCAAAGGTATCCTTAAGTGTAAACGTTTGTTGAATTTAGATGACATCGTTTTATGCAAATCAACAAATCAAAGTCAAATGATTTTCACACCAATAACGTCCAAAACTATATAGCGCATTTTCAAAAATTTCAAGGACGTGCAAACCCGTTATAATTCTCCAACCAAACTCCCTCATATATATATTCTTTTAGAGGTAATCTAAATTCTCAAACTTTGGAGAATTGGAGCAAAAACCTAAATGGCCCATAATTGGCATGAATATCTTTTTATTGCCTTTCAATTTTTTCGGGCTCTTTTAACCTCTTTGGACCTCGGATAATAAAATTCCTCAATTTTTTTGGGTCCTATTTAACGGTGGCTTAGTATTCGCAAAGGCAAAATGAACCTTTCGCAGCGCTTCCCCGTTTTTTTTTTAAATAAAGCACACAAACTCACAAAACGGTTCTTATATGCACAGTTTCCTTATAAAAAAATTATCGCGCTTGGTTCGTTTTAAGGACAGGATTGAAGTGAAAACACCCAACCAACATGTGATAAGACAAGCACAATAATCAAACAAATTCGTGCATGTGTGCATTAAAGGAAACATGAGTCAAACATGTAGGAAGTAACACTTAAATGCATCTTAATGACTCCAAACATTATAAAGCACAAGGATGAATTGACCTATTATCTCAAATCACTATCAAATAGTCACATGAAAAAAATGGAATGATGTTGTGACTTGGTCATCCAAAGTGTTCATCCATAAACGGTGCAATACAAAAATCTTTTTGGATTTTTCAAAAAAATTCAAAAACAAGAATTTATACAAAAAGTACAAGTCATCACACTAGTAAAAATATATCATGAAACCACAACTAGTGTATGACAAACATGCAACCACAATCAACCAAAAGATTTCACATGGGGTGAATCACGTGCAAGCAAACGGGAATCGTGGACAAATAAACCATAAGCCTCTAAATCCGATTTTCTAACCCAAATTGATGTGTAACAAAGTGTGGGGGTTTTGGGAATCGAATTTATTCTTTCATTAACCTTCCTAGGTCCATTTAAAAGCTTGTAACAAAATCGCCTAAGATGACCTTGCCTACCGCAATGTGTGCAATTGTAAATCGGGCGGTGTGTGTTACCTAAAGGTGGCCCTCTCCTCAAATTTATCGGTTGCTCTTTCCGAATTTGCCTAGGTGGGTCTCTCCTAATGATCCTAGAAGGTTCTCGCACAATGTTCTTAAGGGGTGCTTTCCTAACAACTTTAGGTGCCTCTTTCTTAACAAACCTAGGAGGCTCTCTCACACGTGTGGGAATGGGTGCAACATATTTTTCAAGACCAATCCCACCCCTATCCGTTTTGATCTCGACTGTGCCTAAAATCTTATCAAGTTTTTCAGACCTAGACTCCAAATCAAATTTCACTTTACTTGAATCTTTCAATTTCACCTCAAGTTCACCTATCCTAGATTCAAGTACTCGTTTAGAATCCTCAAACTCTAAAAGCTCCTTTTTCATAGTCTCCATCAACCCTCTAAGACTATCTCTCTCACCCTTGACGTACTCAAGCTTCTCTTTCAAAATTTTCACATGAGCCCTAAGTTCTTCAACTAAAAAATCATTATTTTTTATGGCACACTCTTTCAACTGAGCTTTCAATTTCAAATTTTCTTTCTTTGTTTTCAAAGTTTCAGCATCAAGTTCATTGAAAGCAGTTTGCAAGTCATGCTCATCTACACTTTCCTCCTCACTTTCATCCACACTCCCATCACCTTCACTATCATCACTAATCACATGGATGGGAAACTCTCGCCTAGAAGCATAAAATACTTCTTCTTCCGAATCACAATCACTAAGGGTAGAAACATGAGAAATCGGTTTATTCAATTTCTTCTTTAAATTTGTGGTACACTCATGTAACGTGTGACCAACACCCTCACAACAAGGACACTTCTCAGATTCGTTTTCAACAGAAGATTTAAAGCAAGAGTTCGTGTGAATTTTCCAATTAATTTTTTCAAAAATTTGACATCGAAGATCATCAAAACCATAAAAAGTCATTTTTGTGCAAAAACAGAATCAAATCAAAATAACTTAGTGCAACAGGCTCTGATACCAATTTGAGAGAGTAGCTACAGAAATATTGCGACTTCTCAATTAAAAACCAATTTTAATTAAACCCAAATTTTAGTTAAACCCTAAGACATGCATCTAGATGATTTATCAAATAAAATATAGCATGCAGGATAAAACAAACAATTTCAGGAAAAATCCCCCAAAGGGGCAAAACCTTTTATTTTCACTATAATTTGTAAGAAAACGGCTTACAATCGGATTACAATGAAAATACAGTGACTAAGAATTACCCTCAGGTATCGGATTCTGTAGTCGGCGGCTGGAAATATCCCTTTCCAGGAGGGCCGCAATGAATCCACACGCAGCGAACCCACATGAACCTCAGTCCAATCAACAAAGGAAGAACCGCAGCACTCCTCAATGACACGCAGCCATAAAACTTTGTAGAGACTCCCTCAGCAATGACACGCAGCCCTCGGTTGCAAAGATCTCTCCACAAAGGTTTGAACAAACACAAGGTTGTGTTCTTGGGTTACCAAAAAGATTCACAAAGGTTTGGCAATTGTGTGAATCAAAACATGAGTCTTGGGACTCAAAAAATATGAAGACTAGAGTAATTTGGACTCTAAAAAACGTCTTCTAAAGTCTTGCAAAACAATTCTCCCGAAGTTGGTATTTATAGGAAAAACTGATGAAGAGATCCAGAATTTTAAAACACTAAAATCTTATCCAGCGTCAGGTACACCGAACCGGTTCGGTGTCCCCTGCGAACCGGTTCGCCCCACCGAACCGGTTTGGGCTTCGGTTCGAAAAAGTGCGCTGGTCCAAGAACAAAACACTTCGCATTTCTTCAAGTCTTTTTCTTGGAAAATTTTCTCCAACTTCAAATAGTCATAACTCCTTCACCGTAGCTCGGATTGAGGTGCCGTTTCTTCCAGTATCTTTGTTGCGGCAAGCTCTTCAATTTTCCAGTTGACCGTACCTCCGAACTACGAATGTGAAATTACGAAAATGACCTTGAACTTCCCTATCAAGCCTTATTTCACTGTTTTGACTTCCCTTGCGTTCCACTTGCATCACGAGCCTAAAATCAAGGAACGTGAAGTCGTTGCGGCAGATGAAGGACTCATTAACGGAGTTGTTGAATGCTTGATGCTTGGATTTCGGATAGAGGCCGTCGGAGCGATCGTGTAGAGACGTGCCAAATGTAGCCAAATGTAGCGGCGTACGACATACAAAACTGTAAGATAACGGACATGAGAATTATGTCCTTACAGTGATGCCATTGCTTAGGTCACTAGGCCCATGGCATCACCTATGACATCATACTTAGTTTTCCTACCAAGTACTGGGAGCTTATAAATACCCATGTGTCTTCTCACTTCGGATCACAGAATTATCATGAATATATGAGAATGAGTGAGATATATTCTTATTATTTCCTTTGTCTGTATATCAAATTCCGTTGTGTTTACATCAAATTGGTATCATAGTGATATTCGCTCTTGGTGTGATATTCGCTCAAGGTCTGAGTTATGGCTTCAACTCTGAAAAACTAATTGTCCGGGACAGTGACTTGGCATATAAATGTTCCAAAAGCAGTTGGGTTTGTGATAGAAACCCCAAAACGATCAAATCTCCAATGAGGAATTGCTGCAATGGCTCGATTCATCACCAAGGCCACGAAAGAGCCGCTACAGTCTTAAATAGGCTCAGAGTTTGTCACTGCCTTACTGTCAACATGTGACATTGTGCCTTGTTTGTTTTTCGTCATTCGAGGATGAGCATGACGATTCTGAAGAAGATAAATCTGGGAGAGAGACTCTTTTCACACCTTCGGCGACATCTCCATCTTAAACAACAAAGCGTTGTTTGTCTTCACTGGCCGCAAACCCTAACCCTCACGGATCAAACTGCTGGGGTGGTTAACGTCTTCGTTGGCCTAGACGACTAGAAAAATGACATAGATATTGAGAGGAGACGAGAGGCGGTGTCTGAGAAAACCGCCATCAAAGTTGGCGGCGAAGGAGTTGAAAACAAGGGGGTGAACTTTGTCCCTTCAATGGTGCGAAAGCTTGGCGCCGACAACACGGGCTCCATTGGACAAACAGATTGGCAAGGGTTGTAGATTGGAGTTCAAGTGCGAAGGAGAAAATAAAAGGCCGGTGGCTATGGAGAAGAATGATCTCAAAACCCTAACCATCATTGGCAGCCAAGACCTTGAAGTCATCGGCAACGAGCAGGGCGGCGACGAGACATACCTGCAAGAGATTTATGAACGCAAGAGTACGATGGCTGAGGAGCTTGGCAAATCCTTCGCCATTGGCGGCGAGGTCACTACTAGAGGCGACGAGTGGAACGAGCAGGTTGGTGACGTCCTCGTTGAGTTCGGCTGCTGGGGTTCACAAGAGCATGAGATGGATGCTAGTGTTTGTTCTCAGAACCCTAAGTCCCTGTTTGACCCTGGGTTTGGATCTGACCTGGGACTGTTTGGTTAGTGGATTGATTCGGGCCTATGTTGTTGGGATGTGTGGTTGGGATGTGTATAAGTGGAGTAAGGATCTTTACTCAAGTGCCTGTATATGGGATTGTTTTATTATAAATTTTCTTGGGCCAGTGTTGTGATCTGGGAGAGTACACCATCAATTTGGGCCTGGTTGAAGCTAATTCCAATATTGGGTCCTTCTTTGGTGATGAAACAGGTTGGGGCTGGCTGTGGCCTTCATTTAAAAGAAGCTGAGTTTTGTTCTTTAGGCCCACATGGTGATACAATAGATTTTTTTGGCTTAAGGGGGTTAAGCCACCCCAATTTTTAATTAGTTGAAAAATATTGCATTTGGACCCCAAATATTTGAAGAATTTTTTTTTGCATCCTCATTAAAGAATAAAAACATAGTTTCCAAGTATTTGTTTGTTTGGCACGGGTGGCACCGATTTTCCCCTAAAGCTTGGGGCCGAGCTTTCTCCTACCCTGGGAGAGTGATGTATAACTTATAAGCATGGCATGTGGCAAAGAATCATTTTGTTATTATTATATATATTTTATATATTATTTTTATTATATAAGCATGACTTGTGCACTGGGTACCACCTTTTTTAATATTATTTTAGGGCTTTATCAGAATGAATGAATATTTGTTTGGAAGGTTCTAGATTAGGTTAGTTATCAGGCTTGGGTTACTAGGCCCATGACATCGTCTATGACATTATACTTGGCTTGCCCACCAATACCCGTGTATCCCCTCATTTTGGATCACTCAATTATTATGAATATATGCGAATGAACAAGCGATATTCTTGAATATTTCCTTGCTTGTGTATTAAATTCTGCTATGTTTACATTATCTTTTATTTTATATTTTAGAATTAAGTTGATGACATGTTGTAGGCTTGTAGATTACAGTTTCCTCACCTTACTGATATCTGTAGGTTTGGGATTATACTGGACTAGGATATACAAGATACAATGCGAGAGATGCATATAAAGACGTACTTGGGTAAGATCACAGATAGCACTGCTGCATATTATTTCCGTCATCATACAATTTTTATGGCATTTGATGTCTGTTTGGACTGTTGATTTTAGGTGCGTTGTGGAGAACAAGGTTCTTCATAGATCGCTTTTGTCATGCATGCAGGTAATTAAACCATGGGCGAGCTGTTTATGTTTATTTTAATGTGAGCTGTTATATATGAAGCCCGTTTATATATATATATATATATATATTTTATTGGGAGCTGTTGATTTTTTTTTTTACCTTTTATGCTTGTAAACTATTATTTTTTTTCTTTGGGTTTTCTCCCCAGAGATCTCCTTCTCCTTCTCCGCGTTCCTTCTTTTCCTAAAGATTTTTTTTATTGTCCTGACAAAATGAAGTAAAAGAAGGCAGGTAATCTTTTCCCTAAAGCTATTGCTTGTTTTATTTAAGTTTCTAACTGATGTGGTGGGTGGATGGGGCAGCCGGCCCTAAGGGGTAAACAAGAGCAATTATCTCTTTATTTTTTAAATGAGGTAATAGTTATCTTTTAGGTAATTATCTTTTAGTCTTCTTATTGTTGAGAAGTCTTGCCTAACAAGACTCTTCTTTGCCTATAATTAAAGGGCTCCCCATTTTGTAATTATTGATTTAATAATTAATCAGAATCTTGCTTTGTTCATTGTTTATGTTTGAGTAAATTCACTTCTGCTTGTTTGCATCAAATTGGTATCAGAGTAGTAGAGTTCACTATGATATTGATTGAGTTTACTGAGTGAGTATGATTATTTTTTTTGTGAGTAAGTTATAAGCAATGACGAAGATAGGATCGCTCAGCAAAGGAGGAGGAGGATCGTATTGTTGCTTTGATAGAGTTGTGCCAAAGCCTAGCCACCCAAAGCCAACGCCTAGCAGTCAACAAGCCCAAACAATTCAAACCCTAAACGAGTTGGTTGCCACCCTTTGCCTTAGTCCTAATCCGTTGAAGGCCCATTTGGCCAAAGCCAAAGGGGCCTTCATCCGTCCACCGATAGTGGGGAAACCCTCCCCTTACCCCGTCGCTCCCCCACCCCTCTCGGCTTCCACCTTTCAATCCCTCCCCACCCACCCCCACCCCCAGCCACGTAGCGCAGCTCACACGAAACATCACCCCTCCCCTCCTAACCAACTCCCTCCCGCTTTCGACTTCCAAGGCCGAAGGAAAGAGGCCCCTTGTCCCACTATGGTTGTTCCTAATCTCGATTTGGTTGAGGTTTTTTCGGTGACTTACGATGACAAGCTAGCCAACCTCCTCCCCCTCCATCACATAAGCCATCCTCCAATGGATCAAAGATTTATGATCTCGGCCCTAGGGAAAGGGAAGCTTGTGGAAAGAGATAATGGGCAGCATATGAAGGCGTGGTTGGAGGATTCTTGCCCAAAGTTCAAACAAGGAGAGTTGGATGAGTTGTTCTCCCATGATTTGTCCCCCCCACCCCCACCCACAACATTAATATGTTCCTAATGATGAGAGGATATGCTTTAGGTGCAAAGAGAAGGATGCCTACATCTCTTACGGATGCCCATATTATCCGAGAAAGATAAAGATGCCTCAAAATACTAACCCACCCACACCTATCATGAGAAGGAAAGATGGACTAGCAGTTTGCATGAGTTTGTGGGGGTGGGGCCCAATAATGATAACAAGGGCTCTTCCAATGATGAGGATGATGATCCGTTCGTGTAGCTGAATCCGTATTAGTCAAACACCTCCCAGGTGATTTGTATACTAGAGAAGAGCTTATCGGGTGATCTTAGGATTACTAGTTGGATCTCAAACCACCATCTCGCCTAAAAACCAATTGGAGTTAAGTAGGTCAAATTTTTAATATTTTACGAGTTCACTCGATATCGTTGTCCTGGGCAAGGCATTTGTTGTACTCACATTCCAACACAATCCTCCCAACATATGACACGAACAAGAGTCGAATCCGTGACAATTGGCTCTGATACCACTTGTCGGATCTCAAGTTGCTAGCTTACCTAAAACCAATTGGTGTAATTGGTGTTAAGTAGGGCAAACCTTTAATCTCCTACAAATTTACTCAATATCGTTGTCCTTGGGCAAAGCATTTGTTGTACTCGCATTCCAACACCAACAGGATTGATGTTCCTAATTTTGAAGGGAAGCTAATGTGCTAGTTGATTGGATCGACTCCATAGAGGTCTTTGAGTACTAAAAATTTGTGGTGTGAAATGTGTTCGACTGGTTTCTATTTAGTTCATGGGAAATGCAAAAGTGTGGTGGAATGGTCTATGTCAGAGAAGAAAAGAAGAGGGGAAGAAGCCCGTAAGCTCATGGGCCAAGATGAAGAAGTACATTAAGGCTTCTTTCATCCCTGAAACCTATGAACGGGACTTGTTTACACGAATTCAAAACCTATGGCAAGTTCTCTCCATTGTGATGTAGTACGCATAATAATTCCACCTCTACACCAGAGCAAATCTTAGCGAGACAGAGAAACAGAAAATCAGCCGTTATTTCAATGGATTACAATTTCAGATCAAGAACGAGCTTACCCTACGAATCATTGAGTCCCTTGAAAAAGCGGTCACCTATGCCAAAAAAAGTGGAGGAACATCTACGCAGTGTTTGCCTAACAATCCACAATCCCACCTGTTGATCCAGCTCCTAAAACACAGCCCTCTACCGTCAATTTTAAGTGTTATGAGTGCGGTGCATTTGGTCACCAAGTAGTTGACTGCCCCAAGAAATGGGTTCTTGCTTTGAGAGGAGGCCCTACAGTAAGAAGATATCCCTGTCAAAACTCTCTTCTTTTCCTACGAATAAAGGGCTCCCCTCTTGTAATTGGTGATTCAATAATTAAACAAAATTTTGCTTTGTGCATCATTTTTGCACTAACTAGAATAGATGCCAAAATGAAAAATAATTTCATAAAGTATTAGTGACGAGGATTATCTTTTTCTGTATTTCAAGCATCCCTTTCCTTTCCATTTTTTGGGTTTAGGGTAAAGTGGAAAAAAAGAAATGAACTATGCAGTTTTTGCAAGAAACCCCCTGAAAACTGAACTGTGCAGTTGTTGCAAAATCCCCCTTTTGGAGACTTTTTAGCAACACATAGGGGGGGTCTTTGCAACCAATTGCATGACATGGTATTTTCTTTTCTCCTATAATTTGCATTTAAAATAGTGGGTCTCTTGCAAAAACTGCATTTTTTTTGCTCTATGCTTTTTTTTTTCTCTTTCCTTGTAAAAAAAAGAAGTAACTCGCACAAAATCCGTAAAACTGTACCAGTAAGACAATCTACTTAATTGGTTGAAGATCTCTCTACAGTTTACTCATTTGAATATATATATATATATATATATATATATAATTTTCTTTTGCATAATGATTTAATAGTCATTTTCATACATTATACACATACACATATATATACACTAGTGGTGACCCGTGCGATGCACAATCGGGTATAACGCATTTTGAAATATATTATTCTAAAATATAATCTAATATTAGTATTTAAAAAAATGAGGGTCGCCATAAATATGAACATGTAAATTTAAGTAATATAGTAGGAAACACATATCAATTGAAGTGAATATATGGAAATAATTGTCAAGAACCATATTATCGTAGAACATAACACAACATGAAAATCCAAATTATTAACCATATTGGGGTGGGCTTGTTCCGATGGCACGACAACAAATATCTCTCCAGACATTGTTAATGAAGCGCAAATTCTTTGTGCCCATGCCGATGACTGGTTTCATATTCGTCACGGTGCCTCTGTTTTTATTGGGTAACAATATGTAATACAGCTCAGGGTTTTTCGTAATTGCGAAAAACATATGCTTTGTTTACGACACACTAATCAATTATCATCATGCCCGTGCATAATACTTTTGGCACATTATATGAATATGGGATGCAACACACGAATAAAAATAAAATACATACCAAAAAAATTTGTTTGTGTTGTTTGTGGAACATTCAATTTAAAATTCCAATTAATGTTTATAGATGAATTTTATCTAGTATAATTTTTAACACAAATAAAAATATGTCCACGATCCAATTAAAATTTGATACAATATGAAATATTTTTTAACCTAGCACGAACACAATCCAAGTAAAAGCGATACGAAATGACACGAAATATTATTTAATTTATTTACAAAAACAAAAATACGACCCGATTAAACGGCGACACAATATGTAATCTTTTTTTTTTTTTTTTGACCAAACACAAATATGACTAAGTAAAAGAGATACAATATGATTTTTTTTTTCCAAACACAAATAATAATAATAAAAAAATTCAAAAAAAAAACGGTAAATTTTATTATTTTTTTGCCAAACAAAAACACGATTGAAGTACAAACACCACAGCGGATTGTGTTAAAAAATTTATCTGTGGAACATCCAATTGAAAACTGCAATCAATGTTTATAGATGATTTCTATCTAGTATAATTTTTAACACACATAAAAATATGCCCACATGACATATGTCATTGTATTTTATTTTCCAAATGCAAACACGGCCCAATTAAAATTTGATACAATGTGAAATATTTTTTAACCAAACATGAACGCAATCCAAGTAAAAACGATACGAAATATTATTTAATTTATTTAACAAATAGAAACACGACCGAATTAAAAAATGACACAATACGTTATCTTTTTTTTTTACTAAACAAAAATATGACTAAGTAGAAGCGATACAACATGAAATATTTCTCCAAACACATAATAAAAAATTTAACCCAAAAAAACTTGATTTTTTTTTTTTACCAAACACAAACATGATCGAAGTATAAACACCATAGCGGATTGTGTTTTTGTTTGGTAAAAAACATCACGCGTCGCTTTTAGTTGGTCATATTGGTAAAAAATATTTCGTATCGTGTCGCAAAATCTTACTTTATTTGCTTTTTTTACAAAAATAAAAACATGACTGAATTAAAATGCGACACAATACAAAATCGTTTTTTACCATTATGACTAAGTAAAAGCGACAACATGATTTTTTTTTTAGTAAAAAAGCATATAAAATAAAATTTTGATGCATTATGTTATTACACGATGTTCGGGCTAGTGTAACGTGCTTTTAGTATTTCGAAAGTATAATAATTTTTAGTAGTTGATGCATTATATTATTACTAATTTTACTAATTTTATAATTAGTTGAAATACTTTTAGTGTAAGTCAGATTATATTAAATAAGCATATTACTATCATTTATCAATTTAAAAACAAAGTAGACTACATGAAAAAAAGTACGGGGCAACATATTTTAAATGATATTTAATAATGTAATTGGTTGTAGTCAAAGATTTCCAAAATAATTGCTAATGCATACGCACGTCTTTCAAAACTTCCTTGCAATTGAGGATACCCAAGCATATGATCTTAATCTCCTCAAAACAACAAAATTCACATGTAAAAATGTTATTTCAAATGATGATGCTAAGCATGAGAGTAATATTAAACATTTACAAATTAAATTTTTATCAAATGAGTGTTTATTATTTTTTTAATTATTTTACATATTCATGACTTGCACTTTTGTTTTGGTGTAAATGACTTGTAATTTTACAGAATGGATCTCTCAGCTTATATGGGAACTAACACAGCTCATGTAGTTCGTACATATAAAGTATAAATAAAATTAAGAGAACATATTAATTTTTTAAATCAAAATCTTGTTTTTTTACCATCATGTCAACCCCCTTTTCCGTCCTTTACCATTTGTTAATTAGAATGTCCATTTGAAGCGGTGAAAACTTGATTGGTTTAATTTTAAATTTAAAGGTACTTCTGGAACAAATTCCATGTGCCACACTACCATCAATATATTTCCTCGAGCCAAACTGAAACACTTTTTTCTGGATTGTGCAGTCCGCCGGTACTTTCTCTTTATTGCTAAAACACAATTTAATATGATCACCAACTATTTTTTTTGTTTTAAATTGGTGGCTTCAGTGTGTTGCCCAAACTTGATTAGATAGCTCGTACTTTTTCTGATGGACTTTTGCACAGTATGTCTCATAGAGTCCTGAGAAATTAAAATAGGTACGCATGGCCAATCTCAAAGCTTCAACCTTTAATTCTTTTTAAAATCGACTGTTCAAATAATGATCCTAAGTAAGTTGATATTCCCAAAATTGAGAAGGATTGAAAACATCATTGACGCAATAGATTAAATATAAACATAACGTATATACAACATTTTTTATATTTTATAAAAAAGGTTTTTGTATTTTATAAGCTACACCACACCTAAATCCCCCATAAACTAATCTCCACAATAAAAAATACCCCACAAACCCCCATCCTCATTTCTCTCTCCCTTATTGCCTTCTCCCTCCTGATCAAATAAACCCACTACCCATAAAGCCCATAACCCACCTCAAATTTCCCGTCACCACCCCACAAACCCATTTTCTTTCTCTTTTCAAACTCCTAAGCTCACTATCTTTCTCAGCACATCCCAAAACATGACATACTCATGCTGTTAGCAGCCCTCTTTTACTCCCTCCCTTGTGGTATAAAAAATCCAAGGTCTCATGGTGTTAGCAAACTCTTTTACATTGTTAGCAGCCCTCTTTTACATCCCAAAATATGTAATGTAGAGATTCACCTTGTGTTGACGACATAATATCCCAGATATTTTTTTTTTTGAAAAAATCGTGTTTAAAACCCATAATTTTAACATGACATGGCAAACGTACTAAGATGAATCTCGCAAAAAAATATGAGTCTTAAAAGCCAAAAATAATTAATATTCAAAAAGTTAAGGAGGGTTAATGTTCCAAACCTTTCATACCCAAAAAACGTCTGAAGTTGCGAACACAAAAATTGAAACCCA
Source organism: Sambucus nigra (assembly GCA_949130495.1). Lineage (NCBI taxonomy): Eukaryota > Viridiplantae > Streptophyta > Magnoliopsida > Dipsacales > Adoxaceae > Sambucus > Sambucus nigra. The sequence goes on from OX422215.1 coordinate 680,511,489, forward strand.
AAATAAATTATATATATAATGTATATATTATTATCATATCTAAATATTGTAAATCTTCTGTCATTCTCTTTTTAACAAATCCAACAGCAGATTTAAACTACATTCCTATATTAATGAAACATACAATGCAGTTAATATTACACATGGGAAGAAATGCAGTAACCCATTATGATTTTTTTCTCCCTGCACTGTCTTCTCCATCACCCATATCGCTCCCTCCCTGTCATCAAACTATCTTTGATAAGTTACACCCTCTCTCTACATCTATATAACTTGGCTTTGGGTATAAAGTGAATAATAGCAACCAAGCCTCTTGGCCCAGTGGTATAAGGCTGCCACTGGGACAGTCTTAGGGTGGGATTGGGTTTGGTCCCCAGCGATCCCTGGCACTGTCAAAATAATGCTTGGCAAGCGAAAGCCACGAACCGTGAATGGGGATTAGTCGAGGTGCGCGTAAAGCTGGCTCGGACAGCTCACGGTTTTCACCAAAAAAAAAAAAAAATAATAGCTGATGTAGGTTTTGTTATATTGTCAATACAATACACTATATTAAACAGAAAATGCTATATATGTACACTATGTTAACACACTCAAAAAATGTGGTTATCAAACACCTATAGTCACACATAGTGACTATCCTAATCTCCCTCAGCAAAACTCATCAATCTCTCCCCTCTCAGGTTGGTATGTTACTTACGTTCTTCCTCATTATAATCTTTTCCAATGTAGGGGAAGAAATGGTGTAAACCGATAGTTTTCTCCTTCTCTGTCACCGATTTCTCTCTCTTTCTTTCTCCCATCAAACCGGATATCAATAAAAACTTCAACGGTGGCATAAAAGGTAAAATTGATCTCCGACTATTCCATGCCTTCATGGTTATAGTTATAACAATAAAAGAAGTGGGTTTAATACTGAGATTGAATGAACGGGGGGTTAAATCGTGGGAGGTTTTTTCTTTCTCTAACGAACCCATCAGCAAACTTAAACCACATTCCCAAACTACAGAAACATACAACGCAGTAAATATTAAGCAAAAGTCGCATGAAACATACAATAATGGATATACAAAGTAAATGCATAAAAAGAAACATACACTAATGAAACATAATACACAGTTACAGAACAAATGAAACATACAGTGAACGTGCATACAATAAATGCATAAAAACAGAGAGAAAAACAAACGGAATGGACAACTTGCTAGTATGAGTTGCGACTCACTAAGATGCCGCCAAGAGAGAGGGTTGCAATGATTATGGTGGAAGGAGGGAGAGATAGTTTTCTCAGAGGCGAGAGGGGATTTGGAGAGGCTTTAATCGAAGGTGAAGGTGGGAAAATGGGATAGATAAGGTAGTTTGAATAGAAATGTGATTAAATGGGTTGTGTGAGGTTAACGGATTTTGTGGGTTATGGGAGGGAAAAATTTCATGGTTTGAAAATCAAACGTGATTGAGGGGTTAAGGGAAGTTAAAAGTAATTGTGTGGAAGCTTAGCTTTTTAACACGTGTATCTTTTTGTTTTAAAAAATTAAAAAATTTGAGAATTTAGGATTAAGGGTTTGGAGGCATGTGAGCAAAAACACATGCATATGTATATATAATAAGATGCTCATTTTCATACATTATATACATACACATATATATACATGCACATACATACACATATATATACATGCACATACATATATATATAAATATATATATATACATGATATTGGGGGCAAGGCTTCCAGACCCTGTTAAAGTGGGGAATCTTGTGCACTGGGTACAACCTTTTATACACATATACAAGATTTTATACAAAAAAAAGTAATAAATTTGAATTAAAATAAGTGGGCAGTCTTGGGCAGGTTTGATATTCACGGGCTTAAGGCTTAATGTGGCCTAAGGTGGGCCTGGATAAGGACCATATCCCTTAACATATGGGCCCCATTTGGTATGCGTTAATATTTTGGATATATGTCATCACCATGAAAGGGATTGTTAGGAACCCTTTTAAAAGGAATCTATATCATATCGTTGCATTCGCTTCACAAGTGGATTCCTACACAAAATCTCTTTAACTGTAAGGTGAGAGAATCTAGTTGATTGTTTGAGGATCTCTCTACAGTTTGACTCATCCATCGGTTTTCAACCAGAAGATAAAAACTTGTACTTCTCATTACATATAGCATATTAGGGTGGAAGGTTATATTTATACAATAATGCTGCCCCTATATACATCTTGTTACTGGCTCGCTCCACCATGTACGTAAGTTACTTTATCATTATAATGTTAGTTTATTCAGAACATAACTCTCATGATTTATTTCTAAATTAGACCAAATGTCGATAAAAAATACTTAGATTGGTTTATTATACATAGTTAACAAAAGTATGTTGTAAATAACCATTGGAGCTGACTGCGTCAGGGTAGGCATTCATACTCATTATTTGATGTAAAATGAAAAGCTGCTTGCCTTCACTAATTAAAAAACAGAATCCCTCTTTGGATTTAGTTGTCAAGTTAATCTTCCTTTGTAATTGAAGCCCAAGATTCTGCTCAAATGCAATAAAAGAAAGGAAAATGCAAAAATGTGTATATATATATGTGTGTATTAATTTTCCCTATAGAAAACTTATAAGTTTATGGCTCCACTGCTGCTACCAATAGTATCATGCGAAAAGCAAAAATATATGAGAGAAAAAATAGAATACATTACTATCATGCAAAAAGAAAACATATATGAGAGAAAAAGAGTACATTGCTCAAGAAGCTCTTTAAATTGATGGTGTTTCTCTCTTGGCCATAGAGGCATCTTAAGAACTGTTTTTTTTTCCTCTTATTTTTTTCCTTTCCGATTCCCTTGTCACTTTTATTTTTGTATTTACAAAGAAATCATTCTATTGTTATTCTTAAGCTGACAATGATAAGTCTCAATTGTATCATTAAATTTTTAAAAGGCTTTATGACAAAAAAAAAATAATGCACTGTCTTTGTTTCTAATGAATAATGATTGATATGACTTCATCGTATCAATAAATCTTTGATATACAAAAGACTGTAGAAGGTCATACATCAGTTAAAAATGCTTTTGTGAAGGAATCTTGTTTAAACTTATTGCTGGTTTTAAAACAGTTTATGGGATTGAATATTTATCCTTCCACCCATATGGGGCAGGTCGTATATAAGATGTTTTGCCTTAATGAAATCTTCCTCCCTATAAGGTGTTACTGCATGAATGGCGCAAGGCTACATATAATTTTTACAGTTTGGATTCTTGATGATGTGGATTTTGTGGATTGCTGCTGATTTCTTCTTGAATCAAGGAATAATATTGAATTTGTGACCTCCATAGACGGCTTGGGTATTCTAGTGTATAATATTTGGATAGCCTTGATATTTTCCCTTCTGACACTTGAATTTGATTGAGCCAATAATTCTCCACTGGTTGTGATTTAAACTTTATCATCAAAATGTTGATATTTTTACTAAAAATATCAAATTTTGACAGAACACGGATTTCCAATGGACAATCTATCCTTCCAGATTAAGTTCAATGACTTTACATTCAAGCTCTTCATCAATGGCTTTGGATGATGCATCATCAAGGACGACGATGAACACTCGTGGAAATTTAGCAAAGCTGGAACTGAGTGATGGCAGTAGGCTGTATGCAAAATTGGTGGTAATTTTAGTTTGCTTGTGACTGAAACTACTTTGTATACAGATATGAAATATCAGAAAAGTCGACTGGAGCTATCTATTGCATCACATGGGTGATAGTTATATGGTAGCATCTGTCATCTATAAAATATTACAAATTTGGAGATCGCTCCCTTGTAAACATTTTTAATTAAGTGAAGTCCACTTAATTTTTTGCTATGAAGCACGGATGCGGGTACGGGGTGCGGGTGCGGCGATTCGAAAATTCTCAAAAAATTAGGATACGGGTGCGGCGAGATATAATATAATATAATAATATAAATTATATTATGTTATTTTTAAGTAATACAAATAAGTTCTATCATTATTATGATTCTCAAAAATTTCTGATAAGGGTGTTTGTTATTTTTTTAACACATTGACAATATTAAAACAGGGGACTCTACCATCAATGTCACATATATTATAATAATCTACTAAAACCCATTAACCATTAAACTATAAAAGTAGAATTCAATATAATATAATAAAAAATAGTTAACTTCACAAAACCCATTTAACATTAAACTAAAAACAAACATTCGAAGTCGTTAAGAAACCTACTTATCTATTAGCTTTCACATATATTATAATAATCCACTAAAACCCACTAACCATTTTTTTAATAAAAGTAGAATCCAATATAATGTAATAACAAGCAGTTAATTTGGGCCACAAAACCCATTTAACATCAAACCCAAAACAAATATAGAAAGTTGTTAAGAAACTGAATTATCAGTCTTCGCATATATTATAATAATCATCCACAAATCATTAAACTATAAAAGTAGAATCCAATATAATATAATGACAAGCACTTAACTTGGGTCACAAAACCCGTTTAACATTAAAACATTAAACTAAATACAAATACAAGAAGTTGTTAAGAAACCCAATTAACTTCATATATGTTGAAGGAGAGTAAGAAGAAAATGAGAGAGAGAGAGAGAGAGAGAGAGAGAGATGAAAATGAAAAAAAAAATCAGAATTGTATTTTTTTTGGATTCTTTACGAATCCCATCAAAACCAGCCGAGTCCTTGCCGAATCCAGAATTAATTAATTTAATTAATATCTGATTCTTCTTTGGGTGCGAATCGGGGCTGAATCGCACCCGCACCGGCACCCGACTCGCGTGCAATTCGGATTCTTCAGGCCTTTTGAAGAATCCGTGCTTCATAGATTTTTTGGCTTGACAAAAAAATAAGGTGAAAAAAGAGTTTGGATGGGATTCCTCAAGAAATAAGAGTATTAAGATGGACTACAGATACTTTACTAGGTTGGAGCTAATCATAAAAGACTTTATAAAGATTGGTCATTGTTTAGTTTGATGTGTTTGTCACAGGTTGGAGCTGATGGGTCCAAATCACGTGTTAGAGAGCTAGCAGGAATCAAAACGACTGGATGGAAATACTCCCAGAATGCAATCATCTGTACTGTGGAGCATACAGAGGAAAATCGGTGTGCATGGCAACGATTTCTACCTGCTGGCCCCATTGCGCTTTTACCGGTGGGTGACAACTTCAGCAACATTGTCTGGACCATGGACCCCACAGAGTCGTCAAACTTTAAATTAATGAACGGAGATGATTTTGTGAAAGCAGTAAACCGTGCTTTAGATCATGGGTATGGCCCTCATCCTCGCGGGGACATATTTTCCTGGCTTAGGGCTGATATGGCATCATCGGCCAAGGAGGGTTTTGAACTTCCACCTAAAGTAGTAAGATTAGTGTCAGAAAGAATGGAGTTTCCATTGTCTTTAATGAATGCTGACTGCTATGCATCAAAGCGTGTTGTTCTGATTGGTGATGCAGCCCACACTGTTCATCCATTGGCTGGTCAAGGAGTTAATATGGGTTTCGGAGATGCCTTTTCTCTTGCAAGAGTTATTGCTGAAGGTATTGCAGTAGGATCTGACGTTGGAGAGGTATTTTTTAATTTTCCTATATCTGTTCTTTTTCATGTATCTCGTGCTTTTTTGAGTTTTAAGCTTTGTCAGACATCATGCTTAACAATCTATACTGATCCAGACAAACTATAGGGACAATTTATCAACTGCCCAAGTCTTCGTGGCTGGGAGTCTCGTAATAAAATGTGTGTAAAAAGAATATTTTCGTCCAGAGGCCCTACTCTCTCTTTCTCTCATGTAAATCGGAATATGTTTTTTTTCGAAATATTTAAAATTCAATAGAAATATACGTAAATTTAGTTAGTAATGGTCAAATTATCAAATAAATCTTAGTTATATTTTTAAAACTTTATGTTCTTATAAATATAATTTTGAGGTCCCCACGTATTTTTTTATAAATGTAGATAGTCCATCGTAAGCTTGTACTATAAGTTATCTAATGAGTTTAATTTTTTTTATATATTATAATGATAATAAATTAGTGTTAATAGGGCTCACTTCAAAACTTTCACCTCAAACCCTTACTTTTCTTTGGCAGACCATTGTTCTGAACCTTGGAAGATATGTTATATGAACAAAGACCGAATATAATTCTAGTTTGAAGTACTTTTAGGCAGTGATGTTTTGAATCTGTGTAGATGCACAATTTGAGTTTGGACCATAAAATGTGATAGTTCTGCCATTTGATTCTTCATTTTATTAGCACTTCTTTGACTTCCACAATTTAATGAATAATTTCTTAATTCGGAACTTCTTCGACATTCTCCAGCTTGAGATTGACAATACTAACCTACAAGTTTTTTTTTTAGCGTCTCAAACAATTACAACTGTTAAGAGAAATAAAACTAATGATGAGATTACAACAAAAATAGGCTAAAAACATTATGCTGAAAAGTGGCGGAGTTATAATAATTACGTATATATGATTACAAATATACGTAAAATTAATTCTAGAGAAATAGAAAATACAGGATTTAAATTTTATTATACAGGAAAACATAGAAATAAGAACGGAGTTGGAATAATAGTAGATAAGAACTTTAAGAACGATATTGTAACCATTATTAGGAAAGGTGATAGACTTATACTTGTAAAATTGGTATTAGGTGAAAACATAATTAATATTGTTAGTGCTTATGCACCTCAAGTAGGATTAGATGAGCACACTAAAGTACAATTTTGGGAACAAATGGATGAACTAATTCAAGAAATACCCGTAGGTGAGAAAATCTATATAGGGGGAGATTTTAATGGCCATGTAGGAGAAAGATCGTGTAGGATATGAGATAGTGCATGGAGGATATGGTTTTGGAGATAGAAATGACGGGGGATAGCCTATCTTAGATTTTGCAATGGCTTATGATTTTGTACTAGTAAATACATGTTTTAAAAAGAGGCTTGACCACTTAATAACTTATAAAAGTGGAACGCATAAGAGCCAAATAGATTTTTTCATTACTAGAAAAGGAGATCGATTAACGTGTAAAGATTGTAAGGTTATCCCGGGAGAGAGCTTAACCTCACAACATAGGATAATGGTGTTGGATGTAAATATTAAAAATCAATCACGAGTGCGAAAAGTGAAGATTAACCCACGAACTAGGTGGTGGAACTTAAAAGGAGAGAAATTGGAACTATTTAAAGATAAATTATTAAATGAAGCAACATGGAATACTGAAGAAGAGACTAACATAATGTGGAATAAGATGGCCACATGCATTAGGAGAATATCAAAAGGAATTCTTGGAGAATCAAAAGGTAAGGAGCCACAGTCTAAAGAAACTTGGTGGTGGAATGGAAGTACAAAATATAGTAAAAATTAAAAGAGAGTGTTTTAAAACATGGCAAACAAATAGAAATGAAGAAAATTTTGAGAAATATAAATGGGCTAAAAAGGAAGTTAAGTGGTAAGAGATGCTAAGTTAAAAACATATGATGATCTTTATACAAAATTAGGTACACAAGAAGGGGAAAAAAGTATTTATAAGCTTGCTAAACTTAGAGACTGGAAAACAAAAGATTTTAATAACGTTAAGTGTATCAAAAGTGATGATTCGAGAGTCATAGTCAAAGATGATGAAATTATGGAAAAATGGAAAAACTACTTTGAGAGGTTATTGAATGGAGATAATGGGATTAGATTAGATATAGAGGAACTTGGGGAGACTCGAGAAAATATATTATTCCGCAGAATTAGGACAACAGAGGTCAGGATTGCTCTAAAAAAGATGAAAACAGGGAAGACTTTAGGACCAGATGGTATCCCTATTGAGGTTTGGAAGTGCTTAGGGGAGGATGGAGTATCATGACTTACAAAATTATTTAATAGAATTTTAATGACTAATAGGATGCCCGATGAATGGAGAAAAAGTGTTTTAGTACCTATTTATAAAAATAAAGGGGACATACAAAGTTGTTTAAATTATCGTGGTAATAAGTTAATGAGTCATACAATGAAACTTTGGGAGAGAGTGATTGAATATAGATTGAGATTAAAGACAACAGTATCTGAGAATCAATTTGGGTTTATGCATGGGAAGTCAATAATGGAAGCAATCTATTTATTGAGGAGATTAATGGAGAGGTATAGGGAGAAAAAAAAGGATCTTCATATGATTTTTATAGATTTGGAGAAGGCGTCTGATAGAATACCCAAAGATATAATATGGTGGGTTCTACATAAAAGAAGAGTGACTCGCAGATATATTGATGTGATCAAGGGTATGTATGATGGTGCGGTGACTACAGTAAGAACATCAGTTGGAGAAAGTAGTGAATTTTCAATTACGGTAGGTCTACACCAATGTTCATCATTAAGTCCTTATCTCTTTGCTCTTGTTATGGATGAGTTGACTGGACAAATACAAGATGAGGTGTCATGGTGTATGCTATTTGCAGATGATATTGTTTTAGTGGATGAGACTAAGACGGGGATTAATGCTAGGTTGGAATTGTGGAAAGAAACTTTAGAAACAAGATGATTTAAAATAAGCAGAACTAAAACAGAATATGTGGAGTGCAATTTTAGTAGTAATAGGAGGACAAATGGAGATGTGGTGAAATTGGAGGGTCAAGAGATACCTAGAAATGATCATTTTCGTTATTTAGGATTGATTATCCAAAAAGATGAAGATATTAGTGATGATGTTAGTCATAGGATTAGAACAGGTTGGGTTAAGTGGAGAAGTGCTACCGACGTTTTGTGTGATAGGTGTATACCTTTGAAGTTAAAAGGTAAATTTTATAGGATGACCATTAGACCCGCTATGTTATATGGGACAGAGTGTTGGGCAACCAAGAAACAAAATGTGCAGAAAATGAGTGTGGCGGAGATGCGAATACTAAGATGGATTTGTGGTAAAACTCCAAAGGATAAAATTAATAATGAATAAATTCGTGAAACGGTAAAAGTAGCTCCTATAGAAGATAAATTGAGAGAAAATGAACTTAGATGGTTTGGACACGTCAAGCATAGACCAATGGATGCTCCTGTAAGGAAGAGTGATTTAGTTAGTATTGATGGTAACACAAGGGCAGAGGTAGGCCTAAATTGACTTGGTGGGATATTATAAAAAAGGACATGATGTCACGTGGTTTAACCGAAGATATTGCACTGGACAGAATGAAATGGAAAAATAGGATTTATGTAGCCGACCCCAAATAATTGGGAAAAGGCTTTGTTGAGTTGAGTTGAGTAATTCTATATCCTCGTATATATATATCAACACTTCCATTCACATGATTTAGTATGTTTGCTGGTTATTGCTCGTAGATAAAATTTTCACGTTGTTATTCGGTGTTTGTTGCTTTCAAAATGTTATATGATGAAGAGCGAGCTCTGAGGCGCCTGTCTTAGAGCAAACAATGGTCTCGTGTTAAAAATTATAGAGGCCTGGTGAAAACGAAGGGTGAACTTTCCACTTTGATTCCCCCACCGATGATCAGAAATTCCAACAACATACAATGTTCTCAGGTGAAAGCTCTAGATTGAGGTTATAGAGTTTTCAGAACTTAAATTGATAATGTTTATTGAAATTGCACTGCAGTTTTGAATTTTTTTATTACCATGTGAAATGAAATGGAGGTGAATCTGGAAACAGATTCATTTTCAAGTACTTCTTATGTGGTTCTTTCCTTCATTAATGGAGAGAGATTGTAATATTTTTATTTGTACTCTTTTTAATTTCTTTTCCTTTTATTATATGTCCTATTTTAGAGCAGTGGGGGTAATATTCATTTGGAATATTCTTTTAGTGTTCGTCTTTTTTGCACTTTTAAGCTTATCTTGGCTAGCAAGATAACTTTAGCCTATAATTAAGGGCTATGGCTTCTTGTTGTAATTACTTTATATTTGGATAATAGTGAGAGTTTGTGTGGGTTGTTATTTCTTTTTGGTGCCATAGACATGTGAAATCATCACACCTTCAATGGCTCCGAGGAGAGGATCGCAACCTAACCTCGAATGCCTCACTGTCCAACTCGAGGCCCACCCTTGAGGCCCTTATTGGGTAGGTCAGTGCACCCACACCGCTGCCCTACTACTCCAAGCCACCACACCCGCCACCACCTCCGATTTCACCCCCCAAACAACACCCCATCATTCACGCCTTCCACAGCCCAAATCTAGAAAACCTTCAAACCAAAAATGAAAGGGAGAAAGTCTTTAAAATCCAAACCCCCTGTAGCTCTAGGTCCCGATGAAGTAGAAGAGATGAGAGAGGGTGGAAATCCCCAAATCGCACCAGGGCTCGATCAACCAGAATGAAGAGAAGTTAGAAGAGTTCGGTCACTAGAGGAGCATTTGTATCCGGCAGGAATTTTTCCAATTTGGCGAAATCCAGCTACAGTCAACCACCTGGTCGATGGCCACAAGGGGCTTGACCACGGATTTCGCATTTTCCAAAATGATTTTCGTCCCAGGAGGTGTCAGATACAACTACTACCGGAGAGAGGAGAAGAAGAGACTAGATGAGAGGGAAAGAAAGGAAGAGATCGATTGAGATGGTCCTTGTCTGGGAGACGATTCTCTGCATAGTAGCTTCCCTGTGGCCTCTAGGAATTTTGTTGCCTCTAGGAATTTCTTCAGTAACTTAAGGATGGAATTTTGCTTTAGTTGGCATTTGGACTCGCGTTCTGCTGGGCCAACTAAGGAAAGGGGATCTTTATTTGACCCAATTTTGGAGCAGCTGAATAAGCTTACTGGGCTTGGTTCAATGAAGAGCAAAGTGGGCTGCCAAAAGAAAGCAGTTGGGTTCGGTCTGTTTGGTCCTAAAATTCTTCTTTTCTTTTATATTGGCTTGCTGGGGGCTGAAAATCTGGAGTTTAAGGAATTCTGTTTTGGCCCAATTTTGAGCAGATTTTGGATGGTAAATTTTTTTGGACCCTCTAATTTTGACACAATTAATATTCTGGGACTCCAAATTTTTTTACTCTTCTCGTCAGCCACATTTTGAGGATTTCTCACGCATCACCAACTTACAAAAGCTCGAGGATAAGCTTTCTTTGTGTGTGTGTGTGTTGGGGTGGGGGAGATGTGAATTAAGATTGCATGGGATTAATTGTAATATTTTTATTTGTACTCTTTTTATTTTCTTTTCCTCCTATTTTGATTAGGAGCAGTGGGGGTAATATTCCTTTGCAATATTCGTTGAGTGCCCTCTTTAATCTTTTTGATAGCCAAGATAACTTTAGACTATAAATAAGGCCTATGGCCTCTCATTGTAATCACTTTACATTTGGATAATAGTGATAGTTTGTGTTGAGTGGTTATTTCTTCTTGGTGCCATTGACGCGCATCATGTTATAAATATCTATATATCTTGGTCCCCTATTGTATAAAATCTCGTAGAATTTGATGATATGTTACTTATTTGTTGCTAGTATTTTAAATTAACCAACTTCTAGTTTACGAATGTGAGTTCTGCTGATTTTGAGAGAAGTGGATCGTAGTCCTATGTTCTTGTTTACAGATTTATACGGGTCAACCAGAGCGCAACATGATTAATAAAGAAGTTGGATCCTAACATTTGACACGATTAGTTAAACAGGTTGAGTTAGGGTACAGTTGACTAATACTCAATACTAACCTGATATGATACGGTCTGAACACAACACAATTCATGAATTGTCACCTCTATGGGTATACATCTCGAGTCATTTGTGATCTTAATGTTGTAATTTCCTGGGAATACACAACAAATGCTGGATATATAAGGGAGGGGGTATAATTTGGATAGCTAAACAAAATTAAGAATGGTACAAGAATAATAAACAAATAAATTAACTTTATATTCCATATGTTCCAACTTAAAAGCCTTCCACTTTAGAGTGTACTGAATTAGGAGTCATGTCTCTAAAAATAGTTTATATAAGATAGTGTGAACATCTAACATTGCCTACGGCATATAAACTCAACATTAGGTGCTTGTTGGTGATATCGATGTGATACGGTAATAAAGTGACGAGGTTAAAATGGTAAAAACGACGTTTCTTTAAATATTTTGAATTTTAAACGCTATTAATTTTAAAGAGAGGGACTATGTGTTGATAAGAATGTTTTGTTGCTTTCAAAGGTGGAATATGAATATTGAATATATTCACCACCTCCCTCGAACTTGTGTAAGGGTCCATTTGATAGCATGTCAGAGCATTTTTTGCCATGGCAAGTGGGGAATCTTTTGGATTTGTTATTTTTTTGGCATGTTTGATATGCTTCATTTGCCATCATAAAATTTTCCAACTAACATGAAAGTACCACACCCCGATGCACATTTTGATGATTTATCATGGCAAATTTTCATTGGGGTGAGTGAGCCAAAATTTGACACCTCATGGTATCAAACAGACCCTAAGATTTTTATAATTTTTAGCCAAAAACACTGCTGGTATTGATGTGCAGCCTTGATCTTCATTTGTGGCACAGGTCTCTCTGCTGAAGAAATATGAAACAGATAGAAAAGCAGCCAATGTTACAATGATGGCAATCCTGGATGGTTTCCAGAAGGCCTACTCTGTTGATTTTGGACCATTAAATGTATTACGAGCTGCTGCGTTCCATGGAGCCCAGTATATCTCTCCTCTCAAAAGGAATATCATCTCCTATGCTTCGGGTGAGCAGAGGCTACCACTTTTTTCTTGAGATGAATGTATAAATTTCTAAATCAAATCAAATGAACGGATAGATTTTTTACACTTTTTTCTTAGAGAGAAATGTATAAATTTCTTAGTTTGAATCATCGGATGCAATTTCCTTGGAGTTTTTTCTGCTAATTCATTTCTTGAAGCTTAAACTTTATATGTGAACTTGCTAATAAGAGATTTCAAGAAAATGCAAAAATTCTCTCTTGCATCATGTCATTTGGTGACTTTATTCCCTCAACTTTGATCCTTGTTGCACTTTCACTTGCCTCCCGAACTTTAAATATTGACATTTAATCTCCCAAAATTATAAAACTGACATAAACCCAAATGACAGTTGGTGTTGATATCCTTTCAATTTTCTTTAGTAGTAGGTTCAAATCATGACATTACTAGAACTAGGGCTGGTGACGGCATGGTTTTTTACCATACCGTATCGTTCCCCCCCCCCCCCCCCCCCCCCACACACACACACACACACAAAAAAAAAAAAAAAAGGTGGTAGTGGTTTACTATATTTAATTACCGAGAACCGAAATTACTGACTATTTTATGGTTGGTTTTGGTTTATGCATTTTCAAAAATGATTTACCGATATTACTGTACCGAAATATAAATAATGAAATTACTGTACCAAATTACCGAAATTACCATTCCAAAATTACCACTTTACCATACTAAGTATACCCATTTGTTAAAAAAATTACTAATATTTTTAATCTGAAAGAAAATCATTTTAACTTTACATATTAAACCAAACCCCCAAAAAATGATTTACCCACTAACACGCTTCATAGATTATACCCAAATATTCACAAGCCAAGTGACTTGACTAAGAGAATATGAACCATTGGATCAAACTCGTCTCTCATTAATCTCTAGGTATATAATCACCTTAAATGAGTAGAAAAAAAAACACTAACAAAGGTTGCTGCTCTCTTCCATCACCCACCTTGCATCTCTCGGTAATTTCTAACTCGTCCCTCAACCACGAATCTCATATATATTGGGTGTTGTTTTGTTCAAAGCTTTATGTTAATCTCATTATTATTTTGTGATTCTCATTTTTCTATTTTCTGAATCTCGTTCGGTAATCTCTATATTGTGTTATGGTGTCTTAAACTTGGATGCAAATGATGAATCGAAGCACCCAGATATCATAAAATTACATAAGCATATTAATTGCCATAATAGATATGTTTATGTATTCAAATATATATGTTAGTGTTTGTATATGCTTATGTATTCAAACATAACAAATATGCTTAATGGCTTATATTTTAACTTCTTATTATTCACTTTATGTATGTCTATTTTCATTTGCTTCATAAATATAAAAAAGGGTCATTTAGTGTTTGTGGTACGTTTGTTTATAATAATTGGTACTTGGGGTACATTTGTTTTCATTATAGTTGGTTGAATGTTATTTTAACGATTTGGCTAACAATTGTCTAATGGCTATACCTTTTTCATCAACTACCCAAAATGTCCTTATGTCTAATTACTCTACCCTTGTAGCTTTTAAACCATGTAATCCTCACACTCTATCTCACAGCATGGGTTCATTTGCTCCAACTCTCTCATAGGTTTGTTTTCCCTTTTTTTAAAATCAATTTGTTTGGTGGAGTTGGGATCGTTTGGATTTCGTTGGCCGGATCGTTTGGATTCAGTTACAACTAGTTTTGTAGTTGGCAATCTTTTTGGTTGGATTTTTTTTTTCTGGAGGTATATTTTGGTTGGAGGTTTATTTTTCTTGGTCAGAGGTTTTTTCCGGAGGTTTATTTGCTGAAAATCAGTTTTTTTTTTGCCAGAGTTTTGTAACTGGAAATCTTTTTGGCCGGAGTTTTTTTCCTAGAGGTTTATTTGTGGAAAATCAGTTTTTTTTTGGCTCGAGTTTTGTAGTTGGAAATGTTTTTGGCCGTGTTTTATTCTTGAGGTTTATTTGTTGGAAACTAGTTTTTTTTGGTCGGAGTTTTGTAGCTAGAAATCTTTTTGGCTGAATTTTTTTCTTCTAAAGGAATATTTTGGCTGGAGGTTTATTTTTCTTGACCGGAGTTTTGTAGCAATGGGTTTATTTTTTTTGGACCGAGACTGGACCGATTAATTCGGTTAACCTACTAATTCGGTCTAGGCTTTTTTCGGTCCGGTCCGGGGTAAAATTCGGTCCTCACCCTATTATATATATATGTACATTTTATGAATATTTTTATCTATTTTTCTCACAAATATATATACAAAAAAATAATACTCGAAACTCCAAGTGATATTTACATGGATTTTTTAATCCAAATAAAAAAATGTCTATACATATATAAAATGTTCCAAATTAAATTCATAAGTTATATACATTAATTCAAAAATTATACATAAGAAACACAATAACATTATTTTTATTATATATATATGGGAATCGGTCCGGTCCGGTCCAAATCGGTCTTTTAATATAGTGGACCGCGGACCGGACCGGTTTAATTGGTCTTTAGATTTTGTGAACCGATTTTCGGACCGGTTTCAAAATAGCCTTAATTTTTGGTTCGGTCCGGTTCGGTCCAATCGGTCCATTCGGGTTGGTCTTTTTTTTGTCCACCCCTAATGTTGATGGGTTTTGCTAGTGGTCGGTGGCGATGAGTCTGCTGGTGGTGGTCGGTGGCAAAGGGGGAGTTATTTTCTTTTTGTTTTTTCTGCATTTTTGGATTATTTTTAAATTCATATTCATTTACTTTATTATTCTTTAATCATTTGTTTGCTCGATTTGTTTTTTGGAAATATATATTTTAAAAGAAAAAAAGTCTATTTTTATCAAGCGAAAAATATTTTTTTTTCTAAATTTTTTTTATTAAGTAGAAAACGTTTTTATTTTCTGAAAATAAAAATTTTAAACTGAAATATTTTTTTGACTTAAACCAGTTTTATGTTTCATTTTTATGCTCGAATTTTTTTTTTTTTTATGGAAAAAATTTCGTTTTGTTGAAAATCATTTTAATTATATATAAACAGTTTATTTATAGAAAATCAGTTTATATATATTTTTCTTAAAAACATATAAAAAAATTAAGAAAAAATCAGTTTATATTTTTTTATTAATATATAAACAGTTTATATATAAAAGTTTTTGTTTTCGGTTGAAAAAATTTCTTTCTTAAAAAAACGTTAATATTTTTATCAAGGTTCTAAAAAACACGGGGCGTGATCGAGGCGTGGAGGTCAAGCCTTAAGCCTTAGAAGCCTAGGCGGGTTTAAGCGTAAAAAGACGTTTAGGCCTTCTTAATATATTTTAATATTTTTACACCATAACAAGGCTATTAAAATACTAAAATTATACATATCATAAAAATATCTCTGAATATATTAAAATTAAAATACTATTTGATTATTTTGGATGAGATAAGGGTCCGGTTAGTTAAAAAATTCTTTAAAAGGCGATATCGTTTCACTAAAGCATTGTTGTTTTTAGAAAAAAGTGCCTCTTAAGAGTTTTACTAAGCATAAGGCGTAAAAAACTTAAGGCGAGACGTTTCGCCCAAGACTTAAGCTTAGGCGTGCCTAGGTGAAGCATAGGCGGGTTTTTTAGAACAGTGATTTTTATATATAAACAATTTATATATAAAAAAATCAGTTTATATTTTAAAAAAAGTTTATATATAAAAAAAAGTTTTATACATAAAAGCAATTTATATATATATATAAACAGTTTATCTTAAATATATATTAATGTATTTGGAAGCTAAAGTGGTCTTTTTAGTTAAAAAAGTTGGTCAATTAACGATTAAGTGAGTCAACTGACAGCTTTCGTTAGTTTTGGATCCAACGGTCTAATACCGAAACTAACGTGCCCCATGTCCTAATTATAATAAACAAAAGTACCCCAACCAGTGAATGACTCTAAAAAATCTGAATTACTTTTATGTGTTTTTAGAGGTTTTTAATGATTTTTCTAACATGAAGATTCAACCAAAGTGAAATGAACGAGGTATGCAAGGCTTTTATGTAATTTTTTTTATTTTCTGTTTATTTTCTCTATTTTTTGCTTTTTATTTATTTTACTGTTTTTTTTTTCTTTTTTCTATATTTTTCTTTTCTATTTTCAGGACTCTTGTATTCTGCTAGTTAGTCATACAACCCGTTCAATCACCACTTTCAACTAAGTAATAATCATAGCAAAATTTTGAAACAAATAAATATTGGGAAGGTAAAAGATTCTTAGGATCCGTTTGGTGCATGCCATGGGTGGCAAAATTTGCCATAGATAAAATTTGTACGCCCGACAATGGGTCGTGTTCGTGTTTTAACGGTTTCGTGTAAAATCACTCTAACTCAAACGCGTCCCATTAACTTAACGGTTACAAAAATTTAAACCCGAACACAACCTGGTAATATTAACGGGTGACACGAACCGAACCGTTAATACCCGTTAGTAAATGGGTGGATTTGGGTCGTGTCATAATTAACCCGTTATGTAAATCATTACCCGTTAAGAAAATTGTTTTCCAAAAATTTTAAAAATTAATTTATATTATTTTTTTCATATAAAATTTTAAATGGGTAAATTTGATGTCTAATTTTTTAATCTAACGATTGAGATTAACTTAGGGTATATATATATATATATATATAATGGGTATAATATTAGTTCGGGTCACACGACCCAATAAAACCCGGCACCACTAACGGGTAATAATGGGTATAAACGGGTTTAATCGTGTAAGAGTACGAACCCAAACCCGATTCGTTATGATAACGGATCTACCGTGTTGATCCGTTAATGACCCAAACCCGATAAGATTAAACCCATTAACTTATAATTTCGTGTCGTGTCGTGCCTCAATTTGCCAGGTCTAAAAATTTGTCAAGATAAATGTTGTTTTTCTCACATTAAGCTATCAAACACCAAATGAGGTAAAACAAGGTTTTTAGGCAAAACATTTTAATAACACGTTTTTAAAACATTTTTTATAACATTTTCTTAAAAGAGTTTATAAAAACATTAAAACAATTTTTATAACAGTATTTAAAAGTAGTTTTTAAAAACTGTTTCAAAAAATCTGCATACAATAAATTTAAAAATTGTTTTAAATATTTTTAACAATTTAAAAAAATTATTTTAAACATTAAAACTGTTTTAAAAAACTATAAAAATATGTTTTAAACCTTTTAAAACCTGGTTTAAAAAAATTATTTGGAATAATTAAAAAACTGTTTTAAACATTAAAACTGTTTTAAACATTAAATTGTTTTAAAAAATTGTAAAAATATGTTTTAAACATTTTTAAAACTGTTTTAAACATTAAAACTATAAAAATTGTTTGAAATAATTAAAAAACTATTTTAAACATTTAAACTGTAAAAACCGTTTTAAACATTCTAAAAGAGTTTTTAAACAATTTATTTAGAGCATTTTTTTTAATTGATAACAGTATTTTTATTTAAAACAGTTTATAAAACATTTTTTTTAATTAAAACCGTTTTTTTAACAATTTATAAAACATTTTCAAAAATATTTTAGTATAAAAAAGTAAAAAAAGCACTTGTAAGAATTGACAAATTTATGTGCAAATATTTCTCACTCAAATAGTAAAGCAAAGTTTGCCAACATTTGTGGCAAATTTATGCATAAAAGGTGTTGTGCATTGACAGATAACTTGTAAGCAAATGTTTGTACCAAACACACCAAATTGTAGGCAAATACCCCATTTTTCAACTTATTTTGCCATTTGCCATGGCAAATAAGGGTAACCAAATGGACCCTTAGAGAATTTCTAGTGGCAAATGAATAAAGACCACTAGTCATAAAATTGCATTCTAATTTTACATAATTTTTTCAAATAAATAATCCCAGCTATCCAAATTCCACAGTGATCCTCTACCGATGAAGATATAAACAAGGGCAATTTATAATTAGGTCTGTTGGTAACAATTTTTAAACATATAAGGACAATTTAATATTAGGTCCACTTGTTATGCCACAATTAGTGGACCTAAGTGTTTAAAATTTGTCAAAATTCCTTTAATGTTTAAAATTTATTTGTAAGCGCTCTAAGAGTACTTTCCCCTATAAACAATAAGAATAAAAAGGGTGGTTGGATTGGTAAAATTGGATAATCATCAAAAGGAGAAAACTTGACACTTGGGTGATACTTTGGCTCCGTGCTAAAGCATGTATTCTTTCTTTAATTATCCTTAGTACCGGTACCGAGTAAGTGGTACAAAAAATTATCATTATGTACCGAATAGTATCAAAATTACCGTATTAAAAAAAAAAATTTTATGGCAAAAAATCAATTTTACCAATGTACTACACGGTTTGATTTTGGTTTATGGATATGTGTACCGACTGATAAAACTAGTAATTATGGTTTGGTGACAACAAAGTTGGTTTTGTATTGGTATGCTCCATTTACCAACCAAACCGATCGAAAACTAGCCATAAGTAGAACCATAAAATCAGTCAAACTTAAGTTTCATCATTTTCAAGAACACCCACCATGAAAAGCCATTTTCATGAAGATTATTTTAATAAATATGCAAATATACTAGCATGAAATTATATATGTATGCACAGACACATACACACACACACACACACACACAAATATATATATATATATATATATATATATAATGATGGCGAAGACCCACGCTTAAGATAGTTTTAAGTGTATTAACCCTTAGGTCCAGAGTGTTGTGAGGTTGTCAGCCTCCCTTGTAATAGGCACACGAGATCCCATAATTACTAGGCCGGGGTCAATTGAAAGTCGGAGATAGAGAGACAAGACTTGACTTGCTTCGAGACGATGAACGATCATGGGGTCAGAATGGTCGTGGTCTTAATAGAGGCAACACACATTTAATTTATAGGATAAATGATGTGTACCAATTAGATTATAACTTGGCGAGCAAGAATGGGAGCATCTATAAGGTTTGAGAGACTAAGAGCATTTTGTAAGAAATGGTCATATATTGGGGAACCCTAGGAGTCCAAACACTATAAATAGGAATCTTGAGCTCACATTTTGAGTCTCCTAGAACATTGGGAGAGAGAGAGAGGGAGACAACAAGGAGGATGTTGATCGGATGTTAGAGGCCATAGGAAGCTTATGTCGGCCGACATGCTTCGTTGTGGTCATTGTTTAAAATCCTATTTCTTCATGATTCATTCACTTGAGATAAGCTCTAGTTGAAATGACGAATTATATTCTCCTCGCAATTTTGTCCAAGGCTTTTTATTGTTCTTAGATTTAAGGGTCAATTATAATTCGCCCGACTTCCATTTTCACTTCACCACCCGAGTTTTTATTTTTTGAATTTAAACTCTAAACTTTCAAAACAACTTCAAGTAACCCCAAATGTTAACACCATTAAAATCGGTCATGTGCAAGATGGCATTTTCCTCCTATTAGAAAATTCTTTTAAAAAATTACTACAAAATCATTTTAAAAATCCGGAAAATACTAAAAAAAATATTTGAAAAAAAATTAGAAAAATACTAGAAAAACATTTCAAAAACATGAAAATTACAAAACAGTATTTAGAAATTATTAATATATATTTTTAAAAATTCTAAAAATTAAAGGATTTTTTTTAAATTTTGAAAATACTAATGACCCATTTTAAAAATATGGAAATTAAAAAAATAAAAATAAAAATATTGAAAATATTTTTAAAAAAAAGAAAAATTAAAAAATAATGAAAATATTAGAAAAACATAAAATATATTTATGGAAATTACAAAAAAACATTTAGAAACTAAAAAAAATATATTCTTAGAAATTCTTGAAACTAAAGAAAAAAACATTTAAATATTATAAAAATGCTGGATTTTTAAAAATATGGAAATTACGAACAAAATATTTAAAACATTGCAAAAGTACCCAAATATTTAAAAACCTATAAGAATAATATAAACTATTTGTTAAAAAAAAAGAAAAATATTAAAGTACTTAAAAGAAAATGACAAACATTTAGCAATAGTGAAACTATTTAAATAAAATGGGAGAAATAAAAAATTATTATAAATCTAAAAATGACATAAAACGTTTGGCAATACTAAAATTTAACCTCAAAAATATTTGAAACATTTTATTTTAATATTTTAGAGAAAAATTATAAACTTTTAAAAAATAAGAAATTTATATTGTGTGTGTGTGTGTGTGTGTGTGTGTGGGTGTGGGTGGGGTGGGGGGGGGAGGGGTATGGTTTTTTTAATGAAAATTTGAAGAAAAAAATTTGCAAAAATCTGAAGAAAAGAAATCTGAAAAGCTATGAGAAAAAAATACCCTTTACCATGCTTTTTCTTTAAGCCCCTAAATCTAGTACCCTCATCAATTCCATTTCAAAAAAAAAAAATTTCGAGATTCAAACGCCCATTTTTCTTAATATCAAACCCACAAAAAATCCAAAAGAGAGAAACTCAATACCCATTCCAAATCCATAAAAAGTTCATGTAGATGTGTGAGTAAATTGGGGTGTGTGTGCGCATGTCAGAGAGAGAGAGAGAGAGAGAGAGAGAGAGAGAGAGTGCAACCACAACTTCCATGAATGAGAGAGGGAGGAAGAGAGAAAGAGAAACAAAAAGAAGAATAAGGGTTAAAGTTGTTAACATCAGAGGTTAAAAGACAATAATACCCCTTATAAAGTCGCATCAGGGTCACATGTCATTTTTCTTACATAACATTAATGCTGTGAGTTAGGGTTACTTGAAGTCATTTTGGAAGTTTAAGGGTTAAATCAAGAAAATAAAAGTTTGGGTGATGAAGTGAAGATGGGGGTAAAGTTCAAAGAGAAAGTTTACTTAACCCTAAATTTAAATTAGCTAGTCGAGTTTAAATAATTTAATGGCTCTTCCATTCTAGTATAAACCGATTCTAGTTGGACGTATTGATGAATCCTTTTAAGTTTTATGTGTTCTTATTATTCTGGCCTAGGGTTTGAAGTTGAATCTTTCAATCCTAAGTTTAAATCTTTAAAATCTAAATTTACAAAATATTTAAGGTAAAACTATCCTCGTACATAAATATCCTTATTGTAGTGAAATAAGAAAATGTTTTGCCCTAAATGGGATTTTTCCCGAAATCCATATTTTCTGTTTGTCTTTTATTGCATGCTTACATAATTTACCTCTTTCAATCACATAGTTGTATGATCTAGGGTTTAAAGGAATTAAAACTGGTGTGAGTTGACACTTTATTAAATAAGTTTGGGCCATTGAACCATATCACACTCTCTAATTTGTATCAGAGCCATTTACATAACTTTACCGTTTAATTGATTTTTCGTAATTTTTTTTTTGAAAAAGCCGAGTTCAAATGGGTAACTTATATAATAGAATGCCAACTTTTGATGGATTTAATTATGCCTATTGGAAAGTGAGAATGATATCCACATTAAAAGCTATTGATGAAGGAGCCTGGATTACATGTGAAAGAGGGTGGATACCACCCACTATGTTTGTAGGTAATGATACTAACCCCAGACTTGTGGACTGAAGAAGAATTTAAATGGAGTAACTCTAATTCATGAGGCCTTAGTGCTATTTCTGAAGCCGTCACACCCGATGAGTTTTGGCATATTATGACATGCACCACATTAAAAGAGGCATGATATATCCGACATCTTACACATGAGGGCACAAATGCTATTATAAATTGCAAAATTTGACTACACAGTTTGAGATTATAACCATGCTTGAATTCGAGAGCTTTAATGAATTTGATGCTCACCTATTGGATAGTGCTAATTCGAGTTTTAATCTTGGTGAAATAATTCCTCACACTAGAGTAGTCAAAAAGATGTTAAGATCACTCGTTGCCCGTTTTTATCCCAAAAGTCATTATGCTTAATTCTTTAGGATTGTTAGATTCCCTTAGTTTAGAATAACTCGTAGGAAACCTTCAAACTTTCGAAATCGAAGAGTGAGGAGGTATCTAGAAAGAGAGAGAGGACGTCTAGAAAGAAAGAGGATGTGACTTTCAATTCTGAGTATGATTTATATTTACATGATTTAACCCTTTTTGCTAAGAATTTTAAGAAATTTCTCAAACTTAAAAATAATGGTAGATCTAAAGATAAAAACAGTTTTGAGAAAAATAAATTTGGGAAGAAATTTGAAAAGGATAAAAAGGACCCCCTAAATAGAGAGGAAGAGAGGTGTTAGTGCCCAACTAGGTTAAAATGTCTAGGGAAGGGCAAAGCTTCCTTAAATTCCACCCTTAGTGATGATAACGAGGTCGAGTCGATGGATTCAGGAGAAGAATCACCGCATGCATATAACTTCACCGCATTCATGGATATTCATGTGAGTACGTATAGTGCACCTCAAGATGATGAGGAAGATACTTCACAGTGACACTTCGACAGTGAGAACGACGTGATTGAGGGCGTGGATGCAACAAGTGATAGCGAGAGTGACCTACAACGTGCGTACATCGAGTTATACGCTGAGTATTTTAAAACGAAAAAGCAAAAGAAAGGGTTAGCTATTAGAATCATTGCGCTAGAGAAGGATTTAGGAGAGACGAGAGAGAGAGTCCTCCGTTAGCAAGTCTTTAAGAGAAAGAGAGAAAGAGAGAAAGAGAGAGAGATAGTTTTTGGAGAGAGAGAGTGTGTTTTTGAGAAAGAAAAAGGGGACTTGACCAAATAAGTGGCTAGTATTACAAGTGAGCTCCTTGCATCCGTGGAGATTGGAAAAAACTTGAATCCTAACTCGGGAAAGATCTAGAGAGCCTGGGAGGTCAAGGTAAAGATTGAGGACACATCTAAGAAGATGGAAAAGATGTTCCTCGACCCCGCTGTAGGGTTTGGTGAGAGGCAAGGAATAGGTTTTGACGATGCTTCCATGTCACATATCGCACCGGAACTAGTGCATGAAATAATTGTGAATCCTTATGGCTCTCCACTAAAACACCAAAGAAAAGTTTGGCCAATAAAAGCAAACCAAGGTCCGCCTACGACTGTTTATTTATGCACTTATTGCAAGAGAAAAAGGCCACTTTAAGGAGTTTTTCAATAGTTTAGGTCGGACTCGACGTACACATACTCCATCACACCATTTTAGAGATTTTGCTAGCCTTAGAGAGCAGTTTGAGTGTCTAGTCGCCACTTCTCATATTTTTATGGAAGAGTTTCAATGGATGTCTTTGCCGTTAGTGGATACTTTCAACATCCCGACTTGACCCAACAATGACAAGGTAAATGAAAGGTTACCACTACTTGGGCGCCTAAGCGTGAAGAAAAAGTCCATTTTGTTCATCTCGCTCTTAAGGCTCATAATACCTCCCAGTGGTATTTTGACATTGGTTACTCCAAGCATTAACTGATGACGTCTTATTTTTTACCAACTATGAGGATCACAAGGACGATAAAGTCACCTTTAGAGATGGGAGTAAATCTAGCATTATAGGGCGTGGTAGAGTAGAGATACCCGAATTTACTAAGCTAGATAATGTTTTGTACATAAAAAATTTGAAAGAAAACCTTATCAGCATTAGCCAGCTGTGTGACGTAGACTTTGATGTAAAGTTTGACCGGAACGAGTGTAACAATTATTACCAAGCTAGTATACTTTTATTGCAAGGGGTGAGGACAGAAGATGACTATTATGGGATTATGCCCAAGTCCTCATTTGTGTGTAATAGCACCACGATCTTGTAACACCCGATATTTTTAATGATTTTTATATTGGGATTAATTAAATTAAAATTAAAAATTAATCTGGATATATTAAAGTAAATATTAATTAGAGTGACAAGGGTTAATATTTATTTGTATGAATTATATTGAGTCTTACTTAGAAAATGAGTAATAAATTAGTAATAATGTATTATGATTGTCATG
Organism: Sambucus nigra; assembly: GCA_949130495.1. Lineage (NCBI taxonomy): Eukaryota > Viridiplantae > Streptophyta > Magnoliopsida > Dipsacales > Adoxaceae > Sambucus > Sambucus nigra. The sequence goes on from OX422215.1 coordinate 680,536,047, forward strand.
AGTGAGAAATACGACAGTTACAATACTTTAGTTGGGACACGCGTGTCAGCCGTGTCACTTAAACGTATGAGATAAAATAAAATGTATTTATAAGTCATCCAAATGATCATTTCAAGTGCACCAATGTGTTCGGAAGGATCGAAATAGTTAGAAAACTATATTCGGGTGTCGGTATAGGGTCCCAAGTCACTTTTGGGCTAAGCCGACATTCCAAAAGTCATTTTTAGACCTTTGAACTTCTAGGCTAAAAAGAGATACGGGATTCATCAATTTATAATACACTTTTGAGTTAGAGAAAATGGTTATTTAAAGAAACAAAGAAGAGGAAGTTATAGGAGAGGCATAGGTGGAGTCCCAAGAGGAATTTGAAGAGTTTTCAAGGGGATAACTACCATTAGCACCACCTTTTCCTCCACTAAAAATGCTGAATTGAGATTAGAAGGAGAAGAAGACATCCTAATCAACCTCAACATGAAATCAGACCCGCTACTCATAAGGCAAGTATTTATCTTGCATATTTTTATGAGGTATAATACCCATGTAGAGTAAGGTCTTTGAATTTAGTAAAATTGATGATATTTTGTGATTTGATGAATATAAATCATAATTGGGAATAAGATTGCATGTAGAATGAATCCACTTATAGGAACAAAACGAAGTCAGAAGTTATGAGATTTAGATCATGGGACCCTTAACATCATTTTAGGGATTGAATTGTAGAACAACTTCTTGAATTTGAGAAGTCTATGAAATTGGGTAAATTAGGAATCATTGAAAACTTAAATCGTCATCTTGAAAACTGTTTTGCGCTATTTTCTGCATTTTTTTCACTGATATGTTTTCTCTAAAAACGGCTTTGAAATGCCTCAAAACTGTATTTTAAAAATTTGGGCAGATTCGTGGGGTAAATTTTAAGAAATGTTATCTTTGGTTTGTTGTTCTGTTGGAGGTTGTATCGATTGATTAATTGTTGGTTGTTGTCTATACTTGGATGATGAACTACGAGTCTAGTCGTTCGAATGAGATTGGTGTGTCCGAGATCGAAATCTTTAGTCGAAAAATTATAAATTAGGTTATGGGAAGGATAATAGGTAATCGAAAATTAAATACCAGTAGGATAGAGGATTATAAACTACTAATATTAAGTAAGGAGTAAATAAGACCCTTAGAGTAGTGAGAGATACTTGAAATTATGTTAAATGGAAATTCAATTGAAATTAATGGTACGTCGAATATGTGAGTGATATATACTACGTACGAGTTGTTATAATTGGGTTGTGTGCATACCTACTGGAAAAAAATATAGATAGGCTAGGTGAATACCTATAGATATGGTTTGATTATGTGTGTGAACATACCTATGCTGCCTGCTATCCGGAGGTTTTCGCGTAGAGAGCGATCCCACCTTGACGATTACAGTGAGGTCTGAATTTGTGCCCCAGAACATGTAACTTAGGGCGGTTCATTATGTGTGTGTATTAGTGGGAGTGGAAGGTCATTTGGGAATGCTAGGTTCGAGGAGACAAACTGAACCAATAGTAATTATTTGAGTACGAGAGTTACACGGGCTTGGTAGCAGAGTATGGTAGCATCACGAGGGACCATTCTGGGGATGCTATATTTGTGTATATATTATGTGTGTGATGAATATATATACTAGTGTAATATATCTACATATGTGAAATAGTAGAATTGATAGATGATGAATATCAAAAAGGAAAATTAAGTGGTGAAACTTAAATAATTGACTCAATAATAAAATGGGAATAAATAATTTATTATTGAAACCGTAGTATCGTATAGTATTGGGATGTACGTGAGAATTAGAATTATCGAGAGTAGTCAAATACCTTAGCTAGTTGGACAGGGGACACTAGTTAGGTAGAATACGTTAGGCATGCACATTAGTTGAGAGGTGAGAATCTCTAGTGAGTTTACGTGGATAATACATGTGTAACATATAGCTGATTTAAATTTTGATTTAAATACTTGCTAAATATTTTCAAAATATTTTACTTGGGCTCTGAGCCATATCAAATATTTTAAAAACCTTTTAGGTGTCCAGCCACAGGGGATGCACAACTTAGAGATCCTATCTAGAGTTACGTTGCTGCAACAGTGTGGAGGCTTGTAGGAGATTACTTTAGACGCTTCATCTCATTCATTCTAGATAGGATATTTTCTTAGTGGGTTATCTAGTCATGTTGCCTTCATACTATTTCTTTTATTTAGTTATGCATCAGATTGTATTCAGATACTATTTACTTATTTCATATTGTGGTTGGATTTTTTTTACACTTAGAGAACCGAGACTTTATTCGGTCTCATTTAATTAAATATCTGTCGTGTGATTGTTTAGACTTTATTTATGTATGAATGGTTTAGTTCATTTTATTTATTTCCGCATGTATTCATAATAAATGTTCAAATTTGACACCAGCTTAATTTGACATAGGTGATTAGTAATTAAAAAGTTTTCGACAGTGATGCTAAGAATGAAACAATTAATGATTCCTATTTAATTTAGTGATGGACTAATCACCCAGGAATAAAATAGGCGTGGTGTCACAGATCTCTTCTATGGATTTTTGGCATTTACGTCTAGGTCAAGTTAAGTTTAGAGAGTTGGAGCGTTTAGCGAAGAAAGACCTAATATGTGGCTTATAGTCGCTTAGAAAGCCAACTTCCACGGTTTGTGGCCCTTGTCACTGGGGAAAGCAAATTCGGAGTCCCCATCAGAAGTTGAATTCCATTACCACTACACATGTGCATGAGTTGATACACTTGGACCTTATGGGTCCTACTCGCACTGAGAGTTTCGGTGGTAAGAGGTATATTATCGTGATGGTAGATGATTTCCCTCGTTATTCAATAGTAGGCTTCCTGAGAGAGAAATTTGATGTTTTAGAGTTTCTTACGACCAAGTGCCGTGTCCTAGAAAATTGACACGGAGTCACCATCAATAGGATGCGTATGTAACACTCCTTATTTTTGGATAATTACGAATTTAATTATTTTGGGTATTTTAAATTGCACGTGTGCAGTAATTTAATTAAAATGAAATATTACGTATGTAATAAATATTAATTTGGTTAGATTAATATTAATATTTATGTGGCAAATTTACTAAGTCTATAGTAAATAACATATGCTAATTATTACACATTGTAGTGAGTAATAACAACGGGACTATGTCATATCTCAATTATGGGTTGTGTTTAGGCTATATTAAGGTCAAGGTGGGAAATTTATGAAGAGTGACTCAGATGGAGATTTTAAGATCATGATTGTTTTCGAATGAACAGAAATAGGTTGAATAGTACCCGAGAGTATTATTTGGGTTCCGAGGGAGTTTTAGACTATATCGGGCTCTTATAGGGGTATATGGGTCAAGTGGGCTTGGCCCATTGAGATAATTTTGGGATTATAGAGTTTATAACCTAAGATTAGAAGTATTGACAATCATTATCAGTAGATACAATCCCTAAGAGTGAAAGAAAAAGAGTCAAAGGCTAAGAGAAAGCTAAAAAGGCCAATTTAAGAGAGAATTTAAGGGGGATTCGAGCATTCAACCGTAGATTTGTCGTCTGCAATGGATTTTTTTGACTCTGAGAACCATTTAAGGCAAGTAATTAACTTGAAATAATCGCATATGTTGGGATTTTTTATTCATATCATAGTAGATGTAGAATAAAACCATTTGTGGGAAGGGTTTCTCATATAGAAAGGGGTTTTGAGAAATTATCCCCTAACTTGTAGAGTAAATGCATATTTGATATTTTTTGAATGAATCACAATTTCTAGAATTTGAAGCTTGTTATATATTCATAGATTGATAATGATTAATTAGGACTTTGAATCAAATTTAGGGTTATTTTAGGTGTTTATCATGTAAACCCATTTTAATGGATTAATTAGGTGCTTGTAGTTAATCTTTGGTATTAGGATAATTATTTGATGTTAGAATCATCTAAGAATATTTTCTTATGTTCTATATGATTGGGTGAATGTATAATATCATATCGAAGGTGTTTGGGTTGGATTTGAAGAAGAAAAATCTGGGTTTTTGCATTGTTTTCGTTTGGGTTTCTGTAAGGACATATTTTATAAGTCCGTTTATATTAGTGTATGTCGTATACCGCTACAACCATCAAAGAAATTATTCAAGTTCATTCAAGCATTAAGACGGATCTGAGTATCAAGGTTCTTCAACAAAGAAGCCTTTGCGAGATTAATTTTGGTAAGATCATGTTTAAGTCCCTTAATGGTTCATTTAAAGTATTGGGATATTTTTTCTAAGTGTTGGAAATTTTTTCTAAACTATTTTTAATCAATTAAGGCGTTGTTTTTCGTCAATGGAATTGTTTCTTAGTGTTGAGGCGAACATATTTTGTCGCTCCAGTCATTCGAGCGACATTGCCATGTAGTTCAAGAGACATAAGGATGTCACACGATGTCTTCAAATGACATTTCTTCTCGTTCAAGCGATATTTGTACTTCTTTCGAGCGATTGCACCGACTCAAGTTTTTCTATAAATATGTGTTAAATGTGTCCCTTTTCATTAAGATGACCTGACATTTTCAATTACACGAAAACTGCAATCTGCAATCTGCAAAATACTTTTGTCTTCTTCAATTCCTTTATTTTCAAATCACAAAATCCCAATCTTTTAGCGAATTTTTTGGAACCCAAAATTCGGTTTTGCTGGAGTTTCTCTTGCAGGGAGGATAACCTATTGCTGATATAGGTGACACTTGAGGGAGGTACTAGGCTGACATTGACTGCGTGTCATAGGGAGTGCTCGTGGGTGTTCTTAGCTGATTGGAATGCATGTCTTTGTGGATCTTCTGCGATTGATTCATTGCTGATTCAGAACTGCGTGTTCTTGTGGGTATATGTAGATATTCATTACAAATTTTTCTTGTAATCATTGTAAGTATTATTAAGTGAAATAAAGGTTTTTCCCTTTTGGGTTTTTTCCTGAAATCTGCGAATTAGTAATTTGTTTGTATTGGCATGATCCACTGCACCTAGATGTTTGTTTGGGGTTAATTCAAATTGAGTTTAATTAAGTTGGTTTAAAATTTATAATTGATTAAATAAGGGTTTAATTGGAATTTGCAAATCCCTCTTGCAATCGATATCACACATCATTCATAAATTGGTACCAGAGCTTTTCAAGTGAGGTCTTACCGTTCATAAGTTGGTATCAAAGCAGGTTTCACTAAATTTATGTGAGATCATTTTTCGCAAAATTTTGTGATATCGATTTTTCTTGAAAAATATGATTTTGAATTTTTTTTCGCAATGTTTCCAAATGAACAAGTATATAGTCGGTTACCAATTTTTGACGGGTCTAATTATGCCTATTGGAAAACCCGTATGAAATCTCATTTAAAGGCCATCAATGAAAGAGTTTAGGTTGTTTGTGAAAGAGGCTGGACTCCTCCCACTGTCACGGCTAATAATGTCACGAATCTTAAACCCGTGGCAGTGTCTGAGGATGAATTTAAATGGAGCACTTATTAATTCTCGTGGGTGAAGTGTAATTTTTGGAGCTGTCATCCCTGACGAGTTTCGACGTATTATGACGTGCACTATGTCAAAAGAAGCACAAGATGTTTTACAACTTACCCAAGAAGCCACGAATGCGGTCAAAGTGTCCAAATTGCAAAATTTAATGACCCAATTTGAAATAATAGCCATGATTGAGACTGAGTTTTTTGATGAGTTTTATGAACATTTGTCTGATATTTTCAACACTAGTTTCAATCTTGGTGATCACATTCCTAATTAATGGGTTGTTAAAAATATTTTGAGATCATTGCCTAAACGTTTTATCCCGAAAGTGACTATTTTTAATTCCTTAGGAAATTTGAGTAGTCTTAAATTAGAAGAGTTGGTTGGAGACCTCCAGACATATGAAATTAACATGTTCCCTAACACTGTTAAGCGTAAGGATAAAGAGATAGCACGTACATCCCATTCTAGGAAAGGTGCAAAAGTGTCCAAGAGAGAGAAGAAGAAAGATAAAGTTTATGACTATGAGTCTAAGGTCGATTTGATTTTGATGATATGGCCATGCTTACAAAGAATTTTTAAAAATTTCTCAAGTTTTCAAAACAAAATTCTTCCAATAAAAAGTTTTTTGAGAAAAATAAAATGTAAGGACACAAATTTCCAATTGAGTCCTTTGTAGTTTCGGCTCAATGTCGGACAAAAACATTTGAATCATAGGATAGAGTTCATGTTTATCCATTCAAGCATATGACGTGTTTGTTGAAGACGTAGCGGCCAAGAGTATAAAGCTTCATTTTAGTGCCGAGTTTGTTGTGCCTCATTTCTACATCATCAACATGGTTCCATTACTCCCAAGGTATGAATGCAATTGAATATATATATATATATATATATATAGGAGCTTGGAACATTTTATATTGGGTGAACTTTTAGTTTAAACTGTTGTTTATTTTCAGAAGGATATTTTTAAAACTTTAATATAAAGTATATAAAGTTTCTGGGCTAAAAATAGAAATTTACACTTTCTAGAAGTTCGTTCGAACGATTTTGTCGTTCGAACAATAATGTCGTTCGAACGAGGTTTGCCAACGAGTTCCCCAAAAGGCCACTGGAATGTCGTTCGAAGTATCGTTCGAATGAGAATGATGGTTCAAACGAGATATCCAACGAGATTTCTACTGAGTTCACACTGGAACTTCGTTAGAAGGATTGTTCGCACAAGACTTCGTTCGAACAAAAATCTCCTTCGAACGAGTTTTGGCGGGAACAGTTATTTTGGTAGTTTGAGCAGTTTTTTTTCCCACTTTCCCACTAACTTTTTGGGCAGACTTCATATGTACGGGAACCAACTTTTTCCACTTAACCTTTTCACATCTTTCCATATCCAAGAGAGAGTTTGAGAACTTCAATTTCGAAGGAAAAATTTCATGTTTTGAGTGTCTAATTTTTCAAGAAAAAATCATTTAACACTCTAGTTTTCACCCATATTGTTTATTCCAAGTTTCAATATATATACATATTGCTCTGAGCATTTTGGCACTGGGTTTTACTCTACCGTTTGAAGAGTTCGTTTGGGTTTCCTTCTAAATCCCTCAAAGAAGAAGAGCTAGTTTTGCTGCGGCATTCTCACATGGTGAAAGGCACCATGTGTGGTTGACGGTGTACCTATGTCTCATTGGTGAAGGCCAAGATTTCGGTGGAGCTCCGGGGTTGTCTACTAGGCGGAGGTGTATACAAGAAGAAGCGTCGGGGCTTGGACGGAGTCAAGTCGAGTGTTGTAAGTCTTACTGTCTTGTATTTGTAAAACTATACTTAGTGGAATTAAGGCTAGGGCCGTCCGTGGTTTTTTCCCGTTGTGGGTTTTTCCTCGTACATGGCAGCGTAGTGATTTATTGTTTATTTGATCTTTTGCATAATTCACCTAGAATGCATGCTAAGGTAAAAATATATCACTACTTGTTTTAATTTGGTGCTAATTAAATTTGGGTAATGTGTAGTTAATTCAAGTCATTAATTTAATTTTATAAAATTGGTTTGGTCTAATTTGGGAATATTGAAAAATATGACTTAGACAAATTTCTAGGACTTGGGTTAATTAAATTGGTTTAATTGAATTTTAAATTGTGTGTTTGTTTTAATTTAATTTCACTTGGTTTAATTTTAATTTGTAAAAGAAATTAAAATTTGTGAATTGTTTTATTGAACCATCATCTTCGCTTCCGCATCTCTAAAGGAAATTATTACTTTTTGAAGTATAAGAATTTTTTTAAATTGGGGCCTTGCTTTTTTCACAAAAAGAAAGATGAGGCTAAAGAGAGCGGTAGGAAAGAGAAAGAGAAAGAGGATGCGAAAAAAGAAATATGTTTTGAATTTGAGGGAAATGGGCATATAGCGTTTGAGTGTCCCACTAGGCTAAAGAGAAAGGGAAAGAAGATTGCCATGCCATCCATTCTTAGCGACAATGAGGAAGAGGTGAAGGATTCTGGGGATGAATATTCACATGAGATGTGTGTAGCATTTTTAGCTAGTCATGTGAGAACACATAATTTATCCCACGACGATGAGGATACCTATGCACGTGACAACCCTGTAATTGAGATTGAGGATGATTTGAGTGTTTCGAGTGAGGGTGATAGCGAGTTTGAGAGTCGAGAAGAAAGTGAGATCTAAGTTATGTTTAAATATTTGTAGGCCGAGACCTTCAAGACGAAGAAATTGAATAAGGAATTTGGTCTTAGGGTGAAAGATTTGGAGAGAGAGATTGAGAGTTTGAGAGAGTTTGAGGCTAAAGCAAGTCAACTCGAGAAGGTGAAGGTTTCTTTGAGTGAGTAGTTAATTGCTTTAGGTCAGAAAAAGAGTGATTTGACTAACACGGTGTCTAGTCTGACTAACTCGAGAGTGATCTCAAACTTGCCCAGGAGGACAAAGTCCCTTTAAATATCTCATATAAGAAGGTTGAAAAGATGGTTCTCGATCCCATTTTGGGTAAGGATGATATAGGTCGCGATGATGCGTCTACTTCCTATGTTGCACCCGAGATGGTTCCCGAGTTTGTTATAAATCCTTATGGATATCAACCTAGCCCACCTAAGCGACCATTTCCCATTAGGAGAGTGCGTCCTAGAATTTTAAAGAGAGGTGTACCTAGGCCTGTTTATGTTTTCACCCATTACAAGAAGAGAGGACACCTTAGGGAATTTTCTTTTAAGTTGGGTAGTGTGTTAGAGAGATGTTTACCACGTGTTCATACACACGCATGCACACCCACATGATGCTCCAGATGATTACGTGAGAGAGTTTGCATGTATTAGGAAGCAAGTAAAGTTTTTGGTTAAAACTTCACATGACTTGTCAGATGTTTTTCATAGGATGTCGCCATCTTTGAAAAACTCCACCGCAACTACCGGTTGAGGTTTAGACTTGTTTGCTAGCATATGATGATTTGCATGATGATATTTTATGCCTATTGCTAGTACGTACCATTTTTATATTCATGTTTTCATTTTTGATATATTTTTTGAAAAACCAAAAAGATTTTTGTTTTTGAAATTTTTTGGAAAAATACAAAAATATTTTCATTTTTTTTAAGAAAAATTAAAAAAGTCAAAAAGATTTTATTCTGATAAATTTTTTGGAAACCTTTTATGAATGGACATTTAGGATGACCAAGTCACAATTCATTCCATTTCCATGTGATGATCTGATAGTGTTTTGATATGCATCATCATTTAATTTTTGTGCTTTATAATGTGTGGAGTCATTGAGTTGTGATTTGTGATATCTACCTACATGTTTGACTCATGATTGCATTTAATGCACACTTGCACGGATTTATTTGATTATTGTACTTGTCTATCACATATTGGTCGAAGTGTTATCATCTTAGTTCTGTCTTTAAAACGAACCATAAGCAAGAAAATTTGACAATGAAAGTAGTGCATGTAAGAACCATTGCCTGTGAGGAATTTGTTTAATTTGAAAATAATGATGAGTGCATGGGAAAAGGCAGCGAGATTTTGAGATCAACTCATCGTGAAAGCCACATTTAAAAGAGCAAAAATAAATTAAGGCAATGAAAAGATAAATATGCCAACAACGGGCCAATAGGATTTCTCTGAGGAGAGAATTTAGTTTCATCACCTCAAAAGAAAAAATAAATGCATTATTATTTATGAGGGAGTTTGGATGGAAATTAATCAACGAATTTGCATGTCCTGACAACGTCATGAAAAATAATTACATAGTTTTAGACGTTATTGGTGTGAGAATTATTCTTGACTTTGTTGTGTTGATGGATTGAGTCGATGCCATTTAAATTCAACACTTTTTGACACCTAGGGATGATTTTGAGTTCATTTGTCTGGAGTATCCGTATTCATCGTGCACATATGTTATGCATGATTGCATTGATTTTCCTTTCGAATTTATTCACACCCATTCATTCCATATCCACGATTTGGTTATCTTAGTGTAAATTCATGGTGTGATTTTTGTGTATAATTATTTATGCATTTTTGTTTGAAAAAATTAAAAAATAAAAAATTATTTCTGAACACCTTTGAGTATATCCTTAATGATCGTAGTTTGTTTTGCTATGCTTATCGTGACACTCCATGTTTATTATTTTCCTTGTCTATTTCGAACAAATAGAAAGGGGAAGAATGAATTATGGGGGAGTTTTTGCATTATGGGGGAGATTTGAGATTTGATTTAATCTTGTTTTGATTTATGTTTATCTCATATCCAACTCGAAATATCATGAGGTATTTGGTTTGTCTCATGTGTGTAGGTACAAATTTGAATGATCATTGGTTTACACACCCTTATGAGAAAAGATTAGAGATTTGAAGATTTTCAAGTTGAAGATTTTTGAAGTAAAGTTTTAGATGACATGTTTAGTACCTTTTCATTTTTGGGTTCATGGGAGGGTATCAGATTTGTATAGGAATTTTGATTTGATAATTCAGATGTTTTTATTTTGTATCTATTATAGACATAGGGGGAGATTTGTAAGGAAATATTTTATAAGTCTGTTTACATTAGTGTATGTCGTATACCGCTACAACCGTCGAAGAAACGATTTAAGTTCATTCAATCATCAAGACGGATCTAATTATCAATGTTCTTCAACAAAGAAGCCTCTATAAGATTAATTTTAGTAAGATCGTGTTTAAGTCCCTTAATGGCTCATTTAAAGCATGGGGATTTTTTTTTAAGTGTTGGGAAATTTTTCTAAACTATTTTTAATTACTTGAGGCGTTGCTTTTTGTCAATGGAATTTTTCCTAAGTGTTAAGGCGAACATATTTTGTCGCTCCGATCGTTCGAACGACATTGCCACATCATTTAAGCAACATAAGGATGTCACACGATGTCGTTCAAATGGCATTGCTACTCGTTCGAGTGACATTTGTACTTCGTTCGAGCGACTGCACCGACTCAAGTTTTTCTATAAATACGTGTTAAATGAGTCCTTTTTTGTTAATAAGACATCATGTTTTTCAGTACACGAAAACTGCAATCTGTAGAATACTTTTGTCTTCTTCAATTCCTTTGTTTTCAATTCACAAAATCCCAATCTTTTAGTGAATTGTTTGGAACCCTAAATCTTATTTTGATGGAGCTTCTCTTGTAGGGAGGATAACCTAATGCTGATCTAGGTTCCACTTAAGGGAGGTACTACTCTAACGTTGACTTGGTGTCATGAGGGGTGCTCGTGGGTGTTCCTGGCTGATTGAATTGCGTGTCTTTGCGGATCTTCTGCGGTTGATTCATTGATGATTCAAAACTGCATGTTCTTGTGGGTATCTGCGAATATTCATTGCAAATTTCTCTTGTAATCATTGTAAGTATTATTAAGTGAAATAAAAGGTTTTTCCCTTTTAGGTTTTTCTTGAAATCTGTGAATTAGTAATTTATTTGTGTTGGCATGATCCACTATACCTAGATGTTTGTTTAGGGTTAATTAAAATTGAGTTTAATTAAGTTGGTTTAAAATTGACAATTGATTAAATAAGGGTTTAAGCTGAATTTGTGAATCCCTCTTGCAATCGATATCACACAACATTCACAAATTGGTATCAGAGTTTTTCAAACGAGGTCTTACCATTCACAGGTTCTGCACTTTTTTCGTCAATCTTGTTAGAACATAGTTAGAACCTAGTTGAAACGATGTGTTTTTGTTATTCGAACGAAGCTGGTATTTTGCTCGAACGACCCTTGGGTTCAGGTCACGGAGATAGATCATTTCGTTACGAATGCGTGGACGCCATTTTTGTATTTTTCTTTTTTTTTAATTAGTTATGAATTTTATATGAAAGGGTATATGAGACCAAAATCTTTGGTTAGTAATCTAAGGATGTATTTTATTTTAGGCATGATTATGTTTTGGACTATTACAAAACCTTGTGTATATATTCCCTTAGTTAATATGACTTCATAATTGATGAAATGGAGGTTAAGTTAATGATTTTTGATACTTCTAGAGATTATATTCAGTAAGGGAAGTTTTGGATATACGAGGATTGACTCGATTTATATACGTAGGGTATTTAGGAGATAAAATACTCGGGTCGTGGGATATGTAACGAGATCGAGTGATTTCCGGTTTTGAATTTTAGTTCTGGTTTGGAAGTCCGATCTTATTAGCGGAGCGAAGCTATTTTATTTAAATTATAATTAAGAACTAAAATAAATTTATGAGTCGAGAGTGTAGACTCGAGATAGTAAGAGAGTGCTTTAGGCGATAGGCACGATTTAGTTGGATTTGTGTTTATGTATATATACGGGTATAAAGACAGTATATATGTGCATTTTGAGAAATATTAGTGTGTATGATATTTATGTGAAGCATACCCCTCTAGTGCTATCTTGGGAGGTTACACGATGTGGTTGAATCCCTTGGCTAGTGAATGGCGGGTGAGTATAGTCCCTAGGTCATAGCGTCGTAAATTTTATTGTGTGATATATTTTTCGAGGTGAGATGATTTGGGTATCGTTTGTTCTCACTGTAGAAGGACTATGACCGCCTCCATTACTTTTACGATGTTTTTACTAAAATTTGGTGTGAGCTAGTTCGACTTGTGGTAACCAGTTTAGAGTGAGCATACGTGGGATATGATAGCATTTTAGAGAACAACATCCAGTGAGTTATTAATTTAAGGGATAACATCCAATGAGTTATGACTCTGAGGGATAGCATCCAGTGAGTTATTACTCAATGGGATGGTTATTATACGCAACATACGTGTGATTGTTGTAGTATACTATTATGTATATAATAGTGTAGAAGTTATAAACTGGTTAAAGACATAAAGTGTGAATGTATTACATATATAACTAGAGTAGAAGTTATATACTCAATTAATGTTGAAATAATTAATTAAGCTAATGAGTAGAATAACATATGAATTTTTAAAAGAAAACATTCGGGTTAAAGTAGTGTGATAGAGGGAATTTCAACAAAACTAGTTAGACGGAGTTGCATAACTAGGCGGGTTAATATATAGATGCTAGGTGTGCATAATATTTTAAAGGTAAGGGGTATCTCATAAGAGCGCGACACCAACTTAAATATGAAAAGTGTTCATGCATATTTAATTACTACATGTTAATTACTTGCAAATGTTTTTCAAAAGTTTTGGGCTCTGACCCATGTCAAAAATATTTTCCAAAACCGTTTAGGTGTCTAGCCATTGGGACTCTAAGGATGACTATTCTTACCAGGACACGTAGTTGGAGTTTATGTGGAGGCTTGCAGGTTTTTGAGTAGCCGCTTCATTTATTGCATTATAGAATAGGTTCTTTACTTCAATTATCAGTTGCCCATGTTGCCCCTTTATTTTCAGACTTAGTTACTTGTATAGATTATTATATTCAAATATTTTTCTGGTTTTCGGGTAACCAATGCTTTATTCGGTGTTTGGTTTTATTTTATGATGTTTAGACTTCCTTATTGGTGTGATTGGTATTTTAGATTTATTGTTGTGTTGGTTTTAGTTAATGTTTTACTTATTGGATTTAAATGAAAGATAAAATTTGACATCGACTTATTTAACTTAGGTAGTTAGTAATTTATAAATATTTTCGAAAGTGTTACTAAGAATGAACCAAATGAGATTCTTATTTATTTTGGTAAAGGAATGATCACCCGTGATTGAAATTGATGAGGTGTCACAATAGTGAAAACGACACAAAATTTAAAGAAGCAAACGTGAAAAGTTACTGTGATAGCCTTGGAATTAAACACAAATTTTTGGTCGTGAAAACTCAGAAAAATGGGATTGTTGAGAGGAAAAATTGAATGATTCAAGATATGGCTAGATCCATGTTTAGGCACATCGATACCGTGTTAAAGTGTAACTTATTTTTATTTTTGAGTCTGTATTTTACATGTTTTAAGTATCATATGTCTATATCATATTTCCAATATTATGGGTTGATGTTACATATTTTTCTAGGTTGGAATTGAATTTTGTTTATGTCGTTGGAATGAGATTTTAGGGTCATTTGAACGACTTTATCATGCCATTTGATGTTTGGTTCCAGCGAGGTTCAAACGAGGTGTGGCATTCATATAGTGTTGGGTTATTAGAAGGTCGTTAGATGGTTTATTCAAACGATATTTGCACGAGGGTCCACTATTTTAGGTCGTTAGAATCGAGAATTCTTTGGTTCAAATGAAACCCTTATGTCGTTAGCACGACATTCATTATTCGTTCGAACGACCTGCATGTTATTCTTAAATGATACTTCTGGATTATTTGTGGACAGTTTATATGTAGTTGACTTGGATTATTCATGTTGCTTATTATACTATTTTGCTAGATGATATTATGTTTAGTCACATCATTTTTTTAGTGATGATTGATATGAACAAGTATGACCTCGTCCTAGGATGAGGGGACTTGTGATCGAACAAGGCTGTGTTGGGGTTTCGCACTCAGCCAAGTTGAGACCCCTCTAGACAAAAACTAAGGTACGAGTAGTACAAGGTTACAGGATGAGAAATCCAACATGGATAAGTCTGTTATAATAAGATTATGCCCTCACGTGGGGGAATATTACATCATGATTAGCTACATGTATGAGGGACAAGTGTCAACTCATAATTGGGAGTCTCCTTATGCACATGCTGATTACATGTTTGGAGGTGCATTACACCCCCCAAGCACTATAAATACACTTAATCTTCTACATTGTAAAGGGGTCATATATTGAAAACCCTGCTAAAACTCTGTCAAACTCACATTTAGATAGAGAAATCTTGAATGCATGTATCTTAAGGCCATTAGAGTGTGTATTAATGGATTTCACACACTCGCACAGTGGATGTAGGCCATTAGTAGACTGAACCACTTAATTATGGTGCTTAATTGCTCTTTGCCTCATCTCTCTCTATTGCTATAGTGTTGTATTTATGCCATTATTGAACTGAAGTGGGATTACTCAATACTTTGATCTGGTGATACCAATTCTAGTATCATCAGTCTAGTGTCATCTGTGGGAACGAGGATTATCATCTCTTCCCTATTTAGATTATCCTCATCGGAGTCTCTGGTGGTGAGCCAGTCCTCCCCTCTTGTGGATCTGTTTCACTATTGAAAGAGATCTTGTTGTGCTTCTAAGCTTTTATTATTCAGTTTACATCTCATCCATCGCACTTGAAAGATGGCATCAAAATTTCCACCACCAGCTAGTGGTCCTATTCTAGACACGTGCCTCCTCAGTCAGAAATGACGAAGGTGGTGGCGGTGTTGAAGTCATTAGTGGCTAGCCAATAGGCAATGCAGGAGCAGCTGGCTGCCTTTAGCCAAAATGTATTGATGAAACCCGCTGGAGTAATGCTAGAGATGATTACTCCGACCGCCATAGAGTAGCATCCAGATGCCAGGGGATGACCCCAAGCACCACACAAGGAGTTATCACCTCATCAACGGTGGAGAGATGTTTCTGACCCTAGACATTTATGTCTGGGGAGGCAAGGTCACCCCTTCCCAAAGGATCAATATGATGATTATGAGGCCGAGGATGCACATGCTAAATGCTGGGAACCATATGAAATATTAGGTGTACGCCCCATTCAGGTCAGGCAAGGCAAGGGCAAAACAGGAGGTCGTGTCAAGACGCACAACCAAGGGGCTTAGCCTTTGATCGACTGAATAGAGGTTCGAACTTTGAGAGACTTGGCCCAGTGGTTGATTTTAGAGATCGACTATCTAGGTCAAGGAGTATTACTGGCTCGAGGAGAGATGAAGCAGTGGTGTCAGCCTCCATGTGATCGAGATGAGGGGATTCAAGAAGTAAATAGTCAAAAAAGGTTCATAGTAAGGGAATCTTCCGTTCAACCGGCTGAGAGGGCCGAAGATAATATTTCCCAAGACGATGCTGCAGCAATAGTCGAGAGGCCTTGGAATGACTCAATCCAAAGGATGGAATAAAAAATAGGAGACATTCTTAAAAGCCGAGATCCCTTATAGAGGGGTTATTCTGAAGGCTCCCTCTTCGCGACTAAGATCGTTAGTTATCCAACCCCGGCCAAATTTAAGCCGTCGATAATCATGCCCAAGTATGATGGGATCACTAATCTGGTCCACCATGTGGAGATGTATCAATTAGCTGCCCATGTTTACTTAGTCTCAAATGAGATAAAGTGCTGTGCCTTCTCAAGAACATTGATCGGAGCAACCCATGCATGGTTCACATCAGTCCCTAAGAACTTAATTAAGAATTTCAAAAATCTTGCAGAGAGATTCATACATAACTTATGTTTTGAGTTTAGACCCCAAAAGAAGATAACACACCTGTTGTATGTCAAGCAGGCGAAGAATGAGAGTCAGAGGGAGTATATTGCAAGTTTCAACAAAGAGAACCTAGAGGTCGAATATTATGAGGAGATAATTACAATAACTGCAATGATTAAAGGACTGCAGAAAGGAAAGCTACTTTGGAAGGTCACCCAAGACCCACCGAAGTCCATGGCTAAACTCTTGGCAATGGATGGTAAGGTCATGAATACCGAATAGGCTATGGTAGCAAAGAATAAAGATGACAAGGGAACAAGCAATGGGGAAAGTTAAAAAAAAGAATAATGATGATAAGAAGAGGTCGATGAATGATAAATTTGCTGACTACACTCCTCTGACAGTCAGCTGTGAGCACATCTTGAACGAGATAAAAAATGATCGGTCCCTTAGGTGGCCTAAAAAGTTAAAATCTCCTCCTTATACGAGGAACAAGAATCTATAGTGTGAGTTTCACCAAGACCATGGGCACCTGATCGACAAGTGTTTTGCCCTCAAGGATGAAATTAAGAAAATACTGAAAGCTGGTAAATTGAGAAAGTATGTAGATAATCGTAGATGGAAGGGTGGTCGAGATGACACCCAGAGGAAGAAGAGAAGTGACAAGTGCAAGCGAGATGCTCTAGCCAACCGAGATGATGATGATTCAGATGATAATGAGGGAGACAACCCCGACCTTCCTCCTATATTTGCCGATCCCAAAGGTCGGCTAGATACGATCTCACATGAGGTCAAGATGATCTACGGAGGGCTTGTATGAGGAGGGAAGTAAGTTGCTGACCAAAAAGCTCATGTGGCTGGGGCTAAATCTCTCCCACCAAAGCCAAAGATTGTGAATTATGCTGCGGTCGATCTTGTGAAAGGTAAGAGGGCCAAAGTCAATATGAATACTCTGGTTGTTGGTTTTTTAAGATTGGATTTTAAAGGAATTTTATCTCCATATGACGATCCCTTAGTCATCACCACCCTGGTGCATGGGTATGAGGTCCCGAGGATCCTTATAGATGGCGATAGTTCGGCTGATGTCATATTTTGGGACTGTTACAAGGGTCTGCAGTTGAGAAAGAAGAGGCTGATTTTGTATCACCAACCACTCATCGGGTTTAGTGGTGAAAAAGTGCAACCTATAGGTATATATGAGATGGAAGTGAGAATGGGAAATAGATGGCCAAAATGTCTTACCAAGAAGATCAACTTCTTTATCATGGATGAAAATGTCTACTCGACCTATAATATAATTCTTGGAAGGGTAGCCCTCAAGGAGTTTGAGGTTGTGCCTTAAACAGTCCACCAGATGAATAAATTCACGACCCCATATGGGGTAGGTAAAGTTCAAGGGGACCAAGTTAAAGCATTTGAATGTTACTTCAACTCGATCGAGGAGAGAGAAGCATATAAAAGGTCCACTACAACCTACAACATATATACCTTAGACCCCAAAGATGAAACAAAGATGAAAAAGGGTGAGGCCACCGAGGAGGTTGAGTCCATTGTCCTCAATGAGGACGAGCCAGAAAAAACTGTCAAAATCAGTAAAGCCCTAAAGAAGGAGGTTAAAGAGGAAATAATCAAGCTGTTAAAGAAGAGACAAAGTATCTTCTCTTAGAGCCATTATGATATGCCAGACATTGATCCGAAGGTCCTCTGCCACATACTCAACGTGGATGAGGATGCAAAGCCGATTAGACAGATAAAGAGAGTTTACTCTCAAGAGAAGTATGATGTCATTCGGGGGGAGGTTAAGAAGTTAAAAAAAGCTGACTTCATCAGGGAGGTCCTTTACCCTGAATGGCTTACAAATGATGTCATTATCCCCAAGGCCAATGGTTAGTGGAGGATGTGCATTGACTTTACAGACTAGGACAAAGCCTGCCCTAAAGATGAGTTTTCATTACCAAGGATATATTAGATGGTAGATGATACTGTGAGCCATGAACTGATGAGATTTATGGATGCCTACTCAGGCTATAATCAGATATTTATAAATTCGATCGATGAAGAGAAGACAACATTCATAATCGACAAGGGGGTGTATTGCTATAAGGTCATGCCCTTTGGATTGAAAAATACCGGGGCTACCTACCAAAGACTAGTTAATAAGATGTTTGAAGAGAAAATTGGGAAGATAATGGAGGTATATATTGATGGCATGCTGACAAAGAGTCTCAAGGCCGACACTAACGTGGCCGATCTTGAGCGCACTTTTGACACTATGGACAAGTATAGGATGAAACTCAACCCCGTTAAGTGTGTCTTCGGCATGGGAATGGGCAAGTTCTTAGGCTTCATTGTGAATCAGATGGGAATTGAAGCCAACCCTAAAAAAATCAAGGCTTTTTTTGGACATGAAGACTCCTAAAACAGTAAAGGATGTGCAAAGGCAAACTGGACGAGTGGCCACATTAAACAGGTTTATATCTAGAGCCACGGATAATTCCCTTCCTTTATTTAAGGTGTTAAGAAAAGCTTTTAAATGGAACGATGAGTGTGAGAAAGCCTTTCAAGATTTAAAGTCCTATCTCGGCTCTCCACTCTCGTTGTCAAGACCAGTCCAGGGATATAAGTTATATCTTTATCTAGCGGTTTCAGAATCGGCCATCAGTGTCGCTATTGTTAGAGAAGTGAATGGAGTTGAGAAGCCAGTGTACTTTAACAGTATGGCGCTCCAGGGGGATGAGCAAAGGTATCCCAAAATGGAGAAGTTGGCCTAGGCTCTAATCCATGCATCAAGGAAGATGAAGTTGTATTTCCAGGCACATAATGATGATCCTCACAGACCCACCTCTCAGACAGGTCATTCACAAGCCTGAGAAATCAAGAAAGCTGATGGCCTGGGCAATTGAATTAGGGGAATTCGACATCATCTACCAACCGAGAATGGCCATTAAGGGGAAGGCCCTAGTTGACTTCGTAGTCGAGTTCACATGGGATGAGGATGATACTGAAGAGAATCAAGCTATGTGTGAGCAAGAAGGCGGAGTATGTCTCCCCCCAGCCGAGGCTGAGATGAGCTCAGTAAGGAGCAGTGTGCCTGAGAAAAGAAACTAACGCAACCACAAATGTGTCTAAAGTGCCTGCTTATATAGGCTCAAGTGCAAGTCTATTGCGTAAGTAATAACCCAGTAAGTCGGGATCGTATCCATAAGGAACTAGGACAAAAGCTCGTAACGATGAAGGAATATAATACTAACCCTAAACTGATTCGATAAAAGAAAATAAATCTAAATGAAAATCAAATTTAGATTATGAACTGCGCTACATGCACAGAAATAAAGCTATTGCAATTAAGTGAATATGAATGAATGAAAAGCAAGTTAAGATAGAATCGCCAAAACCATAGTAGATTTACCGGATAGAATAATAGCTTTTGAATTAGATATTTGATTAAACCCAGTCTTTATTAATCCTAAGCATTGCATATATGAGGGCCCTAGCCCGCATTATACACATCCAAAGGCAAGAATAAAGTGGTGATACAATAGCTGACACACACATCACATCCTTAAACAACCCGATTACTTAAGGCAATCGAGGTTAAAAGGCCTACGATGGTTGTGATCACTACACAACACGATTTTATCAAAATTTAATTCAAAACTTATTTTCTATTCATGTAAAATACATCGGGTCGGGTTCATGCATCCCAGCCCTTGAAAATTTAGCTGGACATAATTAAACTCAGCATGAACACAAAATCTATTCTGCATGAATCTATAACTACGTGAAAAATTTAGAAGAAATTTGTAAATAAGAATTGCATCCTAATTCCTATAAATTATCCTACTTGAATGTAAAATCAATTTAAATCAGAAAGTAAATAATACTTGGAATGAAGGAAAATTCTGGAATTAAAACTTGAAACTTGAATAAATTAAATCCCTAGAGTTCTTAGTTGCAAAAGCTCTCTAAAATGATCAAAAAGAGAACTCTCTAATGTCTGGTATGTAATTAGAATAATCATCCTATGAAAATTACAAGAGTTTGATCTAAGTTGGACTCTCAATTTGAAAAAAAAGAAAAATAAAAAAATTGCAACCGAACCGATCCGACATGGTCTTTCGGTTCAGTTTGGTATAAGCTGGATCGGTTCATTTTCCATTTTATTCGGATCGATCTGACTTCCAATTTTATGAAGAGATTCTCAAGGCATCGGATTGGTTCAATTTTGGCTTTATTCGGATCGGTTCGATGGTGAATTTTATTCAGAGTCTGGATCTCCTTCGGATCGATTTGTTTTTGGTAATGACCAGTCCGGTCTGGTTCTGAAATTCTTTCTTTTCTTATTTTCTCTTGATTTTCTCTCATCTTTGAAGTTCCATTACTTCTGATCCAAGACTCGACTTGGGATCCCGTTTCTTCTTACGTTCTTCTAGACTCGAGTTCTTTAATTTTTAGTTTGGTCCTTCATCCGAACTCTAGATATAAAGTTACTATTTTGCCCTTTCTTTCTTTCTTCC
Organism: Sambucus nigra; assembly: GCA_949130495.1. Taxonomy (NCBI): domain Eukaryota; kingdom Viridiplantae; phylum Streptophyta; class Magnoliopsida; order Dipsacales; family Adoxaceae; genus Sambucus; species Sambucus nigra. The sequence goes on from OX422215.1 coordinate 680,556,826, forward strand.
TTGATTTCTCGGTTATTGAGTTTCCTCTTCTCTTCACTTGTATTAAATACCTGTAAAAAGCATAAAGAATACAAGAAACTCAAGGCACTATATAGGAAAGGTCAGTAGCACATATATGAGATAAATCCACACAATTTTCATTGCCTAGGGTGCTAAAAGTCTAGAAATTAAGGGGATAAATTTGATAGAATTTATGCCTAATCACCTGAGAATGAGGAAGAGCGATAAATCTTCAAGAATGGAACCCTAGAAGAGGGTAATTTTTCTAAAAATGGTACTGTGTGGAGATTATTAGTTGATGGATCTTCGTATGAGAACGAATGTGGGCCAGGTTTGATTGTGTCGGCCCCAAACGGATCGATATTGAGTATGCACTGAGATTTAACTTTAATTCCTCCAATAATGAATCAGAGTATGAAGCCCTCCTAGCAGGTCTTTCCCTTTCCCGGGCATTGAATGTTGATGAGCTCCTTATGCATAGTGATTCCAGGATAGTTATGAACTAAATTTTAGAGGTGTACGAGGCCAAGGACGACAGAATGGCCAGTACTTGGGAAGAGTAAAAATAACACTAAATCATTTTAGTGAGATAAAGCTGAAAGAGGATATTACGTCTAGACAATGGATGAGCCGACTCTTTGGCAAGGCTAGCTTCCACTATTGGAATTGAGATTAGAAGAACGGTACCAGTAGAGATCGTCCATCGGCCGACCATTGAAGGAGAAGACAATATTGTGGAATTTTTCTTCAACTTGAGTATGGGAGCTTCTTAGATGGATCCTATCATCCGGTACCTCAGAGATGGGAAGATTATAGAGTCAAGAGACAAGAGAAAAGATAAAGAAGACGAGGTATAAAGCAGTTAAGTTCTCCCTTATGGGATACATCTTATACGAAAAAGGGTTCTTACTCCCTCTGCTCAGATGTGTGCATCCATCTGAGGAAGATTATATTTTAAAGGACGTGCACAAGGGGTCTTGCTCCATTCATATTGGAGGAAGGTCATTAGCTAAGAGGATCATCACCCAGGATTACTGGTGGTCGACATTGGCAAAGGATGAAGTTGCGTATGTTAAAAAGTGTGATAAGTGCCAAAGGTTTGCTAACATAACCCATCAACCTCATCAACCTCTTACTTCTATTACTTCTTCTTGGCCATTTGCGATCTAGGGGATTGATTTTATAGGACCATTACCGAGCGCTTGGAGATTGATTATTTTTCAAAGTGAGTAGAGGCTGAGCTAATGATTACAGTCACAGAGAAAAAAGCCTTCTAGTTTATCTGGAAATACATCATTTGTATATATGACCTACCTAACACCCTAATTTTGAATAACGGGACGCAGCTTAAGAACATATCCCCTGAGAAAGACTTTGAGCGGTTCGGCATAAAAAAGTTCTTTTCGACTTCGGACTGACCCCAAGCTAACAAGAAAATAGAGGTCACCAACAGAAGAATCCTCAACGAAATCAAGAAAAAGTTGGAAGACGTTAGGGGGAGATGGACTAAGGAAGTGCATGCTTTCCTATGGGCATATAGGACAACAGAGAGGACTCTGATGGAGGAATCTCTGTTCATTCTAGACTATGGCTCAAAGGTTATGGTGCTGACAGAGACATGTCTCCCAACCCCTAGAGTCCAAACATATGACCCGAAGAATAATGTGGAAGAGAGGAAACTGGATTTCGATCTTGCAAAATAATGAAGAGAAGATGCTGAGGTTAGGCCAGCTGCCTATCAGCAAATAACAACAAAGTTTTATAATAATAGGGTGAAGGCTCTGCCACTGGTAGTCAGAGACCTCATTTTGAAGAAGATGTGGTAGAAGCCTAACAAGATTCATCCTAATTGGCATGGTCCCTATAGGGTGATTGAAGAGGTGGTTCCAGGAATGTATCGGTTGGAAAATTTAGAAGGAGATCCATTCTCCAATCCACGGAACATTAACCATCTCAAGAAATACAACCAGTAAGATTTTAGTTTTGATTATCTCTTATCATTTCCATTTTAGTAGCATTCATTCATGTATATGAGAATCAGATTATGAATGAAAATTTCCAAGTGTGTATTCCTACCTTGTCTATTGTTTGAATATTTGTTGCTTGTATATGTTAACCCATCTTAAGCTATAAAATATCATACGTGGTGAAGTAGCTTTAGGTTGCTTTTGCTGACATGATAGTCCAAACGGGGTTAATCTCATCCAGGAACTCTCAGCAACATCGAAAGGGGTCAAAATCACTTAGTTGTGGTTCATTATTAAACATCATTAACTTGGTGAAAATTCTCTCTCGGCCGAGATGGCAGTGCATGGACGAGATGAATCTCATTCATATACTCTCAAAATGACGAGTGGGGACTTGCGATCTAACACCATAATTTGGAGGATTCAAATTCAAAATCACTTAGTTGTGGTTTATAATTAAACATCATTAATTTGGTGAAAATTCTTTCTCGACCGAGATGATAGTGCATGGACGAGATGACTCTCATCCATACATTCTCAAAACGACGAGAGTGGACTTGTGATCTAACACCATAATTTGGAGGATTCAAATTCAAAATCACTTTGTTGTGGTTTATTATTAAACATCATTAATTTGGTAAAAATTCTTTCTCGATCGAGATGACAATGCATGGAGGAGACAACTCTCATCCATACACTCTCAAAATGACGAGACGGAACTTGTGATCTAACACCATAATTTGGTGGATTCAAATTCAGAATCACTTAGCTGTGGTTTATTATTAAACATCATTAATTTGGTTAAAATTCTTTCTCGGTCGAGAAGACAGTGCATGGACGAGATGACTTTTTTTCACACACTCTCAAAATGATGAGAGGGGACTTGTGATATAACACCATAATTTGGTGGATTCAAATTATGCTACTTATGAAAAATTAGAGCAGACATATTTTCATAACATATAAAGAAGACAGGAACAAACAAAGAGTTGTCAATTAGTAATTATGTGGTTACAAAAGTAGTTTGGTATAAGAGCCACACAAGTTGAGTATAAGGCCACAAATGGCCACCCCCCAAAAAGCACGAATAATAAAGAAGCTTAAAGTTATAAATTTCCCTCAGCATCCACCTAAGCCGATCCATCAGCAGGAATGGTCTCGACCTCAGCATGGGTAATCTCAGCCCCATCATCATTAATGCCTGTCTCAATCGCAACATCATTATTCTCAATGACCTCGTTGGGGTTAAACTCCAAAGTTTCGGTCGAATTTTTAACATCATATAGAGCGGTCTCAAGAAGGGGATCGCTAATGTCAAGACCCACGAAGTCATCAGGAGTCAGATTTCAAACCTCGGTGTGCCTAAGTACAGCCTATCAGCCGATAATATTTATGCCTCTTTTATGATACTCAAAGGCATAGACCCCAAACTCATCAGAACCTTTGAACTCATCTATTGCTTGTGCCTTATCCTCGTCCAGGGCAGCCTTGACAACAGCATCAATATCGACCTATTTTTTTTTGGCAATCCTCTTTAGAGTATTGGCATGCTCAATTTTCAAATTGGTAATATCGTTGACCTTACCTTGTAGAGCCGACTTAGACTTCTGAAGGTCATCCCTCAACTCTCTCTCAGTATTCTCTGCATCTCTTCCCTTCTAAATCAAGGGAAGTTTCTTACTGATCCAATCCCTCATCCGATAGAGGTAAACTACGCCCTCTAAAAAATATGGACAGCTAAATCGGTACGAGATGGGACAATGGGGAATATGCCTAGAAAGTCTATGTAAGTACGTGAATAGCCCTATGGAGAGTAAACTCGATAAGCAATGATATGTCCATAGACTGAAGGAAGCGCTTGTCACCGTCAGAGATGAGAAAGCCGACACCATCAATGGCCTTTTTATCATGGCCAGTAACGATATCGTTATCCAGTTTCGATTGGGAGAGACGAGCTGCCAGAGCCTCATCTGTAGAGATGGGGATCGCTCTTGTGGTATTAAAAAATATCACGATAAAGATTTTACGAAGAACAATCACAATTAAGTAATAAAGAACATAATCACACACACACACAACTATGTATGTGGTTCGGTAACTTGCCGACATCCATAGAGAGGTCTACTATTTTATTAAGTATCTCTCAACATGCTTGGTTGCATGACCCTATGCCCCGGGCCAAGGGTTACAATATATAGATATAAAATTTCAATTATTCAAGTAACTCCACGACGTCCATGATGATCCATGAATCCCTTGAATATCTCCAAGAGATTATAGGGGATTGACTTGGTTTTGGGGTGGTGTGGCTTGCACATACTCGCAGCTTATTCCCACTATTTGGGTCGGGCAACTTTCTAGATTTGTTGGGCCAGGTCGGTTACTCTCATAGGCAAAGAATAAAATTGGTACCCATAATTTCCCCTAAAATCTTTGGGCCATTGCTTGGGCCGGTGGATTTTAAGTGAGGCTAAGGATGTAGCACTGTTAGTAGTGGTGTATCTGTAATTTATTGGAACATGAGGGGCACACTTGTCTTTCTATAAGAAGCGCCAAATCTTTGTCGAGAAGTGTAAAACGTCATTTGAATGTTTGAAACTGGTTTGTCAAAAACTTAACCGTTAGTTCATCCTCTTTGGTCATATTTTGCGCATACTATGTTATCAGGCTTCATTCTTTACTTTTGTCCTTCAAAATTAAGACTTTCTCAACTTTTCAATCTTCCTCTCTGTCTTATAAGGTCCAGTTCTCTTATTTTTCTAGTTTTCGTCTTTTTTGAATCATTTTTCTACGGTAGCTAGGGTTTTTGTGTTTTTTCTTATGGAGATGCTTGATAATAAGTCTTTGCCTGAGTTTAGAAAGTGTTACAATATTCCTGATTGGGTAGAGATAGATTGTACTATAGTCCCTAGAAATGTTCGCGATCTAGAAGATGGTCAGTAGGTTCTGTTAGTTTCACAAGGGGGTTTAGCGTTTCCCCCTAACCCTCTGTCTTTACATTTTTTTTCAATACTTCAACATAGTTCATGCTCAATGTTCTCCAAATTTTTGGAAGATTTTTAATGGAGTTCAGAGGATAAACCATCTCTATAACACCAACTTAGGATTAATTGAGATATGATATTATTATTCTTTCTCTCACACCAGTGGGGGTCTTCTGTACTTGAAAGCAAGAAGTCCTAGTAGGGTGTTGGTAGTAAATCTACGTGATTCCCATGAAGACTATTGGTCTGGAGGTTTTATTGCCTGGAATTGGAAATATCCTCCCAAATCAGGAGGCATAAGGTACATTTGACCTCGGATCCCTGCCTTTGGGGAGGAATACATAGGTTATTATCGCCATATTTGATTTATTGCTTATTTTCCTGCCTTTGTGTACTTTCCCTCTGATATTTCCTTATTTTTCTTTTATAGCAAAATCCAAGAATCAAGAGGCTGCTCCTCGAGAGATCCGAGCTAATGAACATTTGAAAGCTTGGAGGATAAGGGATACTATTGCTGAGGGGGAACATACTCGATCTGCTGCGTTCTTGATAGAATACAAGAATACTACTTCCAGATTTATTGCTTGTCTAGTAAACACAATCCCTCATCTAGACGTTCCAGAAGAAGGCGTTGGTGGTACTTCTGAACCCATTGAGGTAGATGACGAGGAAGATAGTAGCTCGATAGAGGATCTAGTAGAAGACGACGAGGAAAAAAGTGGTGAAGGTGAGAGAAGTGAGGAAGAGTCTAGCGAAGAAGAGATGGCCCCTACGAGGAGAAGAAACTTGATTTAGAATGATGATGATGATGATTTACTATCCAACACGATGAAGTTCCTTAAGCAGAAGGTTGGAGACTCTATTGGTAATTCCAAGGTGGTGGTTCAGGAGAAGGAGGTGGAGAGAAAGACGAGAGAAGAGGAGGAGCAACGAGAGAGAGAGAAAAAAAGAGAAAAAGAGAAAAAAAGAGAAGGAGAAAGAAGAAGGGCACATGCCTCGATGGCTGCTTCTCCTTAACTTTCCCCTCTACTACCGAGAAAGCGGTGCTTACGACAGACCGTGAGCACTCATCAAGCATAGGGGGAGACCAGTTAGCCCTTAAGTCTGCCCAAAGGCTTGCTTTGGTGATTACTCCTTTCTTTATACGTCTTTATTCTAAAGTTTCCTTTAACATCTCATGCTTAACCTGTGTTTTTTTGTCTTGCAGTTTGACTCTGACTATACTGTGTTAATCCATGGTTGCGCTGAGCTGTCGAAGAGAAACTAGAAGATGTATGAAGCTCTAAAATCTTTAGATAAGCCCCTTACTGACATGAAGGATACCTTTGACAAGGAGAGAAAGAAGTTTGCTAAGGATTTGTTTGACCTCTGTGAAGCCTATAGTGCCATGATCATAGACAAGCTGGTAGTGGGAGAGGAAAATAAGGGACTGGTCATAGAGGTGGGGCAGCTGAAGGAGGAAACAACGACCGTTTGAGAAAGCAGATATAATGAAGGATGGGAGGCGGCGTATGATGATGCCTAATGCCAGATTGTTATCTTCAGAGAACATGCTTTAAAAAGGGCCGGGATCAAGCCTTGATTGCTGTTGAGTTTGTTGCTAACTCTCCCCTTTTCTCCCAGCATCATCTTGGTCATAATCCTGTTAAAGAGTCCCCTTATGCCCAACCAGATGCTCAGACTGGCATGGGGCCCATTAATCCTGCTATTGGGGCTGCATTGGTCAATCCAAAGGTGGTCATTATCCCAGCTGGAGGATCTACCCCAGGTACTGGTGAAAGTGAGGTCCCCATCAACCAAGTTGCTAACAAGGGGAAGGGGCCCTCCATGTCTAACCAGGTTGAGGCCTCCTAGGAATTTAGGGTCTGCTCTTATTTTTATTCATCTATTGTATTTTTTTCTTACTTCTTTCCTTCACTTTTACTGGCTTGTGCCTTTTTTTTTGAATGAAAAGCAAACTTTTTGTTTCATTACTGATCCTTGCTACTTTTGTTGCTCGTTTGGTTGGCTGTAGCTCATTGACTTAGATGATTATATTCCTACTAACTCTCGTCTAGGCCAGATTATTGGTTCGAACATTAGCGCTTAAGCGCGCTGAGATTTTGTAAGGATTTATAAGTCCCTGAGGGAAAGAAACCAGGATTACAAAGATCAATCTTAGGTAGTCGTAAAGATTAAGGATAGGCTCGAGGAGATGGAGGGAATTGGTGCCTATGTGTAGGAGGAGATGGACTCCTTGAAAGCAAAACTTCTGGATGCGTCCAAAATCAACCAAGTGGGGGAGTTATTGCAAAGAGAAAATTATGCTCTAATAAGAAAAAATGCTCCTCTCAGAGAAAACACTCCATCTGGCCCTCCTTTGGTGCTGTGAGGATCCTCATCATCTGCTATAGTTGCTCAAATTGATAATCAAGCTTCCAAGAGGGATATCGTCGAGATTAAAGAAGACGTTCATCGAGCCTATGTAATTATTGCTGGTCTTCAAAGGGATGCCACATGACTTAAGACATTTATTTTGAAAGGGTCCTCGGTAGGTTTGGGCTGATGGTTATGATAAAGGTTGGACAGATGCCCCAATAAGACTAAAAGAGGCCAAAGAACTTACTTTTGCTAGGGGATGGCTGAACATTCTTAACGAATTGAAATTTCTTGAGGAGTCCATGTTTTGGTATAAATATCAGACCGTTTGCTCATCTGCTCTGCGAAATCCCTTCTCAAGGGATGATCGTTGGATCCCAATAGATGCTATCCCTCCGTAGCTTCTAGAGACACACCCAAAGGTCATTGAAGAAGTCTTAGTTCCTCATCCTAATGATGGTTAAAGAACTCGAGTAGTGGACTACCTTGGTCGTCGTGCTAAGCCATCGTAGGTCTTTAAGTATTTCTTGGCCTTTCGATGTAAATGTAATCATATGATTCTTAATGACAGATAAAACTGATTATTTATGCCTAAAAGTATACTTGATGGATCTAATAATAGTATGAATGATTAGTACAAAAACTTTTTAATCATTTTGGTCTTTCTAACCGACTAAATGTTGTTGAGTTTTTAATCATTTTGGACTTTTTAACTGACTAAATGATGTTGAGTTTTTGTTATCTCGTGTCTGAACATTCTCCCAGTCCAATATGCCTTAGCCATATCATTCCGTCCACTTTAGCTTTTAGGTTGTGTCGTCACACTTCCTAGGCCTAATTTGGGCGACGGTGAGAATCTACTTGGTTAATGGGACATCCGACCGAGCAGGATTTTTCATCCAACCTAAGTTGGAGACAAACCTGGAGTTGGCTTTATTGCCTAAGGATCCCCTGTAGGTCTTTTATTGTTGCCGGATCAACTTAAGAGGACAATTGTGTTTTCAATAAAGACCCGCAGAAGGTTAATCGTAAACCTTTCTTTATATATATTTTAGTTTTGAATATAATAAGTATGGCACACTGTTGCAACCGTAGGAGCTTTTGGCTGGAGTAAATTGATCGACCTGCTGTAATCTAGGAACTTTGTTACGATTTTAGGGGGTATTTTTCCTAGAAAGGATGCATATTGAGGTTTGATCAAGGATACTAAACAACCAAGATGTTTAGAATGAGCGGGCTAATCGACCTTTATTGACTAAAGTGATAAATAAAAGGCAATATTAATTTGTAAATGAAAATTTGCCTAAACTAATGATGCAAAAAAATAAACAATATAGAATTCTAAAAGTAGGACTTCTTAAGGTTAGCTACATTCCAGGCCCTTGGTATCTCCCTACCCGCCAGCGTTTCTAAGTGATATGCTCCCTATAGGTCGTCCCTTATTGTCTTGAAAGGTCTTTCCTAATTTGGTCCTAGTTTTCCATATGATGGTCTTACAGCACTGTCGAGGGATTTCCTTAGGACGTAATCCCGTATTAGAAATTTCCTCAGATTAAATTTTTGGTTGTATTGTTTGGCCAGTTGTTTTTGGTAATATGCCAACTTAACTAGTGCTAGTTCTCGCCACTCATCATCTAAGTCAAGTTCAGTAAGTATTGATGTATCGTTGAGGCCTTGGTCGACCAAAGTGGTTTTCATGGTAGGGAGTCTTGCTTCCAATGGGCTGATCGGCTCCATTCCATAGGCGAGTGCGAAGGGGATTTCTCCCGTTGCTCTCCTAGGAGTTGTACGATAAGCATATAAAACATGGGTAGTTCTTCTACCCAGGCACCTTTAACTCATTCCAGCCCTTTTTTCAGTCTGTTGATCATTGTCTTGTTGGAGGCTTCAGCTTGCCCATTGGTTTGTGGGTACGCTACATAACTAAAGTGGTGTTTGATTCCATGCTTGTCGTAAAAGCCTTGAAAGAAATCACTTTCAAACTGCGTGCCATTATCAGTAATGATCATTCTTGGTGTCCTAAAGTGGGTAATGATATTCTTCCATATGAACCTCATCATATCAGAATCTTAGATATTTTCCAGTGATTTTGAATCTACCCATTTTATGAAGTAGTTAGTGCTGATCAACAGGTACTTACGATTTCCAAATGCGGTAGGCAACGGCCCTACAATATCCAAGCCCCACTGGGCGAAAGGTCACGGATTGGTCAACGACTTGAGGACGCTAGCTGGATGGTGGACGATAGGGTAGTGCTTCTGGAACTTTTCACACTTGTGAACTTAAATTACAACATCCTTCTGCATATATGGCCACCAGTATCCTTCCTTAATTGCTCGGAAAACCAACGATCTTCCTCCTACATGACTCTCATAAAAGCCTTTATGAATTTCACTAAGGACCTACTCGATATCTTCTGGGTAAAGGCACTGGAGGTAGGGGCCAGTGAAAGACTTTTTGTAGAGTTTTCCTTTAGGAGATAAGTGAAAACAAGCGGCCTTGACTCTTATCTGGTGTGCCAATCTCTTGTCACCTGGAAGTGTGTCATTTCGTAGATAAGTCATGATACGATCCATCCAACTAGGTGCCTTTTGTATGTGGAGGACTTGCTCTGCGACTGGTTGGTTGATGCTTGGTTGCGGGAGGAATTCTATCTGAATGGTTCTCCATAAATCAGAGTTAATAGCGGAGCTTAGAGCTACTAAGGCATCGGCGTGACTGTTCTACCCTTTAGGGAACTGCTGAACATCAAATCTATCAAAGTTTTCCATAAGTTCCCTTACAACAACAAGGTAAGCTGCCATTATCTCATCCTTGGTGTTGAAGTCTCCACTTATCTTCTTGGATACTAACTTTGAATCTCCGTATACCCGAAGGCATTTTCCCCTAGCAATTGTGCTTTGCATAGGCCGATAATCAGTGCTTCATATTTTGCTTCGTTGTTGAAGGCTTTAAATCCTAGCCTGATCCCTGGTTCGAGAATTATCTTCTCTGGGGTAAAAATTACAATTCCTACTCCTCCCTCCTGGAGTTGGAGTCTTCGTCAACATAAAGGGTCCAGTCGAAGGATATTGCTTCCCCTTCTGCAGGCTGCTCAATTTTTAACTGGGCAATATGTTGATTCCTCGTGAACTGAGCAATACAATCTGCTAGAATTTTTCCCTTAATTTTTGTTCTTGGTTAAAAGTGGATATCAAATCCTCAAAGTAATGGTTCAGCTTCCTCAAGGATACTACTAAGGCATAGGGGAGATTCTTTAGGGGAAAATAACATTGCTCGGCATCCAGGATAGTCTTGTTTGCGTAATAGACCGGGTGTTGGCCTCCTTCCTTCTCGCATACCAAAGCATAGCTCACAGTATGGTCTGACATGACAAGATAGAGGTATAAGGGATCACCTTCACTTGGGATCACCAGTAAGGGTGTCTTGCTGAGGTAAGACTTGATCTCTTTCATGGATTTGGAGCAGTCATTGTTCCACACTAAGCCCTTATATTTCTTCAACAGTTGGAAGAATGGGTGATGGCGCTCCAAAGACTTAGAGATGATGCTGTTAAGTGCGGCGATCATGCTGGTAAGCTTCTGGACATCTCTAATCGTCTGAGGGGTATGGACTTTTCTGATGGCATCAATTTGATCAAGGTTTTCTTCAATCTCTCTTTTACTAGCCAGGTACCCTAGGAACTTTTTTTCCTAGACACCGAATGAACACTTGCTAGCGTTAAGTTTAATTAAGTATTTTTTGAGGATCTCAAACATTCCTTCTAGGTTTGAGAGATGGTCTCCCTTGAGTTTAATTTTGATGAGCATGTCGTCGATGTATACCTCCTTTGTTTCCCCCATTTGTTTGTTGAACATCCTGGTGACCAGTCATTGATAAGTCGCTCCTGCATTCTTCAAGCCGGACGATATGACTTTGTAACAGTATAACCCAATAGTAGTTATGAAGGAGGTTTTATCTTGGTCTTGCTCATAAAATGGGATCTGGTGGTATCCAGAGTACGCATCCAAAAATCTCATTCTTTCATGCATTGTTGTGGCGTCGAGAGGAAAATTATATTTTGGACAAGCCCTGTTGAGGTCAGTAAAGTCAATACATACTTTCTAGCTTCCGTTACTTTTGGGTACAATGATTGGGTTGGATATCCATTTGGGGAATTGAACTTCCCGAATGGAGCCTGCATCTACTAATTTTCCTATCTCTTTCTCTACCGCCTTTGCCTTTTCTGGGGCTGTTCGGTGAGCCTTCTGAGTGATTGGTTTGAAAGTTGGGTTGACGTGCAGTCGATGGAATGCAATTGTGGGATCTATCCCAGATAGCTCATATGGTTCCCAAGAGAAAACATTCAGATTGCCCCAGAGGAATATGGTGATCTCCTTCTTTTCTTGGTCTATGAGAGTGGCTCCGATCAGATACCTCCTTTTAGGTAAGTTGACTTCAGTTGCAACTTCTTCTAGGTCTTCGAAGACCCTATTTGCTGGGTGAACCCTGGTTTCCTCCACCCCTGGTCGGTCGTACTGTAATTGCTATTTGAAAGGAACACGCCTTCTTGGGCTTCCTCTTGGACTTTCCTCTCGTCTTTCTTCTTCTGGTGCTTAGAGAGGATAGCTGCGATGAAGCATTTTCTAGCCAAAGATTGGTCGCTATGAATCTCAACCCCCCAATCTGTTATGCACTTGAGTTTCTGATGATATGAATATGGAGAGAAATGGAGACAGCCCCTTCCCATAATGGCGTGATAGGGGGATTCAATACCTACTACCAAAAAACTAGACCATCTTTGAAATACTTCCTTCCCTGACCGACATGACTATCTTGCCTAGTGGCATGGTTATCTTTCCTACAAAGCTGACCAGCGAAATAATGGGCTCTTTGAGGTCAGCGATATTTAACTTTAATTTATAGAATAAGTTTAGGTACATCACTTCGGAAGTGCTACCTTGGTCGACAAGCAACCTATCGATGTCCCAATTATCTATCCTAAGTATGATGACCAATGCGTCATAATGAGGGGTTCTCAACCCACCTAAGTTGTCTAAACACAATGTGTTTACTGCAGTCGACATCTTCTAGTCATCGACACTTTCCGACGTAAGTCTTGGCGGGGTCTCTTTGGAAGGCTCGCATAACATCAGTGAGCTTCTTAAATTCCATCTGGACAGTGTTTCCTTGTATTTACTTGAGGTCTGATGCCCCATGAATTACTGCGAACTCATAGCCTATCTCATCCTGTAGGAGGTTGTCTGGCTTCTGGTCGCCATTAGCTGAGACTTTGTCTACCTTCTTGTTTATGAACTCGTTAAGATGACTAGCCTAGGCCAGCTCCTCGAGATAAGATTTGAGTGCTTTGTAGTGTTCAGTCCTGTGAATGCCTTCTCGGTCGAATGCACACCTCAATGTATTATTACGCTTCGTTGGATCTCTTCCTATTATCTTGGGCCATTCGACAAATGGCTATTCCTTAATCTTGGCGAGGATTTTGTATATCGGTTCCTTAAAGACTGTGTTAAGATCCTGGATCACTTTTGGGGGGTTATTCTTGTTGCCATTTTTTGAGCCATTCCTGCCCCCATTTTTGTTTCCTTTTTTTGGAATCATTCTTCTCTGTCCCTTTATTCGCCTTTGCACGACCAGTTTCCCCTGCATTAAGATGGATTACATTTTTGACTTGGGCATATTTTTCAATACGGGCCATTAGGTCGTCGATATAATTAGCCTCCTTCTTAGTAAGGGATTGATGCAGTAAAGAAGTTCTTGGAAGATCGATCTTGAAGGATGCTATGACAACCTTCTCTGACCAGTCCTCAATCTCATTGAAAATCTCCCAGTACCTCTTGGCACACTCCCCGAGGTTCTAATATGGTTTTTTCTTCATTGTGAGTAGTGCATCCATTAACTTAGGGTGGGAGCTGCTGGTTATGAATCGAGTTATGAATAATTATGCCAGAGCCTTAAAGCTCTTGATAGACCTACGTGGAAGCCTCTTGAACCATTTTTGGGCCACATTGTGTAGGCTAAAAGGGAGGATACGACACATCAATGCATCGTTATGGCTCCACAAGGTCATGGCCTGCCTGTACTGCCGGACATGATCGATAGGGTCAATTTTCCTATCATAGATATTGAATATAGGGCAAATTTCGCAGAGGGATATTCTTCTTCTATTGCCCTTGAAAAAGGGGACTTAATCTGAGTGTTAAGAGCTCTTTTGGCTAGCTGTCGTGTGGATCTGGACCCTCGGTGGGTTGGATGCTGATCCATCTCACTACAGACCAAACTCCTGATTTCATCATTCTGTCGAATAGGACTCCCACGACATCGAACTGGTTGTAATTGTTTTGATCGACCATCTTATGACCCGTTCCTATCAATTCTCCCTTGGTTGTGCCTGGGCCTCTTTCCTCGATTGTGAGATTCACTCACCCGAGGTCTAAGAGTCTGATCATAGCATCATATTGTATTTCTGTGGATATATCTTTCCATTATTTCTAGTCGCCTTTTCAGGTGAGCATTTTACTCTTCTTGGCAATGCGTGGATTCTTATTCTTCTCAAAGTCTGGCCTCATAGGCATCAATCAACCTAGAAATCTATGTCAACCTTGGTTGTCCATGACTCTCTTCAGAAGGTTGCCTTTGCTGGAAGAGCCTTGGATTTGGTTGGCGAATTTCAGACCTCACACTAAGAGGGGAAGGTTGTTCCTGAACATCGCTGGCTTGAGGGATGCTACTACTGTGGTGAGACATTGAGGGCTTTCAATTAGAGAGTGTTCTCATAGGAATAACTGTCATTCCCACAGACGGCGCCAATCATGGTATCAAAAATATCATAATACAGGTTTTATGAAGAACAATCACAATCACAATCAAGAAAGAAAGCACATAATCATGCACACAACATAACTATGTACGTGGTTCGACAACTTGCCTACATCTGGGGAGAGGTCTACTGTTTTATTAAGTATCTCTCAATATGATTGGTTTTATGACCTTATGACCTGGGGCAGGGGTTACAATTTATTGATCTAAAATTTTAGTTATTCAAGTAACTCCACGACGTTCATGATGATCCATGAATCCCTTGAATATCTCCATGAGATTATAGGGGATTGACTTGGTTTTGGGGCCTGTGTGGCTTGCACATACTCGCAGCTTATTCTCATGATTTGGGTCGGGAGGCTTTCTACATTTTTTGGGGCTGAGAATAAAATTAGTCCCCACAACTCTCTCAGGACGAACCTGCTTCGATGGACGGTGAGCAGTAATATCTTTGGCTCTTCCCTTCCTCTTCTTCCCAGCATCGTCAGCTCGGTTGGGGCCGCCCATAGTGGATTTGTTAGTCGGGTTCATAGGAGCATCATTCTTATTGCTAGGTTTGCCAACATGTTTGCTTAGGTTTTGGGCCACCATCTTCCAAATGTTGCCTGGGGTGTTCGACTATAAGAAATGGACGAGGTTAATAATGAAAAACTATAAGAAACGACACAACAGTTGATCAGAAAGTCACGTATGGAGCTCGATTAAGGGGTCAACCCCCAAACCTATCTGAGCCAAGTAGTATGGGGTCATCAGCTGCTCAAACTTAATGAGACGACCACCATCACCTTGTCCACAAAGTTTCTCAACTTTTTCAAAGGCCTCAGGTTCAAGCCCGGAATCAAGTTTGGCGGACGCAGAGACCTTAACCCATCGCTGAGGAACCCTGGGCCCAGATGTGCCACCGAAAACATTAGGACCAAATTCCTAAGATCCAGAGATAAGAAAGTAGTGAGGCGTCTAGTTATGGTTAGAGGTTTGGGTTACCAGCTGAACTTTCTTTGTAGGTTTCCTGGGTACGAGATGATAGTAGATAGATTGAGTCTTAGGCGACGATATGGTGTAGCAAGCCATAAAAATGTTAGCGGGAAGATCAGTTTGGTGAACAATCTTCCAGATAGAAACAAAGCCGAGAATAATTCTCCAGGCATTAGGGAAAAGTTAGGATAGAGTGAGACCTAAATGGGATAATATGGCTCATATGGTAAGGTGAATAGGCAGTCGAAAGCCGACCTTAAACATCTGCTCATAGACATAGATCTCACCCGCTCAGCCATGAAAGGCTCTCTCATCTTTAAAGGGTTTTCTCATAAAAATGGAGGGTCCTATGCCATAAAGGTATCTCCAAGTTAGAAGATCTACCTCAGAGATAATGTTTTCATAGAACTTAGTGACATAAGTATCAAGTTCACTCTCTTTACCACTGTCGTCTGGTGGTCCGGCCGGGGGATTGCTTGGGTCACCACTTGGAAATTTTTGGACAAACTCATCCTTCATTGTGGTTGAGAGAGGAATTACATTTATTGGAGGAGGAGTGATGACAATGGGCTGAAGTATTATCATAGAAGATTTTGATTGGTCTGATGTCTCATCCCTATGAGAGGATGAGACATGAGAAGAGGCTTCATTTACCTCAGACCCTTTAGCGGGGGATAAGGAGTGTGCCATGGATTCCTAAAAAGAGTTAACACTCTCGATCAACTAAGAGATGGACGTATTATCGCCTGCAGAAGGGGATGACTCAGACATAGAGTCACTCAACTGAACAACTAGAGGACGAATGATAGCTAGTGGGGGAGGATAAATGGGACGAGTAGGAAAAGCCTCGGCTCTATGCCTTTCGGTTTCCTCAACCTCTACCCTCTTAATCTCTTGAAAACACCTCTCCCTTAGGCTTGGAAACTCCTCAGCTAGTTTATATAAATGCCTTAACATCAACGAGATGAGGCTCAAGTTGGGCTAAAAATGTAAAGGGGACAAATAAGATACAAGTTTAATTATGATTGACTAAAGGATCTAAAAGATGAAGCTTGATCCTTTTCAAAAAGGAAATTCAAGAACATTATCGAGAAACCCAATAGAGAAGACGATCGGGGAAGGGCCTGTAAAACCTTCCTACGATGCTTTACCCCCAAAAGCTAGTAAACACAACCTCTACCACAACTAACATCCAAAAGGGGCAAACATAAATGAGGGGTTCAACCCCTAAAACCACCCAACAAGATTTCCAAAAAAAGAAAGCTTGTCGAAAAAAGAAAGTGCAAAAAATTTTCACAAACCAAAGGCAGAAAACCAGAAAAATAGAGATAAAGATGTTACCTGGGGATAGGGAACCTCTTGGAAAGGAAGAAAGGTGAAAAAGCTTGGGAACAAAGAGAATCAAGAAGCGCTGGAGAAATTATCAGTGGTGTTTTATAGGATACTTAAAGAGGGAAAAGTTTTGGTAAATGGGGAAAGAAAGGAAATTGTAGGTTTAAATACCTTGAAATGATTGTGCACATTTCCTAACACACATCATCATTAAAGGCACAAAGCCCTAAGTTCCCAGATGTCAGATCATACTTGGGGCAGACGTTACCCAATTCGAATAAGGACACGTGCCACTCTCTTATCCTACAATCTGTAAGCATCCTACACATCAGAGACATCTCATCAAAGACTATGTCAACTCGTATCCCTCAGCCACCTCTTCACACAGATGGCTAAGGGCTAGAGGGTGTTTGATATGACCAAGTGTGATCTCCTCCTAGGACGAGGGTCAATCGTGTCCACAGTCGAGTTCCCTAGGGACTCCACATAGACTATGCCCCCAGGGATCGATCGAACTGAGGTCGGCCATGAAATCCATGCTCTCAGCCTTCTTATGAGCCGAGACTCCAGGGAAGAATTTCATCAGTAAAGACATGTCTCATCCATTATTTCGGTCGAGACCTAGTAATATCATGTAAGCCATATCTTGGCCTGACGTGTTCAGCCGAGACTACACTTCCACCAGAATATCGAACAAGTCTATGTTGGGGTTTTGCACTCGGGCAGGACGAGACCCATCCAGATGGCATCTACGATATGAGCAGTATAAGGTTCTAGGATGACAAATCCAGCGTGGACATGTCTATTATGGCAATATTATCCCCTCATATGAGGGAATATTACATCATGATTAGCTACATGTGTGAGGGACACGTGTCAACTCATAATTGGGAGTGTCCTCATGCACATACTGATGACATGATTGAAGGTGCATTACACCCCCAAAGCACTATAGATAAGCTTCATCTTTTACATTGTAAAGGGATTATATATCGAAAACCCTGATGAAACTCTGTTAAACTCATAGTTAGAGAGAGAGAAAGCTTGAGTGCATGTATCTTAAGGCCATTAGAGCCTATATTAGTGGATTTAAAACACTCGTACAGTGGACGTAGGCCTTCAATAGGCTGAACCACTTAATTATGGCATTTACCTCCTTTTTGCCTCATCTCTCTCTATTGCTATATTACTGTATTTCTGCCATTATTGAACTGGTGTGAGCTTATTCATAATTTTTATTTGGTGCTACTAATTTCGGTATCATCAATGATGTAGTCATGTGATTGTTTACTAGCTAGATTTTGTCCCGGAATAGCCAACGGGGGAGATTTGTAAGGATAAATTTCCAAATAGTGTCAATTAGTATGTTTTGGCATTATTCCAGGAAAAACGCACTTTGAATCATATGATAGCCTTTTCATGTCACGATTCCATTAAAGCCATTGACACTGTGATGAAGACGTAGCAGCCAAGATTCAAAGATAAATCATGTTGCATTTTAGATGCACGTTTCAAGTCTTCACATGGTTTCCTTGGTTCTCTCAAGTATGAATGCAGCAGTTTATGGTTCTTGAAATATTTTATAAGGATATTATCTTTTATTTAAAATTTATTTTAAAATGAGGTTTATAAATATTTTCTATGTTAAATCGAGTTTAGAGTCGTATAAACAAAGACTTGAACTTTATTTTGTTCAAACAATTTCAAACCTTCTTCAAACGTGATTGTATTCTCATTTAAATGAGATTGTCCTCTCGTTCAAATGAGATACTCATTTCATTCAAATGACTGTTGTTTCTCGTTGAAACAACATGCCACCTTAAAAATGTGCTTTATTATTTAAGGCATCAAAATGGTGTGTAGAACATAAAATAAAGATATAGTTTTTTTGCAATTTGTTAAAAAAGTTTTCCAAAGCTAAAGCATAACATCCTTAATGTTTCAAGATCCGAGTTTACATAATCCTTATGTTATAGAGATCTTGGTTTGCACCATTGGTTTTGTTCTTACTTATTGAACAACTGATTTAGTGTGGTGAACTCGGTACGTGCTGATTGCGAAGAAGAAATGGTGGACTCCATGTTTCGATTCATACACGGTTTTTGAGGATGCATTGGTGGATACTGTGGTACACATGGACTCGTGTGATATGGACACTTGCGTGGGTAGATTCCTACGTTGCACTATAGAGGAGAAGTAGAAGAGAAGAAGAGGCATCAAGGTTTGTGGAGTCGAGTCGTTGTGTAAGACTAAATTCTTTCTTTGTAAATTCTGTATCATAGTGATTGTCTGGCCTGGGTCATCCGAGGGTTTTTACCTTAGTGGCTTCCTCGTACTTCGACGTGTCTTTATGAACTTGATTTACTTTATCTATTTAATATCACTAGATACATGTTTAGGATTAAAAAGATAAAATTGGGTTAGTTGAATTAGTTCACATATTTGGTGCGTACTAAAATTGAGAAAATTTTAAAAAGATTATCTTTTCCTAAAGCACATACACGTAAAGGGTTTCTCAAAACATAATTGTATCTTTGAGGCTCTCATGTTCATCTACTTTAGTTTTTTCACCTAAATGAAACCATTTCCCCCTAAACTATTCAGAAGTCCTTCCAGTTATTATTGTGTCTTCATTTCGGAGTTACTCTCACAGATCGCATTCTCGCACACATCCAATATATTTTTTCTTCTAAGGAGCCCACTAAAATAAGACTATATAGACTCTATCTCTCTTAGAGTAACGAGATCATGAGTAGTGGGGAAGGAAATGCAAAAAATTTTCCCGAATGTTTCCTTATGCAATATCAATATTCCATTTTCCCACAATGAGATGCAATTGTGGGTGAATTCCAACCTAACTTGAATTTTTTATCAATCTTACTTCCTTAGCTAGATTACTAACTTATCATTAGGACGCTATGATGTCTAGTCTAGATGATACCTCTTTAGGTCCAATTATTCTTAGTGTAGTCTTCCCTCCCTTATGGTCTTATTACTTCCTTCTTCTAATACCCCATGAATTTAAAGGGAATTAATAATTAATTAATTTAAAGATAATTGGATTAATTAATTGAAAATTCAGATTAAGTATAATTTAATTTGTAAATTTAACGTCAACTTAAAAGAATTCAAAGTTAAAATGGATTAAAATAGAATTATAGAGTTTATTTGATAATTTCATTAAGTTATGTGGGCTTTAGTTTAATAAGTTTAAAGTTTAGGATTCAAGTCATAATTTTTAGTAAATTATAAATTGATTTGGACGCATGGGGAACTTTGGGAAAAGATCAAGGCTAAATTGGTCTTTAAACCTTACTTGGGGGTTAAGCTAGAGTTTCTATTTTGAGCATTTGGAATTTGATATAGCCGCCAAATCAAATCTTATGGCTCACACCTTAATTGAGATCACAGCTATTTGGGTTTCCATCGCGGGGTGTAAGGCCGCGACTGTGGCTTGGGCAGATTTTATCCACACACACGTGTAGTAACTAAAGTTCTATACCCATGCCCAAGCAACCAACACATCTCTCAACTCTCTACATTTGCTAGGGTTCATTCATAAGACATCTCGCAAGTGATATCCAAACAAGGACCACCTGGATACACTACTTCCTAGCATTGTCAGTCAATGAGTTCCGTAGTCCCAAAGTATATAATTGGGATACCCAAAACCCTACCCCCATACTCATAAGTCTAATCATCAACTCTCGCATCTCTAAAGGAGTTATACAATATTGATCTTGCACTATCACTAAGTCCCTAACGCTAAATCGATAACGAGCTCTATCTTTCTCTGCTCGACGACAAGCCCAATATCTCTTGAATCACATCAGTAAAGTCCCTACGCCTTGAGATCAAATATAACGAGACAACTATATACCCCAAATTCTCCTCTTCAATATAATATAGACATGAGATCAACCCTCTTTTAGGTGAGACATCGCAAAAAAAAAATACATCCTCTCCTGGGGACAGCGAACATGATGGCCTTGATGCAACAACCTACCATCAATCAAACCATCTCTAACCAGTCCACACCCGGGATCAAATCATACACATATATTAGATCTCTCTAGAATGAGTATATCAAATAAAACATATCCTCCTAATAACTGAACCCTCTCCCGTGATGATGGAACCAAAGAGATCCCCACTAACCAACGGTAAATATATATACACACACAATGGTAACATTAACGATACACCACTAAACCCGTCTCACACGTGAATAAAGTTCTAGAAAAATACTGTGACTCACCCGTGTCACATAAATATTATTCCATTTATCCATGAATACAACTCATTCCTTCAATCGGCAATTGCATTGGAAGTTTAAATAGTTCCTAAACGTAATACTCTCATCCAACCAGAATCAAAACTTCTATAATTATTTCCCCTATTAGACATCCCGCTCCTGTCCCCTAACTTGCTAAGGACAAGATCAACACATGTGGACCTACTCTCCACACATAAGACACCTCTATGTGTCATTCCCCTGTCTCTGACTCCACTGGTTATGTTGGGGTTGTCCTTCTCCCGGACCTAGTAGTCTTGTCCCTAATTGTTACCCTCGTTGTTCCCTTGGCTCTATTAGCCCTGTGTAACACACTAACGACCCTGACTAAATCTATCGTCCTTGGTAGGGATTTCATCAATTTAAATCATTTAAGTGGGTCACATGCTGGGTATCTCCTGTGATGCCTCACTAGCATCGCTAAATTCCTGTCTTACCCTTCTGGCTAGATTCTCCAACTCTCTTGGCTCCCTTCATATGGAAGCGCTATTATATTTATTATAAAAGCACGATATCATCCAAACTATAATTCCCATAAGCGATGGTGACTTCGATACGTGAGACCATGATCCAACTTAAGGACTCCTCTTTCCTCCATACCCATCTCGTCGGGCATGAGGATCGCTAAACAAGTAAATTTTTCCTCACAATCAGCCTCTATCTGGCACTCCTATGACAAATTCAGAAATTTCATTCGTCTCTCTATCTGAACACCGAATAAACCATTGGTTACCCAAAATCCAAAACAACATCTAAATAAAATAATCAAGACAAGTAGCTGAGTCTGGAAACAAAAGGGGCAACACTCCAAACTAATCACTACAGTAAAGAGCCTATTCTAAAATATAATAAATAGAGTGGATACTCAACAACGTGCAAGCCTCCACACCAGCTGTAGCATTATGTCCTTGGAAAGAATAGCCATCCTTGGCGTCCCTGTGGTTGGACACCTAAAAAGTTTTGAAAAAATATTTTTGACAGGGTAAGACCCCAAAACTTTCAAAAAACATTTTCAAGTGATTAAGATGCAAGAATTAAATATGCAGGAACACTTTTCATATATAAGCGGGTGTCATACTCTCATGAGATACTCATCACCTCTCCACTATTGTGAACACCTAGTGCCTACATCTTACCCATCTAGTTATATTACCCCACCTAACTATCTATGTTGCGAATATTCCTATCACGCTACTCTAACCTGAGTACTTACCATTGTTAATTCATAAGTTATTCTGCTCGTTAACTTAATTAAATCTTTCAGCATTAATTGATTATATAACATCCACACTCATTATATTGTAATACATTCACACTATATGTATTTAACCCATATATAATTATCAATGCGATCGTATATGTAATATTATACTACAACAATAAGACATATGTCACGTAATATAACCATCCCTTAGATTAATAACTCATTGGATGTTTTTCTCTATACTGCTATCATATGCTCATGCCAACCCTATTACCATAAGTCGGCCTAAATCACACCGAACTTGGTAAAAATATCGTAAACGTAGTGGAGGCAGTCATAGTCCTTCGATAGTGAGACCGGTCCATACCCAGATCATCTCACCTTAAAAATAAATAAATCACACAATAAAATAAGCGGCGCTATGACCTAGGGACTATTCTCACCTTTCATTCACTAGCTAGGGAATTCACCCACATCTCGCAACCTTCTACGATAGCACTAGAGAGGTATGCTTCACATAAATATCATACGCATCGATATTTATAAAATACACATACATATACTCTCTCTCTCTCTCTCTCTCTCTATATATATATATATATATATATATATATATATATATCCAAGCTGTGCCTATCGCCCCAAGCACTCACCTACTATTCCTAGTCCACACGTGACTCTTAAATCCATAGATATTGACTTACATTTATATATATCACAACATATTTTTTTATTTAAGATATTAAGCCCATCTCAATCCAGCTCGTATCCTAATTTCATCAGAAATTCCCATTCGAATTCGTTAATATATTTTTGAGTGTTGTTCATCCTAAACACTCCTAAATATATATATCCCGAATTCATTACCATATAATTTCGAGGTAAAAATTATGTTCTTTAATATTTTCCAAGGTCCTACACTCATCTACGGACATCCCGAAATAACCCAGATTTGATTTTCGACTGAAGATTTCAGTCTCAGATACCTTTTCGTAATAGATTTATAACTAATTAAGAAAAATCAGAAAAATACGAAATTAGTGGCCACGCGTTCATAATGAAAAGATCTACAATTACAAAATCTTGCCAAATAGGTGAACTGAATCGGTTCGGCCAGGGGGTCAAACCGGTTCGCTTGTAAATCAAAATGACACAGTTTTGATTCTGGCGAACTCCAACCTATGTTCTTCCCCAATTTCGATCCCAATCACCCTCTAAATCATATTTATACACATCCCAATCAATATAAATCATAAAGGGACATTTATTAATTAATTTTAACATCTAAGAATCATCTTAATTCCAGGATTCAACCATCAATCAATACATAAATCCATGCCTATGAGTTTCAATGATGAACACCTCAATTTATGCTTCAAAATACCCAATAATCATATTAAATATCTACATATCAATATGAATATAATTCCCCAACAAGATTAGATTGTCTACACCTTTATTCATGATTGAGATTCATTATATTCATCAAATAATTTCAATTTAAAGGATTGACTCACCCAAAACCCTTTTTTACATGTGATTCCCTCCCCAAAATCATTTAGGTCTACACCTACTATGATATGAATAAAAAATCCTTACATATGTGATTAATGCAAGTAAATTACTTGCCTTAAATGATTCGTAGTGTCTGATTTCCATTGTAGACGACGAATCTACGTTTGAATGCACGAATCCCCCTTGTATTATCTCCCAATTTGGCCTTTCTAGCTTTTCCCCCTTCCTTTATCTCTTAGGGCTTGTCTTGAATGCTAATGGCTTCCTATAACTATAATGTCAGGTTAAAAACTCTCTAATCTCGAAATTAGTCTAATGGTCCAAGTCATATTGACCCATATACCCCCATAAGAGCCTGGTATAGTCTAAAACTCCCCCGAAACCCAAATAAAACACCCGTGTACTCTATTCTGCCTATTTTGGCCCATTCGGAATCAACCGTGACATCAAAATCGCCATTAGAGTCAATCCACATAAATTTCTTATCTCGACCTTAATATAGCCTACACACGACTCCCAGTTAAGATATAATATAAGCTCGGTGGTATTACTCACTACAATGTATAACAACTATCACAGGCTATTTACTATACACTTAGTAAATTTATTCCACAAATATTAATCTTAATCTCACCCAACTCATATTTATTAAATACACAATATTTTATTTAATTAAATTACTGCACACATGTAATTTAAAAATACCAAAAATAATTTAAATCCATAATTATTCAAAAATACGGGGTGTTACACCATCTAGAAAATTGGTTTGAGGCTGGAGAGAAGTTTCTATCAATAGAATGTCCCCTTAGACCAACCTCTGACTACTCTTATAAGATCAACCGTTTCTCGAGTTATGCACATTATCTCTACATTAGATGGACCCGATATTTCTCCTACAAATGCAACATACAAACTCAACAACCTTACCATTATTATTTCTTAAACAATCTTAGAACTCAATTAATTATACTTACTTTAATATTCAATGAACCTAGAGACTTCCTAACATATTAATCACAGATTGATGAGATTTAAGCCTCATGAATCCCTAATTATTACATTAGTCTAATATTATCCGACGAGTAGAAAATTAATAGGGAAATTCCTAAAAACTCCTTTAATCCCTGTAACACCCCGCGCGCCCGAGGAGAGAGGAGCGACGTGCTACTGCGATAAAACTAAACTAAATCCATCAATAGACAAGTATAGAACATCTAAATAAATCCCACAATATAAAAGAAACCGCTAATCTCAAATTCTTCAAATTAAATACAACCAAAAGTCTCTCGAAATAATACAACTATCTAGCTCGAAATAAAATAAATCGCCAATGCTCTATACATAAAAAATAAATACAAATCTTGTCATTTTCATTCTCTAATATTCTTCCCAAAATATCCAAGCTAAAAAAATCAATCTCCAATAAGTCCATAGCACCGAAATCCACGCTAACCTGCCACTAAAATAAAAATAAAAATATGGGGAAGTACACAATACGATAGGAAAGATGCTCAACAAATATTAGCGGTGAATAAAGCGTAACAATACGAGTACGAACATTCAAATCAAATGCAAATCTCATAAGCATTTTTATCAATATAATTTCTCAACAACACATTAACCGGGTCACCAGGCCTCACCATACCGCGCCATACTTTATCAAGTAGTCGGAACAGGAATCTTGGCGGGTGCCCAACATCAGTGCCATATTAAAATCTCATGACAACATGCTTAACACAAATATAATACCACATGAATCAAAATCAGATTTCCAACAATAATTTTCAGATTCCAATGAATTTAGAAATTCAAATATGAGTTCAATAGTCACATGAAATCAAAGGGAATAACTCTCGAGAGATTTAAGAGCATATTGTGTAAAACCCCATACCTCAAGCCACCATAAGAAAGAAACATACACTACACCAAAATGGGAGATTTGTGAGTGCTGTCAGCAGTCACAAATGACCTTTATAACTGCTATTTACCGTCATAGTTTAGGGGGTGACAAAAGAAAATTTGTAACTCCTAACAGCAGTCACAAATTTTTATAACCCCTACGGGGTTATGACTGGTGACCCCAATTTGTAACTGCTATTCGTAACTGCTGACAGCAGTTACGAATCTTATATTTGTGACTGCTGTTAACAGTTACAAAATTGATAGTAGTGACAAATTTGTGACTGCTATTAGCAGTTACAAAATTGAATTTGTTAAATGTGGTAAGAGCTATTATAAATAGCTTCATATTTTCATAAAATGATTAAGTAATGAAAGTAAAATAAATATCATGATAACAAGTCTAAAAATTTTGACAACATTTCATTTATATTTCTCATATTACAAATATCCAGTACACATAAAACTTATTTAAACTTAATTTTACATCAAACAACCCCTTCGTGGGCGCCAAGTACAAAATGAACATAGAATAAAAAATAAACTAAAAAAAATAGCGACACAACACTTCGATGACATGAAATGTCATGAACATGTAACAAATCATTCTAAATCTAGACCAGGAGTCACCACTCAGTGGATACGCTTCATGAAGTCTAGGTATATCAGTTGTGGGAGGTATTGATGCGGTGGCATCCTCCCTCGTGTACTCGAAGTATGCCTGTTGAGCAAGTTCATGTCAGACTTTATCTGTAGTAGCGTTTGTTGGTGGCGAATCTATAATTCTTTGAGTTCGTGTCAATGTTGAGCATATCTTCAGCATCTTGTTGATGTTGAGCCTCTCGATATTCATCGTCTTTCTATAACCATGCCCTTCTTGTCATATATGAGATAGGTATGTGTGTAACAATCGATCATCTGTAATTTTCCAAAGATATTGACGCATTATATTGGCATACATAAGTGAAGTCATATGTAAGATATGTAAGTGTGTTTTGGTACTCACATTGTTTAAAAATGGTGCTTGCCACAGTAGGCTTGAGATGTCACCTAATGATGTCGAGTCATGAAATTGGTGCTTGCCACATCATCCCCTGCACGAAAGAGAAAAAAATATTCATGAACTAGTTACAACTCGTAATCATCTCCTAAAATGATTACAATATAGATATGCATAACAGGGAGAAGTATAGATATCTATGCATTTGGGTAGTTAAGACCGATACTATCAAGGCAGTTAGTCTCATTGATTGTACATATGTAAATCCCAAGACTGTTACAAATGAAAGTGCAGACTTGATTATAAAATGAGCCACGTGTAAAGCAAGAAGTTAGTTCTATCTCATCATTTTAATAAGTAATTGATAGCTATTGTACCAAAAACATCAAGTTACAACATTTATGAATCATATAGTAGATGCTTCTTATTGAGAAATAGTAGCTATTGTACCAAAAACATAACTGTTATATAAGTTATAAAACTTATATAACAGTTATGTTATATATAAGTTATATAACATAACTGTTATATAACTTATATATAACATAACTGTTATATAAGTTTTATAACTTATATAACAGTTATGTTATATAAATTTACGAAAAATACGGCATTGCCAGCTAACGACCAAATGAGATAATTAAGATTGTTATACTAAGATTTGAACCAGATATGAACCAAAGATTGAACCAGATTTGAACCAAATGAGATAATCAATATAAACAACTACTTAATTGAACCAGATATGAACCAAAGATTTGAAATTAAAGTTAATAACGAAATTCACCTTATTTTGAACTAAAAATAAAATCAACAATAGAATGCTGAATGCATCATATTGAACTAAAAAATCAAATAATTAAAACCTATATATCTAGGTCTTTTTAAGTTCACAAACTCATATGCATGTTTGAAGGTGGCAGTATCAAATTTATCAATAATTGAAGTATCAATGGAATTTATTTTTTGAGAATTAAGGCACCATTTACCATTACTATTCTGCTCAGCAACTTTGAGATGAGTTGGGGAAGCATGTTGATTAATAGGAAAACAAACCAATTGTCAGTCCCAAAAATTAATAATGATCCAAAAGTTGCAACACATTCAAATACCATAAAACAATCACTTTGGATGTGAATGTCTTGGAGCACAATGCTAGAAGAAACGATTCTTTATTTCCCTCGCGCATTCAGCGTATCCTAACCACCCTGCACAGGAGGAGCCTTAAGGTAATGAGAACCGAACATGTGTACAGAATATAGATATCACTCCTATAATTATTTGAACATATAATGATGTGGCCAAGCGTCTCGGTCCCCCTCAGGAACCAGTAACATTTGATGGTAAGGGAAAAACGTTAGGATAAACTTTAAAGTTATCTTCTAAGCAGATCTTTAGTTGGTTGTCATAATTATTATTTCCTATTTTATTTTGCTTCCTTTTATTAGGTCCCTTTCCCAGCAAGAACTCTTATCCTATTTAGTAAGTGGTTCTCTTTTGTAATCTGAATTCAATTATTAATATATTCAAAACATTCTAATTTGCATTGTATTGATTGTGCTTTGTTGTCATCACGTGAATCTTATTTGTATCATCCTAGATCGTGCTTGGGTCCAAACATGCCAAAAGAGGTGCATGCCCTAAGAATTTAGGAAAAGATATTCTCTGATTATCATTCATACTCTCATGTCATACACGGATGGAAATGGACAAAGACGAGAAATAATAATCTAATCACTGTGCTCCAACATCACTTCCCCTTCTTAAGAAAAAGCTATGTAAGAGGAGAAAAGGGTATAGAAATATTGGTCAACATGTTACAAAGTATCCTTGGTAATAAAGTATCTGTCGCAAAACTGCCCATGACAACGCAGAACAGGAAACTTCCCAAAACGTTGCATCTGCAGTTTGTGTCCTATACTCTGCCACCTCCTTCCATAGGTGGACCATAACCAAGTCCCCCAGATGAATACAACCTTGGCGAAGGTAAACATGGTCCTTATAGGAGTTATATACGAGTCACTTATGAAGCACATGTGGAAGCGACGGGTCCGGTGCATATTTACCATTTGAGTGGTAAAGTCATCAACTCACCAACATTATGGGATGGAGTTTTACTAATTTAAAAAAAGGACTGGTGAAACAAACATCCCTGCCGAAAGAGGATTTGCAGGAACACTGCATAAACGAATGACGTCTCAAATATACAAGGTGTCCCACAACAAAGAATGAAATGCGTCAACTTCAAAAACATATACACAGCTACAAAGATGGAATTACGACTCCTGATTGTCCAAGGCACACACAATGAAATCCATAAAACGTCTTAGATAGGGCTTATTCAGGACAATATTGGAGTCTTGCCATATGGCAAATGCAACATCCCCAAATAAACACGTTGGTCATTACTCATGGGTGCCACGGAACCTAACAAAAGTCAATGTAGTGCAAGACACCCCATGGCAATCGGATGAACATTCAGACTAAGAACTGCACCAATCACAATCTTATAAGAATAAAAGAACAACTCAAACAGCAAAGTGAAAAGAAATTGGTCATTGCCAAAGATTATATTGGTCCACTATTGGAGCTTGCTCAAGATCTAAGAGGAGTGTTTCAAGAAATGAAATTCAGTACCAAAATTAGATCATCACTCACCTATGAATTACCCCTAGAAAATATGGTAGGGGATTTCTTTGATCATCTCCAGTCGAGAAGTAAAGGTTATGACAACATGGAGTACTCTTTTCTCGGGTACAAGCAAAGTGAATTGATCAAGCATAGAGGAACTCACCCTGTTCTCTAGAAGAATGGATAAAAAAATTACCGTCATCAATTCAAAAGCTACTGGACCAGTGGACTATTCAAACAAATTGGCCAAAATGATTAATTCAGATTTTAAATCCAGACCTATTAATCCTTTATTTAAAAGAGTGAATAATCCTTTAATGTGGAATGTTAGAGGTTTAGTAAATAATCCTTCAAAAAGAAGGATAAAATAATTGTGCAAGATATATCACGTCCCCTTTGTATCATTTTTAGAGCCTAAAACTGATCAATGTAAACTTGAAGAATTGAGAAGGGTTTTTAATTTTGAAGGAAGCTTAGTAAACTCAAACAATAAAATATGGTTACTATGGAGATTCAATGTCAGTTGTGATATTATTCTAAATAGAGATCGTCCATACTCCTTAAAATTTTCCACCCTCATTTTCCCTCTGAAGTATACCTTTGTAGGATTCTCTTCTTCAAAATAGACATCTCACCGACTCAAAACCATGGATGGTCATGGGTGATTTTAATGTGGTTACTAACAGTGATGAAAAAGTGGGAGGTAAAGAAACTGACTTTTACTCAGAAGAGGACTTCAACGACTTCATCTCTAATGCTTACCTATTAGAGTTAAAGTATACAGGAGCTAAGTTTACATGGTACAACTTCAGGGAAAAAGATAAAATCTAGGAAATACTTGATAGAGGCTTAGTATGAATTGAATAGAGCCATATCTTTCCAAACTTCTCCCTAAACATCTTAATAAGACCTGCTCTGATCATTCCCCCCCCCCCTTTATTTTCTATTAAATCCCATCTTGGCACCATTCCCAGACTTTTCAAGTTCCAAAATATGTGGTGTAACCACAAGGACCTTAAAGATATCATCAGAACTTCTTAGACTTATAAATTGGGTGGTAATCCTCTAAGACTTTTCTCTCAGAAGTTGCAGAGTCTAAAGACAACTCTTACCACTTTGAACAAGTTAATTTTTAAAAATGTTTTTGAGGAGGTCAAAAATATGGAAAATGAGTCTCTTATATTTGAAATTAGGTATAAATAAGACCTTACTGAGGAAAATAGAAGAAAGATGTTTGAATCAAGAATGAATAAGAATTTTGGGGTAAAACAATGAGGAGTAAATGGCTGATTAAAGGTGATTCTAATACAAAGTTGTTCCATGCTTCTGTTAAGGCTAAGAGAAATCATCAAATGATTAATAAAGTTAATAAAAATGATGGCACTTGGATTGATGATACTGAAGGAATAAAAGAGGAATTTATGGGATATTTCCATAACATATTCAAGTCTAAATCTATAGAAGGTGAAGATGAAGTATTAGAGGTTGTTGAAAAGTCCATCACTCTCGACCAATCAAACATCCTAGATGCCTATCCTGATGAAGATGAAGTTTGGCAAGCTATTCAAAATATCAATGAAGACAACTCAGTAGGCCTAGATGGATTCCATGGTGTTTTCTTCAGAAGAAGCAAAGACTTTAAAACCAATGCCCCCATTTTCATAAGTAGCACAGACTTTAGCCGAAGCAATTTTGATGCAATCCATTTTAGAAATGTTTCAAGACTTTAGCCAAAGCTAATGCAATTACATACGGTGAATGTCAGTGGATTATTGAGATTGCAATGGATTCTATGGTCATGAAAGTTTTTATCACAAGTCACTCAATGAGGCTTCATATGTACAGTCAATTTTTGAAATTGAAGACGCTTCCTATTGGGATACACATTTGGCTTCCATGATTATCATGCTCAAAAGATTCATTCTTATAAAGAGCGGCCTTCAGAGTTTGGTCATTAATGGGAGGTGGAATTTGTATAAGGATGATGATGTTGGGAAAGCCCAATTTATGAAGGAGAACGTATTGAGTGACATATAGTGGGACAAAGTCGACTATATCCTTCATTTTACTGAGCCTATTTATGAGATGCCAAGGCTTGCCGATACGGACCAACCATGTCTTCACTTGGTGTATGATTTGTGGGATATCATATTTGAAAAAGTTAAAATGGTTGTATATCGACATGAGAGGAAGGAAGAACATGAGGAGTCATCATTTCATGAGGTTATTCATACCATTTTTGGTTAATAGGCGGGGAAAAAGAAACACACCCCTTCAGTGAGTAGCACACTCATTGAACCCTAGGTAACTCATTAACTAGTTCCTAATTTCCTTCAATTAGTTATTCGATTTTTGAATTTTAATTTTTTAGTTAAAAATTGTTTTTTCCCTTAGGTATTATAGTAAAAAATGGCTCAATGGAGGTGCAAATCGTGTTGAGCCCAATAAGGACGTGGAAATCACAAGTTAAAGAAAGAAGTGTTTGATGGTATTCTTTCTAAATGCATCCGAACGTCAAATGGTCAACATTAAATTTGCAAAGTTATCATTTCTTTCTGCCGAGTTTAATGAGTTTGATTCTATAAATGACAGAAGAGTACTTGATCCTCATTTGTGGTGGGTTATCCATGGATCTTCTACACCAAAGCTTCAAGCCTTGGCCATCCTTGTTCAAAGAGAAATTGGATAACTTATTCTTTTATTAGTGTGAAGAGAAACAAGTTGAATCTAAAACGTGTCGAAGACTTGGTGTTTGTGCGTAGTAATCTTCAACTTCTATCGAGGAAAAGTAAGCAATACAAGGAAGGAGATAGCAAGATGGGGAATGTGGTTGGGGATACATTCGATTCATTTGAGGTTGAAGGTGACATGATATTAGAGGTTGCAAATCTATCACTTGATGAGCTAGAGTTGGATGAAATGTTTTTAGGAGAATGCAATGAAGATGTTGAAGATCATGAGGAGTGAGGAACATTGGAGTTCAAAGTTCTTTTTCGTTTAATGTTTAGAATTGGTTTTATATGCATTTTAGTTATTTTTTACTAGTTTGTATCGAAGTTTGATGTTATGTATGGATTTAGGACTAATGCTATGTTTCTTTGCATTTTGATTGTTACGTGATTTAATATCATTGTGATGTTTAATGTTTATAATAGATTTAATACTCTTAATGCTTATATGAATTTAATATGAATCGTTTAATGTTGTTCTTAGTATGAGATTAGTATTAATGTGATCTTTTATATTTTTTATATAAAAATAATTATAAAAAAATATTTATTTGATGTCGTGTCCCCACCGTGTCGTGTCCTAATGTTTTTAGATTTGTCGTGTCGGCGTATCTGTGTTTTATCGGACACGACACCCGTGTCCGTGCTACATAGGCTATGTCTAATTTCTCGTTTCACACCTTCCTTGTAAATGGCCTATTTAGACTTACTCCTTAATCGATATCACAATAAACTCATCACAATTCACTATAGTAAAATCCAATCTTTCTTGATTTTATAATCTTAATTTTTTCCCGACGCGTAGCACTGATAAACAAATTCACACAAACTAGTAAACAAATTTCAATAATTCTAACTAAAATTCACATAAACTAGTAAACAAATATTCTTGTAGCTTAATCTAAAAGATATATTACAACAACCAATTGGCAATCCGGGTATTCAATTGGCTCACCCTCAACCACCTATCACCATTACAAATAATATAAAAAAAAACTAATGAAATATGTAACATCGTTAAATGTTAAAATTTAAGAAAAGAGTACGTACATACCATTGGCAATAGTATGCTCATCTTTGGTGGCACTAACTTGATTATTATGACATTTAATACCTAATTCAACCAAAACACAAAATCAAAGTGATAAACAACAATAATTATTACAAGCACACGTTAATGTAAAATACACACATTTGAAATGAACAACTGCAAAACTTATTTACAAAAACATACCTTTAGCTGCTAAAAATTCAACCTAATTGAATCAAACATGTCACAAACACAAAATGAACAACTGTTAGTCCTCCAAACTGTAAGTCCAAAAATGTAAGAATGAAAAAACGTATCAAATGAGAATGAAAAAAAGAGAATGAACTAATAGATGTATTGAGACCTTTGGAAAAATTTCAACAAAAAGATATATGGATGAGTTACCTAGGGTTTTTATTTGGTTTAGGCTACGATAATACACAAAACCTTAAAAAAAATCAACATCGAGAAAATATATTAAACAGGGAAATTTACCTAACGAAACTTTTGGCAATGTTTTTGTAAAAAGATAGAGAGAGAGCAAAGAGAGAGGAGGGAAAGAGGCGGGCGGGAGCTGGAGCTTGAAGAGGAGAAAGGAAAGAGGAGGGAAATTAAACTTTTTGGCAAAAAAAATTGTGACTGCTATGAGCGGTCATAAATTTGTGACTGCTAATAAGAGTCACAAATTAAGTCTTAGGCCAAAATTTGTGACTCCTTGTAGCAGTTACAATTTTGTGATTGCTTATAAGAGTCACAAATTAAGCCTACCAATAAATTTTTGACTGCTTATGGAAGTTATAAATTTGTGACTTCTTATAACGGTCACAAATTAATTATATGGTAAGATTTGTGAGTGTTATTAGGAGTGACCAAACAATTGACTCAAATTTTTATTACCCAAAGATTTTATCACTACTAATGGCAGTTACAAATAATTTTGTGACTGCTCTTGGGAGTGATAAGTTTGTCACCCCCATTAGCACTCACAACAAGGCAGTCACAAAATTAGTATTTTGGTGTAGTGATAAATCTGCCTAGAAACTCAGAGTACACTGTCAAAATCATCCCACAAAGATCATCAAAACTCATCTAAGATCCAACACCAAAACAGCCCCAAGAACACCTCCAAAAACTAGGGTTGAATGCATAAATATAAAGGGGTTAAGTGTATATAAAAAGAGAGGAAATAAAAATATATTTGCTGCATTTTTTGTGCCAAAAGTTGTTTCTCAAATGGTCACCCATGGCCTCATTTTATAAGGCAAAAAGAATAGAATTTAAATCAAACCAAAACTCTTCAAAACAACTTGCAGCGCACGAAATCTGTCGGCGTCGATCCATCGATCGCCTAGTTATTCCAGCCCTCCGCCTTAAAATTTTTACAAGGGATGAAATATTTAAAAATCCGTTTTAACTCCGATTTCAAAACCGATTGAAAATCTCATCTTTAAAAATAAAATCCAACATTTTTGAGAAAGAAAAATAATTAAATCAAATACTTTATTTTCCTCTATATTTTTTTTAAAAATACCCCAAAAATTACGAGGATTATTATACTTCCCCACTAACAATAGAATTTTCCCACAAAATTCATCGAAAGCCTAACTTTCAAAATCAGGCCACTACAACAATCTCAAAAAATAATCTCGTCTCCCAAAAATAAATTCCTCACATATAATTTCGGAACCCAATACGAATATCACAGAAAATACTCTAACTCCAAAAATTATTAATCATGCAATGAATCCAAAATCCAAGCCCCGAGGGTTGCTGTATACCTAAGTTCTGATACCATTCTGTAACACCCCGCGCTCCCGGGGAGAGCAGAACGACGTGCTATTGCGATAAAACTAAACTAAATCCATCAATCAACAAGTATAGAGCATCTAAATAAATCCCACAATATAAAATTAACCACTAATATCAAATTCTTCAAATTAAATACAACCAAAAGTCTCTCGAAATAATTCAACTATCTATCCCGAAATAAAATAAATCGCCAATGCTCTATACATAAAAAATAAATACAAATCTTCTCATTTGCATTCTCGAATATTCTTTCCCAAATATCCAAGCTAAAAAAATCAATCTCCAATAATCCCAAAGAGCCCAAATCCGCTAACCTGCAACTAAAAAAAATAAAAATATGGGGAAGTACACAATACGACAGGAAAGATGCTGAACAAATATTAGTGGTGAATAAGGTGTAACAATATGAGTACGAATATTAAAATCAAACGCAAATCTCATAAGCATTTTCATGAATATAATTTCTCAACAACACATTAATCGGGTCACCAGGCCTCACCATACCGCGCCATACTTTATCAAGTAGTCGAAACAGGAATCTTGGCGGGTGCCCAACCTCACTGCCATATTAAAATCTCATGACAACATGCTCAACAAAAATATAATACCACATGAATCAAAATCAGATTTCCAACAATAATTTTCAGATTCCAATGAATTTAGAAATTCAAATATGAGTTCAATAATCACATGAAATCAAAGGGAATAACTCTCGAAAGATTTTAGAGCATATTATGTAAAACCCCATACCTCAAAACACCATAAGAAACTAACATAAATCTGCCCAGAAACTCAGATCAAACCATCAAAATCATCCAACAAAGATCATCAAAACTCTTCCAAGATCCAACACCAAAACAACCCCAAGAACACCTCCAAAAACTAGGATTGAATGCATAAATATAAAGGGGCTAAGTTCATATAAAAAGAGAGGAAATAAAAATATGTTTGCTGCATATTTTTGTGCCAAAAGTTGTTTCTCAAATGGTCACCCACGACCTCATTTTATAAGGCAAAAACAATAGAATTTGAATCAAACCAAAACTATTCAAAACAACTTGTAGTGCAAGAAATCTGATGGGGTCGATTGATCGACCCCTGGCGTCGATCAATCGATCGCCCAGTTATTCCAGCCCGTCACCTTAAAATTTTTACAAGGGATAAATATTTAAAAATCCATTAAAAAGCCGTTTTAACTCCGATTTCAAAACCGATTGAAAATCTCATCGTTAAAAATAAAATCCAACATTTTTGTGAAAGAAAAATAATTAAATCAAAAACCTTATTTACAACTATATTTTTTTTTAAAAATACCCTAAAAATTACGCGGGTTGTTACAATCCCGTGAGCGACGACGCACAAAAATGAATACAAAGGTTTAAGTTATCATACCCGGGCCTAAGGGATTTAAAACACATTTAACCCTTGAAAAATTATTTCTAAAGGGGATGGATCAGAAAAAGGAGCAATTACACGTGATAGGAGGGTAGTGTGTTTGGTGTGATATCATGGATCGTGATTTGAGTTTCCCATTAAGTGGTATGAAGCATGCATATTTAAAAACAATTAGTAGTGGTGGAATGCCAAGGTGAGGTTGAAAAGTATCAAAATGGATTATAAGAATACAGGTACTCTAGAGACAATGAGATATCATGCATGTTCAGATACCATCGTCAATAGTAGATTGGTTTTCTAAATAATGATCATTGTTTTATGTATGGGTTGAATATTAAAAAGATAGTAACAACTCTTAGGATGTAAAAGTGTCAGGGTTTTTCTGGAGGTCATATAAGTAGTGGGGCTGATTTGGGTAAGGAGGAGACAAATCTGATCAAGTATAGTAGATATATAGATATTACTCGAGTTTTTCTTACCCCGTCCATGTATCTTCATTAAGGTTGGCTACAAGTGGTTCCCCAGCCATAAAAGTAACAATAAATACCCTCACATATACATGTTATTATTAAAATCACTGGCAAGCTAATTGATGGAACTAAATGATAGTTTTCAGCTAGGTTGGAAGAAAATGATCCAACTCATATGGATCTAGAAGTTTTATTTTCCATAATAATTAAGTGAAACTATTTAGTTTTAAAATCAAGTACTTTAGGCTTTATGCTTTCTTATAAACTACCATAGTTTATTGGAATATCCATTTTATACCAAATAAATTTAGTGATTTTGGTCATTTTTCTATGAGACGGGATAAAAAAAACGGTTGAAACTTTTGAAATGGATTCTCACTCACATCAGTAAAATAAATAAACAATAAATAAAATTATTAACATGTTCGATTTTAATCAACTACTATTATTCACCCCTTACAAACACAACCTTACATATGGCAAGTGCAGGTAAGGAGTGGACTTGATAGACTCGGATAATAACCGTTGGTCTAAGGTTTGAAACTCCCCAACGGATACCTAATAGTAAGTGGGGCCTGTGTTAGGGTGGCCCTGGCACAGCGTCCCTCTGTTTAGCTGCATGGGGGAGTCCAAAGGGATTGTTTATGTGGAGGTTCAAGGATTATTAAAAAAATATAGAATTATCTTATAAATATTACAGATGCAATAAATTATACATCAAAGCCAAAAAGGATACAATTAGAAAATTTTGAAAGAGGTTCATCACCTATTGTGTTTTTGTACTGGTCATTTGATCTGTGTGTAGAGTTTTCAACACAAATGCAACCTGAACTAACATTATGCTTTTGGGGAGCCTCAACCATCTTTATTTTTTGATGTCTCATAATTTTCACATTATCTTAGTTTTACTGTGCAAATAAGAGCATTATCATATCATCCTACTATTTCCCTTAAAAAAATCCAAGAAATTCAACCCAAGCCCCTAAACCTTACAAATTAACAGACCATAATAACTTGAATGTTTAATTTTCCCATCTATAAAAAATTCATTCAAAAAAATATCAAAAAGGTAATAAACACTCCAAACCATCTAAATTATCTTAAGAAGGTATCATTAGATGTCCAACTCATAGATAAAATACAATATCTATAGTAAGATATACAAATGGAGAATGAGTTTTTGCCCGACAAAGTTCAAAATTCTTGCAACTATCCTCAGTTCTAAGAAAATGAAGTGTCAGAGTCGAAGTGTTTTATAGTAACTATGTTTTATAGTAACCATATTTTTGATGTGTACCATATTTTGGAAGTTATGGACCGACCTAAAAATTTCTAGGGAATTAACATTTTATAGTAACCATGAGAGTATAAATCTTACATATGTACCAATACGTAAACGATTGAATTATCCGGAGAATGCCTTATATAGATATTCAATCTATCAAAAAGATGGACAATAAAACCTATTATTTTTATAACTCAACTTGATATCAAAGCATAAAATCCTAGTATTGAGATATCTAATCCTCCCGAGGGCTAGAATTAGTAGCCGAAAATAATCAACAAGAGGCTAGTTATTACTAATACATTAGATTATTGTATTGATGCCTTGGTCATCGATGTTTCGAAAGCTAATGCCGAAACATTCTTTACATGAAACTGTCCAATCTATAATAATGAACTAAAAGTGATCCTATGGCTTGTGCATATTGTCCTAAAGTCTTATAGAGAATTTGACAATCCCATAGTGTTGATCTCCCAATTCGAAATGACACAATTTGGTTGGATTTGGCACGAAATAATACATAGGACCTAAATAATGGATCTCAAGGAATATAATCTATGGAACCAGTTAAAAATTAGAATAAAGATGAGTTGAATGGTATGATTTGACCTATGCCGATAATGATGCAATTATTTTTTCAACACAGAACAACGTCCTCCAATTTATTGATCTTAACTTCAATTGATATATATTAATTTCAGGAAGTAATGTTTATTGGGCTGCTTTTGAGAGATATGAAGAGTGTTATTTATTCAAACTTTATATAACAAGATGCAATGTGGAAGTGATTGCATTCACTACAACCACATCCAAACGAAGATGTTTATGCAAATAAGATACAACATACTCTATATTCTATTTATAGGCAATATTAATCCAGTATTAACAAGTAAAGTCAAATGTGATAAAAATGACAATGGTATTGATTGCCTACTAAAATAACATAAACAAACGGTGCATATAGAAATTATAAAATAAAAAAGTTACAGTAAGCTCAAAATTTTTAAGTTAATATAAACACAACAATGTAATTGATTAACAGTGAAAAAAGATAAAACTAAAAGAATATATATTAGCATAGAACTTAAGTGATGTGATGGTTGGACCAAAGGGTATTTTAGGAATTTAAGGTTGGAATAAATTTGTGATTCTTGGGTTTATTACTTTAGTTATTTAGGATGGTCAGCATTATACATCATATTTAGATATGATTTATCTTTTACTTATTCTAACTTATCCATTATTATCAATTAATTATTTGATCAGATTATAACTTTCATTAGTCTACTATAAATAGAGCCATTGGACGCCCATTATAAACAACAATTATTAATAAGACTTCTGGGATTATGGATTTGGGCTTAATATTTTCTATTGCTTTCATGTTTGTATTCCATTGTGTAGTGACATGTTTACGTCATTAACATCAATGAACAACCTTATATTGCACCAATAAATTGAGCTCCATTACACTCTTCATCTAAATTGTTAGAAGACAAATAAAAAATGGCCATGACAGAAACTCACCGTTAAAAATGTAAAAAGAGGAAAGATAACATTAAAAAATTGGACAAATACTTATTTATAATGAACAAAAGGGAAGTTTATGTCCAACTGTGATGGGATGAGCATCCGCAGCTAAAGAACGGACATTGACAACATGAGGATTTATACCATTTGCTATAGCAAGTCAGTGAATTCATGTAAATATGTAGTTTATGGGTCGGGGTTTTGTCCCATCCAACAACATGCCACACTTGCAACATACAATCATTGTAAGATAAAAACATGAAAATAGAACTTTCAACTATATAATTATAATTAATTAAAATTAATCCACCCTTATAGGTAGGTAGTAATGAGTGGAGATAACATGTTAGCCATCAAGATGCAACTTTTGGAGGAAGAATTACAATGTAGAAAGGCCTTCTATTTTGTATTAGGTAAAAAATAGTAAGGACACCGAACATGTGTGTGCATGAGTGATATACCACGACCATTTATGACTAAAGGATCTTCTAAAAACTTTGTTGTAATGCTATGAAAAAATTTGATTTGTAGGCATAAATGTCCTCAAACGATTGTGTTGTGTTTCAATTATAACAAACATTGTTGTTAAATGATTTTTTTTAAGTTGCTCCTAAGGAGAAAAAATATCATAAATAAAAGAAACTACTGATGAGTTAGCCCACCACCAAGGCGTACATAGGAAAAGCCCAAAGATAACAAACAAAGAACACATCATTTACCATTACAGGTCTTTATATGAGTTTCTTGAAGGTTGAAATTTCACTTAACTTCTTCAACACCGGCATCTCTGTACTTTGGGGCTTCCAACATGAAATGTAACATTCTAGCTTCAGTATCTAGAGAATTTCCATATTCATCCTAAAAGTTTTGGATACTGTCCTCAATGGCATGTTTAACTTCAACTATAATTTTGAAAATTTGAACATCGACCAATTTTTTATTGGTTTTATCTTGCTCAAGTTGTCTTTGCCTCTCTTTATTTTGGGTTTTGGTGCGTTTTGAATCACAAGATATAGTAGTACTAGGGGAGAAAATTCTGCTACGTTGTTCAAATCATTTTCATTATAAAAATTACACAAATTATTTGGAGAATGTAGAGGGGTTGAGGAGCTATCCTTAGACAAGGTGGAATTTTTTGACTTGGTATTTGGGTCCTCATCACGAAGATAATCAGGCCATAAATTTTTTCTTAAGTGCAACTATGATTCCCAAATAACTCCTCCGAATCTCCCCCCAAAAGTAATAAAGTGTGTGCCCTATCGGGGCTTATTCCACAAGGCAACACTTAATAGGTAGGTGAGAGAATATGTGGAATCCACGTCACTTTTGGTGGAGGTTTTGGTACCCATATTATTATTATTATTCTTTTTTCTTTAAAAATTAATGTCGGACAACTGAGTGGATCCATTAAGGTCTTTGGAGATATTTGTAAGGACAAGTTTTATAAATGTCCGGGTTAGTATCTTGGCTTCTCAGTTTTATCCAAGATCTCAGCATATATGTCGTATACCATTACTATCGGCTCGTCTCATCACGATCATCCCTTGAAGACCTTAATCCGAATTATGTGTTTCACGTGCCCATCATCACCAACATCGTGTTTCGTTCTCAGTATTATCATGCTCAGTATCTACATCGTGTGTTCATGGTACTGCTTTTCGGATTCATAAGTCTTCATATTCAGGAAAAACATTCTTACCGGACCGATCCATTTAAGAAGAAATTGAACTAATCCAGTTAGTATTTTTATACAGGAAAAACCTTATGTCCGGACTGATCCATTTAAGAAGAAATTGAACCAATCCGATTGGTATTTTTATACAGAAAAGTCTTAATGGATGAACTGATCCGATAATGAAGAAAATTGAATCGATCCGGATAGCGAACCGATCCGATGATCCTTTCCAGTTCGATTGCTCGATTCATAAAAATCCGACACATCAGATTTGTTTGAGTATCTAAGATCTTGTTTTGTTTAAGACCTTGAGGGAACACTTTATAGACCTAATATGTTAAGTCTTCATATATTTGAAGCCCAAACACCTTAAGATTCACCAAACACTCATAATCATATGTGTGAATCATCCTAGACCCTATTATACCCACTCGTGGAGCATCTTGTGTGTAGAAGAAGCGTCTTTCCATTGCTGAACTTGGAGAATCTTGAGGGAGCTCTTACTGATGATGATGAATCGGTGCCTGAGGGTCTTCGCTTGTCAAACTGTATTTCATTATGTATGTTAGTGTTTACAAATCATATTGAAATAAAAATGTTTTGCCCCTTTAGGGGATTTTTGCTCATTTGCTATGTGTGATTGATCCTTGCTTGATGTGAATATGTTGAATGTCTAATCAATCACCTTTAGATGCATGACTTAGGTTTGGGTTTAAATTTGGATAATTAAAAATTGAATTTAATTAAATTAGTTTCTCCGATTGAACAAAAAGTGCACTCTCAAATTGGAATCAGAGTCAATTACACAATTTCACCGTGTAATTTTCCGATTTTTTTTCTTCTGAATGTCAATTTTTTTATTTCTTGAAAAGGCATTTGTTCAAATGGAAAAATCATTTAATAAAATTCCATTTTTTTACGTGTCTAACTATGCATACTGGAAAGACCGTATGAAATCCGCCCTTAAAGCCATTGATGAACGCGTGTGGATTCTTGTTGAAAATGGGTTGACACCTCCCACCGTCACTGTTGCAAACGTGACAAGTTTAAAATATGTGACTCAATGAACCGAGGATGAATTTAAATGGTCCATGTATAATTCTAAAGGTCTTAGTGCCATTTCTGGATCCATCACTCCTGACGAGTTTCGACTCATAATGACGTGTACCACGTCTAAAGAAGCATGGGATGTTCTTAAACTTACCCTTGAAGGCACGAACGCTGTTAAAGAATATAAATTACAGAACCTAACTACACAGTTTGAGACTATAAATATGCTTAAGACTAAATGTTTTGATGAATTCTATGCACGATTGTCTGATATAGTTAACACTAGTTTCAACCTTGGTGAGCACATTCCTAATGCATGTGTAGTTAAGAAAAACTTATGTTCTTTGCCTAAGCAGTTTATCCCCAAAGTCACTGTGTTAAATTCTTTAGGAAATTTGAACACTCATAAATTAGAAGAATTAGTAGGTGATCTTCAAACCTATGAAATGGATATATTTCCTAAAGTTGTTAAAACAAAAGATAAAGGGATAACTCTTAAATCCCAAGACAAAAAGAATTTTGAGTCAGCTAGGAGGAGGGTAGAATCGTCTAAATGGAGTGAGGAAAATACATCAAATTATGATTTTGACTTCGATTTGGATGATTTGGCTTTATTTGCGAATAATTTTAAGAAATTTCTCAAGTTAAAAAATAGTAGCCAGTTTAATGATAAAAATAAATTTGAGAAAAATAAAAATGTCAAGAATTTTGAAAAAGAAAAGAAAGACACACCCAAGAGAAACGAAGAGCAATTCTATAAGTGTGACAATCAGGGTCATAAAGCTTTTGAGTGTGTTACAAGGATGAACAGACTAGCAAAAGAAAAAAGAAAAGTTGTTCTTAATGCTACCCTGAGTGAAGATAGCGAGGTTGAGTCGATGGATTCAGAGGAAGAATCACCGCATGAGTGAAACTTCACTGCATTCATGGCTAGCCACGTTAGAGATTCTGATGCACCTCATGATGATGATGATGCCTTTTTGCATGGAGACCTCAACATTGAGAGTGAGAGAGAGGATGAAGGGAGTGAGAGCAAGAATGACCGTTGTCGTGCTTATGCTATTTATATGTTGATTCATTCAAAACCAAAAAGCGTAATAAACGTTTAGTTCTTAGGACTGCATCATTAGAGAAAGAGTTGGAAGAGACGAGAGAAAGTGAGTCCTCCTTATGCACCGCTTGAGAGAGATAGAGAGTCTATTTGGAGAGAGAGAGTTTATTTGGAGAGAGGGAGAGATAAGTGTTTTAAAAAAGTCAAAGGGGACTTGAAAAAGTAAGTGGCTAATCTGATGAGATACTTTTGTGCATTTAAAGAGGCTCGAAAGATTCCTAAAGCCCTTGTTGCCCAACTCACTCATGATCTTGAGAGAGCACGGGAAGTCAAGGTTTAAATCGAGGATAGATCTGGAAAGATGCTCCTCGCCCCTGCTCTGAGATTTGGTGAGAGGCTTGGAATTGGGTTTGATGGTGCGACCACTTCACAAATTCCACCTGGACCAGTTCCTGAGTTTACGACGAATCCGTATGGTCATCCCCTAAAACCTAAGAAATTTGTTCGTCTAAGAAAAACAAATCGAGCTAGGCCTTAGATTGTGTACTTTTGTACTTATTGTAAGAGGAAAGGCCACCTGAGAGAGTTTTGTTATAGTTTGGGTTGAACTGGACATACTTATGCTCCATCACACCCCATATGTAATCTCACGAAACTAAGGGAGCAAGTTGAGTTTTTAGTTGCTACTTCTCAGAGTTTAATGGGAGAATTCCAATGGTATCTGGACTGTCTGTGGATACTACCAACTCTACGACTAGAACCACCAGCAATAAGGGAATTAAAAGGGTACCTCCACTTGGGTACCTAAGAA
The DNA here is from genome assembly GCA_949130495.1 of Sambucus nigra. Taxonomy (NCBI): domain Eukaryota; kingdom Viridiplantae; phylum Streptophyta; class Magnoliopsida; order Dipsacales; family Adoxaceae; genus Sambucus; species Sambucus nigra. Next base: position 680,600,639 of record OX422215.1, read on the forward strand.
TGACAACAAAGCTCTTATTTCTCATATTTCTTTGAAAGATTAGAATACCTTACACTGGTATTTTGACAATGGGTATTCTAGACACATAACTGGTGACGTCTCATTTTTTACCTCCTTAGTGGATCGCAAGGAAGGTAAAGTCCCTTTTGGTGATGGGATAAGATCTAGAATTATAGGATGAGGTACTATAGAGATACCAGGGTTTCCTAAGCTAGAGAATGTGTTGTACGTTAAAGGTTTGAAGGCAAACCTTCTCAGCATTAGCCAGATGTGCGACGCTGACTTTGCAGTTAAGTTTGATCAGGATGCTTATAATGTTTATGATCAAGACGGTAAACTTATATTGCAAGGGGTGAGGACAAAATATAATTGATATGGGATAATGCCCAAGTCCTCATTTGTCTGTAACAGTGCCAAGATCACTCCTATGGATTTGTGGCATCAACGTTTAGGTCATGTGAACTTTAGAGATTTAGATTGTTTAGTAAAAAAGGACCTAGTACATGGCTTACCATCTCTTAGAAGACCAACTTCCACAGTTTATGGACCCTGTCAGTTGAGAAAGTAAATTCGTAGGCCCCACAGGAAGTTGAATTCCATTACCACCTCCAGGGTACTTGAGTTAATTCACATGGATCTTATGGGTCCTACTCATACAGAAAGTCTGGGTGGTAAGAGGTATATCCTCGTGATGGTGGACGATTTCTCCAGATACTCAATCATAGGTTTTTGAGGGATAAATTATATGTTTTTAAGTTCCCAATGACCAAGTACAGTGTCCTGTAAAACAACATGGTGTCACCATTAATACAATGCGTAATGACAACGACACTAAATTTACGGAGCTTAAAGTAGATCTAATCTGTGATAGCCTTGGGATCAAACATGAGTTTTTTGTCGTAAAAACCCCTAAGCAAAATGGGATCGTTGAGAGGAAGGATCGAATAATTCAGGGGATGGTTAGATCTATGGTTCTTAGTTGTAAAGTTTTTAGGAGATTTTAAGCAAAGGCGGTGTCTATCGCATGCCATACGGTTAATAGGGTTTACTTACGTCCACACACACTTCAGACACCCTATGAATTGTGGACTGAAATGAAGACCAACCTAGCATATTTCCCTGTCTTTTGGAGTAAATGCTACATCGTACGAGATAGAGATCAATTAGAAAAGTTAGACTCCCGGAGCGATGAGGGAATACTTTTAAGATATTCATTGAACAGTAGAGCATACCGAGTTTTTAACCTGAGAAACTATAAAGTTATGGAGTCAATTAATATCACTTTGCAAGATGACAAACCCTCGATGTTAGTTGACCCCAACCATTTAGGTGAGGATGAAGACCTTTCTGGTAAAGATCCCCTTGTCCCTCACACACCCAGGGTGGACACTACTCCTGTCTCAGGGGACACACCTGCTGGGGTTCGTAAGAGTCATGACCCTACTACCATTTTAATATATCCCACCCTAGGAGTCAAGACTCTTGCTTAGCTTGAGAACATTGTTAGCCATGTCTGTTACACGTCCAAAGTCTAGCCCAAAACCTACAAAGAAGAACTCAAGGATGAACACTGAATATTTGTTATGCAGGATGAGTTGCTTAAGTTTAGAAAGAACGATGTCTGGGAACTTGTCCCCCCGACCTAGTGAGACTAACGTGATTGGTACCAAGTTTATTTTCAAGAATAAAATGGTACTATTATCCGTAATAAGTCTAGGTTGTTCACTCAGGGCTACATACATATTGAGGGTGCAGACTTTGAGGAGACATTTGCTCCTATTGCGAGGCTTGAGTTCGTCTGCATATTATACTCACCATCGCATGTCATCTGAGCTTCAAGTTATTGATTAGGCATAAATTCTTCCCATTTATCCCCTTAATTTAGAGGCTTTTATCGCTCCGCGAAGTGTAATTCAAGTGGATTTATATCATATCTTTGCTATTGACAAGTTTTAATGAGTACCCGAGTTTCGTATATTTTCCAACTATTTTGCAGGTGTTCAGTGATTTGATTCGAGTTTTGTACCAAAAGCTTCAAATAAGCACAAGAAGAAAAGTTTTTGCAAAAGCTGACAAGATGGAACCGAACCCAAGGGAAAGAAAAATAATCGATTCCATCATGGGAAAGTCCCGATAAAAATTGTCAAGACAGAACCGAACCGAAGGGAGGGAATAACAAACCGATCCTACACCTGGAAAACTTCTTGTGAAGAGTAAACAAGATGGAACTGAACCGAAGTAGATAAATAAAGAGCCGATCCCATGCTCAAAGAACTCTCTGTAAAGTCTGTCAAAGATAGAACCGAACCGAACCCCTTAACAGGATCGGTTATGTTATCAATTTTCCGAACTCATCCACTTGTAAAAATTAGAATCCTATTTGGTTCAAACTCTTTTATTTCATAGAGTATATATTGTAAACTCCTCCCAACATAAGAGGGGGCTTCTACTTCATGAAGAAAGCAATTTGTAATTAGTTTTAGAGGATAATAACATATAAACCCTAGTTTTGATTCCAGTTGCAATTCAAGTAAATTTCTTCCAATTCCTTCTTTCATTATTGTAGCAGTTCTTTTGTTAGTAAGTATTGGTTATTCTCTTCATATTCATTCAGTATTAAAAATGTTTTCTTTCATTCCAAATGTGTTGTCTACAAGTTTTCATATGTCAAGCTAGATTTCTAAGGTCGGGATGCATGAACTCAACCTGATGTGGTAGTTGCATGTGTATAAAATTAATCTCCTAAATTTAATGATTTGATTATGACCGTATTGCGTAGAAACATGACAATTGTAGATCTTTGGATCTCATTTCTTTCAGGGTAACCGAGATGCTTCAGAATGCAATTCGAGTGTCACTATCGCAATACCGATTTACTCGTCCTCTGATTAGGTATGGTGCGGGCTTGAAACTCATATACGTAATGCTTGGGAGTAATAAATTTTGGGTCTAATTAATCATTTAAATTTACGATTAGTTTTATACCATCAATACACTAGGGTTGAGGGATTGTATTCCCGTCCTGCTTTCCTCATCATATAGTTCGAGTTTTAATTCAATCATTATCAGTATTTCAAATAATTTAGAACAGTTGCATTCCATTCATACTTTAGTTCATTAGTTAAACATTTACAAAATTGCATATAGTTGTAGCTATTTCACCAGTTAGATCATCTTTTCCTTTTTCTTTAGAGTCAGAGTTAGGATTCCTTCGTCTATCCAACATCGTTACAACTCTGTTGTCATATTTCCCTGAGGATCGATACTCGACTTATTGGATTATTACTTGAGCGACAGGCTTACACTTGATCCTAGAGAGTACGCACTTCTGAGACACATTCTTAGTCACGTTAAGTTTTTGGCGCCGTTTCCAAGGACTTAGGATTAGATCAAGTCAATATAAAGCTTTGACCAAAAATTTCAAAAAATCCAAAAACATAAAAAAAATTTAAAAGCACAAAAATATTCCTCATCATCTCTCATAAGCCTGCTGATGCAAAATTTTGAACTCACTCTAACTCCCCATAATACTCCCTACCACATTCACGAAAACCCGATAGTTGAGTACGACCATGATAGCCCTCACACTCCAAACATTCCACAATTCTGGGTTCTATCTCCCACGCCTACACACACCCCAACATCCCTCTTAGGACACACTTTAGAGCACGTTCTGAGTATACAGAGTGAGGAAACAAAGTCTTTGAGTGAGAGAAATATGTCAAAACACTATAGTATAGCCGCTGGTGAGGAAGAGGCCCCATACCGCCCGTTGAGATAACTCTTATATCCCGAGCGCACTATCACTCCGGGATGCATTTTACTCCCGTATAATGCAGGGCAATTTCTCTTTGGGAATGGGATGATCCAAATACTTCCCACTTACCATAGAATGGATTCAGAAAATCCATATCTCATTATCATGGAATTTGAGGAGGCATGCGAGACCCTCAGCGATCAAACATGTACAGAAGATGTGATCCGCCTCAAACTCTTCCCTTTCTCGCTAAAGGATAAGGCTAAGACTTGGCTATGGTCTTTACCTCCAAAATCAATTTCATGCTGAAACGAGTGACAATCTAAATTTCTCAAGAAATTCTTTCCTACACATCGAACGAACTCCATCAAGGCTCAAATTCAAACATTTCGACAACTAGAAAATGAGTCGTTCGATCGATGTTACGAGCATTTCAATGAGTTAGTCACTTCTTGCTCGCATCATGGACTTGATAAACTGAAAATCATTTCTTTCTTCTATAATGGACTGAATATGAATTCCAAACAACTCGTTGAGACTATGTGTGATGGTCCCTTTGTCGAATTAGACGCCAACGATGCTGAGCTTCACCTGAGATATGTCGCCGAGACTACCCAATCTTGGGATACATCTGACCCTAGTGCTCAAAATAGAACTCATCAAGTGAACAACACTCCATCGGCGTCCAGCCTATTTCACGTGGACATGAATGCTATAATGAACAGCCGACTCGATCTACTAGAGAAGGGAATGCGAGAATTACTGGAGGTACGTGGAAAAGGACCAACTGGATCCATCCCAAACCCCGTTGAGAAGGTGTGTGTGATTTGTGAGGTGGGTCATTCAACAGAGGAATGCCTAACAATACCCACCTACAAAGTTATGCTTCAAGAACAAGTGGTATAGGAGGATTGATTAGGCATAAATTCTTCACATTTATCCCCTTAATTTTGGTATTTTTCTGATCTCGTGCATTGTAAATAGCTTGGATTTGTCTTATATTTATGGTACTAACCCCTTTTGGCAAGTATTTTGTATTTTGTGCATCTCTTATGTACTTTACAGGTATTTCATGCAAATTAGTGCCAAAGAGAACACAAAACAGTGAAAGAAAGCAAGAAATGGGGAGTTCAAGGGCATTTTTGTAATTTTACAGCCATATTTCGGAGGTGGGGAAAACTAGAAAGTTTAAGAGATCTAAATTACAAGGACATTGGAAAAAACGGCATCCCAATCCGATGTACGGTGAAGAAGTTATGTCCATTTAAATTTGGAGACAGAAAGTCAAAGTTGAAATTAATTCTGGAATCTGAAGAGTTCAACTCTTGAAATTTCTTGTATAATTCCTTTTTATTATTTGTAAAACGTGGAGGGGCATGGGAAAAGTCATATTTTGGTATATAAAACGCCAAGCCCTAGAGTAATAAAAGGGAGGAAGGGAGAAAGTCTTTTTTGGCAAATAATTTCATATTATTCTTTCCTTAGGATTTAGAAACCCTAGTTTGTAAGTTGAACAAGAGTTATTCAAGATTCAAGTTTCAAGTTCAGCTCTCCTTCTTCCATTCAAGTATTGCTAAGTTCTACTTTCAATTTCTTTCATATTTTAAGTTTAAATTACTCTTGTAGTTTAATTTTGTTTCTCAATTCAAGTTCCTTTTCAATGCATAATAGACCCATGACTTCCTGCACATCTAAAATTTTGTTTTCATTTAATAAAATCATGCCTAGCTAAGTTTTTAAGGGTTGAAATGCATGAACCCATCCCAATGTAAATTACTTATGTAACAAATAGAATTTAAATTAAAAATTTGAAAGAGTCGTGCGAGATAATTTTACAACCATTGTAGATCTTTTAATCTCTCTTGCCCTAGGTACTTGGGATGTTTAAGAATACGATGTGCGTATAATTATTTATCACCACTTTATATTTACCTTTGATTTCGTATGGTGTGGGCTTGAACCTCATATACGTAATGCTTAGGATCTATAAAGACTAGATTCATTCAAATTTATAATTTACAATTCTAGTATTCTACACGATAAATTACTAGGGTTAGGGGATTGTATTCCAACCTACTTTCTCATTCATCTTAATTAGTTTGCTCATGCATGCATAGTTAACTTTTTTATTTTTTCCCTTTTCAACCATCATTATCTTTTCACTTTTATTTTAGAAGTAATAAATCAATTAAATTCTATCAAACATTCCCTGTGGATTCGATACTCAAACTCACCACTATACTCTTTAAGAGTGTAGTTACAAGTTTAGTTTTTTTGTATTGAGGTTGGAAGCCGATAAAAATGACTAGCATATTATACGGACACTCAGTTTTTCCATTTGATCAAAAATGGTCAAGGGAAATTTCGGTGCACCGCACGGGAATTCATATGACCCTTCATGGAAAAACCACCCTGGTTTTAGCTATGGTCAACAACATGTTGCGATGAATCCTAATTCACATGTTGACCCTCCTCCACCATCGGACTTTTAGCAAGCTCCACACATGTAAGGACATGTGTAAGCACCACTACCTCAAGGGGCATATATCGCTCCACCGCGGAGAAATCTCGAGGATACGATGAACCAATTTATCAATACCTAGAATGCAACCAATGCTAGGTACGATCGCATGATCAGCGACATAAATGCAAATATTTCAAAGATACAATCATCATTGAGTGTCCAAGAGAACTGCCCAGGGCCAACGACCACCCCAAGGTCAAACTAGTGTTAAATCCACCTCGACAAAACATCAGGAGCAATGTCAAGCTATGACCACTCTTCGTAGTGGGAGAGTCATTGATTTATCACCTCCCCCACACGACGCAACCAAAGACAAGGAGATTTCACCCGGCATGAAAGAGGCCGAAGATGTCCCCTTAAAAGAGAGATAAAAAAGACACTAGTGAGCCCGAGGTAGTAGTTAAACCACCCACCGCAACACCGTTTCCTCAAAGGCTGGTTCCTTCCCACAAAGGGAACCCCCGTGATGAAGTGCTAGACATGCTAAAGAAAGTAAAGTTAAATTTACCATTCCTCGATGCCATTAAGCAAATTCCTTCTTATGCAAAAGTCATCAAAGACTTGTTAACAGTAAAGAGGAAGATGAAGGTAAAGAAAAACATATTTCTAGCACAGAACGTGAGCTCCATTCTTCTTAATGATCTCCCACCAAAATTCAAAGATCCTGGTGCACCCACTATTTCCTGCATCATTAGAGAAAATAAAATTAAAAAAGACATACTTGACTTGGGAGCAAGTGTCAATATCCTCCCTTACGCCATCTGTAGGCAACTTGATCTGGGTGACCTTAAGGCCACAAAGATCACCTCCAGTTAACGGATCGAACCGTGAAGATCCCAAGAGGTATAGTTGACGGCGTGATCGTTCAAGTTGACACCTTCTACTTTTCAGTATATTTTGTCATTTGGGATACGAAACTTTCTTTCGCCTCGAGCAATCATGTTCCCATCATTATTAGGTGCCCATTCTTAGCTACGGGTAACGCAATTATCAATACTCAAAATGGGCAGATGTAACTCACCTTTGGGAACATGACATTAGAGACTAATATCTTCCATATAGTCCAATATACGGGGGAATAAGATGATATTCATGTGGTGAGCTTCATCGACGAGATCGTAGAGTAGTACTTTGAGGAAAATTATTATGGAGATGCCCTAGGATCCTGTTTAGCGTCGATCCACGAGAGTGAGGGGACATAAACTAAATTCGAGAGGGAATTTGAGGAGTTGAGAGAGTTACTTAATAAAAGAGCGTTGGACGAGGACACACGATATGTAAGTTGGGTTTCTCGATTCGAGGAGTTACTGCCACGGGAGGCACACATGGTTCCCTCCAGCCAACAATTTCCGACCATCGAGTTGAACAAACTACCCTCCCATATTAAATATGCATACCTAGGAGAGGACGAGACATTTCCTATTGTTGTCTCCTCTAGCCTAGACGAAGAGAAGGAGGGTAAACTGTTAAAGATTCTGAGGAATCACTAAGGTGATTTTGATTGGTGTATTGCTGATTTGAAGGGGATAAGTCCTTTGATTTTCACCCACAAGATTCATCCCGGAGAGGATGTAAAGCTCTATAGAGAAATGAAAAGAAGGCTAAACCCTAATATGAAAGAAGTTGTGAGAACCGAAATCATTAAGTTATTAGATGCCGGGATGATCTACCCAATCTCAGATAACAAGTGGGTGATCCCTATACAAGTTGTCCCGAAGAAGTCGGGCATGATAGTGATTGAAAATGCTAAGGGTGAGTTAGTTCCCTAACATACCACCACCGGGTGGCGCATTTTCATTGATTATCAAAAACTCAATGCTGGAATTAGAAAATACCATTTCCCCTTACCATTTATTGATCAAATGCTTGAGTGAGTAGCGGGCCACCCTTATTATTGCTTCCTTGATGGTTATTCCGGATATAACCAAATTGAGGTAGATGTACTTGACCAAGAGAAAATGACCTTCACTTGCCCCTTTGGTACATTTGCTTACAAACATATGCCATTCGGCTTGTGTAATGCACCCGCAACCTTTCAAAGGTGCATGTTGAGTTTATTTAGCGATATGGTTGAGAGAGGACTTGAAGTGTTCATGGACGACTTTAGCATTTTTGGCACCTCTTTCGATCTTTATCTGACAAAGCTGGAAAAAGTACTTTCCCGGTGTGTGGAGAAGAACCTAGTGCTAAATTGGGAGAAATGCAATTTTATGGTCACTGAGGGAATAGTTCTTGGCCACATAGTTTCATCCAAAGGGATTGAAGTTGATAGAGCTAAGATTGATGTCATAGCCGATCTACCCCCACCAAAATCGCTCAAAGACGTGTGCTCCTTCTTAGGCCATGCGGGGTTTTAGCGACGGTTCATTAAGGACTTTAGCGCCATCGCTAGACCCTTAAGTAGCCTTCTTATGAAGGACACTCCATTTGAGTGGACAGAAGCATGCCACAGTGATTTTGAAAACTTGAAAACCATGCTTGTGTCCATTCCCATCATGCAAGTTCTAGATTGGTCCTTACCATTCGAGCTTATGTGTGATGCTAGCGATTATCCGATAGGGGCTATTTTGGGCCAAAGAAAAGAGAAATAGACTCATGTCATCTACTACGCTAGCCGGACTCTTACCGGACCACAATTCAATTACTCCACCACAGAGAAGGAGTTGCTAGCGGTAGTTTTTGCTCTTGACAAATTTCGATCCTACCTTATTGGTTCTACCATCACTTGCTTCACCGACCACGCGGCATTAAAATACCTACTTAGAAGAAAGACGTAAAGTCGTGCCTCATAAGGTGGATCCTACTCTTACAAGAGTTTAATCTCTCCATTAAAGATGAAAAAGGAGTAGAAAACGTCGTTGACGACCACTTATCTCGGCTTTCGGCCGACGTACCTAGTGATCCTAAACCTATAGATGAATATTTCTCGGATAAGTAACTTTTTGCCACCTCTTCTTTGCCCTGGTTTACGGATATAGTTAACTATCTTATCACGGGAGCCGTCCCTCTCGATTGGACACCTTAAGATAAGAAGAGGTTCATCACTTGGTCGTGCATGTTTTTCTATGATGATCCTTTCCTTTTTAAATATTGCGCCGACCAAATCATCTGACGATGTGTACCGGATGACGAGATCCCGAAAGTCATCCAATTCTATCATTCGAAAGCTTATGGAGGTCACTTTTCAACGAAAAAGACGGCCACTAAGATTCTTCAATGAGGCCTCAATTGGCCCATAGTTTTCTGGGATGTGAATAATTATTGTAAATCTTGCGATAGGTGTCAAAGTATGGGAGAGATTACCCAACCAGACATGATGCCATTAACCCCGATACTCATTCCGCTTTGTGTATGGAAAACCTAGCCATATTCCCGTTGAATTAGAGCACAAGGTGTATTGGGCAATTAAGAAGTTGAATTATGACATGGATAAAGATGGTGAAGCTCACAAGTTTATACTAAACGAGTTAGAAAATATTGTAACAACCCAGGTTTTTGAGCGACTATTTTATACTATTTTGCCTGATGGGCTAATTTTATAAAATAGGGGATGTTGGAGTAAATATTATTTCCCGTGAGACTTAGGGATAATATTTACTATGTTTTGTCTATTTACCGTTATGAGAAGGTAAATAGCGTCATATTGTGTATTATTGCGTCGTAATATGTAAAACGACGGTTATGACCTATATTTAAATTTGGGTATAATTAATGAAAAAAAATGAAATTGGAACGTAAAAATAGTTCACACTTTCCCAAATGCCAAAATAGGGGGTGCGGTTGTTTTTAGAATAGTCGAGATAGTTGAAATAAGTGCCCAGTTGTAATTTTTGAGATTCGGGCATTTTAAGGGGTTATGACTCAAATAAGTGGTTACGAGTCATTTTAGTGGTGTATTAGCAATTAAAAGAGGGAAATTGTGTTTTAAGACCCGTTTAAGTTCCCCCACCCCTTTTCTTTCTTCATTTTGTGAGAGAAGCCAAAGGAGAGAAAGAGAGAGTTGGGAGAACATGGGAGAAAGAGATAAATGGAAGATTTGGGTTGGATTCCGTCGCTACCGGAGGTGATCCGAGACTACGAACCTTGAGGCAAGTTTCTTACTTGCTAGATATTGATTTAATGTGATAAATCTGCATGTGTAGTTAAGTTTTGGGAGGTTTAAACCATAAATGGGTTTTTGTAGATTTTGGTGTTTAATCCCTTAATCTTGTGTTTTAATTTGATTTGAGGTGAAATAATTAATTGTATGATGTTTAGAAGTGATTGGGTAGCATTATTTGTTGTTGTGGTTGGGTGAAATAGCGGGTAGAAGCTTGGATGGCTCGTTAATGGCCGAAACAGCTTCTCGGAGAAGAAGCTGTCCGCCAAGATCGATCGATCGAGCCTGGGGGATCGATCGATCGAAGCCTTCGATCGATCGACGTCCAGGGGTCGATCGATCGACCCCTTCTAAAAAGGTGAGATTTTTCTAGTTTTGTTTTAGCACTTTTCTTTTAGGTTCGAGGTTTAGGAACCTTCCTTTGGGAAGTAATGGGGAGTCTTAGAGGGTTGTTTTGGGTAGACTAATGTGTAGGTTAAGATGGGAAATTTGGGTTATCCGAGGGCTAATTGTATAGGTTAATGTCGGAATGATATAGGAGGTTAACCTAAAGTAAAATTGGAAGTTAAAATATTAATGTTGAGCTTTTGGGAGACACTCCATTATGGAGACTCACTTTGAGGGTTTAGGAAATAATATGAACTCTTGGAGGCTATTTTGAGGTTAGTGGCACTTTGGGTCTAAGGTCATTAATAAAATATGACTTAATAAGAATGAAATGCACATTCTAAAACTTGGTGCTTAATGGCTAAATGGATGATTTTTGGAAATGTAAAATATGATGTTTTCAAAATGGAAAAGTAATGTTTTTCATAAATGTTAATTTATGGATACACACCTCTCTCAATCGCTATCATAAGGGAAGTTGCGCGCGTTGTGGTGAAGCCCCCTGGCTAATGAATGCAGGGTGGATATAGTCCCTAAGCCATATGAGCATTTGTTGTATATTTTTCTGCGATGGTTAGGAGATTCCGGGTGTGGTCTTGACTATCCCGCAGGCACATGGTCGCTTCCCGACGTTTCAATAGGATCCCAGGTTGTCTTGATGATAGGCCCTGGAAGATGATAGCCATTTAGGGGCGCGCACAGTGGGAAAACCCGGACGGGCGGTCTTAGAATCGTTATATATATATGATTATAACAATTCTAAATCAAGTTGGACTTGATGTATGATGGGTGCCACAAAGAGCACAATGAAATGCCATAAAGAGCATGGGAAAGTTCCATAAAGAGCACGATGAAATGCCATAAAGAGCATATAATGATGATTATATTCCTGATAAGGAAGAGATTTTTATAAAATGTGTAATTGAGATAAAATGCCACAAAGAGCATAAAAACTATGATTATATTTCCTGATAAGGAATAGAATTTCGAAATGAAATAGTATATGATGAAAGTAATTTGGTAAACGTTTGATAAAATGTTGTACCATTTATATGTGTTCCTAAAGATGAATTAGGAATTGTGCCATTAGATGATGGATGGGTTTATTTTTATAATCCTTGAGTAGCCGTAGATGTGACCTCCCACACTTATGAACACACATACATTTATTAATTATTTTGTGCTAAGGATGTAATGGATCTCGACGATCAACCTTGCCTAAATAGTAGTGTATCGGGGGGGTTCCTTATTTGGATTTCGCTTTGCGAGACACCCCACGCACGAATAGGGCATAGTGTTGAGACTGGGGAAAAGTTAGCCCTTAGTAATTAGGGTTAACTAGAACATCTCATAATATTGCGCTAGGTTGCTGCTAGATTGAGAGGGGAGAAATATTACTGTTATCTGCGAGAGAATTACGCACTTAACTGTCATGCATTTTAGTCACATGGTAATCATATCAAACCGGGCCCTGACCCGTACCTATATTTCTTTGTTTCTGCATATTCTTTGCTGTTACAGGTGCTCTACCGCATGGACACCCGTGTTTACATTTCCATTTCAGTTGTCATGGAGCTACAGCATATTGCGGATGTTGTAGGTTACTTGTATTAGACGCTTCTTTCTATTGCACTCTAGTTATGTTCAGTATATTTATTCGGGCGTGTTTTGCCCAAGGTATTACACTCATTCAAGATATTGTAAATATTGATATGTAATACTCGATACAATTATTTGTATTGGTCTGTTCACCGACAGCTTATTCAGTGATATTTTTATATTGTCATTCTTTATCCATTGATTTTTGGTATCTACCGTTTTTGCAAATGGGATTGTCTAAGTGTTTTTCTTTTACTTTCTAAATTTTTAATTTGACAGTCCGTTTTCTAAAATGATTGGTGGTTATCTAATACTATTATTTTAATCGACAGTGATGCTGAGAATGGACCACCTATGATTCCTGTGATTATTAGAGTATTGGGTATTTTAGTAGGCGGGTTGTCACAGGTGGTATCAGAGCATTAGGTTCTAGAGTCCTTAGGAATATGTGAAGATGTTCTACGTCTTCTGCATTTCTCTCTAATTGATGTAGAGCCCTAAGATTAAGATCATTGATTTCTCTCGTGAGATTTCGTTCTCCTGCTATGTTGTGAGAACCCCGAAGATCTTCTGTACGTTCGTGTGAGACTTGTAAGTCGTTAGATGAAGGGCGTTGTGGAAGGCCGTTGTGAAGGCATCATAGGATGGGATTACTATAAGCTGTAAACTGTAGTCGGGGATAAGGGCCGCTTTGGAGGTCTCTCGCTTTGTAGCATTATTCTATATTGCTGCCGTGACTACTAAGTACGGTGGAAATAGTTTTCCCAAGTACCGCTGTGGTAGAGAGTGGTACTATGCTTGAGATTCCAAGCAATGTCAATTCGAAGTGGAGAGGTCCTTGACAAGGACCACATATCAAAGTTTGGATGGATAGAGGAAGTGTAACCTTGTTCGGTGAGAACGTGAGGCCCGAGAGTTTTGGCCTAGGAGATGGGTATATAAGTGCCCAGGTGTGATGAATTGAGGAAAACCTTTCACTCATTGGAGTAAGGCTGAAGTGGCGGAAATGGTAGTCGCCTCTTTATGGTGGGGCAAAATGTTTTGCCAATTGAGAGGGCCTCTCATTGGAAATGATAGGCTTGTAAGTAAGTGTTGGTAACACTTCTAGAGAAGTAGTGCTCATGAGACCCCATTGGTGGACATCCACCCGGGGAAGACTCGTGGAGCTAAGGTCGGGGAGGCTGGTAGGATGTTTTCTTTGCTGAAGAAGTTAAGGGAACTCTGCATTCTGATCTTGTCGATTGTAGAACAAGGGCGAGATTTGGAGGCCTAGTTGGGACATTGATGGAAGTAGTTTGGTTCGGATAAGACTAGAATGCCGTGTCTTGGAACCATTGGTAGAGGCCAAGGAGGCCTTCGTTTGTCACCCAAAAATATTGGCCAAAAAAAGTAGTGAAAAATTATCCCTTTTGTAGCCCAAATTGAGCCGAATAAATTTTTCATTTTTATTTGACAACCCGAAGAACCCCAACTAGCTCAGAATTGTGCAAAGGGGATAATACCAGAAATTAAGTCTGGAAAGTGCAGAAAAAGGGGCAAGAAAAAAATAACTATGATCAACAAAAATAAGAAGAAAAGAAAAGCGTGAAAAAAAAAATAGAAAAAGAAGAAAAAAATGAGCAAAATCCCGAAAACGCACTAACGGACATAATAAGAAAATGTTCCAAGTCCAATTTTTCCCGTACCACTCTCATATTACCTAATACACCGTTAGCCCGAAAAAGTCCTAACCGAGTCCGAAATTACGAAGTTGATTACTGCGTGGAGAGATAAAACACAAAAAGATAATAAAAGAGATCAAAGATATTAATTAGAGGCAATGTTCCTGTTTTCTTATATCCGTAATCCAATGATGAGATCCGGTTGCCATAAATTTTCGTATTTCTACTTGTATGCGTGAACTTGGTTCCACTACATTTACTCTTAAAATCATGCATACCAAGAGAATAGCCACATTCCGAGTGATTCGTTTGTGAGAGCATTCCGTGAGATTTTGAAATCAAAATGAATTTTCAGATAAGTAATGCAATGGTCAATCGGTGGAAATTCGCGATTACATTTCCGGTTTCACACACGCGCACTATGATTTGAGACTCTTGGACATGATTTGATGATGACTATTTTCAAGAAAATTTTGAATTTTATAATTTTTGCTTATTTTGAGGTTTCTTTGAGTCGAATTTTGTGGATATATTCTCTGCAAACCCTCATGAGACACAACTCGTCCTACTAGGGCAACCTAGGGGTTTAAAGGCTTGTTTCATATGCTAAATGTAATCGCTCGCCCGCGAAAGAGGTATTCTATCCCATTTTCGAGTTAGACCATGTTTTGATTCTTTTACATTGCTCGGGATGATCAAAGTTCTAAGTTAGGGGGGAATTATTAGGCATAGATTCTTCACATTTATCCCCTTAATTTAGGGCTTTTCTCGCTCTGTGAAGTGTAATTCAAGTGGATTTATATCATATCTTTGCTATTGACAAGTTGTAATGAGTACCCGAGTTTCGTGTATTTTCCAACTATTTCGCAGGTGTTCAGTGATTTGATTCAAGTTCCGTCAAAAGCTTCAAATAAGTACAAGAAGAAAGGGTTTCTACAAAAGCTGACAAGATGGAACCGAACCCAAGGGAAAGAAAAAGAACCGATTCCATCATGGGAAAGACCCTGTAAAACTGTCAAGATAGAACCGAATCGAAGAGAGGGAATAACGAATCGATCCTACACCTGGAAAATTTCTTGTGAAGAGTCAACAAGATGGAACTGAACCGAAGTAGAGAAATAAAGAACCAAAACCATGCTCAAAGAACTCTCTATAAAGGCTATTAAAGACAGAACCGAACTGAACCCCTTAACAGGATCAGTTTTGTTATCAATTTTGCGAACACATCCACTTATAAAAATTAGAATCCTACTTGGTTCAAACTCTTTTATTTCGTAGAGTATATATTGTAAACTCCTCCCAACATAAGAGGGGGCTTCTACTTCGTGAAGGAAGAAATTTGTAATTAGTTTTAGAGGAGAATAACATATAAACCCTAGTTTTGTTTCCAGTTGCAATTCAGGTAAATTTCTTCCAATTCCTTTTTTTATTATTGCAGCAGTTCTTTTGTTAGTAAGTATTGGTTATTCTCTTCATCTTCATTCAATATTCAAAATGTTTTATTTCATTCCAAACGTGCTGTCTACAAGTTTTCACATGTCAGGCTAGATTTCTAAGGTCGGGATGCATGAACTCAACCTGATGTGGTAGTTGCATGTGTATAAAATTAATCCTCTAAATTTAATGATTTGATTATGACCGTATTGCGTAGAAACACGACAATTATAGATCTTTGGATCTCGTTTGCTTTAGGGTAACCGGGATGCTTCAGAATGCAATTCAAGTGTCAATATCGCAATACCAATTTACTCGTCCTCTGATTAGGTATGGTGCGGGCTTGAACCTCATATACGTAATGATTGGGAGTACTAAATTCTGGGTCTAATTAATGACTTAAATTTATGATTAGTTTTATACCATCAATACACTAGGGTTGATGGATTGTATTCCCGTCCTGATTTCCTCATCATATAGTTCGAGTTTTAATTCAATCATCATTAGTATTTCAAATAATTTAGAACAGTTGCATTCCATTCATACTTTAGTTCATTAGCTAAATATTTACAAAATTGCATATAGTTGTAGCTATTTCACCAGTTAGATCGTCTTTTCCGTTTTCTTGAGAGTCAGAGTTAGGGTTCCTTCATCTGTCTAACATCGTTAAAACTCTGTTATCCTATTTCCCTGAGGATCGATACTTGACTTATCGAATTATTACTTGAGCGACAGGCTTGCACTTGAGCCTAGAGAGTACGCACTTCTGAGACACATTCTTAGTCGCATCAGTTATATCAGATGGATGTCAAGAGTGACTTTCTGAATTTCATTCTATTGGAGGAAGTATACGTGGAACAACCAAAAGGTAGGGTTTCAATGCCCTAAGCATCCAGGACACGTATATTATCTAAGAAAAGCCCTGCATGGTTTGAAGTAAGCACCCCGTGTGATATGATTAAAGGGTACTCTCATACTCTGAGCAACAACATCATCCTATTTTACGATCGAGCCCCCAAGAGGGTCACATCAGCCAGTTATGGATCACCCTCGGTTGGGCAACAACCGAGGTCAACAATATCCTTATGGGCTCAACTGTCACGACTCTCACAATCTGCTTTAGTCGACACCACAGTTAGGCCTAATTACCTAACCTCGGCTAGTTAATTTGGCAGAGGTTATACTTATGGTTGGAGGACCAATGCACCTATCAAAATCATCAACCTCATCCACATATGGGTCGAGGTTCCAGTTGATGATGTCATAGGTCAGAGCATATGCAAGTACAAGGAAGACTTAGAACACGTGGACAAAACCATTTTGACTAAATCATTCCCTCACGTGAGGGAATATTTGGTCATCATTATCTACATGTGGCATAGCCATGTGTCCACATGAGATTGGCTAGATCATCACACACATGCTCATTGCATGCTTGGGGGGTACACTACACCCCCCAAACACTATATATACATGTCTTCCCCTCCCTTGTAAAAGGATCGATTACTGTAAACCTAAGCTGAAGATTTGTTAAAATATATAGTAGAGAGAGAAATTGGTGTATTGTATCACAATGCCATTGAAACCCTTACTTTATAGTGAAGATCACTCACCTGCTCAGTGGACGTTGGCCTAAATAGGCCAAACCACTTATATTGGTTTGTTTCTCCTCTTCTCCTCACCTCCTTCTATATCTATATCGCTTACTTACCGACACTGTTTGTAACACCCCGCCCGCCCAGGGAGAGCGAACGGAGTGCTAATGCGATAAAATAAATCAAAATCCACAAATAACAAGGTATAGAGCATCTAAATAAACCCACAATAATATAAATCTACTAATCTCAATCTCTTCAATTACAACAAGTCTCTCGAATTACATACAAGAACTAACTCGAAAATAAAATACAAATCTCCAATGCTCTATACAACAAATAAATAATACAAATCTTTCCCAAACAATCCTCTCTAAAATCAATCTCCATAGCGCCCCAAAATCCGCGCCAACCTGCCACTAAAAGAAAATATGGGGAAGTATACAATACGACAGGAAAGATGCTCAACAAATATATATTAGCGATGAATAAAACGTAACAACACGAGTACTCATATTCAAATCAAAATGCAAATCTCGAAGCATTTATTAATATAATTTCTCAACAACACATCAATGGGTCACCAGGCATCACCACATCCGTATATGCTTTATCAAGCCATAGCCTGGGAAACAGGAATTTTGACGGGTGCCCAACATCCGTGCCATATTAAAATCTCATGACAACGTGCTCATCAACAATATAATGATACCACATGAATCAAAATAATTTCAACAATTATTTTCCAGATTTCAATGAATTTATCAATTCAAATATGAGTTCAATTAACAAGAATTCAAAGAGAATGACACTCGCGAGATTTAAGGAGCATATTGTGTAAAACCCCATACCTCAAACCATGATGAGAAACCAATGATCACATCCTCAAGATCAACACAAAAGATCTACAAAAGCTTCTCCAAGATCCTCCAACAAAATAGCCCCAAGAACACCTCTAATCTAAGGTTGGAACTCACAAATCTCAAGGGCCAAAGTATAATTAAAAAGAAGAGGAATATAAAATATATTTGCTGCCAAAATTTGTGCCAAAAGTATGTTAAAAGGGTTGCCCACGACTATCTTTTATAATGCAAAGAAATGAAGAGTTGGAATCCAAAAGACTCCTTTAAATAAGGCAAATAAATGAAGAGTTGGAAGTCAAAACAACTCCAAGAGTTAAAAACATTTAAAAATCATTTTAAAATCCGTTTTAACTCCATTTTCTAAACCGTTTGAAATTCTCGCCTTTAAAAATAATAACCAACATATTTGAGCAATAAAAATAATTTTATCAAAAACTTTATTTTCCTCCATTTTTGAGAAATTAATTAAAATAACCCAAAATTACGCGGGTTGTTACACTTCCCCACTAACAATGGAATTTCGCCCTCGAAATTCGCCGAATGCCTAACTCTCAAAATCAGGCTAACAATCTCCAAAAATAATCTCGTCTCCAAAAATAAATTCCTCACATCTAATCTCGAAACTTATCACGAATATCACCTAAAATTTGCTATCTCCAAAAATTGCTAACCACACAATGAACCCAAAACTCAAGACCCGAGGGTTGCCGTATACCTAAGCTCTGATACCATTTGTAACACCCCGTCCGCTCGAGGAGAGCGAACGGAGTGCTAATGCGATAAAATAAATCCAAATACACAAATAACAAGGTATAGAGCATCTAAATAAACCCACAATAATATAAATCTACTAATCTCAATCGTTCAATTACAACAAGTCTCTCGAATTACATACAACAACTAACTCGAAAATAAAATACAAGTCTCCGATGCTCTATACAACAAATAAATAATGCAAATCTTTCCCAAACAATCCTCCCTAAAATCAATCTCCATAGCACCCCAAAATCCGCGCTAACCTGCAACTAAAAGAAAATATGGGGAAGTACACAATACGACAAGAAAGATGCTCAACAAATATATATTAGCGATGAATAAAATGTAACAACACGAGTACGAATATTCAAATCAAAATGCAAATCTCGAAGCATTTATCAATATAATTTCTCAACAACACATCAATGGGTCACCAGGCCTCACCACATCCGTATATGCTTTATCAAGCCATAGCCCGGGAAACAGGAATTTTGACGGGTGCCCAACATCCGTGCCATATTAAAATCTCATGACAACGTGCTCATCAACAATATAATGATACCACATGAATCAAAATAATTTCAACAATTATTTTCCAGATTTCAATGAATTTATCAATTCAAATATGAGTTCAATTAACAAGAATTCAAAGAGAATGACACTCGCGAGATTTAAGGAGCATATTGTGTAAAACCCCATACCTCAAACCATGATGAGAAACCAATGTTCACATCCTCAAGATCAACACAAAAGATCTACAAAAGCTTCTCCAAGATCCTCCAACAAAATAGCCCCAAGAACACCTCTAATCTAAGGTTGGAACTCACAAATCTCAAGGGCCAAAGTATAATTAAAAAGAAGAGGAATATAAAATATATTTGCTGCCAAAATTTGTGCCAAAAGTATGTTAAAAGGGTTGCCCACGACTTCCTTTTATAATGCAAAGAAATGAAGAGTTGGAATCCAAAAGACTCCTTTAAATAAGGCAAAGAAATGAAGAGTTGGAAGTCAAAACAACTCCAAGAGTTAAAAACATTTTAAAATCATTTTAAAATCCGTTTTAACTCCATTTTCGAAACCGTTTGAAATTCTCGCCTTTAAAAATAATAATCAACATATTTGAGCAATAAAAATAATTTTATCAAAAACTTTATTTTCCTCCATTTTCGAGAAATTAATTAAAATAGCCCAAAATTACGCGGGTTGTTACACTGTTATACTAGTTTGATCTCAATAACACCTTGATCTATTAGTACTGTTCATAGCGTCACCAGTTTGGCGCTGTCTGTGGGAACGAGAAGCTATATCTATTCCTTGCTGAAGCTTGGCCTCACCGAAGACTCTGGTGGTGAACCAATCCTCCCCCTTGTGTATAGTTGTTTCACCATTGAAAGATATCCATTAAGGTTTTTAAGCTCACGAGTCTCTTAATCACAGCTCAAAGATATGGCACTAGAGTTACCACCACCTCCTCCACCAACTGGTGGTGGAGGGCCAAGTTCCAACCACGCACTTCCACAGTCCGAGATGGCTGAGGTAGCTGCATCCTTGTAGTCCTTGGTGGCTAGTCAACAAGCTATGTAGGACCAATCTGCCCAATTTAGCGAAAATATGATGAGGAGGCCATCAGGAATCTCATCGGAGATGATCACTCTGGCAGCTGCACAAGAACAACACCAGGAGGCCAGGGGGCCACCCCAGGAACCACTGACGCGACTTAATATTTGTCTCAAAAGTGCGTATTTATCTAGGCTCAAGTGCAAGCCTTGTCGCTCAAGGAATAACCCGGTAAGTCGGGATCGTCTCCACAGGGATCAAAATTGCCAAACAATAACAAGGAAAATTACCGAACAGTTAAATGATTTCTTGAAAGAAATAAAAAGATGATTGATTTTTGAGAAAATTTCTAAAACTTTACTTATGAAAAACAAATGGAAATTAACAGCAAAATTTGGGTTTAACAATTTAGAGAAAATTAGGGTAGGGTACAATCCCTCAATCCTTACCAAATTATTCTTTAGAATATTAAAATTATAAATCAAAATTCTTGATTAAATCCAGTCCTTATCATCACTAAGCATTACATATATGAGATTCAAGACCGCATCATATGAAATCAAAGATCAATATAAGGCGGTGAACGACAAATTATACATACAAAACATTTTTAAACATCCCAAGTACCTAGGGCAAGAGAGATTAAAAGATATGACAATGCATATATGATTTTCATTCACGATTCAACCAACATTTTCATTTATTTTCTAATTTTCCATACGAATAATTTGTATTAGGATTGAGTTCATGTACCCCATCCCTTGAGAAATTAGCTACTCATGATTTGGTTGAAAAACAAATTCACATATGAAACTATGAAATTGCAGAACATTGTAAGAAATTTGCAGAAATTAAACAGAAGAGAATAGAATGATATTACTTGAATTCAGCACAAAAACGGAATTGAGAGTCAGAATACAAACTAGGGTTCATGCAAATCTTGAAGGATATGGAAATTTAACCTAAAAATCTGATCTGAAAACTCTCTCTAAAATTCCTAACCCTAGCCTCCTAGAAATGATGTAGAACTTGGCTTTTTATAGCACAAATCATCCAAAGTCGGTCTCAAATGTGCTTGTGGAACAAGATTCATAGCTACGCACGCATCAAATCTGCACAATAAATGGCAAATTAATGCCAGGCTTTCGAATACCCGGATCGGTCCGGGTCTTAATCGGTGCGGTTCGATATCCATCGGATCGGTTCTTTTATTTTCTTCCGGATCGGTCCGGTAGTGTCCGAATCGGTTCGCTTATTGCTTCCATCGATTTTCCATCGATCCGGAGTACACTGGACTTGGGCATATCGGATCGGTCCGACTCCTACCCGGATCGGTCCGAATTTCTTCTTCTTTGACTTTTTCCTTGCAGCTTTGACTAGCCATATCTTCTTATCTAGACCTCCGATTTGGATGCCGCTTCTTCCTATGCTCTTGTGAACTCATTCTCTTCAACTTCCCTTTTGGTGTCACTTTCGAATTCTGGATGGAATTACACTTTTGCCCTTAGACATTTCTTGCTTGCATCTTTTCTTTTCTTTTGGATTCTTTCTTGCATTCCATTCCTGAAAACTTCATCCAACTTATACAAAAACTAGGGAAAGTTGTTAGGAATAAACAATGGATTGATATGGCATAAAAATGGCTCAATTACATTGTTCGAGATATTAAAATCACTAAATTAAAGAGCTAAATTTTGAAGAATTTATGCTTGGTCAAATCCCCCTAACTTAGGACTTTGCACGTCCCGGGCAATGTATTTGAATCTAACCATCATTCATTTCTTGAAAACTTCTTTATTTAATTAGTATTCCACTTTCGCAGGCACGTGATTGCATTTAGCGTATGCAACAAGCCTTTAAACCTCTAGGTTACCCTAGTAGGACGAGTTTTGTCTCGTGAGGGTTTGCAGTGAATTTACCCACAAAATTCTTTATTGACTCAAATAAATATCAAAATACTCAAAAATTGTACAATTTAAATTTTTCTAAAAAAAATCACCATAAATTCATATTCAACTGTCTCAAACCATAGTGTGTGTGTGCGAAGCCAAAAATTAAACCTCAAATTTCCACCGATTGAGAATTACGTTACTTTCCGAAAATTCATTTTGATTCAAATTCTTACGGATTGCACTCACAAACGAATCACTCGGATTGTGGCTATTTTCTCTCAGTATGCATGATATAAAGAGTAAATATAATGGACACAAATTCATGCATACAAAATTGAAAAGAAGGAAATTTATGGTGAAAAGATCTCATCATCAGAGTACGGTTATTAGGAAATGGGAACATCACCTCTAATTCACACCATTTAATCTCTCATTTTATCTTTTCATGTCTTAGCTCTCCACGCAGTAATTAATTTCGCAATTCGGACTCAGTTAGGACTTTTTGGGTTAAAAGGTGTAAAGGGTAAAAATGGGAATGGATGGAATGTTCGAAATTGTAAAATGTCTTTATGATGTCCATTTGTGCTTTTTCGGGCATTTGCTCATTTTTCTCTTTCTCTTTTTTTTTTCTTGCTATTTTTCTTTTTTTGTTGAGCATTTCTATTTTTTTTTCTTCTTGCCCCTTTTTATTGCACAATTTGGACTTTATTTGATGAATTTTCTCAATTTTCACAATTCCGGGCTATTTGGGTTTTTCGGGTTATCAAACGAAAGGATAATTTTTTTTTATTAGGCTCAAATTGGGTTGCAAAAGGATAATTTTATTTTTCACAACTTTTTATGGCTAATATTTTTGGGTACAAACGAGGGCCTACTTCATTGTCCGAATTGCTAATCACATTACTATATGCATCTCGAGATTAATTAAGTTTAGAGATATATTTAGCACAAATTTCGAGACAATAATTTCACACATTTCCCATAACCGATCAAAATAAAGGACTGAGATCATCAACGACTTATTTAAAGCACTGAAAAGAACTTTGAGTTAATCATAAACTCGGATTGATTTAAAAACTCAAAAAGATCGATAGGCTCGAAATCTCACCGGGTTGGACTAATCTCCACACTTATTCGTAAAGTCATCAATTTTCTTTCAATTTCCATCTTCGGTCAATTTTGGCTTAGTGCATTTTGATTGTTAACAATTTGAGACTTTAAATAGAATAAAGGTGATATTTTTGAAAAATTTAAATTCTAATTTTTATTTATTTTGAAGAAAAATATTTTTGGATTTTTTCAACATTTTTCAATTTTTTTTTTAATTATAAACACATATATATGAATATAAGCGAAGTTTTATGAATACGCACCTGTCATCCCCCCTAACTCAATGATTTGCATTGTCCTCAATCAAATAGATAAGAGATAAAAGAAGACAACATAAAGAGTGCGATAAATAAAACATGCCAATATCATATTAAAACTGTAGATTACAAACAAACTGTGGAAATAACTGTATAAGCAAAACTATAACATAGGGATAAAAATCCTAACAAGGGAAAAGTATCCTAAGGGGCGGGTGGGGGATGGGAAGTACTTGGAGCAGACGGATCATATGGATTGTAGTAGTATGGAGGAAGAGGGGCCTCGGGTCCCGCTTGGAGACGGTACAAGTCTGCCTGCATACGCAGGACCAAACTCATATCCCTCTCGTAGGAGGACACATGTGCGTCAAATCGCGTCTCAAGAGAGAGAACGCGCTCATGCAAGACCGGATCCTCCGGAATGTAATTCGGATCCGCTGTCTCATCATATTCTGCCTCTTCACCCTCCGCCATTTCCACGTCCTCCTCGGCGATGTTCTCCTCTTCATCGTCATCTTCCTCGCTAGAATCGTCTTCGTGACGAGCACGGACGACCTGAATTTACCGCTCACTTCGAGTGCGGGACTCTTGTCCTAAAGGTTTAGGAAGTTTGACAAGATCCTGAGGTGGTGCAATACCGGCATCTCGAAGCATGGAGGTGATGAGTCGACTATACGAAAGAGGAGTGCGGCCCTTTTTATCATAGGCCACAAAAAGGATATCGGTGTAAAATGTGCGGGCCAAATTGATCACGGTCGCCGGGTCGAAGAGATGATACACCATGGTGGCTTGGCGAGGCCTCATCGCCGAATCATTAGAATTTTGCAAAATGTTGGCACAAACGATATGGAAAGTGAATCGTGCCTTGTCGGACAAGCGACCGACGGGAAATGTCTCGGTGTTCCAAACCGCACCCGGTTGGATTCGCGAGATACAAACTTCTTTTGTGAGGACGGGATTGGGACTCGGATAGTCAAACTGATCGGGAGTGAGCACACCATATGATTCGAGTTTGCGCACCACGAGGTCAAGTGAGAACGGGATAGGTATGGAATCCACAAAGGCTTGGGATTCAAATTCAGCCGTACAGACAAGAGAGCAGTAAAACTGATGAACTTCATTTTCCCACACAGCCTCATATGGTTCATTAAAGAAATGGCCCCAGCCCCGTAACCGAAAAAGGTTGGTGACAGAATTGGGCATTTGATCCCATAACACTTGACGCTCGATATGGATTTTGCGGGTAGGGCTGAAAAATTTTCTGCACGAATTTGCCTCTTGGCGGGAACGATACTCCCCATTGCCGTTGGGGAGAACGTCAATGGAAGTGTACTTTTGGGGAGCAGCCATGAGGTATGGAGGAAGGAGATAGCTATGGAGATATAAGAGAGAAGATAGGTGGAGGTGTGAAGAAAATGGGTAGTGGAGGTAGGTATTTATAGGAATGAATGGGTGAAATGGAGGGAATGAATGGGTGAGAAATGGGGGAACGAAATTTTGAAGGAAGGGTTGGATTGGGGGAAGTGAATGGGTGGGGATTGAGGAGGTGGAAATGAAGAGGTGGTATCTTGGGATTATAAACCTGCAGAAAATCGGACCGATCCAGTTTTGGGCCGGACCGATCCGCCTCACCGGATCGGTTATGTTTTTACCCCCGATCGATCCGGATGACCGGATCGGTTCTTTTTTTTTTCCACCGGACCGATCCGGTTTCAGGATTCCAGAATTCTTCTTCTCTCTTCCTAAAAATGCTCATACTCCACTCCAATGATGATTTTTCATGCTCGCAAACTTCCAACTAACCTCACAACTCATTGATAACGAACAACCCGCACCCTTCGAATTCTCAACCCTCAGAACGGACTCTAACCTATAACTTCTACATCCTACGACTCAATGTACAACAATCACCCCATACATATCGGGGGTGCGACGACCTCACTCTCTTCTTTCAATCAATCCCCATAAATGGGGTCCGACAGCCAGATTGTGTCGGCTTCTTTAACCATGGCTTCCAAATAAGGCTTGAGACGATGCCCATTGACTTTAAAAGTGGTTCCCCCCTTCTCATCCATTAGCTCAACAGCTCCATGGGGAAAGACCGCTTTCACAATGTAAGGACCAGACCATTGAGACCGCAATTTACCGGGAAACAAGTGCAACCTCGAGTTGTAGAGAAGTACTTTCTGTCCCAAATGAAACTCTTTCTTACGAATAATTCCGTCATGAGCTCGTTTCATTCGGTCCTTGGAAATTTTGGCACTTTCATACGCATCATTGCGCATTTCTTCCAACTCATTCAACTGAAGTTTACGTGTTTCACCGGCTTGATCCATTTTGAAGTTCACCCTTTTTATAGCCCAATACGCTTTGTGTTCGATTTCAACCGGAAGATGACAAGGTTTGCCATACACAAAACGAAATGGGGACATCCCAAGGGGATTCTTGTATGCGGTTCTATAAGCCCAAAGAGCATCAGTCAACCTAAGAGACCAGTCTTTCCTATTAGGATCAACTGTCTTCTCCATGATATTCTTGATCTCCCTATTAGCAAGCTCGGCTTGGCCATTCGATTGGGGGTGATAAGGTGTGCTAACCTTATGGACAATTCCATACTTCCGCATTAGTTTATCCATCGGCCTATTACAAAAATGAGTTCCATTATCACTAATTATGGCCTTAGGCATACCAAAGCGAGAAAGTATATTTTCTTGAATAAATTTGATCACCACCTTACTGTCATTCGTCCGTGTAGCTATAGCCTCTACCCATTTTGAGACATAATCTACAGCGACGAGAATGTATAGAAAACCAAAAGAAGGGGGAAAGGGCCCCATGAAGTCAATTCCCCAACAATCAAACAACTCCAAGACTAAAATAGGGGATAATGGAATCATATCACGACGAGTAATAGCTCCCATTCTTTGGCATCTATCGCAAGTCTTACAAAAAGCATTCACATCCCGGAAGATTGTGGGCCAATAAAGACCACTTTGAAGGATTATTCGCAGCAGTTTTATTTTTACAAAAATGACCACCACATGCTTCCGAATGACAGAATCGAATCACCCCTTGAATTTCCTCATCGGGTACACATCTCCGGATAATTTGGTCAGCACAATACTTAAACAAGTATGGATCATCATAAAAGAACATGCGTGACCAAGTAATGAACCTCCTTCTCTCTTGCGGATTCCAACTAGAGGGAACAACTCCGGTGACAAGGTAATTGACAATATCCGCAAACCAAGGGAGAGAAGAGGTAGCAAATAAATTCTCATCCGGAAAATACTCGTCTATGGGAATGGGATCAATAGGTACGTCGGGCGAGAGTCGTGACAAATGGTCAGCAACAACGTTTTCTACTCCTTTCTTATCTTGAATCGAGAGATTAAACTCTTGTAGGAGTAGGATCCACCTGATTAAATGAGGTTTGGCATATTTCTTGCTCAAGAGATACTTCAATGCCGAATGATCAGTGAAACAAAGGATAGGCGACCCAACAACGTAAGAGCGAAATTTGTCGAGAGCGAAAACGACAGCTAGCAACTCTTTCTCTGTAGTAGAGTAATTCAGCTGAGGGCCAGATAATGTACGGCTAGCATAGTAAATAACATGAGCTTTCTTGTCTCTTCTCTGTCCAAGAACAGCCCCAATCGCGTAATCACTTGCATCACACATAAGCTCAAAGGGAAGCGACCAATCCGGAGCTTGCATGATAGGTGCAGAAATAAGCATGCTTTTGAGTTTATCAAATGCTTCTTGACATGCTTTACTCCACTCAAATGGAGTGTCCTTCATGAGAAGATTACTCAAAGGTCTAGCGATGGCGCTAAAGTCTTTGATAAACCTCCTATAAAATCCAGCATGGCCGAGAAAGGACCTCACATCTTTAAGTGATTTTGGCGGGGGTAACTCAGATATTACTTCAATTTTTGCTCGATCAACTTCAATTCCCCTAGATGAGACTATGTGGCCCAAGACTACACCCTCGGTAACCATGAAATGGCATTTTTCCCAATTGAGGACTAAGTCTTTTTCCACACATCGGAATAGAACTCTCTCAAGATTAGCTAAACAATGGTCAAACGATGAACCGAAAACGCTGAAATCGTCCATGAACACCTCAAGACCTTTTTCAATCATGTTGCTAAAGAGACTCAACATGCACCTTTGAAAAGTAGCCGGCGCATTACATAATCCAAATGGCATACGTTTATAGGCAAACGTACCAAATGGACATGTAAAAGTCGTCTTCTCTTGATCAAGAACATCCACTTCAATCTGATTATACCCGGAATACCCATCTAGAAAACAATAATAAGGATGGCCCGCTACTCTTTCAATAACTTGATCGATAAATGGTAAGGGAAAATGATCCTTTCGAGTTCCGGCATTGAGCTTTCGGTAGTCAATACAAACACGCCACCCGGTGGTGGTGCGTTGAGGTATTAATTCTCCCTTAGCATTTTCAACCACAGTCATCCCTGATTTCTTTGGAACGACCTGAATTGGGCTCACCCATTTACTATCCGAAATGGGATATATAATTCCAGCATCTAGCAATTTAATTATTTCCGCTCTTACAACATCTTTCATGGTTGGATTTAACCGCCTTTGCATCTCACGAGAGGGCTTCACTTCTTCCTCAAGATGGATTTTATGGGTACAAATCAAAGGACTTATACCCTTCAAATCTGCTATGGTCCATCCAAAAGCACTTCTATGCTTTCTCAATACATCTAACAACATACCTTCTTGCCCTTTTTCTAGATGGGAAGACACAACAACAGGAAATGTATCATTCTCACCTAAAAAGGCATATTTGACATGGGAAGGTAGTTTCTTCAACTCAAGACTAGGAAATCTATGTTCAGAGGGGACCATGGGTGTCTCCCTCGGAGGCAATTCTTCATACCTAGAAATCCAGTCAACCGCTCTCAAACTCTCAAAACTCTCTTCCTCTTGTAACCACATTTTCAACTCTTCCACCTCCCTCTCAAACTCAGTATAATCACTCATTTGAGCACCACTTTGCCCTAAGCACACTTTCAGAGCATCTCCTCCTATGATTTTTTCAATATTTTCATCCACCACTTCTTCAATAAGATCCACTTCAAGAATCTCATCCTCATCACCCATTTGGTTAGCGACATTGAAAATATTTTTCTCGAGAGTCATGTTTCCAAAAGTGAGTTGCATTTGGCCATTCCGTGTATTGATCAAAGCATTAGCGGTAGCTAAGAACGGTCGGCCCAATATAATTGGAACATGATTTCTCATATGGGGAACAGGCTCGGTGTCCCAAATAACAAAATCAACGGGGAAGTAGAACGTATCCACTAGAACAATTACATCTTCTACAATCCCGCGAGGCACTTTGACTGTCCTATCCGCTAACTGTAGGGTGATTCAGGTAGGTTTTAAATCACCTAAATCAAGCTTCTTATAGATGGAGTATGGGAGGATGTTTACACTCGCACCTAAATCAAGCAATGCCCTTTCCACTCTCATTTCTCCAATGATACACGAAATGGTAGGTGAACCTGGATCTTTGAATTTTGGTGGAAGATCATTGAGAAGAACTGAGCTCACATTCTGTGCCAAGAAAACATTTTTCTTCACCTTAAGACGTCTCTTGACAGTCAAAAGATCTTTAATAACCTTCGCATATGCTGGAATTTGTTGAATAGCATCAAGGAACTGCAAATTCAATTTTACTTGCTTCAACACATCCATCACCTCGATACGCGAAGCACCTTTCTGGGGTGACTCTAAGCGTTGAGGAAATGGAGCAGCAGTAGGCGATTTGACTTCAATATCAGGCTCAACTTCCGCATCTCTCAATTCCTTTTCTAAGGAAGGTTCTTCAGACTCGGAAATTTCAGATTTCTTCACAGTCTCGGGTTCGACTCCATCATCATTCACCTTTGGCAATTTAGGTGCTAGATCAATTTCTCGGCCACTACGAAGAGTAGTAACATCTTGACATTGTTCTTGCAGATCTGATGATGTGGAACAAACCGTTGTTTGACCTTGAATAGGTGGTCTTTGGCCTTGAGCTGGAAGCTTACCCTTTTCTTGAGTATTCACCGCAGACTGCAACCTAGAGATGTTAGTATGCATTTCAACGAACATTCGCTCAAATTTGGCATCTCTATTTTTGGGATTGGATGAATTGATTGAAATTATCCTCAAGAAATCTCTTAGGTGGAGGTACATAAGGCCCGGGAGGTGGTACTTGCATAGGATTTGCCACTTGCTGAAATTGAGGGGGTTGTTGTAGAGTCATCTGTGGGTTAGGAACCATCCCACCTTGGGGTTATCCATAACTGTACCCGGGATTCCTCCACGATTGATTATATGCATTCCCTTGCTGAGCATTATAATTTCCTCGATAACCTCCTATTGCATCAACCTGTTCAGTGTACATGGCCTTGTATGCAGGAATAGTAGGACATCCTTCGGTAGAATGGCCTGCATTACAAATGGCACATACCTTCTCCACCCCAGTTTGTACGGATCCAGACACATCTCTCAATCGCATATCTAGCATATCTCTAAAGTTCTTCTCCATTTGGTCAAGTTTTCGATCCAACAAAGTGTCCTTGTCCAAGTGATAAATACCGGACGCAGCAGGCAAGTTGGACACTTGTCGATTTCGATTTTGACTATTTGGATCAGAAGTATCCCATGCTTGGGTAGTTTCCGCCACATATTTCAAATGAGCCTCAGCATCGCTCGTACTTAACTCCCAAAAAGGTTTCTCACACATGGTTTGAACAAGTTGTTTAGACGCTACAGTAAGGCCTTGATGGAAAAATGAAATCAGATGATGAGTTTCAAAACCATGATGGGGGAACGCACTAACTAACTCCTGATATCTTTCCCAACACTTATCAAAAGCCTCATTCTCATTTTGACGAAAAGCTTGAATTTGGGCTTTAACAGAATTGGTTTTGTGTTGTGGAAAAAATTTAGAGATAAACTTGTTTTGCATATCTCTCCATGATAACACAGAATTTGGGGGCAGGGTCCATAACCAAGTTTTCGCTTTATCCTTTAAGGAAAAAGGAAAGAGCTTTAACCGGATTACTTCTTGTGGACAAGTTTGATCTCCAAATGTCTCACACGTATCTTCGAATTCTCGAATATGGAGATATGGTTTTTCCGAATCCATCCCATGAAATGTAGGAAGAATTTGGATCATTCCATTCCGAAAGTGGAACTGCCCGGCATTATATGGGAATAAAATGCAACCAGGGTTAGCAGTTCTCTCTGGAAATAAAAGATCTTTCATGGGTTGATATGGTACATCATCCTCTCCAGCACCAACACCGACACTACCATGATCCGACATATTGCTACCGAAAGTTTCAGAATTCTCACTCAGGGTTTGACTCCAAGAACGACTTGTGATGGAATTATTAGGCGAAGGAGGTGGAACCCAAAACGGCAAAGACTCAGAATTTTCAGATCCGGCTTCGGCAATAGTATTTTCGTGAATTTGGGTGGGAGATGAATTCTGCATATAACACACAAGAGAAAGGAATTTTTTTTTTATTTTTATGAAATCACTTGTAGATAACAATAACTTTCTTGAAAATTTAACAATTTTAGATCCCCGGCAACGGCGCCAAAAACTTGACGCGACTTAATATTTGTCTCAAAAGTGCGTATTTATCTAGGCTCAAGTGCAAGCCTTTTCGCTCAAGTAATAACCCGGTAAGTCGGGATCGTCTCCACAGGGATCAAAATTGCCAAACAATAACAAGGAAAATTACCGAACCGTTAAATGATTTCTTGAAAGAAATAAAAAGATGATTGATTTTTGAGAAAATTTCTAAAACTTTACTTATGAAAAACAAATGGAAATTAACAGCAAAATTTGGGTTTAACAATTTAAAGAAAATTAGGGTAGGGTACAATCCCTCAATCCTTAACAAATTATTCTTTAGAATATTAAAATTATAAATCAAAATTCTTGATTAAATCCAGTCCTTATCATCACTAAGCATTACATATATGAGATTCAAGACCGCATCATATGAAATCAAAGATCAATATAAGGCGGTGAACGACAAATTATACATACAAAACATTCTTAAACATCCCAAGTACCTAGGGCAAGAGAGATTAAAAGATATGACAATGCATATATGATTTTCATTCACGATTCAACCAACATTTTCATTTATTTTCTAATTTTCCATACGAATAATTTGTATTAGGATTGAGTTCATGTACCCCATCCCTTGAGAAATTAGCTACTCATGATTTGGTTGAAAAACAAATTCACATATGAAACTATGAATTGCAGAACATTGTAAGAAATTTGCAAAAATTAAACATAAGAGAATAGAATGATATTACTTGAATTCAGCACAAAAACGGAATTGAGAGTCAGAATACAAACTAGGGTTCATGCAAATCTTGAAGGAAATGGAAATTTAACCTAAAAATCTGATCTGAAAACTCTCTCTAAAATTCCTAACCCTAGCCTCCTAGAAATGATGTAGAACTTGGCTTTTTATAGCACAAATCATCCAAAGTCGGTCTCAAATGTGCTTGTGGAACAAGATTCACAGCTACGCACGCATCAAATATGCACAATAAATGGAAAATTAATGCCAGGCTTTCGAATACCCGGATCGGTCCGGGTCTTAATCGGTTCGGTCCGATATCCATCGGATCGGTTCTTTTATTTTCTTCCGGATCGGTCCGGTAGTGTCCGAATCGGTTCGCTTATTGCTTCCATCGGTTTGCCATCGATCCGGAGTACACTGGACTTGGGCATATCGGATCGGTCCGACTCCTACCCGGATCGGTCCGAATTTCTTCTTCTTTGACTTTTTCCTTGCAGCTTTGACTGGACATATCTTCTTATCTAGACCTCCGATTTGGATGCCGCTTCTTCCTATGCTCTTGTGAACTCATTCTCTTCAACTTACCTTTTGGTGTCACTTTTGATTTTTGGATGGAATTACACTTTTGCCCTTAGACATTTCTTGCTTGCATCTTTTCTTTTCTTTTGGATTCTTTCTTGCATTCCATTCCTGAAAACTTCATCCAACTTATACAAAAAATAGGGAAAGTTGTTAGGAATAAACAATGGATTGATATGGCATAAAAATGGCTCAATTACATTGTTCGAGATATTAAAATCACTAAATTAAAGAGCTAAATTCTGAAGAATTTATGCTTGGTCAACCACGCCAAGATCTTCCTCCTCCCCAGCGGCAGAAGGACGTTGCTGACCCTAGGCATCTATGCCTAGGGAGGCAAGGACACGCCTATCCTGAGGAGAAGTATGATGATATGGAGGCCGATGAAGCTCCAGTAGAATGCTAAGAGACATATGAGATTTCCAACAATACTGTACGACCCATTCACCAGAGCCGAGGTCAGTGCGGGAGATGAGATTCTGATGTTTGCCCAAGAGGCTCAGCATTTGATCGATTGAGCATAGGGTCGGTGTAGAATCGCTACAGCAAAAATATTGCGACTTCTCAAATAAAATCCAATTTTAATTAATCCCAAATTTTAGTTAAACACTAAAACATGCATCTAGATGATTTATCCAATAAAATAAAGCCTGCAGGATAAAACAAACAATTTCAGGAAAAATCCCCCAAAGGGGCAAAACCTTTTATTTTCACTATAATTTTGTAAGATACGGTTACACGGATTACAATGAAAATAAGTGTGACACAGAAATATCCACAGGTGTCGGTTCCTATGTCATCGGCTGAAATCTCCCGCAGGAACTCCCGGTGGTCAGCAATGAAGAAGAGAAATGGCTTCTCCACAAGTTCGTCGGCTGGAACTTTCCCTTTCCAGGATGGCAACAATGAAGAAGAGAGATGGCTTCTCCACAAGTAAAAGCAAAAGTTGTGTTATTGAAAACCAAAACAATTCACTATAGCATATGGGAGGTTTTTGAATTGAAAACAAAAGGGGATTAAAACCCTAAAGAAAGAAGTCAAAA
Source organism: Sambucus nigra (assembly GCA_949130495.1). Classification (NCBI taxonomy): domain Eukaryota; kingdom Viridiplantae; phylum Streptophyta; class Magnoliopsida; order Dipsacales; family Adoxaceae; genus Sambucus; species Sambucus nigra. The sequence goes on from OX422215.1 coordinate 680,634,118, forward strand.
AGGATTCTGCTTTCGCAGTTTTTCTGTTCGTTAAAACGCTGTGACTTCTTAAGAAAAATGGAACCATTTAATGAGCATTTATACAAAACTATGCCACCTCGAAATTCAAGCTCGTTCGAATGAGATAGGCATGTCACTCGAACGAAGGACCAATGTCATTCGAACAGAATCTAACGAGATGCTATGTCATTTGAACGACAAAAGTAGGTCATTCGAACGACCTATCAAACGAGATTCCACATGAGCCTGTAGAAAATTTCGATACGAACGTGTGGATGCCAGTTTCGTATTTTTCTAATTTTTTATGAATTAGTAATGATTTTTCTACGGAAAGGTGTCCGAGAACAAAATCTTTAGAAAATTATTTGATAAAAATATCCCAACACTTTAAGTGAAATGCTAAGGAATTAAAACTCAACCTTACTAAAGTAAACTTCGCGGAGTCTTTTTGATGAAGAACTTGATATTGGAATCCATCTTTGATGTAGATGTCTCTTGAATGCTCTTCGATAGTGTAGCAGTATATGACATAATAAATTAATAACGGACCTATGAAAATATGTCCTTACAAATCTCCCCTTATGTCTATGCCGGTACATACATAAAAAATCCGAATTATCAAACACCAAAATACCTATACAAATCTACCCTCCCATGAGTAAATTTGCAAGATTTCAAACTGTTCTTCAATCATCTTCGTCAAATCTCAAAGCTTTTCTCATCAGGGTGTGCAACATAATGATTTTTAGTCTTTGTACCTACACACATGAGATAAAGAAAAATACCTTCGTGACGCATCGAGTTTGAAATGATATAAGAATAAAGCATTAGTAATCAAATCTCCCCCATAATGCAAAAACTCCCCCATAACATGATAAGTCTTTCTCCCCCTTTTTATGATGTCCCCAAATAAACAGATAAGGAGAAAAAAAAATCAAAACATGGAGTGTTACGATAAAATGCATAGCAAACATGGATCAAACTACGCGCATGCAAAGGAGTATCTCACAAACATTCACAAACTATTTTTGATTTTTCAAATTTTTCATACAAAAATAAGATACAAAAAATCACACCATGGATTTAAACTCAAACAACCAAGTCATGGAAATGGAATGAATGGGTGTGAACACATTCAATAGGTAAATAAACTCAATCAATCATATGTGCACGATGCATACGTGTACCCTTAACGAATGAACATCAAAAGTATCCTTAGTTGTAAAAATTGTTGAATTTAAATGACATCATCTTAATCAAATCAACAAATCAAAGTCTAAATGATTTCCACACCAATAATGCCCAAAACTATTTAGTGCCGTTTCGAGAACTTTTCGAAGGACGTGCAAACCCATTGATATATCCATTCAAAACTCCCTCATATATAATAATGCAATTCTTTATATCTAAAGAGGTAATAAATTCTCAACTTAGAGAAAACCTATTGGCCCAAAATTTTGGAATATTTAATCCTTTCTATTGACTTAATTTTTTGTGTGGGCTCTTTTTAAACGGTGGCTTTCACGACGTGATTATTATTCACTCGCAGCCCTTTCCCGTATTCACTCATCATTTTTTCAAACTAAACAAATTCCTCATGGGCAATGGTTTTTACATGCACTACTTTTATTACTCTCGTATTATTGCACTTGGTTCGTTTTAAGGACAAGATTGAGATGAAAACACCCAACCAACATGTGATAAGTCAAGAACAATAATCAAACAAATCCGTGCATGTGTGCAATAAAGGAAATTATGAGCCAAACATGTAGGAAGAAAAACTTAATTACATCTTAATGACTCCAAACATTATAAAGCACATGGATGAATTGACCTATTGTCTCAAAACACTATCAAATAGTCACATGGATAAATGGAATGAAATTGTGACTCGGTCATCCTAAGTGTCTATCCATAAACGGTATAAACAAAATACAAAAATATTTTTGGATTTTTAAATTTTTTATCAAAATAAAATCTTTTTGTATTTTTTTTTAAAAGTTTCAAACAGAAAAAATATAACTACAAAATGATACAACCAACAATAGGCATATAATATCGATATGCGCAATATCGTATGCTAGCAAACAGTAATCACATAAGAGAATCCACAATGAAAGCATATGTGATAAATGAGCAATTCAGTGTTATCAATTAAGCATGGATACTAAGAATAACTGCAAATAAATAACCTAGAAGCAACCCATCAGTACCAAAAACCTATGCATATGAACACTGGGTACTGAAATTAGAAGGGAAGCAAAAATCAAAATTTCCAGAAAGTCCAAAAATACTTCCAGCCATACCAAAATATTAAAATAACCCAGAGGAGGACAAACCAATAAGAAGCAAGATTCAGCCTGTCATTCGAACGAGCCAGGGACTTCGCTCAAACGAGTTGAGGAAGTCGCTCGAACGAAGGACATATGTCGTTCGCGCGACATGTAATGTCTCTTGAATGACTTCTCGTGACCTGCCAAAATTTCCAAGATTCCTAGAAAATAATATAATATTGCCCAGTGAAAATTTTTCATGAAAACAATACTTGTAAGGGGCAAACAGATCCAAAACAGTGCTAAAACACATAAATGCAACAAATATACCAATGTGCGCTACATCAAAGTGAGTCATAACACTAGAAAGAATATAACATGATGCGTCGCTAGTGTATGCCAAACATCCAATACAATCAGCCAAACCATCTCACATGGGGTGAATCACGAGCAAGCAAATGGGAATCGTGGACAAGTAAACCATAAGCCTCTAAATCCGATTTCCTGACCTAAATCGATGTGTAATGAGGTGTGGGGGTGTGAGGAATCAAATTTATTCTTCTATTAACCGGCCTAGGTCCTTTCAAAAGCTTGTAACAAAAGCGCCTAAGATGACCTTGCCTACCGCAATGTGTGCAAGTGTAAATCGGGCGGTGTGTGTTACCTAAAGGTGGCCTTCTCCTCAAATTTCTCGGTTGTTCTCTCCGAATTTGCCTAGCTGGGTATCTGCTAATGATCCTAGGAGGTTCTCTCACGATGTTCCTAGGGGGCTCTTTCCTAACAAATTTAGGTGCCTCTTTCTTAACAATCCTAGGAGGCTCTCTCACACGTGTGGGAATGGGTGCAAGATATTTTTCAAGACCAATCCCACCACTATCATTTTTTATCTCGACGGTGCCTAAAATCTTATCAAGTTTTTCAGACCTAGACTCCGAATCAAATTTCACTTTACTTTCATCTTTCAATTTCACCTCAAGTTCACTTATCCTAGATTCAAGTACACGTCTCGAATTCTCAAACTCTAAAAGTTCCTTTTTCATAGTCTCCATCAACCCTCTAAGACTATCTCTCTCACCCTCGACGTATCTTAATTTCTCTTTAAGCATGTCCTCACGTGCCCTAAGATCCTTAATCAACGCATCAGTATTATCATTATCTAAAGCACATTTCTTCAATTCAGCTTTAAGGATCAAGTTTGCCTTTTTTGTCTTCAAAGATTCAAAATACAAATTATTGTATGCAACTTGCAACTCACTCAATTATTCTTCTTCCTCCTCACTCTTTTCACCCTCACTCTCATCACTAATAACACGGATGGGAAGCTCTCGCCTAGAAGCATAAAAGACTTCTTCTTCCGAATCACTATCACTAAGGGTAGAAACATGAGAAATAGGTTTATTCAATTTCTTCTTTAAATTTGTGGTACACTCATCTAACGTGTGACCAAAACCCTCACAACAAGGACACCTCTCAGATTCGTTTTCAACATAAGATTTAAAACTAGAGTTTGTGTGAATTTTCCAATTAACTTTTTCAAAAATTTGACATCGAAGATCATCAAAACCATCAAAAGCCATTTTTGTGCAAAATCAGGATCAAAACACAATAACTTAGTGCAACAGGCTCTGATACCAATTTATAGAATCGCTACATCAAAAATATTGCGACTTCTCAAATAAAATCCAATTTTAATTAACCCCAAATTTTAGTTAAACCCTAAAACATGCATTTAGATGATTTATCTAATAAAATAAAGCATGCACGATAAAACAAACAATTTCAGGAAAAATCCCCCAAAGGGGAAAAACCTTTTATTTTCACTATAATTTTGTAAGATACGGTTACACGGATTACAATGAAAATAAGTGTGACACAGAAATACCCGCAGGTGTCGGTTCCTATGTCGTCGGCTGAAATCTCCCGCAGGAACTCCAGGTGGTCAGCAATGAAGAAGAGAAACGACTTCTCCACAAGTTTGTCGGCTGGAACCTTCCCTTTCCAAGAGGGCAACAATGAAAAAGAGAGACGACTTCTCCACAAGTAAAAGAAAAAGTTGTGTTTTTGAAAACCAAAACAATTCACTAAAGCATATGGAAGGTTTGTGAATTGAAAACAAAGAGGGATTAAAACCCTAAAGAAAGAAGTCAAAAAGGATTCTGCTTTTGCGGTTTTTCTATTCGTCAAAATGCCGTTACATATTAAGAAAAACGGAACCATTTAACGAGTATTTATACAAAAACTGTGCCCCCTTGAAATTCGAGCTCGTTCGAACGAGATAGGCATGTCACTCGAACGAAGGACAAATGTCGTTTGAACGAGATCTAATGAGATGATATATCGTTTGAATGACAAAATTAGGTCGTTAGAACGACCTATCAAACGAGATTCCATGAGGTCCTGTAGAAAATTTTGATACGAACGCGTGGCCGCCAGTTTCATATTTTTCTGATTTTTTATGAATTAGTAATGTTTTTTCTACGGAAAGGTGTCCGAGAACAAAATCTTAAATATATCCCAACACTTTAAGTGAAATCTTAAGGAATTCAAACTCAACCTTACCAAAGTAAACTTCGCGGAGTCTTTTTGATGAAGAACTTGATATTCGAATCCGTCTTTGATGTAGATGTCTCTTGAATGCTCTTCGACGGTGTAGCCGTATATAACATAATAAATTGATAACGAACCCATGAAAATGTAACACCCCGCATTTTCATGCATTAAATATTTAATTAATTCGGGAATTGAAAATTACTTGTGAGTCGTAATTTAATTGAATTAATTAAGGAAAATTTTATTTAAATATTAATCGAGGAGTAAAGGGTTAATATTTACGGGAATTTATTTAGTAAGTGAGTAGTAATTATTTATTTAAGTCATTTCGAGTATTAATGACAGGGTATGCACTTATCTCAACCGGGAGTCGGTATAGACTAAAGGGGTGAGGGGATAAACATTTTTATAAATTAATTCGGATGCCAATTCTGAGTGTATGGTTGAGTCCGGATGGGCGGAGATTGTCGGAAAAGTGTACCCGGGGGTTGTAAACGGGTCACGGGGAGTTTTTAGACATAGTCGGGCCCACACGGGGGCATTTGGCTCACTTAGGCTAGGCCCATTAGGCAAAAAACGGGATTTAGGTAAATTAAGGAATTAGAAGGAATAAGAAAACAGCTGATAGAGTTTTAGAAAAAGGCTAAGTGGATTAAGGAACCCTAATAGCAGTTAAAGGCAATTTTGGGATCACTAGAGCGCCAACAAGGACCATCTTCAACCTCGGAATTCATCTCCGAATCAGACACTACGAAACCTAAGGCAAGTGGATAACTTGCAATAGCATTAAATCTATTTTGAAATTCATATTCATGTGATGTGTTTGATCAAAAATTCGTTTTGGTTGTTCATGGCATAAACATGAGGTTTTGAAAAGTAATAATCTGATTTACGAATTTGAATGAAAATTCTGGTAGAAATCTGATATTATAAACTGATACATATCTGGTAGGATGATATCTGAATAATTAGGAATGAATTTGGTGAAGGGATTTGGTATGTAAATGGGTTAAGGGTTAAAGATGAATTTTTCCCCCAAATCCAGAAATTGTAGTTAATGGACGAATTAATGATGTTGGTGGACATTCTGGAGGTCCCTAATAAGGTTTCTAACATGTATTAATGCTAAGAGGTCTTGAGCTTACTGGTAGAAGGAATTAGGGTTTGAGAATTTTCGTCCATGGCTGATTCTATCTTCGCGAAGAAGACGAAGACCTGTTCGATCGATCGATCGAAGGTCTGGGGTCGATCGATCGAAGGTCGTCAGATTTCGGCAATTCTGCCCAGTTATGTGTATAAAAGAAAAATTTATATAATAAATCCTTATGTAATTAATTATGGGGAAATTAATACATGAGTTTAAACCTAATTAATCATGAGTAAAGTTAATTAGGATTTGAGGAAATTTTTGGGTGACACGTCATGATTATAAATTCGGGAGTCGGGAAGTTAGACTCGAGTCAGGTTATTTCGGGCTATGAGAGTAAGTTCAAATTTATGGTGGGGGTGACACCAAAGGTGACAAAATTAATTAATGTGCAAATTAATTAATAATTAGGGTTGGACCATAAACTCGTAATAATTAAATAGGCTTGTGTTAAGGATTCAGTACATGGTGTAGCCGGGACGTTTTATATTTATATATATATATATATACGGTGTGTGATAGTATATATATATAGTGTGTGCATTAATATCAGAGATTGAATATTATTAATATGTACTCTAGTGCTATAGGGGGAGGTTGCGCGCAGTGGATGAATCCCCTAGCTTGAGGAGTAGGGCGAGTATAAATCCCAGGTCATAGCGTCCGTTGCATGGGTGAGGGGCATCTCACTTTCAGGGAAGGAATATGATCGCCTCCAATTCGTATGTTAAACTAAGATAGTGAGCGAATCTAACTTGGATAACTAGGTTACGTGAATACACCTAGTGGAATAGCACTTGGGAAAAATTTATATTTTGTGAGTATTCTTACTATGTCGAAAGTTTGTATTAAATGTTATTTCAGTATGTTTGTGAATACTGTAATATGATTAAATATATAATTAGGTAAATAATTATATAGGGGATAATTAATACATAGTGAAAAAGATGTATTATGTGCATAACAGGTGTGAATGTTATATGAAATTAAGAGGAGTAATGATTCAATTAAGTTGGCGTTTATAATAACTTAAAAATCATGAATTAAAGCATACTCGGTTATAGTAGGTAAAATTCAAGGGTTAAAAATAAGCATTTGGGTCAAGAGCGTAGGACCTAGTAAATTAATTGGAAGCGTTAGTAGTGCACATTAGAGGAGGGGTGAGGAAGTCCTCAAGAGAGTGCGGCACTAACTAAAATATGAAGAGCATGCATATTTATTTATTACTGCAAGTTAATCATTTGTTATATGTTTTCAAATGTTTTTGGGTACTAACCCTTGCTATAAAATTCTTTTAAAAACCTTTTAGGTGTCTAACCACAAGGGCGCCAAGCTTGAGTCTATTCCAGGTATCCTTGCTGCAGCACATGTGGATGTTGCGGGATTTTGCTAGACGCCTCTTTTCCATTCTTGTAGAGACTCTCTAGTAGTTATCTGAGCTTGTCGCTCACAGTTCATTTATCAGTAGTAGACTTGTTGAGATGTTTTCTAATATTTACTTGTATTGGATATTTGGACCGATGGTTAATTCGGTTAAGTGTTTTAATTGTGGATGGTTAATTTAATTAACTGTGATTGTGTATTATTGTATGTTCTGCATGAGTTTTATTTAATTAATTGAAAGATAAAAATTGGCACCAGTCTACTTTTCTCACTTAGGTGATTAGTAATTTAAAAAGACGACAGTGATGCTAAGAATGGACCAACTGAGAAACCTTTTCTAACTTGATTTAGGACTGATCACCCGGGATTAATTAGTCGGGGTGTCACAGATGGTATCAGAGCATCAGGTTCTAGTGTCCTTAGGATCTGTGCGGCTTTCTACGTTTCAGTGTAGCACTCGTTTGATATAGAGACCTATTATTAGAACTGTTGATTCTTTTTCTGCTTGTGAGATATCGTATTTCTGCTGTGTATATTTTTGTGTAAATTGTGTACTTATACAATTCGATATATTTCAGATGCCACCGAGGAGACTGAGGGCCGAGAGGGCTGAGGCTAGGGATGAAATCAGGGAGGCTCATCAGGAGCCACAGGTACCACTACCACCACCCCCACCCGAGTTTATTTCCACTACTCAAGTGGCAGTGATAGTGGCCCAGGCGGTCGAAACAGCAATGAGAGCTATGGCAGCTCACTTTCCACAGCCCCAGGCACCGCCTCCAGTGGCACCAGCAGTTCAGGGTCCAGTGGGGCCACCGTCTTGGCAGAGAGTTAGGGAGACCTTTCAGAAGGGTCACCCACCTGAGTTCCGGGGTAGTACAGGTGTGATAGAGGCTTGTGACTGGAAGAAGAATATTCAGCGCCATCTGCGCATGCTAGAGTGTACCGAGGTACAGAAGTAGATGCTTGCTACCTTTCATCTGTTAGGGGCTGCCTTACAATGGTGGGAGTCAGTTACCACCGTCAGGGAGCGAGACTTGATGCCGATAGCAGAGTTTTGGGTGCGGTTCGACCGCAAATACTTTCCCCCAGTAGTAGAGACTGAGATGAGGAAGAAATTCAGTGATTTAGTTCAGGGTGACCGATAAGTGGCAGACTACGAGGAAGAGTTCACCCGTTGGAAAACTTTGTGCCAAATGAAGTGAGCGATGAGGAGCGGAAGAAATCGAGGTTTATGGACGGTTTAGCCTGGAGGATCAGGCAACACTTGATTGGGAATCCGACGTTAGTGATGTATACAGACGTCGTTAATGCCGTACTTGTACATTGCAAGGACCATCGCTTCCATGCGAAGTGGAGCAAGAGAACAGGGGAGCCGAGCCAACAAGGCAAGGCTGTTATTAGTAGTGACACTAGTGGTGATCAGCAGCAGGCGAGTGATCAACAAGGGAATCATGCTAAGAAGTTTAAGCCTGGTGGTTTTCGACAGGGGGACAGGGGTTCAGGCAGGGGCATCCGGGCTCGAATCAGCAACAGCAGGTTCCTCAGGGCCCTCAGGGCCAAGGGAAAAATGGGGGAGGCCAGCAGGGCCAGGGCCAGCCGCTTCAGGGCCAACAGGGCCAACGACAGGGGGATGGACATAGACGCTGCTTTGTGTGTGGCCAGCCAGGACACTTCAAGAGGGAATGCCCACAGAGGGGCAGAGGTCAACAGAAGGAGGCCCAACAGGGGCAACGGGGGAAATTACCACCAGCAACACTAGCCCCACCCGCCCCACCTCAGCAGGGGCAGATGCACTACGAACGTGTGTATAACGTCCGGGATGTTCCTAATCCCCCGGCGCAGCAAGCACCGCCAGAAGTTGAGGGTATGTTTCTCATTCATGGTTATGAGGGTAGTATTCTCTTTGATACAGGAGCATCACATTCATTTATTAAATTAAATTTTGCTAAACGGGCCGGACTATTAGAGACCGCGGGAGGTCTTCGGATGTGTGTAGGGTCGCCAGTTGGCAGCGGGGCCACGATTCACTCGATTTGTCGGGGTGTGGACATTTTGATTGGGAGACTTGGTTTAGCAGCGGACCTACTAGTGTTAGATATGGAGGGGTACGATGTCATCTTGGGTATGGATTGGTTGGCAGGTTATCGGGCGACGGTGGATTGCTACAAAAGGACTATCGTGTTCTCCATTCCAGGGTAGGAGATGTTCTTAATAGCAATGCCACTACCCGAGGGAGGGTCACGCACACACTTGTATTACATTGAGGAGGAAACCTCACAGGAGGTGGCTATTCCGTTGGATTCAATCCCAGTGGTGAGAGACTTTGAGGATGTGTTTCAGGAAATACCAGGGTTGCCACCTAACAGGGAAATCAAATTTGTGATCGATTTAGCACCGGGGACGAGGCCAATTGATCGGGCCCCATACCGTATGGCCCCTTCAGAGATACGTTAGCTAAGGGAGCAGATTCAGCAGCTTTTGGGTCAGGGTTTCATACGACGGAGTACATCATCATGGGGTGCACCGGTGTTAATTGTGAAAAAGCGAGATGGCTCACTACGGTTATGCGTGGACTATAAAGAGCTGAATAAGGCCACGATACAGAATAAGTATCCGTTGCCTAGGATTGACGACCTATTTGACCAGTTGAGAGGGGCATCGTATTTCTCTAAGGTCGACTTAAGGTCAGGATATCATCAATTACGTATTCGGGAGGAAGATGTTCCGAAGACCGCTTTCCTATCGCGGTATGGGTCTTACGAGTTCAGGGTGATGCCATTCGGACTCACCAATGCACCAGAAGTGCTCATGGACCTCATGAACATAGTATTCAGGGAGTTTCTCAATCAGTTTGTTATCGTGTTTGTTGATGACATCCTGATCTACTCGCGTACCGAGGGGGAGCACGCAGAGCACCTACATATAGTGTTACAGACATTACGGGATCACCAACTCTATGCCAAATTCAGTAAGTGTGGATTTTGGCTACGGGAGTTCCAGTTCCTTGGCCACATGGTGTCAGACCAGGGTATTGCGGTGGATCCAATTAAAGTGTCAGTGGTGAGGGAGTGGGGACAGCCCACGACACCGACAGAAGTGCGCAGTTTTCTGGGTTGGCCGGTTATTACAGACGGTTCATCAAAGGATTCTCAAAGATTGCGGGCCCTTTGACGAATCTTACTCGGAAAGGGGTACCTTTCACTTGGGATGATCAGTGTCAATTAGCCTTCGACGAGTTAAAGGAAAGGTTGACATCTACACCCGTGCTTGCATTGCCGAAAGGAGGATTAGAGTATCAGGTTTACACTGACGCATCCTTACAGGGACTTGGGGGTGTGCTTCAGCAGGAGGAAAGGGCTATAGCTTATGCGTCCAGTAAGCTAAAGACCCACGAGAAGAATTACCCCACTCATGACCTAGAGTTAGCAACAGTCGTTTTTGCTTTGAGGATATGGAGACATTATCTCCTGGGGGAGCAGTTCACGCTATTCACGGATCATAAATCACTTCAGTATCTATTCACTCAAAAGGATTTGAATATGAGACAGAGGCAATGGCTAGAATTCGTGAAAGATTATCAGTTTGATATTCAGTATCATCCTGGTAAGGATAATGTGGTGGCAGATACATTGAGTCAGAGACCAACTGGGGAAATATCAGAAGTCTGGAAAGCGAAGTGGAGAGAACTTCAATACGAGGATGATGTAGCCAGGGATTGCATGTCAGCATTATCCATCACACCCGAGATCATTATGCGGGTTGTGGGGGCTCAGGCAGAGGATCAGACCTGCCGGGATAGGGTGAGCCAGTTGCTAGCTGAGGGAGCATAGGGGTACTCGATCAGCTCGGAGGGAGGCTTACGCCATAATGGGAGGTTGATTGTGCTAGAGGATGCGGAGTTGAGGCACGCTGTCATGACGGAGTCTCATGGGTCGAGATTCGCGGTACATCCCGGTGGGGATAAAATGTATCAAGATATGAGGAGGCAGTATTGGTGGGCAGGGATGAAACGGGACATAGCATAATTTGTTTCAAAATGTGCCACGTGTCAGCTTGTGAAAGTTGACCATCAGAGACCATCAGGGATGCTACAGCCACTTGAAATTCCTGTGTGGAAGTGGGAGAGTATCTCTATGGACTTCATTATAGGATTACCGACATCACAGAAGGGTCACGATTCCATATGGGTTATTGTGGATCTATTGACCAAAGTGGCCCACTTCCTACCGATTCTCACAGACTTTGAGACGATGCGTTATGCACAGCTATTCATAGCGAAGATTGTTAAACTGCATGGGGTACCGATTAATATTGTGTCGGATAGGGACAAAATCTTTGTGGCCCATTTTTGGCATAGTTTTCAGGAGGCCATGGGCACGAAATTACGTTTGAGTACAACCTATCACCCACAGACTGACGGGCAGACCGAGAGAGTCAATCAGATGTTGGAAGATATGCTCAGAATGTGTATACTAGACTTTGGGGAAGGTCGGGAGAAATATCTTCCTCTGGTAGAGTTTGCGTATAATAACTCTTACCAATTCACGATCGACATGGCACCATTCGAGGCATTGTACGGGAGACCTTGTCGTTCACCCGCTTGTTGGTTAGAAGTGGGGGACAACAAACTGTTGGGGCCGGAGATTGTTCAGGAGACATCTTCCAAGATAGAGCTGATCTGAGGGAGGATTCAGTTAGCTCAGGATAGGCAGAAAAGTTACGCTGATGCTTCATGGAGACACATAGAGTTAGAGGTTGGGGATCAGGTATTGGTCAGGGTGTCTCCCATGAAAGGGGTGATAAGGTTCGGCAAGAAGGGTAAGCTAGCAATGAGGTACGTGGGACCTTTCCCTATTATCGAGAGGGTGGGGCCTGTAGCCTACAGTCTGGGATTACCGGAGCATCTTCAGCGGATACACGACGTGTTCCATGTAGCATCGCTGAAGAAATATCGCAGAAGTGAGAGGGCCTTCTGGCACATTCCACTCGAAGAAATTGATTAACAGCCAGACATCTCATATGAGGAGAGGCCGATGGCTATCCTATACCGTAGCGAGCGAAAATTACGATCCAAGGTTGTTCCACTAGTTAGAGTACAGTGGGGTCATCACAACATTGATGAGTCTACCTAGGATCGGGAGGAGGATATACGGGATCAATATCCAGAGCTGTTTATCACAGGTATGACCAAATTTCGAGGACGATATTCCTTTGTAAGGGGGGGAGTATGTAACACCCCGCATTTTCATGCATTAAATATTTAATTAATTCGGGAATTGAAAATTACTTGTGAGTCATAATTTAATTGAATTAATTAAGGAAAATTTTATTTAAATATTAATCGAGGAGTAAAGGGTTAATATTTATGGGAAGTTATTTACTAAGTGAGTAGTAATTATTTATTTAAGTCATTTCGAGTATTAATGACAGGGTATGCACTTATCTCAAATGGGAGTCGGTATAGACTAAAGGGGTGAGGGGATAAATTTTTTTATAAATTAATTTGGATGCCAATTCTGAGTGTACGCTTGAGTCCGGATGAGCCTAGATAGTCGAAAAAGTGTACCCGAGGGTTATAAACGGGTCACAGGGCGTTTTTAGACATAGTCGGGCCCACACAGGGGCATTTGGGTCACTTGGGCTTGGCCCATTAGGCAAAAAACTGGATTTAGGTAAATTAAGGAATTAGAAGGAATAAGAAAATGGCTGATAGAGTTTTAGAAAAAGTCTAAGTGGATTAAGGAACACTAATAGCAGCTAAAGGCAATTTTGGGATCACTAGAGAGCCAACAAGGACCATCTTCAACCTTGGAATTCATCTCCGAATCAGACACTACGAAACCTAAGGCAAGTGGATAACTTGCAATAGCATTAAATCTATTTTGAAATTCATATTCATGTGATGTGTTTGATCAAAAATTCATTTTGGGTGTTCATGGCATAAACATGAGGTTTTGAAAAGTAATAATCTGATTTACGAATTTGAATGAAAATTCTGGTAGAAATCTGATATTATAAACTGATACATATCTGGTAGGATGATATCTGGATAATTAGGAATGAATTTGGTGAAGGGATTTGGTATGTAAATGGGTTAAGGGTTAAAGATGAATTTTTCCCCCAAATCCAGAAATTGTAGTTAATGGACGAATTAATGATGTTGGTGGACATTCAGGAGGTCCCTAATAAGGTTTCTAACATGTATTAATGCTAAGAGGTCTAGAGGTTACTGGTAGAAGGAATTAGGGTTTGAGAATTTTCGTCCATGGCTGATTCTGTCTTCGCGAAGAAGACGAAGACCTGTTCGATCGATCGATCGAAGGTCTGGGGTCAATCGATCGAATGTCGTCAGATTTCGGAAATTCTGTCCAGTTATGTGTATAAAAGAAAAATTTATATAATAAATCTTTATGTAATTAATTATGGGGAAATTAGTACATGAGTTTAAACCTAATTAATCATGAGTAAAGTTAATTAGGATTTGAGGAAATTTTTGGGTGACACGTCATGATTATAAATTCGGGAGTCGGGAAGTTAGACTCGAGTCAGGTTATTTCGGGCTACGAGAGTAAGTTCAAATTTATGGTGGGGGCGACACCAAAGGTGACTAAATTAATTAATGTGCAAATTAATTAATAATTAGGGTTGGACCATAAACTCGTAATAATTAAATAGGCTTGTGTTAAGGATTCAGTACATGGTGTAGCCGGGACGTTTTATATTCATATATATATACGGTGTGTGATAGTATATATATATATAGTGTGTGCATTAATATCAGAGATTGAATATTATTAATATGTACTCTAGTGCTATAGGGGGAGGTTGCGCGCAGTGGATGAATCCCCTAGCTTGAGGAGTAGGACGAGTATAAATCCCAGGTCATAGCGTCCGTTGCATGGGTGAGGGGCATCTCATTTTCAGGGAAGGAATATGACCGCCTCCAATTCGTATGTTAAACTAAGTTAGTGAGAGAATCTAACTTGGATAACTAGGTTACGTGAATACACCTAGTGGAATAGCACTTGGGAAAAATTTATATTTTGTGAGTATTCTTACTCGGTCGAAAGTTTGTATTAAATGTTATTTCAGTATGTTTGTGAATACTGTAATATGATTAAATATATAATTAGGTAAATAATTATATTGGGGATAATTAATACATAGTGAAAAAGATGTATTATGTGCATAACAGGTGTGAATGTTATATGAAATTAAGAGGAGTAATGATTCAATTAAGTTGACGTTTATAATAACTTAAAAATCATGAATTAAAGCATACTCGGTTATAGTAGGTAAAATTCAAGGGTTAAAAATAAGCATTTGGGTTAGGAGCGTAGGACCTAGTAAATTAATTGGAAGCGTTAGTAGTGCACATTAGAGGAGGGGTGAGGAAGTCCTCAAGAGAGTGCGGCACTAACTAAAATATGAAGAGCATGCATATTTATTTATTACTGCAAGTTAATCATTTGTTAAATGTTTTCAAATGTTTTTGGGTACTAACCCTTGCTATAAAATTCTTTTAAAAACCTTTTAGGTGTCCAACCACAAGGGCGCCAAGCTTGACTCTATTCCAGGTATCCTTGCTGCAACACATGTGGATGTTGCGGGATTTTGCTAGACGCCTCTTTTTCATTCTTGTAGAGACTCTCTAGTAGTTATCTGAGCTTGTCGCTCACAGTTCATTTATCAGTAGTAGACTTGTTGAGATGTTTTCTGATATTTACTTGTATTGGATATTTGGACCGATGGTTTATTCGGTTAAGTGTTTTAATTGTGGATGGTTAATTTAATTAACTGTGATTGTGTATTATTGTATGTTCCGCACGAGTTTTATTTAATTAATTGAAAGATAAAAATTGGCACCAGTCTACTTTTCTCACTTAGGTGATTAGTAATTTAAAAAGACGACAGTGATGCTAAGAATGGACCAACTGAGAAACCTTTTCTAAATTGATTTAGGACTGATCACCCTGGATTAATTAGTCGGGGTGTCACAGAAAATATGTCCTTACAGTCGACCTTTGAAAGTCTCAGACCACTCAATGACTTGAGGGAGAGGTTATCAAAATCAAGAAGTCTTTCTGGCTCTCGAAGAGTAGGGGAGATTGTCGGCCTCATCATGGACGACCCCTACATGACCGAGGCGGAGGCCGGGGGAGGTGGAACCCTCAGAAACACCCTTGGAGGTGTAAGGGGACAACCTCGGCCAGGATGACATTGCTAATCCATGTAATGACTCAATTCAAAGGCTTGATGATAATATTGGAGATATCTTAAAAAGCCGAGACCCTTTGCATAAGGGGTACTCTCGTGTTTCACCCTTTGTGGCAAAGATCGTCAGATTTCCAACCCTGGCGAAGTTTGAGCCTCCTATAGTGTCTCCCAAGTATGATGGAAGCACTAACCCTATCCATCACATTGAAATGTACCAGTCAGTAGTAGATATCTACTCCATCTCTGATGAGATGAGGTTTCGAGATTTATCGAGCACCTTAAACGGGGCTGCTCATGTCTGGTTTACTTATCTTCCAAAGAATTCCATTGAGAATTTTAAACAGTTGGCCGAGCGATTCATCCACAACTTCTTCTTTGGGGTAAGACCTCAAAAAAAGATGACCCATCTGAAGGTAAAAATAAGAGTCTAAGAGACTACATCGCAAGGTTTAACAAGGAGAAGTTGGAAATGGAAGACTATGAAAAAAGCATAGCTATGATAGCCCTCATCGGAGGTCTTCAAAAGGGAAAGCTATTATGGAAGCTTGCTGAAGACCCTCCTAAATCAATGGCCGAGTTGTTGGAAATAGATGGGAAGGTAATGAATGTTGAGGAAGCAATGGCTGTTAAGTATGAGAATGAGAAAGGAAACAGCACTGGAAGCAAGTTTCAGAAAAAGAACAAATATGGGAAGAAAAGGTCGGCAGAGGATAAGTTTGTAGAATACACTCCATTGACTGTAAGCTGTGAGCACATCCTCAATGAGATAAAGATCGATCAATCTTTAAGGTGGCCAGAAAAGCTAAGGGCTCCTCCTCACAAGGGGAACAAAAATTTGTGGTATGAATCCCATCAAGACTGCGACCATCTAACTGACAAATGCTTCGCATTGAAAGAGGAGATTGAGAAAATATTGAAGGCAGGAAAATTGAGGAAGTATGCAGATAAAGGTGCTTCACAGGGTGGCCGAGACGACCCTAGGAAGAGAAGGAATGTTAAGTGCTGAGAATATGTCCCTGTCTGGTGTGATGAGCCCTCAGAGGATGATGATGATGACCCTGACCTCCCCCTAAAGGACAATAATGTCCCAGTAAAGAGATTAAACATGATCTCTTTTGGTGTTGGTATGATCTGTGGGGGACTAGCAGAGGAGGATCTGAGGTAGACGACATAAAAGCTCATGTGGCAGAGGCAAAGGCGGTTACAACGACCGAGGTTGTGCACTCGACTTCAATTAATGTGAAATCTGAGAAAAAGGAAGAAGGTGGACATGAACACCCTAATAGTCGGCTTCTCAAGACTGGGTTTTAAGGGTATCTTAGCTCCACATGATGACCCTCTCGTCATCACAACCAAATAATATTGTTGCTATCTGCATGGTGTTACTATCTACATGGATTTTAAGGGTATCCTAGCTACACATGATGACCCTTTGAGATGCTATAGTGTTGCAATTTACATGTTTGACTCATTTTTTACTTTATTGCACACAGGAACAAATTTGTTTGAATATTGTTCTTGTTTAATCACATGTTGATTACATGTTTTTATCTCAATTCTGTCTATTAAAACAAACCAAATGCGATAAAACAAGATAATAAAAAGTGTGCACGTTTTAACCGTTTGTCGTGAGTTTGTGTAAATTTTGAAACGAAAAAAGGGATGCGAAAGGTATTTTTTTTCCTTTGCGATAAAGCCACAATTTAAAAGGACCTAAAAAATTGAGGTATTTTAATTATCCAGGGTCCAAAAAGGTTACAAAGAGCCCAAAAAATTTAAAGGCAATAAAAAGAATATTATGCGAAAAGGGTCCATTAGGTTTATTCACCAATTATCCAATGTTTGAGAATTTAGATAACCTCAAAAAGGAAAATATATATGAGGGAGTTTGGTTGGAGAATTAAAACGGCTTTGCACGTCCTTAAAAGTCTTGAAAAAGCATTAAATTTTTTTTAGACATTATTGGTGTGAAAATCATGTTGACTTTGATTTGTTGATTTTGACTTAAGATGATGTTATCTAAATTCAACACTTTTACAGCTAAGGACAAGTTTGATGTTCATTCGTTAAGAGTACATTTATGCATCGTGCACATTTGATATGATTGAGTTTATTTCTTACCTAATTTGTTCACACACATTCATTCCGTTTACACGATTTTGTATCTTAGTGTAAATTCACGGTGTGTGTTTTTGTAACATCATTTTTGTTTTTTGTATGAAAAATTCAAAAATAGTTGGTTTGATTTGTTTTCCATGACACCCCGATTTTTCTTTATGTGTTGTACCCCCAATTTTAAAACTTTCACTTTAAAAATCAATTTCCTTTAATGCGGAATAAAGATGGTTCAACACAAGAATTTAACTTTTCAAAATTTTATTTGATTTTCTTTTCTTAAAAAGATGAAAAATTAAATTAAACGCAAATTTTAATTTCTAAAAACAAAATTAAAATTAAACCTAAATTAGTGAATTATTGTGAACACACACACACACACAAAATTCACACAAACCAGAATTAAGATATTTTCATAAACAAAACTAACACATGAAGTTAACTATGAGAAATTTACTTTTAGCCCAAAATTAATTTAACACAACTCCTAAATTTTGCCTACACAATATTTTAAATATTACCAAATTAGACCAAACCAAAATTTAGCAAATATACATTACTGACTTTAATTAAATCAACTTAAGTTTCACCCAAACTTATTTTAGCACCAAATCAAACTAGAGGAGTGAATTTATCTTTTAATCCTAAGCATGCGTTCTAGGGGATTTGCAAGATAAAATAAATTCACAACCACTAAGCCCCGATGTATGAGGAAAAATCCGCAATGGGAAAAAACCTCGGACGGCCCTAGCCTTAAGTCCACTAAGTACGGAATTTTACAAGTACAAGACAAATGACTTACTCAACTCGACTCGACTCCCTTCAAGCCCCTTACGCATCTTCTTGTACCAACCTCTTCTTAGTCGACAATCTCATAATCCACCGTAACCTTGGAATCCACCAATGAAGCTTTAGAAACCCGTCTACCACACACAGTGCCTTTCACTGTATGAGAATGTCGCATCAAAAACCAAACTTCTTCTTTTATGGAAAATGGAAGCAAAATCCAAATTTCTCCTTCTTGTTGATAGAGATGAACCAATGGTGCCAAGCAACTCCAAGAAAATATTATATATATGAAAAAATACTTGGAATTGTAAACAAAATAATTTTATAGGTGTAAACACATGTGTATAAGGTCTGTCACTTCGTTCGAACGACAATTTCGAACGAAGTGACAGAATGGTCAAAATTCATTTTAAGGCCCAAAACTTTTTATTCGAAGTTCTAAAATAACCTTCTGAAAATAAACTTCAGTTAAAAATAAAATTACACCCATTTAAAAAAGTGTTCCAAGCTCCTATATATATATATATATATATATATATATATATATATATATATATATATATATATATACGTAATGCATTCATACCTTAGGAGAGATTGGAACTAAGTTCATGACGTGAAATGAGGCACATGTAAACCGGTAATGATGTTCTCTTGATAAGTAGGTCGTAACGTCTTCAACTTTAATATGTCATAGGCTTGAAGGATACACAAGAATACTATCCTATGACTTAAACGTCTTTGTCCGGAATTGAGCCCACACTACATTAAGACTCAATCGAAGACTTTTGTCCTTACAAATCTCCCCATTTGGCTATTTCAGGACAAAAACTAAAACAAAATCCTAAAGGACCATCAAGCTCTACTAGACTCGTAAACATCCCACCCAAAATAAAAAAATACAAGTTTGACTCAAAACCCGAGGATGACTATCTTTGCTAATGAAAGTTGCCGATGGAATAATTCCTGCACACTTTAGCAAAATATTAAACGCATAGGGAATATCAAAATATTAAATGAATTTAAAATAAATACTCCCCCTAAATTAATTCCCCTAAAATGTGATCTACCTAAGAAGGTCGCGACTCCCCCTAAGTTAAATCTCCTAAACTAAGATACGATTATAATAGGATTAGATACCATTTCTCCCCCAATCATTCTCCCCCTTTTTGTTTAGGAATAGATAAAGGATAAAAGAACTAATTAAATACAATGAAGCATAAGGTGATAAGAGCATGAAAGCATATGAGCAACAAAATCATAACTAATCCATACACTCAGACAAACATTTTGCAATAGGATAGGTACCACTTTTGAATTAAAGCATATGCGAACTAGCAAACAAGGCAAAGACTAAACAAAATCAAAATATCATATATATGTATACACCTTAGATACAAAATATATGGAAGCACACATATATAGATATAAACACCACACATGACACAAAATACATTTAGCTTTTCACACCCGTATGGCAAAAATGTGTCCAAATACATGTGGTAAACGGAAGTGTAGGGGTGTGAACTAGTAATAATTAAATTATGACCCAATCACTTAAAACATGTTCACGGAGTTCTAATTTGATTGCAAACTTTATCCCATTTGAATATAACCTCATGTGATCATATAAATTGAACTCAATGAACAAACATACACAATTCACATAAGCCTAGAATTTTGATGATTCTACAAACCAATAGAGTCATGACAATGAAAGCGTAACTAGGATAAATGGACATTGTGCAAATCGTTGATATACCATCCAATCTCCCTCAAAATAAGCATATATGTTTTAATCTTTTGAATGAATAAAACAACTTAACAAAGTAGGCCATGGAAAATATTTTCTTTTAATGCCATTATTCTTTTAGGCCTTTGGACCACGTATTTCTTTTAGGTCCAAGCAAACGGTGGCTTACTCGCAAAGGATGATATTTCCTTTCGGAGCCCTTCCCCGAGCACATTTATATATATCATTCAAATCTCACGTGCAACGGATTTAACATGCACAAGTCCTCCTAGGTAAAAAATATGTAGATGACTAGATTGGTAGGAGAACAACTCACAAAGCTCAAATACATGTGAAGTTAAAATTTCAAGTGAGCTCGTGCATGTGTGAATTGAGGCATATAAAAATAGAATCCATTAAGAAAAACAAAATCCAACTACTCCATGTACGCATGGTAAAGAACATTTTAAGGATTGACAATCTTACCAAAAGTTCTAGCCACATGGAAGCAAAAAAGAAGGGACTCAAACACATGTATATGCCACATAAAGTGTGCCAAACTAAAATATACACAAAACAAAAATATTTCTGAGTTTTTGAAAATTTTTAACCAAAAATAAAAATATTTGCTCAAAAGATAAACAAAATCATTTGTATTTTTAATTAAGCTTAAATTACTAAAAGATAAAACCCAAATGATAAACAAAAATCTTTTTGTATTTTTAATTGAATCTAAACTAAAATGAAAGAACTATAATACAAAAGATAAACAAAAATCATAATTCTAGCATGAGATATGTGATAAAGCAATGACTAGAAAATAACAAACAAGCATACAATTAGCATGATAATATAGCATGAAGCACAAAAGCTAAAGTATGAAAGCATCTAACACATTCAACCTTTGTATTTAGCAAAGGAGGTATCGTGTGAAAGTAAATGAGAATCAAAAACCCTATTTTGTAAAGCTACTAAGTCGGATCTCCTAACCCAAACTAATGATGAATGATGATCTCGGGGAGTAGGAGTCTTAGCTACCTCGGTTGCCTTACGTTGGGACTTTCTAGGACTTCGTTTAAGATCAAAACAAAATTTCTTAAGATGACCTTTTCGACTACAATGTGAGCACCTAAAGACTCGGCAAAAACACTTACATAAGGAATGATCTATAACATTGTTCCTAAAGGATTCTCTAAAACATTGGTTTTGGCTTTATTAGGGGAATCGTTATAAGAATAGAAGCCTAAACCACAAGTGTCATTTTTAATTTGGAACGTTCCTAAGGTTTTATATAATTTCTTTGAACGACTCCCCAAATCAAATTTAACTCTACTTGAGTCTTTTACGTTCTTCTCAAGTTCTACAATCCTAGACTCAATCAAACCATTTCTCTCTTCAAACATAAGAAGCTCCTTTTTCATGGAATCCATTAACCTTCTAAGGCTATATTTCTCGCCTTCTATATATTCTAGCTTCTCACGAAGAGCTCTCTCTTGTGTCCTAAGGTCATCAACTAACGCACTCTCATCAACGACCTTGGAAATCTATTTTAAACTAGCGTCTAACTTCAAATTTTCTCTTTTTAATTTAATAAATTCATCGTATAGTTCTTGAAATGCTAATTGAAGTTCACTCACATCAACCTCTTATTCATTTTCACTTTCTCTTTCTCTCTTCTTCACTCTCACATCCATAAAAAATAAGAGAATCATAAACTTTGGCCTCGAAAGTGTCATGTATTTGTATATCTTTATGGGAAGATTCATTATCAGTGCTCACATGACTTTCCATGAACGCGAAAAAGTTGCGCTCAATGGGGGAAGTGGGTCTATATTCCTTATCACTATCACTAAGGGAAGCATTATATGAAATTGGTTGTTTACCTTCTTTCCTTAGTTTAGTGGGGCATTCAAAAGCCCTATGGCCATAACCTTCACAACCATAACACCTTTTGGACTCGTCCCTAGTTATGACCCACGTATGTATGTCTATGAACGCCTCCAATTATGTGTTTATGATTTGGATTCGGTGGTGAGATCCCGACCCGTTGGCCTAGGAGTGGTACATGATGTACCTTGAGCCTCATAACATGCTAGGGAACACATTCACGAGGTCTATGCTCTAGGGATATGATTATATGTATATAGTGAGTGATATATATATATATATATATATATATATATGTGTGTGTGTGTGTGTGTGTGTGTGTGTGTGTGTGTGTGAGAATTAAACAAATATGTGAACATTAAAAGTATAACCAGTGTAAAGTTATGTGAATTGGTTAATGAAAATATTATAATTGAGAATTGTAATGGAAAATCTTATGGATGCCTGTAGGGATTGATTACACGCTTCTATCATCGTGATCTAAATAGGATGTTTACGTCAAGTTTAATTTCGGGAATGACCCCCAGTTAGTATGTTATTATATTTATTCTGACTTTATTCATTTCATTATTAGTTTGATTATTGTATTTGGATTTTTATCGAGATTTGTCGGTTAATTTATTTATTCCATCTTATTCAGTATTCACTGTGTTGTGAATGTAGATGTTATTACTTGAATGGTTTATTACATGGATTGGATGTTTTATAAAGACAAGTTAAATAGTTTTAAAATTTGACACCGGGCTTAGTAGGGGTTATTAGTAATTAATTTGATTCTCAATAATGATTCTAAGAATGAGCTTGTCTGAGATTCCTATTTTTATCTTAGTTGAGGGTTGGCCACCCGTTATTTAAATAGGTGACATGTCACAGATGGTATCAGAGCATCAGGTTCCAGTGTCCTTACATTCTAGGTAGTAGTGTATTGGGGGACCATGTTTGGATTTTGCATGCGAGATGTTCCACTCATGAACATTTGTGAGCATTGGGAGTTGGGAGACGTGTTGGGCATTAGGTCACGGGTTTAGTACAATAGTTATTACACGTGTATGTAGATAACACTTTGAGCTGAGAGATACTATTACAATTTAAGGCTAATGAAGCCAGGTAGTGCAGTATAGAGAGCACTGTCGAACATTTGCAACACTAGTAGATAGGTGGGACAATTTTAAGAATAAGTAAGTCGCGACTAGTAGGAGAATAGATTATAACCTTATTGTATAGCCACGATGATCATGCGAGGCGTATTTTGATATTTACATGCTACGTCTGTTATAATTGTGCAGATATGCACGGGGTACATGGTGTATGGGCCCCCTAGTTAGTATGGCATTTAGTATCGTCTGAGATAAGGGAACATTAATATAAATGTGTTGATTCGTATGCCTAAAGGGAGGTTAGAAGTAGAGATGGAAAAGTAAGTTGGACTGAACTTCATTAAGGGAAGAAGAAAGTTTAGATATATACAATAAGGTTAGCTATCACACCTGAGACGAGTTAATAAACTGTGAAGTCCTAGGGCATATTTCTTTTTAAGGTAGGATCTAACTATTTTGGAAAGTAGAGTGTAGTGATACTCAACCAAGTTCTGAGGCTATCTTGCGCATAAATGTGATGTTGATTTCACCGGATGAGAAGGACCAGTGAAGTGCACAATTTTGGAGTAAACACATGGGTCATGATTTTTGGTATAACCTAGGAAGGGGAGTAAGATGTACCACATAATCTGGGATACAGAGCCTGTGGATCGGTGTGGAGCTAGACATAGTGACGTTGTCTCCAGGTGCATCAATCGTTATATGGAAAAAGGTTAGTCCGAGGTGACAAACCAAAATTTTTCCATACTTGGTGATTTCAGTAATAGAATGGATAGGTAGACATATGGAGTTCATTGTTCGGTAACCAACATCACAAAAATGCCAAGATTTCCTTTGTGTTACGGAATTGGTTGACCAAGATGGAGCGGTTATTTTCAATTTGGGTGAGTTACACTATCGGTCAGTCTGCCCAATATTTCATTGAAGAAGGGGAATGAGCCAGCAAGAGGCGCTGCCTAATATTGTTGTGGATCGGGATGAGATCCTTGAGTCCCACCTCTAATAGGGATTAGTAGGAGACGACGGGGACACAATTGTATTTTTAGCAAGGTTTATTACCCGTATACCAATGGGTAGACGAGAAGGGTGATTAAGATGTTAGAGAATGCGAGGAATTCATATTATTAGTTTCTAGGTTAATTCGGAGGAGTAATTGCCGTTAATAGAGTTATGTGCAATAACTCTGCTAGATTATTATTGGCATGGCACTTTTTGAGTCTTTATATGGGAAACCTTGGCATCCACCCTATGGTTGGTTAGATGTGGGGGATAAAAATATTCTCGGGTTGGACGTGATTCAGGGTGCATCGAAAAGGATTGGTAAATTAGTAGTTATTTTTGTGTAGTTCAGGAACGTCATAAAAGTTACGTCATAGCGAATTGAAGATTTCTAAAGGCTGGCGCAAGTGGGCAGGTGTTAATACTAGTGTCTCCCATGAAGGGAGTGATGCGATTCGGGAAGAAGAGAGATTGGCACCTAGGGTTGTGGGGTTATTACCCATTATTGAGATGATAGACCCATTGGTGTATATTCTCACCTTATTAGAATGTTTTCAGCGGGTTCACGATGTGTTCTGTGTGTCATCATCAAGGCGAGACCTGGAATTATGGAGATATAAACACATATGGATTTGAAGGAACATGACGCTCGTTTTGGACCGTAGTGAGTAGGCCAGTAATATCCCGTACAATTTAACACTTAAATTGATCAAGTCTAAATATAAAATCACCCGGGATAATAAAAAATAAAATAATATCATTCTCAGCATGAAGAGATCAAATGAAATAACATACAATAATTTGGAAGCGATGAGAAAATCCTCAACTATAACTCATAATGTCCAATGGCCAAATCTATAAACAATGTTGTCTCAACAGTAATACATAAATACTACCCCAAAAGATCTATGAATATTACAAACCATCTAAGTCTCAACATACAACTAAACTTGTCAATATAAGCTAGACGAAAAAGATAAATGATAACACGAGGAGGTAGAGAACTACAATGTATTTTGAGTTGATACCCTGAGAGATGTATATCACGCACTGACTGGATCGAAAAGCAATCTAAGTGTGGGGTCCAGTCCTAGCACCTCGTTTCCACAAAAGGGGGCTAAAACCTTAGCCACGCAACTCAAAGCAGTCTAAGCGAGAGATGTATATCACGCACTGACTGGATTGAAAAACAATCTAAGTAACTTAGCTATGCAACTCAAAGCAGTTATATGCATAGATGATAAAGTCACGGTTTAATAATTTAATGAACGACCCAACCGATAAATGTAGTCTCACAATATATTAGAATCGTCTCATTTTATACCATTATTAAGTCATTCTCATTAACTAATTATTAAGAAACCGACATGCTCAATAATTCATTAGCACGTAACTGACATGCACCCCTTCCTCTTGGCCATATCAAATACACGTGGTACGCCAAGTTTAAGTAATCACATGTATTAATCTCAATTACTTTCATTAGTCAACTATGCTCATTAATTAATTACCACGTAATCAACATGCACCCCTTCCTCTCGGGCATCTTAAATACATGGGGTACGTCAAATTTAGACCATTGCATTTCATGCTGTGAAGGACCTGGTATTCGCATGGCCAGGAATTAACATATAATACTAAACCATAAACATCATGTTTATGCCCTGACGCCACCTGGTATTCGCATGGCCGGGAATTTACATATCATAATATCGGTGTGTTCATCCCCAGTATCCCACCCATTCATTTCCATTTAAGATGTTCAATTAATATTGACATTTAAACACATAATTATTCACTCTGAGAAAATTACTCGAACCTCAATTACTCCAACTGCCCTGACTCGAATGTACTATTTAAGATTCAGTATCTATATTTTAAACGATTTTATACAGAGGTAAAGGGACAAACATCATGTAACTGATTCTTCATAATGCAAAGTGTAAAGTTGAAAGTTTATAATTTTATTAATAATTTAAGCTGTCAAGATAACCCGTCTCTAAACCTTGTGCATGGGACATCTCACCGAAGTAAAATCCAAACAAGGAACCCACACGATACACTTACGTTTAGATAAAGTAGTTGCTAAGATAATGTACTTAAGGTTTATTATGCGAGAGTAGGACAAGAATTTAAATCTCTACTCATAAAATCTTTGAAGTAATCCACACTGATCTTCAACAACCAAACCAGTCGCAATAATTTTTCCTACTCCTTTTACCGTCTATATAACAAAATGCAAATAAAAAATAGCATGGTTTCAAATATGAGTTCATTTTCGATTCTTATATAAATGGGACACGCAATTATTTATGCGTGGGTATGCTACTGTGACACCCCACCCAATTAAGTACCGGGTGATCAGTCCTTTGTAAAATTTAAAAAAGAATATCCGATTGGTTCATTCTTAGCATCACTATTGAAAAACATTTACTTTATTAATAACTTAATAATTAATTAAGCAGTGTCAAAACGTTTAACCCAATAATTAATATCAATTCATTTAAATCATTAACACATTCACTATTCTCATGAATAAATAAATAATGAATAAAACACCATATAACTGAAAGAAATGAAATTGGAATAAACATCCCAGTTAAAATACTCCAAAACCATCAAAACATAATAATATTACATCCAACCAAATACTGAAATAAATGAGTACAATATCTCTCTCAGACATAAATAAAATTAGAATGGGCGACACATGCCCTAACTGAAATGACTAAACCATATACTAGAGATGAGAGAGTGGAGGCGTCTAAATATGAGGACCTGCAACTCCCACACTAGCTGCAGCATGTCAAATGGTCCAACGGTCTAAGCCTGGCATCCCTATGGATGGACACCTACAATAAATACACCAAGAGAAAATATATTCTTGCAAGAGATGGGTCAGAGCCCGACGGTAAAATATTTTAAAACAATTTAGCAAGTAATTAAAATGCGGTAAAGCAAATACTATGTACATGTTAGCTTTTCGAGGTCTCACATTAGATTCTCGCCTCTCATGTATTGTGCATGCATAACGCACCTCTAAACTATTCTAGTTATCACGGTTACATGTAACTAGATTATAATCATAACCCTTTCTAACTATCACTCGTGGTATTAACCGTATTTCACATGTAATACTTTATTAAATGATTCCACATCTATTGTTTCGAAAATCATCTTTCATAAATTAAGTTAGTTGTTCACTGACCAAGCATAAATTCTTCTGAATTTATCCCCTTAAGTTAGTAATTTTAATATCTCGAACAAAGTAAATGAATCATTTTTATCCCATATCATTTCCATTGACTTCTTCTAACGAGTACCCCGAGTTTCGTGTATTTCTTATGGATTTTACAGATATTTAGTGCAAGAAAAGAAAGAAAGAAACCTGAAGAAAGGAAGAGAACAAAGAAAGACAAGTCTTAGGGCAAAAGCATAAATTTACCCCTAGAGTTCGGATTTGAATCCTAAAGGAAAATTGAAGATCCTTATGTCACAAGAGCATCAGAAGAAACGACAATCAAATCGGAGCTCGAGATCAAAAGTTATGATCAGTCAAAGATGGAAAGAAAAAGTCAAAATTGAAGAAAATCGGACCAATCCGGTTTATCTCGGACCGATCCGAAATGTCACCATTCCAGTAGACCCCGGATTGATGCCGAACCGATGTAAACAGAACCGATCCGATAACATTCGGACCGGCCCGATAGAAATAAAAAAGAATCGATCCGGTTACTGAAAAAAGAATCGATCCGATGGGATACGGACCGGTCCGGCTGTTCAAATTTCTGGCATTAATTATGGAGTTGAAGAGGTGCAAATCTTAAAATATCTTACACAGCTCGTCGATATTAGCTATCAATTCATGCTAGTTGGTGTTATAAAAGGCCAAGCCCTACATCCTTACAGGGGAGTCGAATTTTAGAGAGAAAGTAAGATTTTAGAGAGCCTTTTTAGTCTTTAGTAGACAAATTTCATATTCTTAGAAAAACCCTAGTTTGTAAGTTTAAAGAACAAGGAGTATTCTGGATTAAATTTCATCTCTTTTCCCTAGTGCAGATTTCAAGTATCAAATTTTCATTCTCTTATTTATTCTCTAATTTATTTTATTTTATTTTCAATTCAATTCTCAATTGTTTTGCAATTTGTTAACAATGTTTATTAGATCCATAATTCCATGCATTGTTATGAATTTGTTTTCTAATAAAACCATGTCTAGCTAAATTTTCAAGGGTTGGGGTACATGAACTCATTCCGAGGTAAATTACCCATGTAGAAAATAGAGGGTAAATTAAATATTGACCGAATCGTGTATGGAAATTATATGAACATAGCTGATCTTTTAATCTCTCTTGCCCTAGGTACTTGGGATGTTTAAGAACACTATGCAAGTGTAATTGTCCATTCACCACTTTGTATTTACCTTTGATTTCATATGATGCGGGCTAGCTCTCTCATATATGTAATGCTTAGGATCTATAAAGATTGGATTTAGTCAAAATTTCAATTTACAATTATAGTATTCTATACGGTAATTTACTAAGGTTTGAGGGATTGTATTCTAACCCATTTTCTCTCATATTCATATCTAATTTCTTTACAATTCTTGGTGTTTTGTGCACGTAGTTAATTTTTATTTCATCACCAATTGGAAATTTCAACCCATCAATCATCTTTTCTTTTCTTTTGAGAAATCATTTGAAAGATAAATAACTTTTCCTACATAATTCCCAATTGCCAATTTCTGATCCTTGTGGAGACGATCCCGACTTGTCGGATTATTACTAACGCGACAGGCTTGCACTTGAGCCTAGAGAGAACGCACTTTTGAGACAAATTGTTAGTTACGTCATTCACATACTTAAGTTATTATAGATTTCACTATCTTCCATATGTACTCAATTCACGCATTAGGATATCTCTCTCTCTCTCTCTCTCTCTCACACACACACACACACACACACACACACACACACACACACACATATATATATATATATATATATACGAAACCCTTCAGACTTAGCTGCGGTGCATGACTACTCTGCTATCAAGTCCTGTTACATCTCTTACTAATAAGGACAAACGGTTTGGTGTCTCCCTCGAACCATAAAATAAAAAACATAAACAAGTGGTGGCGAACATACGCCCCACCCATATGGGTCACGCACATACATACACTCCCACTCAACCGTCGAACTATCATACTCTCAAATAGTACGTTTTCTAGATCATATGTTTTGCGTACGAGTCTAGACTCCTTTCGAAATGGGCTTATCAGGATAAGGCCATACATTACGTGAAAACCTACTCCCCATAGCAAGCAACGTAGATATGTCATACAAATAATAAATCACATATTTGGTATACACCCAACCTATTAAAATTAGTAGGTATTCACAAAACCGGAATATTATATTCCTATGTAGTATTCTACTCATTTCTACTCACTGCATATTTATTAAGTTACGAATATTCTCTCTCTCGTAATTTACAAGGATAATTCACCATTCGAAAACCCTTTATAGTATTACATAATTATTCCAATATTTCTGTATTGTATTGAATTCATCAT
Organism: Sambucus nigra; assembly: GCA_949130495.1. Classification (NCBI taxonomy): domain Eukaryota; kingdom Viridiplantae; phylum Streptophyta; class Magnoliopsida; order Dipsacales; family Adoxaceae; genus Sambucus; species Sambucus nigra. Next base: position 680,663,885 of record OX422215.1, read on the forward strand.
ATATTATTCTATTTCACTTGTACTATCTTCGCCGCACAAATTGGAACAAAAATAAAAAAATTCCAGAATTCTAACACATCATTTGAACGACATATGTATCTCGTTTGAACAATAAACACTGTTCGCTCAAACTAGATTTGTATCTCATTTGAGCGAGAAGGATAGGTCGCTCGAATGATAGCATCGCGCGAGATGCCAATCTCGTTTGAAGTGTCTTCGCACGACTTCAAGGGACCTGGGTTATTTCGTCTCTAACCCATTTTCACCATTTTTGAGTTCTAAAACCTGTACGGGGCATTCCCAAAGTCCCAACAATCAATTCCAATCACTATTTTAACATGTAAGGATGATTTTTAATACTCAAGAATAATTAAATCATAAATATTCATCAATTAAATTCGAATTCGTCAAATTATATCATAAGAACACTAGTTCATCAATTTTCAACTCAAGAACATAATTAACCCAGATATTTTCATCAAGATAATTCCAAATTTCATGGTTTCTAATCTACATACATTAAGGAATGAAACTCATATAATTTCATTCCTAAGTTATGAATTAAATCTTCCAATTTCACCCAATTCATATGCAAATCATGTGTATTTTTCACCTACACTAGCATGGACATAATTATTGCTAAAAGTTTGCAAGTTTAAACACTTTTCTCTAGATTGAAGGTCTGATCCGTTGAAGAAGATGGTATAGGTACGATGCCCTTTCTCCAATCTACACGGTGGTGGTGTTTGTGGTGTAAACGGTGTAGCAATGGAGGTTCTAGCCTAGAAACCTCTTCTCCTTATTTCTCCTTTGGTCTCTCTTTGTGTATCAACTGATAACCCTAGTCTCTCACACGTACATGATATTTTATCCCTTTAACTTTCGTAGTTAATAACACTCTAAAAAAAATACCAAAATGCCCTCCTGGGATGGCCGTTTGGCCTAAAATTACCCCGGGACCCAAACTAAACCCATGAGGAGACTTTTCTGACTATCTCGACCCTTCCAGACATGTTGGCACACTCAAAATATCCATTTGGGTGACTTATAAATAGTTTACTTTTTATTCCATTAATTTAGTCCTGACACGATTGACACGCACATCCCGACTTAATTACCATAATTGTCGTATTTCTCACTTGCGACAATTTACATAACTTCAAAATCACATATTACTTTATTCGCTTAGTAATATTCAATATAATTCTCATAAATAACACTAACCTTTATCTCACCAGTTAATATGTATTTTCATATGGATTAATTATCAGTTAATTTTCCATATTTAATTCAATTAATTATATATTAAAAAATCAATAAAATTACAGCGTGTTATATACTTACCCCTTACAACGGAATTTTATCTCCAAATTCCAAAAATAAAAGTATACTGGGCAAAAATAACAATGGATAGTTCTCACGCAGATCTGCCTCGCGCTACCAAGTAGACTCCTAAACACTATGGTGCTGCCACTGAACACACACAAGTGGAACTACCTTCGAACTCAATCTCCTCTCGCTATGGTCCAAGATATCCACCGTCTCTTATCGTACGAACTATCAAGCTGTAAGTCAATTTGTTCTAGCGCAGTGTGAGTGTGGTCCAACTCATCTCGGAGGTACCGTCTAAGTGAAGAAATATGGAACACGTCATGTACACGATTCAACTACTCCAGTAATCCAAGTCTGTATGCCATCGGCGCAATTTTCACGATAATGGGAAATGGCCCCAAGTACCTTGGTGTAAACTTCCCCTTCTTCCCGAATCACATTATCCCCTTCATAGGAGATACTCGTAGTAACACCTGATCCCTGACAACAAACTCACGAAAGAATCTCTTAACAATGTCATAGCATTTTTGCCTGTCCTGAGCTACTCATATACGACCATGAATCATCTCTATCCTGGCAATAGTGTTCTGTATCATCTCTGGCCCTAGTAGTTTGTTTTCTCCCACCTTTATCTAATAGGCAGTAGAACGACAAGGTCTACCGTACAATGCCTTAAATGTGGGCACGCCAAATCATAAACTAATTTGATTTCTTATAGGCGAACTCCACCAGTGGAAGATAATGCTCCTAACCTCCCCTAAAATCAAGGACACACATACACAACACACTACACCAAAATGGGCAAATTGTCACCTTTCAGCCGGCCAGCCTTGTTAAGGTCATTGACTGTGACAAAAAAACACGCGTTTTATGTCACGATCATTGACCTTGACACGACCGTGACAACTAACTGTCACGGTCATTGACCGTGACAATTCTTGTCACGGTCAATGACCTTGACACGACCGTGACAACTTTTCCAGCAAAAACCCTTTCCCCCTTCTTTTTTCCCTCCCACCGTTCCCTCCCTCCCTCTCTCTCTCTCTCTCTCTCTCTCTCTCTCTCTCCCAGGTCCAATTTCTCTCTCTCTCTCTTCCATTTATATATATATTTGTCTGTATATTTATGTGTGTATGTGTATATATGTATGTGTGTATGTGTGTGCGTGTGTGGGGGGTGGGGCGGGATGGGGCAGGGTGGGGGAGGGGGTGGTGGAGGGGGCAGGGGGTGGGGCGGGGTGGTGGAGGGGGTGGTGGAGGGGGCAGGGGGTGGGGTGGGGTGCGATGTGTGTGTGTGTGTGGTGGTGTGTTTTCGGGGAGGGGGGCAGGGGGTGGGGTAGGGTGGGGTGTGTGTGTGTGTGTGGTGGTGTGTGGTGGGGGAGGGGGTGGTGGAGGGGGGCAGGGGGTGGGGTGGGGTGTGTGTGTGTGTGTGTGGTGTGTGGTGGGGGAGGGGGTGGTGGAGGGGGGCAGGGGGTGGGGTGGGGTGCAGTGGCGGACCCAGGATTTTTAGTAAGGGGGTGCGAAATTTTTCGAGCAATGTAGGGGTTCAGGGGCGGTAGCCCCAAAGGCAATTTTTTTAGGATTAACATTGAGATTATAAGAAAATTATACTTCAATATTGAAAATTAACTGAAAAAATAACACTGAAATTTGAAAATTCTCCTAAATATTTCTAACATTGCCCCTAAATACGATACCCCTAAATATTGAACACAAAAATACAATACCCCTAATTTCTAACATACCACTAAATATTTCTACCATTTAAAGATTTGAGAAAAAAATACTCCTAACATTGAATAGTGTTAGTTTCCTAAATATTTTTTAACATTTAATTTAAAAAAATTAAACATTTGAATAAAAAAGTTTTATATACTTAACAAATAACTTACCTGAAAAACATTCTCTTCCTGGTACTTCTACTCTTCTGTTTAGGGTTTTGGTAAAATGTTTCTTCCGTGTTTTTCTATTTAAGTATAATAAATTACATACTCTGCCCCTTAGCTTTAAAACACTAACAAACAGATACACCTTCCGATCCTAGAGTTTACACATAGGCCCCAATATTATTTTTTTTGCGCATACCTGTACAGAAATTTCCGAAAACAAGGGGTGGGCGCCCGCCCACTCTCGGGACCACCTAGGTCCGCCCTTGGTGGGGTGGGGTGTGTGTGTGTGTGTGTGAATAGGTATAATTTTTTTCACTCCCTCTCTAACCCTCCACAATTGATTCTTATGCTAAAATCCTCGCTTACACAATATATATAGGTATAATTCACGGGCTTTAGCTAAACTAGGGTTTTATAGAGTTTCGCTCCTACTACTTGGGCAATGACTATACTAGGGACCAATGATAAATAAATAAACTGGATTCAAAGTAAATACTAGGAAATCCCAATTTATAACCGTCTAATTTATATCCTTTATTTATTTAATCACGATTCATTCCACTAAATAATCATGATTGCACTCAAATTTAATTAGTTATAAATCACTCGAAAGAATGTGTTTTTATTATTAAAGTTGATTACGGTATATTATGATTCCCCACGTTATGTTTTCGATACCCTCTTGGTTAAATAAATTTTCTACTAACCGATTTTAATGAATATCTGATCAATTCCTTGATTCTAAAACTTAATTCTATAGGATTATAAAATAGTTCATCGGTCGGGTAAACAAAACATATAAGTCTATCAAGGGGTATCACAATCCAAATTATTTCTTGGACGTGAATTCCTCCAAATTATGATCTCATACCTATTCACACAATGATTGACCAACTTGCGAGGATCTATTGTTCTAAAATATAATTGAACTTCACCCATCGCAATCGAAGAAATAATTGTGAAAGAAATTTGATATCCATAACCCTAGGGAGTAAGAATCTATGAACTTTTTGCAAACGATATGAGATTTCCCATTTTTAATCAAGAACATCCTTAGACTTGTAGGGGGTGGGGTGGTGTGTGTGTGTGTGTGGTGGTGTGTGGTGGGGGAGGGGGTGGTGGAGGGGGGCAGGGGGTGGGGTGTGTGTGTGTGTGTGATGTTCAATTTAGTTGGTGCACAAACTAACGGTCAAAGTAATAGTATATAATTCCAACATTTCAAACTACTTGAACATCACAAATGGATACAAACTTAAAATATAAATTGAGATAACCTTAGAATCTAATTAGGGTAAAAATATAATGTCATCAACTAACATATATGTAGGGGTGGGGTGGGTAGGGGTGGAGGTGGTGTGTGTGTGTGTGTGTGCGTAGGTGCGTAGGTGTGCGTGTGTGTGTGGCGGTGGGTGGGGGTGGGGTACCCATTTAATAACTCTTTAAATATTTGGAAAAAACATAATATTACAAAATTGAAACGAAATGGTATTGACGGAACTTACACATATGTTATAATATAGATGGAACATTTTTTTTCTGTACTATTAATTCAATTAATTCAATTAGGTAAAATGAAATGTGTACTATTAACATTTTTTTTTATCTGTACTAATAACATTTTTTTTACAGCAAAAATGTCTCCTTCAGATGTTAAGGCGAAGATGATGATGCTGTTTATGATGATGTCGTCTGGGTTCGGTGGTAGCGGAGGGGACGAGGGCTCCTCCCCCGCTAGGCTCCCCAAATATGGAAAATTTGGGATTACCGTCGAAAACAAGTCGGAGCTTTTAGCGAGATCCCTCGAGCTGCTAAAGACGGTCATCGTCCCGGGGTTTATGAGTTGGAAGGAGGTGCCGTATGAGCTCAAGTTAGCTGTTTGGGCGGCACTACAGGTAATATTTATATGAATATTTCAATTTATATTTATATTTATATTTATTCGCAACTAACATTGTATTTGTTGGACAGGAACAATTCAACTTGGATCCAAAGCTACGCGATTCCGTCTTGGAGCAGTTGAGGGAGCAACACAAGACGTGAAAGAAAAATATGCGGACACGGTACTTTGGAAAAACACGAGAGTCCATTTTACAATGGCGCGGATCCGTCCCGCCCAAGGAGCCGATCTCATTGGCACAATGGCAAAAGTTCATTGACAATGAGATCGAGGATCGACAATTGGCATCTCGCCAATCGGGGAGGGAAAATCGGGCTAAAAAGACGGACGTGCACTACTCCGGCCGGACCTCTTACGCTGAGGTGGAGCATAGGATGCAGGTAAGATTTAATTTATCTATAACTACAAAAATATATTATTGGATATTATTTTACTTTACGGGGCCGATACTAATTTTACTTTACTCTATTTTATTTCAGGGGGTAGGGAGTGGGCCAGGGGGTAAGCCACATAGGCTCAATACTTATGTGGCTCTTCGGACGAAGAAGGGGAAGGACAAGGAGGTGTCCCTGAGCGTCGCGGCCACGATTGTAAGTAATCCGACAGTTTAATTATTGTTAATTACATTATAATTTTTTAGTTTACTTATTTTACTAATCATGTGCTTTTTGTCGTTTCAGGCAAAGCTTAAGGAAGTGCATGAGTCGCAGTCTGATGCCGACAAGGCATCTTTGTCCACAGACGTACTCAGCCAAGTGCTTGGCTTTGATTGCAAAGGGAGGACAAGGGGAGTGAGCTCGCGGGTGGCCAAATCTAGGATCATCGGATTGGAGATGAGCGACACCGGGTTGTCTCGAACGGTGGATTCACACGACGCGAAGCTGTCCCGTTTGGAGGCGACGGTCCAAGATATGTACGCATTCATGAAGCGTACATTGGGTGGAGACCGTAAAGGGAAAGGGAAAGGGAAAGGGAAAGAGAAGGCGGTGGAGGAGGAGGTGCGGGAGGACGAGGCGCAGAATGACGAGGATGTGGACCTCGCTGCTTCATCACCGACACGTTCGTACTTCGACGATCCACTTCCCTATTTGACGCCCTCCAACAGACCATTGTCGATAATTGGTTGGCCGAGCGTGTTCATATTGGACGTATTTGATGGCCAGCGGATAGGGAGGGGGTTGAGGGACCCGAATATCGTCGAGGGTGGAATAGTCCATGGACGTGTGCTTCAAGAGATGGAGTCCAGGGTGCTCGTCACGCATGTCATACCCGAGAAGGAGAGCTCCCTATTGTGGTTGCCCGAACAATGCGGCACGACGTATATTAGTGGGTGCGTCAATTCGTATGTCGTGTGGCCTACTCACCTCCTCAGTTTTATCCAAGACATGTAGTAACATTATTTTTAAGTTTGTCCATTTTAATTAAATTTGGATTATATCGTCATGTATATTGTTTTTACTTTGAATATTTGGATTATATCGTCATGAATATATATTTGCATTATCTTTAGTTTGTGTTGGATATATGATGTTTGGAACAGGTACAACGTTGCTATAACAGGTACAAATATACTGCTGGGCAGTGGCGGTGGCCATACTGCCCAGCAGATTTTTTTTAAATTCTGCCCAGAATGGTCACGGTCAATGACCGTGACAAGTCCGCGACAAAGTTGTCACGATCATTGACCGTGACAATTGGGGTCACGGTTATGTCACGATTTAGACCCATGACAAATGTGTCACGATCATTGACCTTGACACGACCGTGATAAAAAAAGTTGTCTCGCCTCGAAATATCACGGTCATTGACCGTGACAAGGTGAATTTGTCAAGGTCAATGACCTTGACAAATGGGCAGATTTGGTATAATGACATATCCTCTAACATCTGATTAGTTCGCTCAGTCTACCCATCCATTTATGGGTGGTGGGTCGTAATCAACCGCAGCTCAATGCCTATAACCTCCTAGAAGCTCTCCCAAAAGTGAGACACAAAAATCTTATCTCGGTCGGACACCATATCAAGAGGTACTCTGTGAATCTCACTATCTTAGCAATGAATATCGAGGCACACTATCATGCTGTATAATCCATTCGGACTGGCATAAAGTGGGATACCTTAGTCAACCAATCCACAATAACCCATATGGAATTGTGACTCCTCTAAGAAGTAGGTAACCCTGTGATGAAATCCATGGAAAGGCTCTCCCATTTCCATATAGGAATCTCTAATGGCTGAAGAAACCCTGTCGGTTTCTGATGGTCCACCTTTACCAGTTGGCAGGTGGCACACTTTGAGACAAAATCAACAATGTCTCTCATTATCCCAATCCACCAATACTGTCGCCCCATATCCTGGTACACCATATCCTCGTCGAGATATACCGCAATTTAAGAATTATGCGACTCTGTCATCATCGCATATCATAGGACTTCCCCCTTTAGAATAATCAGACATCGTTGAAGCGCAGGCCTCCCTGAAAAATCACTGAGTAAGACTCTGATCCAACTTCTGGAAGCTCTTGAATCCTCTCCCGAAAAATAGATCCGCTGCCTGGGCCTGTATAACCCTCATCACAATCTAGGGTGTAATTGTCATAAATGACATGAATGATCGGCAACTGCATCCTGATGTCCCAACTCCTTCCATTTTTCCTTCCACACCTCGACCACCTCACCTACTGACCTATAGCTCAATGCATCAGCTAGTACATTAGCCTTCCCTGGGTGGTGCTGGATCTTAAATTGATAGTCCTTCAAAAATTCAAGCCACCTGCGTTAACACATATACACCTTTCTCTGAGTGAACAAGTACTGCAGTGAATTGTGATCTATGAACATGTGAAATTTCTCCCCCAAGAGATTATATCTTCAAATTGGAAGTGCAAACACAACTGTAGCTAACTCCAAGTTTTTGATGGGGTAATTCTTCTCATGAGGCTTAATCTTGCGAGAAGAATAAGTTGCAGCGTGATCCTCGTGCTGTAATACTTCACCAAGACCTTATAACGATGCGTAAGTGAAAATAAAGTATTCCACACCTACCCTGGGGAGTGATAACACCGGTGCTGAAGTCAACTTATTTTTTAGCTCATCAAAGGCTAACTGACATGCATCATCCCAAATAAATGGTATGCCCTTACGAGTCAGATTAGTCATCGAACTCGTAATCTTCGAGAATCCTCAAATTAACCATCTGTAATAATCGGTTAACCCTAAGAAACTCCACACCTTCGTCGGTGTCATCGGTTATCACCACCACTGAAACCTTATTGGGATTCACTGATATCCCCATATCAGATATGATGTACCCTAAAAACTATACCTCCTTCAGCCAAAATCCATATTTCTCATACTTAGCATACAACTGATGCTCACGTAGTGTCTGTAAAATTTATAGCAGATGCTCGACATAATCCTCATTGGTCGGGGAATGAATCAAGATGTCATCTATGAAGACAATGAAAAACTGATCTAAGAAATATCTGAACAACTTATCCATCAAGTCGATGAATATAGCTGGAGAGTTGGTTAGCCCAGATGGCATAACCCTAATCCCGTAAGATTTCAATATTTACAGAAAAGGCATCCTTAGGCACACCTTGCTTATCATGTAACTTTGTTACCAATTTGACTCATTCTAAATCTACTTCCAATCTATCCATACTTCTACGTATATTATTACACTTTCACGCTTTGTCTCGTGATGTTTACTGAAGATACTTCTAGCTAGGGCGCCCATACACCCTCTATTATGTTCATTTCGGTATAACCATACTAGACGTGTTACATTTCTCACAAACTATGCCTCACTTGATAGTCATGACTATATGTTAAGGTCATACTCAACCACCCTACATTTTCCAATTTATTATATTTCAGGTTGTCCCAATGTTCTACTTGTGGTGCCAAAGATTAGCAATATTTTTGCATATTAACACTATACGGATCTACTAGCGTTAATTTGTAATATAACTATTAACTCACAGTTATTCCTATATATACGTATAACCACTACGATATTAAACCCATGTACTAAAGGTAAAACACCTCTCAACTTCCAATGTTTGCTAAGTTTCACGCGTGGGATGTCTCGTAAAGCGAAATCCAAACAAGGAACCCCCCGATACACTACTATCTAACATTATTGGTCGTTGAGATCCATTAGGCCCTTAGTCCATAACTTGTACCCCTAAATTCCCATCTGCGAGAAGATATAAAAGTCTAGTCGTCCACTCTCACATCACTAAGACAACCTCTAACACGGGGCTCTCAATATCACTAAGTTGTCAGTGCTATATAATTAACGAGCTATACCTCTCCACTCGGCCATAAATCAATATACTCTGGATCACATTAGTAAATGTCCCTACTCGCTGGGATCAAATATAATGAGACAATATACTCACCAAAATCTATGATGCAATAAAATATATGTACAGGCTCTACCTTCTTTCAGATGATGCCTCGTAAAATAATATTTTTAACCCTGAAATAACGAGTACTATAGTTTTATCACACAATTTACTATTGTTCAAACCCTCCGTATCCAGTCATTCCATAATATAATAATAATATGCTCTATAATTGTAACATCTAAAAATGAGTAATGGCTCCATGTAAATATGCATTTTTTTATCCACACCCACTCCCTTACAGGTGGTACAAAGGTTTCCTCCACCCACGACAACTATATATTTTCTTATAAGGTTAACACAGTCCATGCACCCATTAAGATTATATGCTAGGTTGTACTTGTATTACTAAGATTCTAAACAACATGAAAGGATGACCAGCTGGGGCTGCTAGGAGGGCCACAAGAGGAGATGCTCAACCGGAACTGCAGGCTATTCAGGGGACGGTGACTGAAACAGAGGTTGCCACTATTATTTCTCAGGAATTTAATGTCATGATGACTGCCATGATGTAACAGCTTCCCCAAGCACCACTACAATAGACGGTGGCACTAATTCGGGATCACCCAGTGCAATCAGTATGGGAGAGAGTCAGAGGGTCCTTTCAGAAGGTCCATCCGCTCGAGTTTTAAAGAAATGCGGGCAAGGACATCAAAGGCATTCACTTATGGTTGAGTGTAGTAACACTCAAAAATAAATCTTGACAAATTTAATCTCGTAGGATAGGCATTCCAGTGGTGGGAGTAAGTCACCACTTCAGAGGAGAGAGAAATTATGATTATTAGGGAATTATGGGTGCGGTTCGACCATAAGTTCTTGCCATATACTGTTTAGACCTAGATGCAGAGGAGGTTATTTGACTTATCACATGAGGACCGGATAATGGACGATTATGAGGAGGCATTCACTCTTATGGCAAAATTCGTCCCCGAAGAGGTGGATACGAAAGATGAAAAGGTCCTTAAGTTGGTTGATGGACACATGTGGAGAATTCGCCAGCACTTATTGGGAAATCCAACTTTGATGACTTATGACAATGTCATCAATACCTCACTTTTACCCTATCAAGATCATCTCTTTCATATTTAGGGAGCTAAGAGAGTGAAGATTCTAGCCAACAGGGAAAGACTGAATGTAACAGTGCTAGTGAGGCACCACAAGGGGATACATAGTAGGGGCCCATCTAAGAGATTCAGATCAGGGGGATTTCGATCGGGTGACTGGGGATTCAAATAGGGAAAGCATCAACATGTTCCTCAGGGCTAGTAGGGACAAAGGAACAACGGGGGTATCCATTAGGGCTGAGGCCACCAGGGCTAGATAAAAGGGCAGTCCTGATATGGCCATCAGGGCCAAACACAAGGGGATTTCACAGGAAGGTGTTTTATTTGTGGAGAGTAGGGCCACATGCATCGAGCTTGTTCGCAACGAGCTAAGGGACATGAGAAAGGTGCCCAACAAAGGAAACAGTTGCAATAGTTTTTGGGTTAGTTCAGATGTGAGTATTATGTCCAGAACTAGTAGAGCAGCCAGTTCCATTGGCAATTAAAGATATGATTTTTATTCTTGGGCAAATAGGGTAACTTCTGTATGACACGAGTGCATCACATTATTATGGTTATCACTAGTTTTGCGCGTGAGATGGGTTTAGGGGATGTATCATTAGTATTACTCTTTTGTATATATATATTTACCGTTGGGTAGTGGGGCTCTCTTTAGTTCCATCTGCAGGGAAGAGTGTGTGGACATTGAGAGGATATGTTTCAGTGGACTTGCCCATTTTAGAGAGATATGATATTCGAGTATAATGCAGTCTTAAGTTTGGACTGGTTAGCGACGATTTGAGCGATGGTGGGATGTTACAATAAGAAGATCGTGTTCGTTGTTATAGGGTAGTATGTGTTATTTTTGTGATGTGTCATCCCAAAAGAGGGTTGACCCTCATTTATATTAATTATTGAGGTGACTTCAGAGAGTATAGTTGAATCATTAAATTCGATCCCGGTGCGTATGGACCTCTTTATGTGATTCGAGGGATATCGGGATTACCCCCAAGCTAAAATAATAAACTCGTTATTGATTTGGCATTAGGAACTTAGTGATAGAGTGAGCGTCGTATTGCATGACTCTTTTAGAGATATGAGAGTTGAGGATTAGACTTATATGTCTAGGGATAAGATTTTAAGTGTCCCGATTATGTGCTTTGGTCCTACGCATCTCAGTGATCGTCAATTCTAGATAGTAGTGTATCGAGGGGCATGTTTGGATTTTGCATGCGAGACATTCCACTCATGAACTTTAGCTAGCATTAGGAGTTGGGAGACGTGTTGAGCATTAGGGCATAGGTTTAGTACATTGGTTATTACACATGTATGTAGATAAAACTTTGAGCTGAGTTATATTATTACAATTTAAGGCCAATGAAGCTAGGTAGTGCAGTATAGAGAGCACTGTCAAACTTTTATAAAACTAGTTGATAGGTGGGCCAATTTCAAGAACAAGTAAGTCACGATTAGTAGGCTAATCAATTATAATCTTACTGTATAGCCACGACGATCATGCAAGGCCAATTTTCATATATACATGCTACGTATGTTATAATTGTGTAGATATGCACGACATACACAGTGTATGGGCTCCCTAGTTACATTGACATTTCGTATCGTCTGAGATAAGGGAACATTAACATAAATGTGTTGATCCTTGTGCCTAAAGGGCTGTTAGAAGTAGAGATGGAAAAGTAAGATGGATTGAACTTCATTAAAGGAAGAAGAAAGTCCGGATATATACAACAAGGCTAGCTATCACACCTGTGATGAGTTAATAGACTGTGAAGTCCTACGACATATTTATTTTTAAGGGAGGATTCAATTTTTTTTGAAAGTAGAGTGTAGTCGTACTCAACCAAGTTCTGAGGCTATCTTGCGCATAAATGGGATGTTGATTTCACCGGATGAGAAGGACCCATGAAGTGCACAACTTTGGAGTAAATACATGGGTCATGATTTTTGGTATACCTTAGGAAGGGTAGTAATATGTACCACATAATGTGGGATACAGAGCATGTGGATCAGTGTGGAGCTAGACATAGTGACGTTGTCTCCAGGTGCACGAATCATTAGATGGAAAAAGGTTAGTCCGAGGTGACAAACCAAATTTTTTCCATACTTGGTGATTCCAGTGATAGAATGGATAGGCAGGCCGATGGAGTTCATTGTTCGGTTACCAACATCATGGAAAGGTTAAGATTTACTTTTTGTTATGGAATTGGTTGACCAAGATGGAGAGGTTATTGTCAATTTGGGTGAGTTAAACTATCGGGCAGTGTGCCCAACATTTCATTAAAGTAGGGGAATGAGCCAGCAAGAGGCATTGCCTAATATTGTTATGGATCAGGATGGGATCCTTGAGTCCCACCTATGATAGGGATTGTTAGGAGACGATGGGGACACAATTGTATTTTTATCAAGGTTTTTCACCCGTAGACCAATGGGTAGACGAGAAGGGTGATTAAGATGTCAGAGAATGCGAGGAATCCATATTATTAGTTTTTAGGTTAATTGGGAGGAGTAATTACTGTTAGTAGAGTTATGTGCAATAACTCAACAAGATTATTATTGGCGTGGCTATTTTTGAGTCTTTATATAGGAAACCTTGGCATCCTCCCTATGTTTGGTTAGAAGTGGGGGATAAAAATATTCTCGGGTCGGACGTGATTCAGGGTGCATCGACAAGGATTGACAAATTAGTAGTTATTTTCGTGTAGTTCAGGAACGTCGTAAAGTTACGTCATAGCGAATTGGAGATTTTTAAAGGCTGGCTCAAGTGGGCATGTCACGACCCCGTCCTAAAATAGTAGTGGGGAACGAGTGTCTTGACATTCCACCAAGGCAACAATTATTCTAACTTAAATTGTTTCCTTAATTAAATGCAACGAAAATACTATTACATGGTTATGAATCGTAAAATACTGAAATGAAAGGAATTACGTCATCATAGATTTCTAAAGAGAAACTTCATTTATATTACATATAACAACGAGTTACAACTTAAGATGAAATTTAAAACTAATTACAAGAGAGCCAAACATGCTCTATATGATATAACAAACTTTTTTACTTAAAATAACAAAAAGAGCTCTAAAATTTGAATCTTCAACATAGTCCTTTTATGTTCCCTCCATGAGCCTACTTATTTCCTAAAAAATGGTTAGTTATACAACATCAGCTAAAAGCCGAGTGAGGTTCAATCTCTAGACATTCCAAGGTTTTATTCAGAAAATTGATACCTATTCAAATCCAAAGAGCAGACATATACATATATGGATAGGAATTTTCTATATAAAATTTTAGATGACCATATATAGAAATGAATAGCACAGAATATAATAGATACGACAAATCAATTTCCAATATCTTTTTCCTTCAATCATATCATTTTAATGGCTAAGTACACTATAATACCATATTCTTCTATCGTATTATTCCCCGGTAATTGAGGGTCAATCGAACTTATTCATCACAACGCTGTATTTAGGGCACAACAACGATAACCCAGCTAGAAATGTCAGTTAGTAAGAGAGGTCCCTTAGGCCGAATCGTATTTCAAATATTCAATATCATTTTCGAAACTCTTTTTAGTCGGTATGTCTATATGGACAAATATAAACATATCACAAGGAATCAATCATCGGTATCAGATGAATTTTGAGGATAAAAGAAGTTCACAAAAAACATATAATTTGCATAATATCATATAATTAAAATGCACAAGTAATGTTAGAGTACTCACCTAAAATATAAGTATGAAGTTATAAAAAGAGAGTCTTGGATCGCTAGTAAATCTTGAGACGAAACTTCTTCTTAAACTTCCTTACACTTTTTCTCACTTTATTTTTAAACTTTTTGAGTAATTTCATATAAGAACTGATCCTAAGGCCTTATTTACAGATTCCCAAAGTTATTAGGGTGTTGACATGTGTTCCAATGACTAAGCGGTTGCTTTGGTGAGTCGTCGTTAGCATGTCGCGTAACGGGGCTGTCTTGCAGTCTTGGTTCATCAAATGGTGACACGTGTTTTAACTTTTTTTAAAGGATTGACAAGTGTTTTATCCTTTCCTATAAAGTCGACACGTGTGTGGTGGAGGTGTTCAAAAGAAAGCACGAGGTGGAAAGTTATTAAGGGTATTAGGGTTATTTTACACATGAAGGGTATTTTAGTAATTTTACACCATACATTTTCAATATTTCTTAGAGGTTATTGAAAATATTTTATTTACAAAATAGTACTTTATATATTTTCATTTTAGTCCTTGAAATTTTCTTTATTTAAAATTTAGTCCCTAAAGTTTCATAAAATTACATTTTCTACCCAAAACTATCTTTTAACTTAGGATATGCTATTAGACTTTGATTTGATCTATTTTGCTGAAGAAAAAGATTATTTAAATGTGTTTAAGTCGGCCTAACTAGCTTCCCCTTCTAACCAATCAAAATATAACACATGGTGTGGTAATAAGACAAAATACGACTTAAAGGATACTCAAATTTTCCCTTATTTTGTAATTTCGGTATAACTTCTTGCTCGGACCTTCGTTTTACACACCGTTTATTGTGATACAAATTTAATTCATATATCTATAAATTTTTAGTTTTTACCTCAAGTCAATTGTTATATTATAATGGTCAAAACTAGTCTCTAATATGAACATTCCTACCGAAAACTTTGAAATTTTATGTTTGTAACTAATTTGATATTTCATGATTTATGAAGGGAGGATTTGACTAAAATAATAAATTAACATTATTCATATAAAATATGAAATAATACAACATTTAAAACTATATATATGAACATATCAAAGTTGGGTCATTACATCCTACCCTCCTTATAAAAAGTTTGGTCCCCAAACTTTACTTACATTAATTTCCAAACAAGTATGGATATTTCTCCTTTATTTCATCTTCTCGCTCCCATGTTTCTTCTTCAATGGAATTATTTTGCCATAAAACTTTGACCAATGGAATTACCTTGGTTCGTAATATTTGATCTTTATGGTCCAAAATTTCTATTGGATCCTCGATATATAACAAATCTTCTCTAACTTGAAGGGGTTTAATGACTTAGGATATGCGTTGGATCTGGGACGTATTTCTTCATCATTGACACGTGGAACACATTATGTACACTAGAGATTTCAGGTGGTAAAGCTATTCTATATGCAACAGCTCCTATCCTTTCAAGGATTTCAAAAGGTCCTATGTATCTTGGACTCAATTTCCCATTCTTTCCAAATCGGATTACTCCCTTTGCTGGTGATACTCGTAAGAACACAAAATATCTTCTTTGGAATTCCAACTCTCATAAGTGATTGTCAATATAACTCTTTTGACGGCTTTGAGTGACTTAAAGTCGGTCTTGTATCAATTTCACTTTCTCTATTATGATCTGGATCAATTCTGGTCCCAATAATTTTCTTTCTCCAACTTCTTCCCAACATGCAGGGTAATGACATCTTCTTCCATAGAGTGCCTCATACGGAGCCATTTGAATACTTGCTTTATGACTATTATTATATGAAGATTCTACTAACGATAAATTATCATCCCAATTCCCCTTCAGATCAAGCACACATGCCCTAAGCATATCATCTAAGGATTGAATGGTTCTCTCAGATTGTCCATCTATTTGAGGATGAAAAGTGGTGCTAAAATTAAATTGTGTTCCCATAGCTGTTTGTAGTCTTTTCCAGAAGCGAGACACGAATCTAGGGTCACGATCAGAAACAATTGAAACTGGAGTTCCATGAAGACTAATAATTTCCCGCACGTACAACTTAGCTAACTTTTCTAAAGAATGGGTAATCTTAATGGAAAGAAAATTAGTAGATTTATTTAACCTATCAATAACTACCCAAATCGAATCATTACCATTTGAACTCCTTGGTAAACCTGTCACAAAATCTATAGTAATATGTTCCCATTTCCACTTAGGGATAGGTAGGGGTTGCAGTAATCCTGATGATTTTTGATGTTCTGCCTTTACTTGCTGACAAACCAAACACTGAGATATAAATTTTTCTATCTCCCTCTTCATGTTATTCCACCAAAATACTTCTCGAAGATCCCTATACATTTTTGTACATCCGTGATGAAATGTGACTCTTGAGTAATGACTTTCCTCCAAAATTTGCCTCTTTAATTTGGCATCAGATGGCACACACACTCTATTACCAAATCTCAATATATCATCTCATATCACAAATTCAGTTCTCTTACCCTCGATGACTTCTTCTCTAATCTTCTTTAGTTGTGGGTCATTTACTTGTGCAATTTTGATCCTTTCCATAAACATAGGTTGTACTTGTAAGTTTGCGATTATTCCTCCTTTGCTATAGATATGTACATATATTTCCACACTTCTCAAATCCCTTAACAAAGGTTCCAAATTTGTAATGAGGCATGCTAAATTTGTTGTAGACTTCCTACTTAAAGTGTCGGCTACTACATTAGATTTCCTCGGGTGATAGTGAATATTTACATCATAATCCTTCATCAATTCTAACCACCTCCTTTGTATCATGTTCAATTCTTTCTGAGTAAATATATACTTCAAACTCTTATGATCGATATAAATCTCACAAGTCTCACCATACAAATAGTGTCTCCAAATCTTAAGAGCAAAAATTACAACTGCTAATTCTAGGTCATGGGTTGAATAATTCTGCGCATGTGGTTTTAACTGTTGCGAGGCATAAGCTACTACTTTTCCACTTTGCATTAGGACACATCCCAAACCATTTTTATAAGCATTACTATAAATCACAAATCCCCCTGTTTCGGAAGGAATAGTCAAAATTGGGGCAGTTACTAATCGATTCTTAAGTTCTTTAAAACTATTCTCAACTTCCTCAGACCATTCATATTTTACCTTATTTTGTGTTAACCTGGAGAGAGGTTTGGAAATAATGGAAAATCCTTCAAAAAATCTTCTATAATAGCCGGCTAATCCAAGGAAACTACGTATCTCCATCACATTAGTTGGTCTAGGCCAATCTATTATAGCCTTGATCTTTTGAGGATCAATCGACACTCCCTCCTTATAAATGACATGTCCGAGAAAAGAGACACTAGGCAACCAAAACTCACACTTTTTTAATTTCACATATAATTCCTCCTTCCTAAGGATTTGCAACACTATCTCTAAATGCTTTTCGTGTTCTTCAATACTTTTGGAATAAATAAGGATGTCATCAATGAAAACAACCACAAATTGATCCAAATATTTCCTAAACACTCTATTCATCATATCCATAAAAGCGGTTGGTGCATTAGTCAGTCCAAATGGAATCACAGGAAATTCATAGTGTAAGGACATTTTTGTCCATTATCAATATGTATGTCGTACGCCGTTACACCGTTGAAGAAAATTCAAGATTGCATCTACATCAACGGATCCGAATATCAAAGAATCTTCAACATCATAACCTCTGCGAGAATGAACTTGGTAAAATTTTGTTTTTAAGTCCCTTAAAGTTTCATACTTAGCATTGGGAAATTTTTATGAAATGTTTTTTATAAAAATAAGAAGTAATTTTTTTCAAGCAAAATGAGGTTTTTAAAAGAATTTTAATTTTTCTGGAAAATCGGACCGGTCCGCCCATATTTGAAACGAACCGATCCGCCCCCGGAATGGTCTGCCTCCCTACCAGACCGATCCGCTTTGCACCAGAATACCCCGGATCGTAGGCAAACCGAAGATTCCCTTTGGAAAAATGAACCGATCCGCCTCCATACCGGACCGGTCCGCCTGGGATAAATTCGAACAGTTCCGTGTGATGTTTATCCACCAGGTCATATTTCCTATATATATAACTATTTCGGTGGTATATTTTTTAAGTCTTCGAGAAAACAATTCTAAGAGTTCAAACACAACAAGACTTCGTTTTTTGATGCGCCAAACACCTTTTTGATTCACACACAAAAATCCCAATTACTTTTGTGAATCTTTTGGAACCCTAGAACAGAAGCTTTGCTATTGTTCAACCTTTGTGGGGAGATCTTTGCAACCGAGGGCTGCGTGTCATTGCTGTGGGAGTCTCTACAAAGTGTTATGGCTGCATCCCATTGAGGAGAGCTGCGGTTCTTCCTTTGTTATTTGGGCTGCGAGTCCTTGGAGGGTGCGACGTGTATTCTCTTGCTGAGTTCAAGACTGCGTGTCTTTGTGGGTTGGCTGCGCGTTGATCCATTGCAGATTTCTCTATGTAATTGTAAGTTGCTATTTATATATTCATAGTGAAATAAAGGTTTTACCCGAAAGGTTTTTTTTTCCTGAAATCTGTGTCACAGCATATTTTTATGTCACATGCTTTATTTATTTATGGGTTGACACACGCACCTGAGATGCATGTTTAGGGACTCTAATTAAATAAGGGTTACTTGGAAACTTGCGAGTTTAATTTAAATCAATTATCACATAGTCGCACTCTTCAAATTGGTATCAGAGCAGGCTGCGCTAATTTATTGCGTATTCCTATTTTTCACAAAATTTGTGTGATATTGATTTTTTTTAAAATCAGTTTTGTGAAAAATCGCAATTTTTCAATGGAACGCCCATTTAATGAGGAGCCTATTTTCGAAAAAGTAAACGACCATGCTAAAAATTTAAAAAGTTTGAATTTGAAACTTTGCAAAAGAATTAAAGTTTTGGAAAAAGAAAATTCTCTCTTTAAAAGTAAAATTGAATATTTGCAAGCGTTTCAAACTCAAAGTGATATTTGTCGTGAGCGCTTTGGTAATTTGTGTACTGATTTTGATTCTTTAAAAATTGCCAAAAAGAAGAGTGATGAGAGAGTCCTTGTTTTAGAGAAGAAATTAGAGGACTTAAAAAATTCTAGGGTTCCCGTTTGTGCCGTCGAGGATAATTCTTAGGGATAAGTTTGTTTTAATTGAGGGGGAGCGCAATAAACTGTTAAGTTTAAATGAAAATTTGAAAAAGAAATCCCTGTCTTTGGAAGAGTCTAATTCTTTGCTTGAGTCAAAAATTTTAAAGTTAAAAAATGATTTGACAGACTCGTGTAGGTTTGATAGTGATGGTAATGTCTCATCTTGTTCTCATGCTTCTAGTGCTAAAGCCAAAACCATTATTTGTTTTAGAGGGTCAACCAATTTCAAGGATGTTAGAAAAGATCAACCCATATGTGTCGTTCCACCCATTTACACATGTTCATATTGTGGTAGGAAATGTCACCTTAGGCGATTTTGTTTTGATCTTGGAAAATGTCCTAGGAAGTTTATGTCTAGTGTTCCCGTGGTTCCCAAAGCCCCTGCACGACGTTTCACATATATTTGGGTTAGGAAATCACTTTTAGAGGCACTAGATGTTAGACAGGTTGATACTCATTTGCTTGCACATGATTCTTCTCCTACCATATCATATAGATGATTGTGTTTGCATGTTAGTCATACGCTAGTTTTTGTTTCATGATTTTTATATTTGCTAGCGTTGTGACATGTACTTTTTGTACAAATTTTTGTTTTTTGAAAATTTTTGAGGAATACAAAAAGATTTTTGTATTTTGTTTGCACCGCTTATGGATGGACACTTAGGATGACCAAGTAACAACATCATTCCATTATTTTCATGTGACTATTTGATAGTGTTTTGAGACAATAAGTCAATTCATCCTTGTGCTTTATAATGTTTGGAGTCATTAAGATGTAATTAAGTGTTACTTCCTACATGTTTGACTCATGTTTCCTTTATTGCACACATGCACGGATTTGTTTGATTATTGTGCTTGTCTTATCACATGTTGGTTGGGTGTTTTCACTTCAATCCTATCCTTAAAACGAACCAAGCACGAAAAAATTTTGATAAGGAAATTGTGCATATAAAAACCGTTTTATGAGTTTGTGTGCTTTGTTTGAAAACGAGGAAGGGCTGCGAAAGGTTCATTTTGCCTTTGCGAATACTAAGCCACCGTTTAAATTGGACCTAAAAAATGGAGGAATTTTATTATCCGAGGTCCAAAAAGGTTTAAAAGAGCCCGAAAAAATTTAAAGGCAATAAAAAAAAATTCATGCCAATTATGGGCCATTTAGGTTTTTGCACCAATTCTCCAAAGTTTGAAAATTTAGATTACCTCTAAAAGAAAATATCTATGAGGGAGTTTGGTTGGAGAATTGAAACCGGTTTGCACGTCCTTAAAATGCGCTACATTATTTTGGACGTTATTGGTGTGAAAATCATTTGACTTTGATTTGCTGATTTGCATAAGGCGATGTCATCTAAATTCAACAATTTTTTACACCTAAGGATACTTTTGATGCTCATTCGTTAGGAGTACACATATGCATCGTGCACATATGATTGATTGAGTTGATTTACCTATCGAATGTGTTCACACCCATTCATTCCATTCCCATGACTTGGTTGTTTGAGTCTAAATCCATGGTGTGATTTTTGTAGCATATTTTTTTTCCAAATGTATCTTATTTTTGTATGAAAAATTGAAAAAACAAAAATAGTTTGTGAATTCGTTTTTTAGCATCTCCTTGCAAGAGCTCGTTTGCCATATTGTTTGATGCCCTATTTTGTGTACCGTGACACCCCGTTTTTGCTTACTTGATTCATTCTTCTCATTTGTCTATTTGGGGACATCATAAAAAGGGGGATAAAGAATTATCATATTATGGGGAGTTTGAATTTTGGTGGAGTTTTTGAGATTTAGCTTATGCTTTTATCATAAATTGGTATCTATGTTTATCTCATTTCAAACTCGATATGTCACGTGGTATTTGCTTTGTCTCATGTGTGTAGGTATGAAGATTGAAGATCAATATGTTTCACACCCTGATGAGAAAAGCTTTGAGCTTTGATGATTGTTGAAGATTGAAGAACAAATGATGAGGATTTAAACATTTGTATCTTTCCATCTTTAGGGTTCATGGGAGGGTAGATTTGTATAGGTCATTATTTGATAATTCGGATATTTTTTTATGTATGTACCGGCATAGACATAGGGGAAGATTTGTAAGGAAATTTTTGTCCATTATCAATATGTATGTCATACGTCATTACACCGTTGAAGAAAATTCAAGATCGCATCTACATCAACGGATCCGAATATCAAAGCATCTTCAACATCATAACCTCTGCGAGAATGAACTTGGTAAAGTTTTGTTTTTATGTCCCTTAAAGTTTCATACTTAGTATTGGGAAATTTTTATGAAATGTTTTTTATAAAAATAAGAAGTAAGTTTTTTCAAGCAAAATGAGGTTTTTAAAAGAATTTTAATCTTTTTGGAAAACCGGACCGGTCCGCCCATATTTGAAACGAACTGATCCGCCTCCCTACCGGACCGATCCGCTTTGCACTAGAATACCCCAGATCGCAGGCAAATCGAAGAGGCCCTTTGGAAAAATGAACCGATCCGAGGTCGGACCGATCCGCGTCCATACCGGACCGGTCCGCCTAGGATAAATTCGAACAGTTCCGTGTGATGTTTATCCACCAGCTCATATTTCCTATATATATAACTATTTCGGTGGTATATTTTTTAAGTCTTCGAGAAAACGTTTCTAAGAGTTCAAACACAATAAGACTTCGTTTTTTGATGCGCCAAACATCTTTTTGATTCACACACAAAAATCCCAATTACTTTTGTGAATCTTTTGGAACCCTAGAAAACAAGCTTTGCTATTGTTCAACCTTTGTGGGGAGATCTTTGCAACCGAGGGCTGCGTGTCATTACTGAGGGAGTCTCTACAAAGTGTAATGGCTGCGTGTCATTGAGGAGAGCTGCTATTCTTCCTTTGTTGTTTGGTGACCAAGCGTAAATTCTTCTGAATTTAGCCCCTTAATTTGGTGATTTTAATATCTCGAACAAGGTAACTGAATCATTTTTAGTCCATATCACTCTATTGTCTGTTTTTAACAATATTCCCTAGTTTTTGTGTAATTGTGATGAAGTTTTCAGGAATGGAATGCAAGAAAGGAATAGAAGAGAATCAGAAGAAAAGTCAAAGGGCAAAAGAGTAAAGTTCCACTAAAAAATCGAAGGCGACACCAAAAGCGAAGTTGAAGAGCATGAGTTCACAAGAGCATAGGAAGAAACGACACCCAAATCGGAGTTTTAGATCAGAAGATATGGCTAGTCAAAGTTGCAAGGAAAAAGTCAAAGTAGAAGAAAATCGTACCGATCCGAATTGACCAAGTCCAGTATACCCCGGATGGATAGCAAACCGATGGAAATGGAAAAATAACCGATCCGACTAGGACCGGACCGATCCGGTAGAAATAAAAGAACCGATCCGGTGGATATCGGACCGACCCGAGGGTAATCCGGACCGGTCTGGCCATGCGAAATCCTGGCATTAATTATGCAGATTTTTGGCGTGCTAGATGGTGAAACTTGTGTCATAAGCAATTTGAGCTGTCAATTTCGATACTTTGTGCTATAAAAGCACATGCCCTACATCATTTGTAGAAGAGGTTGCTAGGTTGAGAGTTCTAGAGAGAATTAGAGGTTGAATTTTAGGGTTAGATTTTGAGAGAAAATTTTCTATTCCTTCAAGAGTTTTCATGAACCCTAGTTTGTAAAAAGTTCTGAATTCCAATTCCGTTTTTGTTGCTGAATTCAAGTAAAATCTTTCCATTCTCTAGTTTTATTATTTGCAAATAATTTACAATGTCTTGTAGATCCATAATTTTATATGTGAATTTATTCTTGAACCAAATCATGAGTAGCTAAATTCCCAAGGGTTGGGGTACATGAACTCAATCCAAGGCAAATTATTTATGTAGAAAATAGAGGTTAAATTAAAATATTGATTGAATCGTGAAAGAAACTTATATAAACATTGTCAATCTTTTAATCTCTCTTGCCCTAGGTAATTAAGATGTTTAAGAGCGCTTTGCAAGTATAATTTATCATTCACCGCTTTATATCTATCTTTGATTTCATATGATGCAGGCTAGATCCCTCATATATGTAATGCTTAGAATTTATAAAGACCGGATCTAGTCAATAATTTTAATTTACAATTCTAGTATTCTATACGGTAATTTGTTAAGGATTGAGGGATTGTACCCTACCCTATTTTCTCCCATTTGTCAGATCTAAATTTTTTTGCAATTTTCAGTTTGTTTTTCTTAAGTAAATTTTTATTTCACTAAAAATTTTCCCAATCATTAATCATCTTTTTGTTTCTTTTAAGAAATCATTTCAAGATTTAATAATTTTTCTTATTACTATTTGGCAATCTCGATCCCTGTGGATACGATCCCGATTTACCGGGTTACTACTTGTGCGACAGGCTTGCACTTGAGCCTAGAGTAAAATGCACTCTTGAGACAAATTCTTAGTCGCGTCAAGTTTTTGGCACCGTTGTCGGGGATCCGAAATTGTTAAATTTTCAAGAAAGTTATTTTTATCTACAAGTGATTTCGAAAAAAAAAAAAATCTCATATGTTATGTGCTTATATGCAGAATTCATCTCCCACCCAAGTTCACGAAAATCCTATTGCCGAAGCAAGTTCTGAAAATTCTGACTCTCCTCATTTTTGGGTTCCACCTCCTTCGCCTAATAATTCCATCACAAGTCATTCATTGAGTCAAACACTGAGTGCGAATTCTGAATCTTTCGGTAGCAATATGTTTGTGCAAGGTAGTGTTGGTGCTGGAGAGGATGAGATACCATATCTTCCCATGAAAGATTTGTTATTTTCGGAGCGAACTGTTACCCCTGGTTGCATTTTACTCCCGTATAATGCCGGTCAGTTCCACTTTCCGAATGGTATGATCCAAATTATTCCTACATTTCATGGGATGGATTCTGAAAAACCATATCTCCATGTTCGAGAATTCGAAGATACATGTGAGACGTTTGGTGACCAAGCTTGTCCACAAGATGTAATCCGGTTGAAGATCTTCCCTTTTTCCTTAAAGGATAAAGCTAAAACTTGGTTATGGTCCCTACCCCCAAATTCTGTGTTATCCTGGAGATATATGCAATCCAAGTTTATATAAAAAATTTTCCACATCACAAAACCAATTCTGTTAAAGCCCCAATTCAAGCTTTTCGTCAAAATGAGAATGAGGCTTTTGATAAATGTTGGGAGAGATTTCAGGAGTTAGTTAATGCATGCCCACATCATGGTTTTGAAAAGCATCATCTGATTTCATTTTTCCATCAAGGCCTTACTTTGGCGTCTAAACAACTTGTTCAAACCATGTGCGAAAGACCTTTTTGGGAGTTAGATTCGAGCGATGCTAAGGCTCATTTGAAATATGTGGCAGAGACTACCCAAGCATGGGATCTTTCTGATCCCAATAGTCAAAATAGAAATCGACAAGTGTCCAACTTGCCTGTTGCGTCCGGTATTTATCACTTGGACAAGGACACTTTGTTGGATAAAAAATTTGACCAATTGGAGAAGAATTTCAGAGATATGCTTGAAGTGCGATTGAGAGATGTGTCTGGACCCGTACAAGCCGGAAAGGAGAAAATGTGTGCCATTTGTAATGCGGGTCATTCTACCAAAGGATGTCCTACCATTCCTGCATACAAGGCAATGTACACTGAACAGGTTGAGGCAATAGGGGGTTTTCGAGGAAATTATAATGCACAGCAAGGGAATGCATATAATCAATCGTGGAGGAATCCTGGGTTCAATTATGGACAACCCCAAGGTGGGATGGTTCCTAACCCACATATGACTCTACCACCACCTCCTCAATTTCAGCAAGTGGCTCCTCCAATGCCAAATCCTATGCAGGTACCACCTCCTGGTCCATATGTTGCTCCACCTAGGAGATCTCTTGAAGATAATTTCAATCAATTCATCCAATCTCAAAAAGAGAGCAATGCTAAATATGATCGAATGTTCGCTGAAATTCATACTAGCATCTCTAGGTTGCAGTCTGCAGTGAATACTCAAGAGAAGGGTAAACTTCTAGCCCAAGGCCAAAGACCTCCTCTTCAAGGTCAACCCACGGTTGGCTCCACATCATCGGATTTGCAAGAACAATGTCAAGCTGTTACTACTCTTCGTAGTGGCCGCGTAATTGATCTATCACCAAAACTTCCAAAGGTGAACGATGATGGAGTTGAACCCGAAATTTCTAAGGAATCTGAAACTTCTGAGTCTGTAGAACCTCCCTTAGAAAAAGAATTGAAAGTTGAGGAAGTTGAACCTGAAATTGAAGTCAAGTTGCCTACTGCTTCTCCATTTCCTCAACGCTTAGAGCCACCCAAAAAAGGGGCTTCGCGTACCGAGGTGTTGGATGTGTTGAAGCAAGTAAAATTGAACTTGCCGTTTCTTGATGCTATTCAACAAATTCCAGCATATGCTAAGGTTATCAAAGATCTTTTGGCTGTCAAATGACGGCTTAAGGTGAAGAAGAATATTTTCTTGGCACAAAATGTGAGCTCGGTCCTTCTCAATGATCTTCCACCAAAATTTAAGGATCCAGGTGCACCTACAATTTTGTGCGTCATAGGAGAAAAAAGAGTGAAAAAAGCATTTCTTGATTTAGGTGCGAGTGTAAACATCCTTCCATACTCCATCTATAAGCAACTTGATTTAGGTGATTTAAAACCTACCCGAATCACTCTACAGTTAGCTGATCGAATAGTGAAAGTGCCTCGTGGGGTTGTAGAAGATGTGATAGTTCAAGTGGACACGTTCTACTTTCCTGTTGATTTTGTCATTTGGGACACTGATCCTGTTCCCCATACGAGAAATCATGTTCCAATAATCTTGGGCCGTCCATTCTTAGCTACTGCTAATGCTTTGATCAATACACAGAATGGCCAAATGCAACTCACTTTTGGAAACATGACTCTCGAGACCAATATTTTTAATGTCGCTAACCAAATGGGTGATGAGGATGAGATTCTTGAGGTTGATCTTATTGAAGAAGTGGTGGATGAGAACATTGAGAAAATTATAGGAGGAGATGCATTGGAAGTGTGTTTAGTGCAAAGTGGTGAGAAAAAGAGTTCTTATACTGAGTTTGAGTGTGAGGTGGAGGAGTTGGAACCTTGGTTACAAGAGGAAGAGAGTTTTGAGAATTTAAGAGATGTTGACTGGATTTCTAGGTATGAAGAATTGCCTCCGAGGGAGACAACCATGATTCCCTCTGAAAATAGATTTCCTAGTCTTGAGTTGAAGAAACTACCCTCCCATGTCAAATATGCCTTTCTAGGAGAGAATGATACATTTCCTGTTGTTGTGTCTTCCCGTCTAGAAAAAGGGCAAGAGGGTATGTTGTTGGATGTGTTGCAAAAGCATAGAAGTGCTTTTGGTTGGACTATAGCGGATTTGAAAGCTATAAGTCCATTGGTTTGTACCCATAAAATCCATCTTGAGAAAGAAGTAAAGCCCTCGCGTGAGATGCAAAGGCGATTAAACCCAACCATGAAAGATGTAGTAAGAGCGGAATTCATCAAATTGCTAGATGCTGGGATTATCTATCCCATTTCGGATAGTAAATGGGCGAGCCCAATTCAAGTCGTTCCAAAAAAGTCAGGAATGACCGTGGTTGAAAATGCTAAGGGAGAATTAATACCTCAACGCACCACCACCGGGTGGCGTGTTTGCATTGACTACCAAAAGCTCAATGCTGGAACTCGAAAAGATAATTTTCCTTTACCGTTCATCGATCAAGTGATTGAACGAGTGGCGGGCCATCATTACTATTGTTTCCTAGATGGGTATTCTGGATATAATCAGATTGAAGTGGATGTACTTGATCAAGAAAAGACGACTTTTACATGTCCGTTTGGTACGTTTGCCTATAAACGTATGCCATTTGGGTTATGTAATGCGCCAGCAACTTTTCAAAGGTGCATGCTAAGTCTCTTTAGCGACATGATTGAAAAAGGTCTTGAGGTGTTCATGGACGATTTCAGCGTTTTCGGTCCATCTTTTGACCAATGTTTAGCTAATCTTAAAAGAGTTCTATTCCGATGTGTGGAAAAAGACTTAGTCCTCAATTGAAAAAAATGCCATTTTATGGTTACCGAGGGTGTAGTTTTAGGCCACATAGTCTCATCTAGAGGAATTGAAGTTGATCGAGAAAAAAATGAAGTAATAGCTGAGTTACCCCCGCCAAAATCACTTAAAGATGTGAGGTCCTTTCTAGGCCATGCTGGATTTTATAGGAGGTTTATCAAAGACTTTAGCGCCATCTCTAGACCTTTGAGTAATCTTCTTATGAAACACACTCCATTTGAGTGGAATAAAGCATGTCAAGAAGCTTTTGATAAACTTAAAAGCATGCTTATTTCCGCACCTATCATGCAAGCTCCGGATTGGTCACTACCATTTGAGCTTATGTGTGATGCAAGTGATTATGCGATTGGGGATGTTCTTGGACAGAGGAAAGACAAGAAAGTTCATGTTATTTACTATGCTAGAGGAACATTATCTGGCCCTCAGCTTAACTACTCTATTACAGAGAAAGAGTTACTAACAGTCGTTTTTACTCTCGACAAATTTCGCTCTTACATTGTTGGGTCGCCTGTCATTTGCTTCACTGATCATTCGGTACTTAAATATCTCTTGAGCAAAAAATATGCCAAACCCCGTCTAATCAGGTGGATCCTGAAAAAGAGTTGCCAAAGCCGTTTATGAAAATAAACTATTTAAGCAACTCCGAAAGTTTGTTGAAGAAACTATTTACTTAAATCAAAATGATTTTGAACACAAGATGTGTTAACAAAAGTATGTACGAGATTAGGACAAGATTTGATAACAAGTTTTAGTAAACAGTTTAAAATGTTTTAAACTCAGCACATAATCAGAATGAGATGAGAAGATGTAGAAATATTGATACTCAGGATTTTTTATGTGGTAAAACCTCAACCTTGAGGAAACATCCACGACTCCCTCTACGGAGTAAAACAAAAACAATCACTAAAACAAATATATGAGTTACAACCTATTTAACTAACATGCACACAAAAATAAATCTATACAAGTTCAGGATTGTACCCTCTGGCGTCCTTAACTTTTCTGCAGATCTTGTTTGTTGATGTAGTTGTCTCAGTTTGTCAACTCTTCTATGTTTCAGCACTTTACGTCGACTTATTGTTCACCAAATCTTATAGCCAACACTTTGAGTGTTTGTAGTGTGAAGATGTTTGTGAATGGTGTTCTAAAACACATGCATGCACACACACACACTTATTAGTTACAGACGATCCTAACAAATCACATATAAAGTCTATATGCAGTGTATTTGTTATTTTTCTTTCTTACAAAACCAAGAACCTTTTTGACCTTTCAAAATAACCCAGATTCCACGGAGATCTTGCTTAAGAAATCGGTCAAGACATTTCTCAATCACTTTTGAAAATATTATGGGGATTGAGAACCCTCCAAGTGAGAATCCCACTAGGTCAGGTTAGGTTTTGTAAAAACAGAAATAGAAAAACATCTGTTGTTGATTCTGAAGTAAGAAAATGTTTTATCAGAAAACAATCAACAACGAACTTCTCAAGATGAGAAATAAATGCAACTAAGTGTGTTGTGACATGAAAAACTTCAGATCTATGATTTCTATTGAAAGAGAAACAAGATCTGAGTCTATGTCTAAGTTGGAAATAAGATTTATGAACACAAGGATTACAGCAACCCAGAAATCACTCAACTCGAACTCTCATAACTCAAGAAACACTAAGGATGGTGTTTATCTGGTTATGGTGTTTATGGAGAGGTAAGTGGTTTAGGTTTAGAGGTATTTGGACGAAGTTAGGGTTTCTAACTAGGGTTTGGTTTCTCTCTCTAACTTCTCTCTTCTCTCTTCTCTCTTCTCTCTTCTCTCTTCTCTCTTCCCTCTTCTCTCTTCTCTCTTCTCTCTCCTCTCTCCTCTCTCTATTCTCTGAGACTTTTCAAAATGGCAAAAGCTTTTGAAGGCTGAGATGAGAGGCCTTTAAATAGGAAGAGAAGAAGATTCCAGAGCTTCGTTCAAAATCAAGGGCTGTGATTGAGTCAAGCTCCTTTGACTACCATCTAAGGGTTCATAACAGGCGGTGGATTAAACATACTGTGATTGGTTAAAGGGTTTACACTGGGATTCACTCAAAAGACATGCAGGCCATCGATAAGGGTTGATCTAAGGGCTGAAAGCACGCGATGGTTTGTCTCAGTAAAGAAACACAGTTCAGGCCAATCAGAGGACAGCAGGTGTAGGCCTGAGGATGAACGTAAACGCGCGTCCCAAAATAATTACAAAGCCAACCCTAGAGTCTTTAGCGCTTTCGGTTTCTACCCAGAGTAACTTTAGGCCAATAAACACAACAATCCATATTTATACAATAACCCCAAGACCTTTTAAATCAAGTTTTAATTAAATAAAACCTTGTTTAAAATATGTTTTAAATTCCCAAAAAAATTATTAAAAATCAAATTGAGGGATTTAAACACACTCACAACATTAATACACATAGAGGTGCAATATGAAATGCAAGAATGAAATTCTAAGTGTGAGTGATGGCTATAGTCTCAGGATCATCACAAGATGAATAGAAGAAGAAGCAATCCAATCTCTGAAGCTCTTTGGTTTCTAGGATGGACTCTATTTTGTCACTATTTCCAAACTAGATGAGCTCTTATACAGTCTAGACTCAAGTGAATCAAAAGTATAAGGGCTTCAATTAACCTCTGATTCTTTTGGAGTTCTTCTTTTGCTATCAACTGCAAATAAATACATAACGAGATATCAATCATACATTTTGTCAAACATGATGAAAGCATAATTTCATAAGTAAAATAAAATGAAAAATAAACCTATCCCATTGCCATATGGGGGGCATCTGGGACCGTTGTATACTTCATCTCCAATTAAAGGGGCATATTGGCAATTTTTTATAACCAACCCATGTTCAAAATAATCTCTATTTGAGTCAGGGAGGTTAACTACAAGATCCCTATTCAGAAACCTAGTTTTTAAGTAATAAATATTATCTAGAGTGGCCCACTTATAGCATTACATAATCTCAGGGATCCCAATACGAGTCCCATGAGTTAGATTTAATTTGTGCACCCCATTAATTATTCTCCATGAATTGGGGGCTATTTTTGCAGGGACAAGATCAAAATATTGACAAAACTCAAGACACAATGGATTTGGTGGAAAGGAAAAACCACATTCAGCAATAAAAAGACTGGGGAACCAATGTCCATCAGCCAGACGAAAATAATTTTGAGGTTCAGAAAGTTCCTCCAAGATTACCCAAGATGGGATGGAAAAGTAAGAGCGGAACTTTTCAAGAGATTCAATAATGTAAACCATGATGAATAAAAGAAGAAGGAAGAACATCTTACAGGAAGGAAGTAGGTCTGCTGACAACTAACGAAGGAAAAGATGAACGCACAAGAGAGAAGGAGAGAATAGAAAGCTTGAAGGCAGAAAATTGGAAAACGTAGAAGACGGTATGGTTACCTAAGAAGTTTAAATACTTTGCATTGGGAAACGGCGAAATAAATGATTACCAAAAAGAAACTACTGAACTTCCGGCGGCTAAAAGGACAAAAACTGTACGAAGATCGAAGCGCTTATAAAAAATTCAAAAAAAAGGCGAAAGCTGCGAAATGAGAAGGAAATTTGAACACAATGTTCCTGAAGCCCAGGAAAGTCATTTAATATTGCCATATACCGAGAAAAAATGTTCCATACTCCTTAAAGTTCGAAATATGAAACATTGGGGGCTTCTGTTGATACCAAAATTAATATGCTGATGTGGACGAATAATATGAAGACACGTGTCAACCTACGTGGCACAATAGCAGCGAGGAAGTTCATTTCCCGACCAACCATGATTCTTTCCGATCAACGAGGATACACCGAGGAACTCTAGCGCACCGAGGAACTCTAGCGCTCCGAAGTACTCTAGTGCTCCGAGGAACTCCTGACCGAAGAACTCTAGCGCTCCGAAGTACTCTAGTGCTCCGAGGAACTCCTGATCAATGAGCAACTATGGCGGTCCGAGCTGCACCTCGGTCGTATCATTAATTGCCAGATAATCAACAGTTCAAATATTCATTGAATGCTTATATTCTTGATGCGCACGCTGCATTAAATGTATTACCCTTTCACATGTATATCATTTAATGTATCGAACCTTTCATGTACAGCCTCAAGGTTATAAATACCTTGTATCAACCCCATTCAAAGGGACCGAAATTTCTTGAGAGAACTTGTAATCAAGAATTCTGCAAACACTCAGCAATAACATAACAGTGGACGTAGGCTTTATTCCTAGCCGAACCACTTTAAAAATCTTTGTCTTATTTATTTATCTGTGATTGAATAATTAGAGCAATATAGTTTTTTTTACATCAACAGTGAGTGATATATATGTATGCGTAATTGATATAGTGCATGTATCTATTTAGAGCACGAGCAGAGCTATGTTATGTTTATAATGTGAATATGTACTTATAACATATTATTTACGAACATATAGTTGAGGTAGTTTAATTAAGATAACAAATGAACAAGTTAGGTGTGTACTATAGTTAAGAGGTGACCGGTAAATTATGAATGTAATACAATTGATTTAAAACAATCATCTACTTGCGAAATATTTTCTACTTTTCTGGTTTTGACACGTAGGCATTTTTTCCCCTAATTTTTCTTTCTATATCCTAGTTGTGTAGTAGCATCAACTAAGACCGTGAGGATATATCCATTATTTTCGTTACAGTATCTCTGGATGCTACATCATTGTTTAGATTCCTCATCTTATTTTATCTAGTTAGGATCATTTTAGTTCAGTTCAGTTTTGGGGAGTGTTGTCGGTAGATGGATATGTTTTTATATTTTTGTGAGGGATTTTATTTCAGCACTCAATTTTATTATGTCTTGCATAGTTGACGTTAATATTCGATGACCAATTGTTTATTCGATTCACTCTTATTATATATCTATGCGTGAGGATTATTTTATTCATTGTGTTGTATGACTTTATTTGTATTGTTTATATTATATCGTGGTTGTGACAGTGATGCAGAGAATGAACCATACTGAGATAACTATTTTATTTTAGTAGAGGATTGACCATCAGGTATTAGAATAGATAGGTTTTTCTAACACTCTAAATGTTACCTAAGGGGATTTGATAAGATATTTTTCTCAAGAGAAAACACAACCATCTATTTAAGCTAGATGCAAGTAATCTATTTGACCTAGATGCAACCATCAATGTTGTTAGATATGAATGGTAAATGAATAATCAAAGGTTAAAATAGAAATTAATTACGTTAATGATCCATTTTATGGCATCAAGTTCTAAACTAAATCATGTCATTTAGTTCCTTGAATTTATGAAATTAAATCATTTATTGTTAATTGAATTTTAATTGATGATAAAATTAGAATTATTAATTGTTATTAGTATATGCTTTTATCATATAAAATATAAAATGTTAGAATGGGAAAGGAAAGTCTAATTCAGAGTTTGGTATTTTTAGAGATTTTATGAACTTTAAAAGTTTGTCTTGATGTGAAAAATCAAAATAGGTTTATTATTCTTCTCGTTTTGATGCCTGAAAATAATTTATTGATCTTCATAATGATTAAAATATGAACCTCGAAGAATAATTAATTATACTCTTTTATTACATAAAGCATGACATCGTTAAGCACCCTAGTACACTCGATAGTTTAACTTAGTTTTCTCATAGTGCGTGAAATATCTCTTGGGTAGTTGGGAGGATTGGTCTTGAATGTTGATGTATTATGTGATATCTTTTGGTGACCTATTATGGGGTTTAAATAGGGTCCTTTCCCTGTTTCTATGATTTAATGATCGTGCGCATGATACTATGAGAATAACATGTGAGACTAGTTGGTTCATACACTATTAGTGGTGAATTTCTCATTATGGAAATAATACTAGATTGTAGCCCCGCGCAATGCGTAGGGTGTTATAAAATTAAAATTAAATATAAAAGGATACAACATTTTCCAAGTACCTTTATCATAATATTCTTCACCAAAAATAGAATTAAATCAAACAAAATTTATATTCTTCCATGATTCCTATCGATCATACATTTCTTTTCAAAACATCACTAACATATGTGGATTCATTAAGTAATTAAAAAAGTATTACAAAAAAGGTATTGATCCATATACTGAAATTTTATAATGAAAATATAAAATTAGTAACAAAATCAACATTTGAACATGGGCAACAGAGCTCTCATATGCTATATTTGTATATATAACTATCTATCACAAGATAGTAAATTAAAACATTTTCAAAGAAAATATGTAGGGGGAAATAATTTGGTGAAAAAGAATTATAAAAATACTGAATATCATACAAAAACTTTTGTCAACTTTGCCATATCTAAACATTTGACTTCTTTAAATGTTTTGATATCTTTAAATTAACATCAAACATGAGCAACGAAGATTGTAAATTCAAGTATATACTGAATACATAAACCTAAAAAAATCGTCGGCAAAAAAAACACGTTTATGCATTTAAAACAGAAAAAAAAATTATATTACATGCCCAATGAACAAACCATATTTTTTTTAACTAAAACCCAATTTATTCCCAAATCCTCACTTACATAATATACTATCAAAACTTTCCAAGTCCAAACATTTGACATCTTTAAATGCTTTGGAATCTTTAAATCAAAATCAAACATCAGAAATGATAATTGAAAATTTAGGTACATACTGAACACAGAAACCTGAAAACTTTTTTTGAAGAAAAAAATATACATATATGCATATAAAACAAAAGATAAAAATTGTATTACATGCCCAATGAGAAAACCATATTTTCTTACTTAGGCCTATTGAGAATCCATAGTTTGGTACCTGGAATTTGAGCTTCTAATGGTTGAAGATGCTCTCTCTCTCTCTCTCTCTCTCTCTCTCTCTCAATTTAGTGAAAGTAGAGTTTTAAAAACCCCAATGTTACATCTAACATTTATTTGTTTGTCAAATTCAAATTTCCATCAGTTTATGGTATTATGGCTTGGCGAATCACAAATTTGAAGACAGTCTAAAGGTATCATGTTAAATACTGTATATTTTTGGTAAAAGTAAATCTATGGGGTTTTAATTTATTTATTTTGTGATTCGATTTGAAGGTGGGAAGCATTATTATTGCTCTATTTTTTTGTCTTTCTCAATAGATAAAATCCCAGTTTTTTGCTATGTTTTGTGTACTTTTAATTGATAAAAACTTCAAATCTACATGTTTTGTATCAACAAACTATATGCTGAAAAAGTTTAAAAAACAAAAGTAGTGGTATAAATAAACTAAATATAAAGAATGTTAGAAGTATGTTAGTTTGCAAAACTAAATAAGCTAATTTTTGAAAATAATCACTCAAAAAAATAAGCTAATTATTTAAAATAGTCGCTTAAATTGTAATCGTGCAATCGTGATAGAATGGTTGATAATTTTATACACGAAAGGAAAAATAACACATTGATTCGAAATTGATGTTTATGAAGACCCATTTATGTCAGAATTTAGTTACATGAAAGTATCTTATTCGTTATAAAAACTTTACTCGTGTTAGTGGTGTAAGTGTGTTAGTATTTTCAATAAATTACATGATAATGCGATAATGCTGAACAAATGAAAGTTAATTGTTTCCCTCTTTATGTATATCACATGCCAATAACATTATCTTAACACCTCAAGACATGTTTAGATAAACATCGTATGGTTCTACCCTTTATTAAGATGAATAAAAAATAAGAAGATTCACATAAAAAGAAGACTACATTGGCATAACAAAGAAGGGGAAAAATTGTAGAAAGCATTCCATCTAGGCTTCCTCACACACTCTATAAATGATTAGAGTCACGTCCTCTATGACCCGTAGATTCAAGAAAATATGAAATTCGAATAACAAAATTATATAAAAAATAATCGAATGTATTCAAAAGTAACTGCTAATTTATTAAGGAAATTAAAAAAATAAAGAACACTTCAGTTAAAATGTATGAAAATCAAATGAACAAAATTTAATTGAAAATAAAGAATACTTATCATAATTTGAAAAGCATTGAAATAAAAACAACATATAAAACAAAATTATCGGATTGAAAACTTTGTTTTATGCCCAATGATTTTGAAGAATAAATAGCATCATTGGAGAAAAATAAGGGGGGGAGAGAGAGTGAAAGAAATATGCCTGAGTTGTGAGATTCAGAAATCCCAAAGAAAACTGATATGGTCTCAATCTATAAAATAGTTGTTATTCTCATCTCATTTATCTTGGCTTGAAGATAAAAATGGAATCAACTGAAATGTAAAAAATGGAATCAATAATTTAGAACTGATATGGTTTATTTTCCTCTCAAAAGTTAAATAATAGAAACACTATGAATATAACCGTTCAACAATAATTATTAATATTAAAAGGATCCATGTGCAAAAAAAAAACTTTGGAATGTTAACCAGATGTAAGGAAGCCACAACAGACATAACAATTCGTTGAGTTCTCCTAACCCGGTATTGACCTCACGATCCGGGGTTGTAGATTTAATTTCAGAATGGCAATCAAATCATTAAATGAATGTGTTTTGAGAAGGTATCATCCTTGATTTTGTTTTTTTTATTCATTTTTTTACTTCATCCCTTCTCCACCCGATTTCAAAACCCCTCTATAACCCTTTGAGCAGGGGGCATGCCATAAACACATGTATAGCATCAAATTGTTGTTGTGTCAGTTAACACTTGTTATATTGTTAGCAGGGACGGAGGAAGAATAGCCATGGGAGAAGAACGTTCGTCCCCCAGGATTTTAAAAAAATAATAATAAAAATTAAAAATAAAAAGTAACCTAATTAACTCCGTCCCAGCTCAGCAGCACAACACAAATACAAACCCAAAAGTTATAAACCCCGTCCCTGCTCAGCAACACCGCCGCTAAAGAAGAAACCCCATCCCCGCTCTCCACTTTTCGCTCCAGCTTTGGTATTAAAGAGAGGGGGTTGCATGGACCGTCGCTGGGTAAACCCCCATCACTCCTACTCTAGTGAATCACCCCTTCCCCTCTCTCTGCTCAACAGCACATCACAGATGAAGGTATGGAAATGGATTTATTTTCATACCGAATTTTTTGATTAAGTTAAATGGAAATGGAATTTGGGTATCTCTATTTTGTGGTGTGGGTGTCTCTGTTTTGTGCGTATATTCAAGAGGAACCCAATTTCTAGTTAATTTATTTAGTTAAAGAAATGGAAATGGAATGCTTCACGGTTAAGGAGGTCAACTTTACAGTTAATTTATTTAGTTAAAGAAACTCAATTTTTAATGCTTTACAATTAATTTATTCAGTTAAAGAAACCCAATTGTTTCCTAATAATATTTTTTCTATTTATTGCAGTCTCTTGATAACTATTTCTCCAAAAAATCTCATGTAGAAGTATCTCCAATCGACAACCCAATTTAGCCACGAAGTATAAATCTGTGAATAATACTATTTTTTTTCCGGGGGCTGCCACCCCCAACCCCCGAACATTTTATTATGGTGTTCCACCTATTGCAAATTTCTGGCTCCGCCACTGATTCACAGTCACGGTGAAGTCTTAATAATATTCATTAGCATGCATGATCTTAATCGTACCTCATTCTTACAACAACTATTGAATTCAAAAACTCCACTAAGAGCCTTGAAAAAATCTAAATTCTTACAACAAGATAGGGAAGATAACACAAAGGTATTAATATGAGAGATGACAATACATAAAATACGCAGGGAAGATAACATATATGTACAGAACACATACCAATAATGTTTTTATCTATTAAAAAGTACACAGAGAATAGAGCAAAAAAAATGGGGTTTTATCTATTGAGAAATACAACAATAAAAATTCTTATCACCTTCAAATCCAATAACAAAAATTCACCGATTCTCATATCCAAAATCATTGGATTTATGTGCAGGCCACCTGTAATATTATAAGGGTTGTTAGATATTGGAGAAAACCAAACTTGTTTCAAAACTTTCCCTGACTTTGGTTATTTAAAAGTCTTTTTGTTGTTGGGAATATATTTATCCGAGAATGACTTTTTTAAGAAAACCTCAATAGAAACCATAAAAAGTATTCATCATTATGTGAGTGATATTTACTTTCGGATGGAATTTTATCAAATAGTTACTATGCACCATATTTGACCTAAAGAGACAAAAAATTGTATAATTCCATTGGGTAAGAGAACAAAACAAAATTTAGAAACAAGAACTATGTATTCAATAAGAACACAATGCAATCCAAATGAAATAAATAGACATTTTACACCCACTAATAACATAATTTATAGAGTAATTGTCATATATAATGTCAAAATTAAAGCAAGTGACAAAAATGAAATAAGTAAAACAAAAAAAATGGAACAGAGAATGGAAAAATATGTGTACCAGAGTATCCTTTTGCTTCCTTGAAGAACAACAATCTAGTGTGTAGATTCAATTAGGTATATGAAATAACGAGATAGGGAAGGGAATTCTACCATTCACAAAGGAATTGGCAAATGAAATTGTTGCGATGAATGGAATTTAATGTAAAATATGAGGGATTTTAAGCGTTAGAAATGAAAAGGCATTTTTCTTAATTTTTTGGTTGTGTTGAAGAAATATGAAAGGAACAATGAAAAATGGGTAGGTGATCAGATGGGTAGGTGAAATGTAAAATATCTTCATAATCAAAGGTGGAGATGATACATACGATTATGTATACTTAATTAAATAAGGGTTGCAACATGGAATATTTAAAAATGAATACACCATTTTGAAATAAAGATATTAGATTGGGCGTTAATATTTTTAGCCAATAATAAATAGGCACCCCATTAATATTATAAAATTTTAGGATAAGATACTTCCACGTCATCATTTTTAAAATAATTTCGTGTAATGGTTACATCCACGCAATTTCGACACATGTTATCCCTTAACATTTTAAACAATAACAACTATTCAAATTATGTAATACAATAACTTATAAAGGTAAGGTACATCCACATCATTGTTATTAGAAAATATTAATTTAATCATTATATCCACGTCACTTTGATACATGATCACTCTTATTGTCACAAACAATTCAAAAACTTGCATGCACATATTGCCTATTTTTTTAATTTTGGACATAATATATTTTTTTAATTATTTCTAGAATTGTGTGTTTCATTATTATTATTTAACCATTTGATTGAGATGTCCTAAGTGTATTAAATAACTGACACTTAATTTTTCAATATCGATTGAAATATATTTCAAAATGCATAGTCATCCATATTTTATTTAGTTTTCCTCTCTAAAGTCATCGAGACTTCCTCTAAGGACAATTCTCTCCCATTCTCCTTCGATTTCCACTAAAACAGGGACATAAATAATTTAGGTTGAAATAAGTATTGTTATACTAAACATAAATGCATTTGGATCTTCTAAAAATGTTCTTATAACTATTCAGGATAGGGTTTATTCAATCTTAGTCTTTTATGTAATCATATAAATGTAAGAAAATTCTTCTCAGAGTGCATAATCTTAAACTAGAGCTCCGTTTTCACTCAATTCAATTATTTTTCCAATGTGATCATCGCAGTTGCTAGGTTCACTAATGTACTGATTCTCCACCATTGATGGTTGGGATGGAAAGGGTATGGCCTTGTTTTATATAGGTACATGTCTTGGTTTTTGGACCTCTGAAATAATGAGAGAAGAAGAGGAGAGAAAGGCAAAAAAAATTGAAGGTTTTGTAATTGTGGGTGGACATTTAATCTATTGCTAAGGGAAAGGACACAAACCTATGTTTTTATTTTGTTTTATTAAGAGAGTAAATGAAAAATATGAACACTTGAAGAAAAGAGAATGATGTGGAGAAGTGAATAAAATCTTTAGAAGTTAGAAAGACATATGTATAACGAGGATCAATTACATAAGAGGATAACATGGCCACATGGCGTAGTTTCATGAATAATTATATTAAAGACTCATGTCTTCCACCTTATGATAGTTACTAGATGTAAGTTTATGGGGAACATAATAACAAATACCATTTCTCAAATTTTCAAACAAAAAATATAAAAGAAAAGAAAAAAACTCAATTCTCTAACTTCCACCATCAAACTTATCTTTACATATGTAAAACTTCACAGTAGATACATGAACCCAAACCCGAAAATGATTAGTAACTTCCAATATAGGACACGAAAGTGAAGCAAATTTACTTTAATAACAATTAAAAAACTGTCACTTTTGGTTAATTAAAGTATAATTAATCAAGGTAATGCGTACTTAATACAATGATTAATACCTTAAGAAAAGTTAACAAACTTCAAAATAAAGTAGAACTTTACAGATGAACCATATCGAGGTAAGAGAGTTGGAGAATTGGGAATCCTTATATACTGTGGAGAGGACAAAATAATAACAAAATATGTTGAAGAATTAAGAGGAGGAGAGAAAGAGACATCGCATTAAGAAGAGTGAAGAGGGAAAAATGGGATAGTGGGAAGAATAAAATTTTATGGAAGAATTAAGGAGAGAGATATTTCATCCAACCAAAAAAAAAAGGTCAATTGATAATCCCATTTATAGTCCCATGTGATTAGGTTAATTGACGGGTAAAATTAACTTCAATTGTCTGGTTTATTACATTTTATGCATATAAATATAGAGTGGATATAAACATAGTTATATTACACATATTGTGGGGGACTAGAATAACACAATCACATTCTCGACATGAGTACGAGGTCCACGTGCGGGTACAAATAATGAAGCGTCTAAGTCAGAGAAGACTCCCTTAAGTCAATCACTTATAACGATTGGTTATGATACGAGATATTTCCGAACTCTTAGGAATATATATCGCCTATGTGCCTTCTTTACTTATGATTTCACTCATTCTTGTTTGGATTTTCACTACAACAAAATTGATTTTGAGGCATTTTTTCATGACCCAAAAAACATTTTCCCTGTATTTATTTTTAAATGTAGAAAATTTAGAGTGTTTGTGTTCTAATGCAAGAAATTAATGTTACTTTTTAGCGAATGCCAAAAAATATGTCAAAAATATATGGTAGCTAAAAACACATGCCGAGAAGTTATAATAAAATTAGGGTTGGAGTTTTTAAATTGACGGGATCTTGAACATTTTGTTTTTCCATTTTTTTTATTGATTTTTGTAACACCACACTCATAAATCACCTCACTTTTCACCCATTTATCTCAAAATATATCTTAACTAGATGCTAAAAACCCTAGCCCCATATTGAGAACCCTCACAATCGATTGGCAGTAGCTGCCACCGTCGACCACATGATTTCGTCATTTGTTAAAACTCCAAGTCGTAAGCTAATACCCCTCTATCTATCTATCTATCTATCTATCTATCTATCTATCTATCTATCTATCTATCTATCTATCTATCTATCTATCTATCTATCTATCTATCTATCTATCTATCTATCTATCTATCTATCTATATATATATATATGACGTTTGTTTATATATAAAAGAGATGATTCATTGATATGCCACCCTCCAAACAATTGGTATATTTGCAATGAAAAACTCCAGTGTTGAATTTGAAGAATTCTATCACTTTTTTTATGTTTGGGAGTTCAATTAGACTTTTTGACTTTGATATAGTTGATTAGGATGATTTATTGTAAGGAAACAAGTTGTCTTCCTTATTATATATTATTGTTGCTTTTACGCTTGTTTTTTCTTTAAATTGCTCTATCTGTTTTTTCGGAAAATCGAAAATATGGAACAATTTAAAAGTTTGGAAAAATAGAAATATAGAACAAACCAGAAATATATGAGTAGGCCTTGGAAGATCTCTTGATATACTTGTTTTTTCTTTTAATTATTTTTTTCTTTACACATTTAACTCAAATTTGATAAGATCTTCGGTATTACTGTTGCATATGATAACTATATTGATAGTAAATGTTTGTCTAGCTTATTATATTCTATTGATTTGTTACAATTTACACTATTTCATTTTAGAATTTCCTTTTTGTTCCTCTTGGTTTCATTCTTTCTTTTGCTCCCGAAACATCACGAATAATGTGTGTGTTTATTTGGTGGTGGGGATGGATGCTAGATGATGGCTAGAAGCAATATACTCTTGTGGTCTTAGTTTGTGCTTTAAAAGATATTTGTAAGAGTTGTATTCCTAATTGTATTCTATCTTAGTTTGTTTCACAGGGTTAATAGAAATGTTTGGATTGTCGCATCATAATTAGAATCATGTTGCTAACTACACCAATAATCAAAACTTTAGGAGTGGTTTGTATTATCTTTTTGTTTATGTGGTATTTTCCATTATTTGGTCTTAATTAATCATATTATGGTTATGAATATTCACCATGTCATAATTTCTCACTACTAATGGTCTTCTTGGGAATTCAATAACTTCCTCCAACACTTTATCTTACTACGAGAGATATATTCTTAGTGGTGTATAAATGCATAATGAAAATTACTTGAACTCCTACATGTTCATAAGTTTACATAATCTCTTAGCTATATCTTGACCAATATATCCACATCCCTTTTCTCGAGAGTCCAAGCCATGTAAATCTTTTCAATGTTTAGAGAGTGGACTACTCACTAAGATTTATACAAATCATTTGTCTTAGTTTAATTTTTATTCTTAATTTCTCTAAGGTTTATGATAATAAATTTGCAATAGTGGGAGGTAATCAACAATCTTGCGAATTGAGATCGATAAGAGCGGGATGAACTTGTCAACGGTGTCTCAACCTTATATTACAGTAGTCTATGGACTTCTTAATCATGATTATGCCATTATGAACCTTGGTCAATGATAAGGAGTCCGGGTAAAAAATGTCAAAATAACATTAATCATGAAAGAGAAGAAGTTTATGAGCATCTTATAAAACATGGTTTTTTAGAGAACTACACTAAGTGGACTTATAATGGAGATTGTGCACCATCCATAATGGGAGTTAGTAATGAAGATGGAATACCTGATTCAAACGTGGGAGATTACAGGTGTGGATTACTCCATCATGTATTTGAAAATAATAATTTATAGAGTAGGCCTTGTAATGACACATAAGAAGATCAAAATAAATTATATGAAAATGAATCAATATTTTTTAAGTTGTTAAAAGATGGGGAACATGAGTTGTACCATGGTTGCAAGTCCTTCTTGTCACTTTCATTAATTGTTTGTTTATTTTGCATGAAAACTCTTTATAAGTGGATCCACATGTCCTTTATATCATTACTTCAGTGTTTAAAGGAGGAATTATTGGATAATGATAAATTGTTGAATTTCTACTCTAAGGTAAGAAAAATTGTTATAGACTTAGGGTTCAATTAGAAAAATATTCATGCATGACCTAATGATTATATGTTGTATTAGAAAAAGAACAAAGACTGTAAAGATTGAATATTATGCCATACATCAAGGTGTAAATAATTCTTGTTCGAGATAGATGATGAGGAGACTAAAATCAAAGAATTACCGCAAAGGTTATTAGGTATATACCATGGAAACTAATCCTTCAAAGATTGTTTATCATATTGAACAACATTCATGAGATGGTGTGATGAGGAACACACTAATGATGGAATTTTAGGGATTCTATTAATTCTAAAGTATGGAAAACCTTTGATTAACCAAACCCATATTTATTCAAATATTGTTGAAATATTGGGCTTAGACTAGCAGTTAATGACTTCAATCCATTTAAGACTGTAGGGGGAGTCCCTGCCAAAAACTGATTAACTTAGTCAAAAGATTGATTGACCTAAAAAAAAGAGAATGAAGGACGCTCAAGATAATTACGTCAAAGGACTCACCTCGAATATCCTTCACAAAGGTGGCTCGAAGAACCTACCTCGAAGATTCTCTAACGAAACTGATTTGAAGGATCCAACTTCTAGACCAAAGTCACCTGAATGGAAATAGTTTGTAACAAGAAATATAATGATCTGTATCATTTAATTTATCTTATAAATGTATGTTGAGTGAGGTTGTTTGGTACCCATGAGGGACCATGTCTGGCAGGACATAAGAGAGCTACCATGCTCTATCAAGAAACCTCCTCTTGGGAACCTTGCATGGACATAGTTTGAAGGATTGAGATAAAAGCAACATTGGTAATCTAGTTACAAACCCTCTTGGCACACTTGGGAAAAAACTTCACTCAACACATGGTCGCTCGAGCCACTAAATTCGAGCCACCTTAACTCTTACCTGTTCGAGGGAATCTCCTCGAGGTGCCTCAATCTTGCACCATCGTATCTAAGATAACTCTTAACTAACAAACTGAGACCAGGTTACTCGAGCTTCCTGTCAGGCGAGAAACCTTAGAATATATACA
Source organism: Sambucus nigra (assembly GCA_949130495.1). NCBI lineage: Eukaryota > Viridiplantae > Streptophyta > Magnoliopsida > Dipsacales > Adoxaceae > Sambucus > Sambucus nigra. The sequence goes on from OX422215.1 coordinate 680,707,790, forward strand.
AGACCGCCTAACTAATGTGACAGTGCACCTAACAGAGTCACTATTTAACCACTCTCTGATGTCATAACGTTTGACATTTGGGGACTCAAAAATATAGCACTTAGGTATATTTATCCTTAGAATGGCATGTCTAGTTCACCAAACCTGACCCTTTAGCCATCCTCAGGTAAGCCACAAGATGACGTATTACGCTCCTCATGAACGCCCACAATACTTCCAACCAATAGAAGGACTTCCAGCCAAAACTAAAAGATCCCATACATTTAATGCAATATCTCTTGCTTTTAATGCACCCAATCAAATCAATTTCAGGCAATCTTACTCGAGCAGCCTTGCCCTATATAAATACACCAGATGGACAAATTAGGGGGAGGGAGCATTATGATCCTAGAATTGTTGCCCAAATTCCTCTATACACGAGAGCTATTGTGAGAGCATTAACCCATCATAGACATTTAATACCCCTATCATTCAGCATTAACTGAGATTGAAGTTCATGCCTTGCCTTTATTGTGCCTAGAGTGCTTACTCTTTCTCCCTCCGACCATGCTACCTACTGGTTCCATACATTTATTATGCTCGTTATATATCTCTTATGATAATACATAATTTAGTACAAGTAAGAATATTGAACCGCCTTGTCTCCTATCCATCTGTGGCCACTGCCAACACTTAATAATGAACGATGTTAATCCCGATCTTGATAAGGGGTTATGCCTCACTTTATACTAACTATATTCCAAGAACCCACATCTAACATTTGGCGACTCCGCTGGGGAGGTATTCACTTTTGAAAAGATGCCAGAGGATAACACCTCCAGAATCATTGACTTTGACGCCATACAGCGTGAAGAGGAGGCAAACAACTATGTGCTGCTTGATGGGACAAGGGTGGTGAGGACGGAGCCAAGCGCGCCCATCATTGGTATGATAGAAATAATGGTTACACACGAAGGAATATGCCTGAAGCAAATGAAGGGACTGATGGGTTTGTTTACGGAGTTCGTAAAAACTTTGGCAACTTAGACGATGTTGGGAGTTCCCACGGGAGTGATCTCTTTCACTACGCCATCTGCGGCTATACTAGCTCCAACTGTTACAAGGGTTATTGTTATGCCCATTTTTAATAACTCTTCATCCACCACCTTGCCAACCTTGGGCAGTGTGTCACCTACCACAGCCCCACCCATGACGACGGGGCCAGTGTTGCAAAGTGGATGAGCAGCTGCAGTGATTCTAACCATGACGGTCGATCAAGGATCAGGTACACCACCTACCACGGCGATCTCGGTGGTAACAACACTGCAGTAGGCTAGCCCTTCGTCGGGCATCTTGGAGGAAATGAAGAAAGAACTGCTAAAGTTCATATCAGTATCCAAAGGAGATAGTTCTTCGGTGTATGATGACTTCTGTACTCCCCACCCAGAGGCCTATAACAATGAACCCTACCCAGTAGGGTATATTTAACCGAATTTTGAGAAGTACATGGGCAAAGCAGCTAACCCGAAGGATCATGTGAAGAGGTTTATTGAAAGACTCGGGGCCCACTGCAACGATAAAAATCTAAGGCTGAGGGAGTTTTCAAAATATCTAACGGAGTAATCTTACACGTGGTATTCCCACTTAGCCCCAGGTAGTGTAGGCTCTTAGGAATAATTGCACGTTTTGTTTGTACAAAAGTTCTTTTTGGCAGAGGATGAGTTTACACTCATGCAGCTAGCGCATGAGAAATAAAACTCGGGGGAAGCTGTTGTGACCTATATCATGAGGTTTCACAAGTGTTCTCTAGACTCGAGGGAGGAGGTGAGAGAAGAGAAACTTTTGCAAAAGGGCTTGTTGCCTGAATATGTATGTCATCTGATTAACAAAATGAGAGAGGGGATGTTTGCAAAAATTTTGAAGGAAGTGGGGAACATTGCTTTGGTGGTAAAACCCGTTGCACCCCGCCTACTTTATCAAGCTTGATACTGAGGTCAACGGTCACCTCGGGGAGGGGAATACCCTGGAGGGTCAACTCTGCAGACGATGGGGCCAAGGAGGAAAGTAGTGGCAGCCGAGGAGGTAGAAGGGGGAGAAATAATAAGAGCAGGTTCGAAGACGAAGAAGATCCCCCGAGATACCTTACACGATGGAAAAAGCTTTGAACTTGTATGATCTTATTATTCACGACAAAGTTTGCAGGTCAATCAACGTCAACACAACACAACTCTCCCGGGAGGATAGGGAGAAACCTCACTATTGCGCACTTCATAATAGGGTAAACCACCCTACCAAAGTGTGTTTTTCACTGAGGAGGTTGATCAATCATCATGTGAAAAATGGAGAAATTGAATTACCACAAACGAACGTGAATGATAAACCTCTACAACCCCATGGGGCCCATATGGACAATGCTTTCGATGAATAGGTTGAACGATCAATGATGGGGAAGTGGTTCGAAGAGAGTGACTCCGAAGAGTCTTTAGAGGATGATCGAGAGGAATCTTTAGAAGAATTCACCTTTGGGTTGGCCCATATCCATTTGGGTGATGAGAACGAGGAGATGAACGAACAAAAAAATGAAACATATGACCCCATTGAGGGGCTTAGTAAGTAATTGGGAGCCTGCTCCCTGAAGGAGGTAAACACAGTGATAGCATATAATAAGGTTGCGTATAGAAATATAGAGGAAGTCTATGAGCTAGAAGATGACCAGACAGACCTATGCATAGAATGTGCGGCAGTTGCTCGCTCGCCAAAGTTCAGCTGGTTCTTTGATCAAGTTGGCCTCCCTGAGGACTCCCGATTGGAAGTTATGTGGGCCATCTTGGAGATTGCAAAGAGAAACATGGAACCACACCTAAAGTGGAAGGGGCCTATAGCTAAACTCGTGAGGAGGTATCTCTCAGAAGTTACATTTTCAAAGGTCGATAGATTGATTAGGTATCCCTACAAGAGACCCTTGTATGTTACAGCGTTAGTAAATGATTATGTTTGCTCGCGAGTATTATTGGATAGGGGAGAATCCATCAATATAATGCCCATTGGATCTTTTTATGCTACTAGAATGTCGAAAACAAGGATAGTTCCCCATTCATTGGTAATATCAGGGTATGATAATCAGTCTTCCAAATCGACGGGCTACATTAACGTGGGCATCAAAATGGGGAACATCACTTCCCATATCAAATTCTACATCATGAACTGCGAACTATCGTACCAACTACTGGTTGGCAGGGTGTGGATGCACAACCATGGGTTAGTACCCTCCACTTATCATCAGTGCACTAAGGCAAACATAAAGGGCAAGGAGGTGGAGATTTGTGCCACTAAAAACCCTTTGTGAAGGAGGAATCTCACATAGTGGATGCCAATTTCTATACATAGCTGGCAGAAGAAACTACAATGGTAACAAATATAACGAGGGAATAAAGGTCGCATCCACTCGAGAGGGTGTGAGCACCTGATCGAACAGTATTAGCTTACGAAGAAGATCATGACCTAGGAATGGCGAGGCCCCCTAGTGTGTCAAGGAAACTCTCTGATTGAATTAACCCATGCACTGACCCTATCGAACATCAAGTCCAAACCCAGAGTGTCCTTAGTAGACGATGGTGACAGAGGTGGATAAGAATCTTAGGAAGAGTCCTTTTAAAGAGGATGTTTCCCGATAATGTAAATGAGTGGTTTTGCCTAATGGTAGAATTATCTATAAACTATAAAGGTATGAGTAGGTAGGCGAGAGTCTAGATGATCAAGCTGACCCAGTCTATAAATGCTTCCCAGTAGATAACCAGGGGTAATGCTTGGTGATCGATAACTATGGGGTACAATAGTTTATGGAAGAGGTAGAAGAAGAACAATAATGCACGAAGGATAGCCCCAGGACACAGATCCAAGAGTTGGATAAGGTCGACTTGGCTAGAGAGGGTGAAGATCTAAACCCTATTTTTATCTTAAAGGATATAGAGGGAGCTCCTCGAGAGGAGATGATCAAACTACTATTATAATTTCCAACACATCTTCGCATGGAAGTACATCGAGATGCCCAGGGTAGATAAGGAGGTGAGTTTCCATAGGTTGAATATTTTACCCTCAGCTATCCCAATAAAGAAGGCCACTCGAATGTACAAGAAGGAGTTAGATGTAAAGATCAAAGAAAAAGTTCATAGGCTTCTTACTACTAGTTTCATAGTCCCGATCCAAAATTAGATCTGGCTCTCTATAATTGTACCTGGGGGGGAGAAAGATAAGAACCAAATCAGAATATGCGTAGACTTTAGAGATCTAAATTGGGCCTACTCGAAGGACAAATTGTTGTTGCCTTCCATTGATAGCTTGATCGATACAACAACGCGGAATGAGATGTACAGTTTCATGGATGGTTATGTGGGATATAACCAGATAAAAATGGACCTGGCCGATGCTGAGAAGACCACTTTTCGAATGTCTTTGGGAAACTTTATGTACACAGTCATGCCATTCGAATTGAAGAATGCAGGTGATACTTACCAAAGGACGATGATGGCCATCTTTCATGACCTTTTCCATAAGACTCTGGAGTTTTATGTTGACGATTTGGTGATTAAATCCAAGAAGGAGGGGTCCCACCTAGAAGATTTAAGGAGTGTATTCACTCATTTTAGGAAGTACAAACTAAAGATGAACCCTCACAAATGTGCGTTCAGGGTAACAAGCGAAAAATTCCTAGGATTTTTGGAAAATCGCTAGGGGGTAAAAATGGACATCGACAAGTGACGAGACATCCTTGATATGACAAGACCAAAATCGATAAAGGAATTGAAAATCTTCTTTAACAAAGTCTCTTACTTGAGGAGGTTCATCCCGGGGCTGGACGAGGTGACTCACCCATTAATGGAGTTGATGAGAAAGGGAGTGAAGTTTTCTTGAAAAATAATGCATCAAGATTCCATGGACAAGCTGAAAGCACTCCTTAATTCTACATAGACAATGATCCCCCTGAAGGCGGGTATCCCTTTATGTTTATACCTCACATCAACTGAACGGTCCATTGGGGCTTTGCTGGCCCAAGAGATGGAAGGTATAGAAAAACCTATTTATTACTTGATTAGAATCATACATGGGCCTGAGGCCAGATATAATAGTATTGAGAGGCATTGTTTAGCCCTTGTATTCATAGCACAAAAGCTTAGGCATTACCTGTTATTGTTTATGGTTCATATTGTAACTAAGTGTGATCCTATAAAGTTTTTACTTGATAAAACTGTGTTTCTACACAAGGCATCTCGATGGTTCTTAATCCTCTCAGAGTAGGATCTCAAGTGTGTGGTCCCTCGAGCAATCAAGAGTCGAGCATATGCAGATTTGTTGGCCATCAGGGACGTTTGAGTCACCTGTTGAAGAGCTTTCGGGTGATGATCTCCAAGATAATTTTTTAGCATCTAGCCTAGATGAGTGGAGTATGGAGTTCGATGGATCTTCAGCTGAGAAAAAGGGGGAGCCGGAGCCATCCTGCGAAGACATGGTGAAAAAATTTATCTATCTTTCAAGTTAGAGTTTGAATGCTAAAATAATGAGGCTGAGTACCAGGCATTGGTCTTGGGATTACTTGAATAGCTAAGAAACGGTATCCAAGTCCTAACAATAAAGGGGGATTCCAACTTGGTGGTAAAATCGGTGAGTGGGGAATTCTTTTTGAAGCACATGAGTGGCTTATTGGACAGTTCGACATGGTAAACATAAAGAGTCACCCTCGAACGATGAACCGACATGCGAATGCCTATGCCACCATTACCCAAAAGATTTCCTTCAAAGGAAAATCACTTATTATTCGAGTCACAAAGATAACAGTCCCCTCCACGGTGTTGGAAATGCTACCCTCAGATGACAAAGATGATTGGAGGGGTGAGATTAAAAAGCAGCTGAAGAGAGGTAAAGGGCCACTGGGATTAACTGATTTTCCAAAGTACTTTGTTACCAGGGGCAAATTGTACTATAAGAATAAAGGAGGTTGGTTGTCGAGATGTGTAGAACCTGAGGAAGCCAAAAGAAGGTTGATTGAGGTACAGGAAGACAGTTGTCAAACCACCGAGATCCCTTTGTATATAAGGATACGAAGAGCAAGGTACTTCTGACCTTCGACGAGACAAGATGCGGCCATAGTGCAAAGAGAGTGTTCAAAATATTGTTTGTTCTATCAGGTAGGAGAATGAAATTCCATTGACTAACCCCAAGATTGGAGGCAACCTTAAATGTATTTCTTGATAGATAGGGTGATGCTTGTAGATAAAAAGCACACTACTAACATAAAGAGGTCAACACCAAATTACTTCGTGCAAGATGGGAAGTTGTACATATGAGGCTACCATGACAAGCCCCTAATGTACATAAGGGGAGAGGAGGTCGGAGAAGTTTTGAACCAACCTCATGAACAGGGGCACATTGGAGGAGCCAAGCATTATGATCAACTAATGACTTTGGGTTATTAATGGCCTTCGATTAAGAAAGATTCGACAAAATTTATTCGAAAGTGTAAAGCTTGTCAACTACATGGGAACATGATCCACGCAACTTCAGTGGACCTAGATTCTCTCTTTACATTGTTTTTGTTCCATACTTGGGCGTTTGATTTGGTAAGGTCCATAAACCCTTCATAGCGAGGAAAGATTTGGATTTTGGTAGCCACATAATGCTTTACGAAGTGGGCAGAGGCTATACCGCTCAAGAAACCCATAATGGGGGAAGTATCTCGATTCATGAAAGAGTACATTATTTTACATTTGGGCATCCCAAAGGTATTTCTATCAGAATAACATCACCCCTTTTGTAAATAGTGAGGTACGCTTGCTAACGGACAAGTACTCTATCATCCATCATAGGTCGATGGTAGCATACTGTCACACCCCGCCTAATTCTGGCATCAACCGCCACCAAAACTATCCCGGGCGTGAGTAAATAATTATCATTCTTAGCATGAGACAGATATGAGACAAAAATAAGCCAGTCCATAAGATACATAATTGAATCAAACTCAAATTCTCATAAACAACTAAGCGATAAAAGATCCATCACATGCTAACTCCAATAATCCATTCTCCAATAATGATTAAATAAAATCTAAAATAATCCCAAAATAAATCCTCTAAACAACTTTGGAACCGAATGGCCCAATAAAACTCAAATGAAGTCTCATAATTAAATACGACTGGAAAAGAAAGTCTAACTAAACTATGCCATAAAATGAATAACTCCAGCTGCACCTCCAAATGATAACTCCGATAAACTTATGCAGCTTCTCCAATTCTAATCCTAAAAAAGATTAGTCAACGCATGGGTCAGAGCCAAAGCCCCGAGCAAGAATACACACTACTCCCCTCAAATAGGATCCTTGAATCCAGACAATAGCATTATACCCAATAAATATCACAGTAGAATATTTTAAATTAAACGGACTAATTTAAACGCGATAAATATAAACCAATAACTACCCGTAAAAATCCCATTTATAAAGGCACACCAATATGATTTTAAATTCCCAAGTCCCACGATTATAATTTAATTAAATTAACCAGATTTTATTATAACCTCATTTTATTATGGCGATCCTCCCACCTCGGGTGATTTATCCACCAAAATACACATCCCCTCGTCAAAACGTCGGCTGGCCCGTTTAAACTGTCTGCCCTCGCTGATTGACAAGGTTCCACACACGATACGACATAAAACGTTGGCTGGCCTATTTAAACTGTCTGCCCTCGCTGATTATGTCATCAATATATTTTAATATCCATCTTATTATCTTAGGTATTAGTTCTCAATTTCTCAATTCATAATTTATAAACAACCCACCCTTTAATCGATGTGAGATCCTCAAAATACCCCTTAGTCCCATACCTAAGGGTCCCCAAGTTATCAATACGTCCTAACCTATGTATAGGAGGATTTTCTAACATAAATCATAACCTAGTCTCATACTTAGACTAGCGTAACGACGATAAAGTAATAAAAATCATCCCACCCCAACAGAATAAAATCGTGATAATTTTCCCTCACTAGTCCCATTCCTAGAAGGCAATCTAAAATATAGGGAGAGCAATAATACCCAACAACTCGTCGTTAAAATGATATTTAATAATACCAACAAGTCATACCTATAAGAATAATTAGTCAACGTATAAAACTGCGCATGATAGTCCAATTCAATTAAATCTTTAATTTAATTATCACAACGTCAACAATACCCAAATAATCTCATTTAATTATTTTAAATTAAATATACCAAATTTTTATCATATATACATCAAAAAACAAATTTTATTATTTCTACATGTATTACATGAGTTATACGCACCCAAAAGTCAATTATTTTAAAGCTAGGGTTTTTCTACATGCAACGCACACCAATAAAACCCAAAATCACTCATGAATCCTACGTACCCAAAGGGTTATGAATATTTTTCAGATTAAAAGATCTTATAAAAATAGTCCCATAATTAGTATCCACTTTTTCTAATTAAGTTACTAATTATTTTTAAGAAAACATGTAATTAAGTGTTTAGGCGACACTTAAAATGCATAATAGTAAAGGAAAAGAATAGAGTAGTCATGCCTATAAAGATTGTGTTGAAAATCTGATTAGAAATCTGGATTCCTTGCAAAAAATTAGCAAAAGAGTGTTCTTGAACCAACTTGATTAAACCCCAATTAAGCCTCCCAAAACTTGTGACAAAAAGCTTGATAATGAAGAAGGTTGATGATTATGGGTGAGTGGAAAATTATTTGGCAGTGTTCTCTGGTGATGAGAAGTCCCCCTACGGATTAACAAGGTTATATAGTGATTAGGAGTCCTAATACCACACAAATACTAAAAATAGCTTACTACTCACGTTTTCTGGGAGGGTCGATCGATCTACCCCCAGGCATAGATCGATCGATCATGCCTAAAATCTGACAGTTCACCCAAAAAATTTATTAGGGACAAAAATTGTAAAATCAATATAAAATCCATTTTAACTCCAATTTTAATTCCACTTGAAGTTTTATTCTTCTAAAATCATAACCAACATATTTAGCCAATAAAAATTATTAAATTCAAAATTTTATTTTTCTCGAAAATTCCAATTAATTAATAAAAATAGTTAATAAAAATACGGGGTGTTACATACTTCCCCACTAGCAAAGAATTTCGTCCTCGAAATTAAACGAAACATACACATCAATTCATAACTCTCGCAAAAAGAAAATAAGGCTCACATATGCCTACCAGTGGAATGTCATAATTGGGCGCCCATACACCCAATTCTACGCGCACCTACCTCACGAACAACAAAATAACATATATTGTCTATATGCATACGCTTAACTATGAAAAGAACGGCGTACCACACGCTCTCACAAATCCCCCACTCGATCTTATATCCGAAAGTCATCAAAATGCTAACGTCCTCAAATTAAATCTCAACATCAAAAATCAATACATACGATACCTAACATCTGTACTAAAATCTCCAAAATAATTATTGTCTCCATAATCCATTCTAAGGATCCCCACGTCAAGCTTACTAATTCTAAATTAAATGCGTACAACGTCCTTAACTCAAAACTTCACATCTCCAAGAAACACATCTTACACGTATGCTAGACCCTCTACCTTAAGAAGTACGAATCAACAAAGGGAATCAAAGATCGACAACGCGGAAGCTAAAATGGACTCATAACCTACGAGACCTAGGACCATGCTTTGATACCATCTGTCACACCCCTCCTAATTCTGGTGTCGGCCGCCACCAAAACTATGTCAGGCGTGAGTAAATAATTACCATTCTTAGCATGAGACAGATATGAGACATAAATAAACTAGTACATAAGATACATAATTGAATCAAACTCAAATGCGCATAAATAACTAAGCGATAAAAGATCCATCACATGCTAACTCCAATAATCCATTCTTCAATAATGATTAAATAAAATCTGAAATAATCCCAAAATAAATCCTCTAAACAACTTTGGAATCGAATGGCCCAATAAAACTCAAATGAAGTCTCATAATTAAATACGACTGGAAAAGAAAGTCTAACTAAACTATGCCATAAAATGAATAATTCCAGCTGCACCTCCAAATGATAACTCCGATAAACTTATGCAGCTTCTCCAATTCTAATCCTAAAAAAGATTAGTCAACGCATGGGTCAGAGCCAAAGCCCCGAGCAAGAATACACACTACTCCCCTCAAATAGGATCCTTGAATCTAGACAATAGCATTATACGCAATAAATATCACAGTAGAATATTTTAAATTAAACGGACTAATTTAAATGCAATAAATATAAACCACTAACTACCCGTAAAAATCCCATTTATGAAGGCACACTAATATGATTTTAAATTCCCAAGTCCCACGATGTTAATTTAATTAAATTAACCAGCTTTTATGATAACCTCATTTTATTATGTCGGTCCTCCCGCCTCGGGTGATTTCTCCACCAAAATACACATCCCCTCGTCAAAACGCCGCCCACCCGAGGAGAGCGAACGGAGCGCTACTATTGATAAAACTAATCAAATCCACAAATAACAAGGTATAGAGCATCTAAAAATCCCACAACAATAAAAGAGAACTACAAATCTCAAATCTCTTCAAATTAAATACAACCAATAATCTCTCGAAATAAAACAACTATTTATCTCGAAATAAAATGCTCTATAGAACAAAAATAAATACAAATCTTCTCATCTTGTTCTCCAATAATCTTCCCAAAACAATCCACGCTAAAAATCATCCCAATTGGTCCATAGCGCTCAAATCCGCGCTAACCTGCCAACTAAAAGAAAATTTGGGGAAGTACACAATACGACATGAAAGATGCTCAATAAATATGTTAGCGTTGAATAAAACGTCACAATACGAATACGAATATTCAAATCAAATGCGAATCTGATAAGCAATTATATCACTATAATTTCTCAACAACACATTAACCGGGCCACTAGGCCTCATCATCGTACCGCGCCTATGCATTTTTTTAGCATATCCTAAAAAAGAAATATTGGCGGGTGCCCTACTTCCGTGCCATATTAAAATCTTCATGACAACATGCTCAACACCAAAAATAACACCACATGAATAAAAATTAGATTCCAACAAATATTTCCAGATTCCAATGAATTTAGAAATTCAAATATGAGTTAATAATCACAAGAAAATAACGAGAATAATACTCACGAGATTAAGGAGCATATTGTGTAAAACCCCATACCTCAAAATTATCACATAATTTCATCCTCAAAATCTGATCGCACCATCACGTTCCTCTCGCAAAAATAATCAAATCTGGTTCTAGCCCAAACTCGAGAAAACACCAAATAAGCCTTCTAATCTAAGGTTGAAATCTTGAATAAGTTTGAGGCTATGGTTTGTATAAGAAATGGAGTAATTTTGGAGAGGTCTTCTGGTTGAAAAGTTTGAGTAAAAGTGATTTGAAAAGTCCATCCACGAATTAACAAGGTTATATAGTGATTAGGAGTCCTAATCCTACACAAATACTAAAAAAACCTTACTGCTCACATTTTCTGGAAGGGTCGATCGATCTATTCCCAGGAATCGGTCGATTGATCATACCTAAAATCTCGCAGTTCGTCCAAAAAATTTATAAGGGACAAAAATTGTAAAATCAATATAAATTCCATTTTAACTCCGATTTTAATTCCGCTTGAAGTTTTATTCTTCTAAAACCATAGCCAACATATTTAGACAATAAAAATTATTAAATTCAAAATTTTATTTTTCTCAAAAATTCCAATTAATTAATAAAAATAGTTAATAAAAACACGGGGTGTTACACATACCCGAAAGGAAACAGGTCGGCGAAGGCCACTAACAAAACCTTAGTAAACATTTTGGCAAAAATATTAAAAGACTTTTCAGGAACATGGGATGATAAGATCCCCAAAGTACTTTGATCTTATCGAATGAAAAAGAGGAAATTAACGGGATACACCCCCATTTTCCTTGATATTTGGGGCATAAGTTGTTTTACTAGTTGAATGCAAGGTGTCTTCCATCTGCTACAACCGCCACATACAACTGGAAGCGCGGGAAGAACACCGAGATAATGATGCGAGATAATTTGAGATGTACATAAAGTATTTGTCCATATCCTAAGACCAGTTGATGAGGCCAAGGAAGTTTAAAGAGTGGGACTTGGTTCTGAAAGCATGCATGAGGCATACTAGGGGTTTATCATTGACCAAGTTTGAGGATAGCTGGGAAGGTCCTTACATCGTTCGAGCAACTCACAATTCGGGTTATTGCGAGATATCCAAGGTGGAAGACAATGCTACTTTCAAATTGAACAACAAGTGGTTGAAGATATACCACGTTTAAATGTATGTCTTTTTGACACCATTGTGTATTAGACTGTACCTTGTCAATATCCGTCCAAAAAAGGATGTCCGCTTCAAAATAATGGGCCTTGTTTATTTAATATAGCTCGAAGCAATGTTCATGTGGAAAATATTAGACCACTATTTTTTTTACGATTGTTGTTTTCCTTATCATGCATGATGTGATTTATATTGATGTAATAAACTTAGGCAGTATTAAAAAAAATGGGGAATGGAAGAAGACACCAAAGTCGCCAATGTTTATTTATTTAATAAAAGAGATAGCTATGATTACATGCGACCAAAATAGAGGAGTTCAAAATCCCAAAACGGGAAACTTCAATAAAATAAACATTGAACAAAGGGGCCTAGGGGCTGTCCATGATGAAACGAAGATTTGCTGATTCAAGCAGCCTAGGATGATGTTGGGGAATAATTTGCACAAGGCTATTTTGATCATAAATGAGTTCAGGAAAATCTTTTTGGCGAAGCTCCAGCGTCTGTTGAACGGTCTCTAATTCCTGCTCTTTCTTGATAAGCTCGGCCTCTACACGAGCAACAACCTCACGGGCCTCCTGAACCTCTTGCTGAGATATTAACAACTTGGTATCTAGTCTTGCAAGTTCTTCTAAAATGGCTACCTACGTGCGATGTGAGCTTTGGAGCCAGTGATAGAGGGAAGGCAAGTCATCTTTCTGAAAATCACGATGCAGCTTCACTAACTAGGATAGAGATAACCCATCATTTATGAGCAAATTAACTTTCCCCAATAAATACTTGATTGTGTCCATGCTGAGATATTAGAGGGGGTATTTAGTATTTCCTCCAAAACTACGGTAATCCTAAGCAAATGGCAGGCCTTCAGCCCAGGAATAGGTTAAAGACTGTGGGATGTAAAAGTCGATGGAAAATGGACCAGCAGCTAATCGACCAGTGAACGAGGACCCTCAGTCTAAATATGGGGGAAATTATCCAAATTATACCTCACAACCACCTCGGGGGCTACATCATGAGGATGTGATATAAAGACTCTATCAGTTGTAGAAGGTCAACGAGTTTATAAAGTGCTATCACTTGCTTGAACCTGAGGGGAATATAACTCGGGCACCTTACCAACGATAGGCGTTGTTTCTTGAATATGTATAGTAGGGGCATCGCCCAAAGAAGCAAATTCAGCTAAAGGACTCGCTTATACAACTTCTTGAGAAATACCCAACTATCTACCCACGTGCTACAGGTTGCTCGACCTCCACCTTAATCATGGGCTTCTTCATTAGAGCTTTCCAAGTAGCCCTAACCATTGACCTAGATGAGGCAATACATGGAGAATGACCTTTTTCAACTAGTCTTGAGGGACTGGGGGGCAACGATGGCTACCTCTGCCAGAAGTGAGGTCTGAGAGGCTTTCTTCTTCTTCATAACTGCCTGGTTCGCAGGAGATAATAGAGGCAATTCGGAGGGGATAGTGGCATTGGTACTACTAAGAGGGAATACGGACGAGAAGGTGGTGTAATTTCTTAAACATAACTCTATGGGTGGGAATCTTTCAACCTCAGGGTACTTCCTTCAAAATGTTATTATGAAAATGAACAAGTTGGCTTTGCTAAAATACATTTATATACATGGTTGATCTCTCTCCTTGAGGTATTTTCTCGGAATCAAAGAGTTAGCTGGATAACTGGCACATAGACTCACAACAACTAAAGTCAAATAGTTCTCACAACAAAAAGAAAAGTCTATTGGTTTTTCATGGGTGAAATGGCTCAACATAGGGGCTCCTTGGTCATAGCCGAATTGAAGGGCTACATGATGGGGACTGTAAACGGAATAGAAAGAGGACCACTCCATATATAATGGAAGGTAGGAAGGGATTGACAAAAGGGGCACATTATTTGAGGGAAAGTTCCTCGTAATATCTTCATCAATCAAAACAAAGGGGTGCTCCTCCTCAGTAAAAAAATAGTTAGTAAAAAATTGATCCACCCCAACGTAGGTACGGGGTAAGAAACTTTTGGCTCGATCGATTAAAGAAACAAGGAGATTCTTACATTTTTATTTTTCTAACAATAAATACGGGGGATTTTTACAGTGTGAGAACTAGGGTAGTTTCGAGCAGGAGTATACTCGGGGAAATGTGCAAAGGAAAGCTGTTAAAAGGACATTATTTGCATAATTATAGACATCAAACCTTTCGATGCTCCTTGTAAAATCTATCGCCACACGATCTATCCAGGTGTACAATGAGCCAAGAATGATAGCGACAAGAGGGATATTCATGCCGCTCGCCATCCGAACAACTATTTTTATTAAGTCCTTTCGGGGGTAGTCATGGGACTTGCTTGGAAGGTAGACTTTTGATAACATCACCCAAATATACCCATCCAACTCGATCTGGGAATCCAAGCCCTTTCCTGCCATGGGTTTTTCAAACACTTAATTCCCCGGGGATTCTTCTTGGATGCCTCATGATCCCTAATAACAACTTTTTCTTGAATGAAGTAAAAGTACCTAATCACTTCGGAGTAGGTGCACTTGTTGTAAGTAACCATGTAATACTTTACTATTGCCTCCAGTTCAGCCCTTAATGCTTTTTTCTTGCTGGAGACTGCCTCCTCAAAAAAATTAATAAACCCTGTAGTTTCTAACCCCAGAAACTCAAAAACATCTTCCAAAGTGACAGTGAACTCGCCCCAGGAGGCCATAAAAGTGTGTGACCTATGGATCCAGCGGGAAATCAACAATTGGATATCAGCCAGCTAGAGGGTACAAGACAAACCAATAAGACCAGATGGACAGAATATTTATAGTGGATATATTCAGTCTAAGGACCTTACCCCTCGTAGGCGCCAGAGGAAGCTTTAAATTCTACTTTTGAATAAGGGAAATCACCACGTTCAATGGGGAAAGTGGGTAATGGTAGAAGTAGGATATATGCAAAGCCTTCAGCATCTTCACCCTCTACCATCAGTAGGTTAGGGTTATTAGTTGGCACCAAATCACTAGGGAATCACTCCGTCATTTGCCATAAGCGGACAGACTTACCAAAATATGGAGCACGGCGATAACGTGCCCATTGGTGTTGGTGCGCTTGAGTTTCAGGGGAAGTACTCCTGGAGGAGTGGGTTCATTTAATGATTGGTTCCATGGAAGTTTAGAGAAATGGAGTGAAGAGTTAAGTTAATGGAGTGAAAGAGGTGAAGATGGCAAAACTCTCAAAAAGGATCAGTACAAGAGAAAGGAAACCTAAAGGTAAATGTTCAAAATAAGGATACCCCTTTTTATAGGGGAAACACGGACCCCAAAAGGTGATACTTGGAAAAGTATAATAATAAATAATTTAGCTTACTTGTTCATCAAGCACTAACAGATGCAGAAGATCAAAGGTTGCAATGATACCGTTTTGAGGTCTGACGCGCGAATTAGCAGTGTGGGTTACACGCGTGTACCCTGGCACTTCCATGTGTCATATACAAAAGTATAAAAGACAACCTCGATTAATGCGGCATGGTTGGGGTCTTTTCATCTTAGGGAGCGAAGAGTTTTGTGGGAAATTTGAATAAACCTCTTCACTTTCCCCAAAGCATCTACCTTAAGTAATTGTGAAGCCTAATAGAAGGAATGGATATTATACAAGTATGGGGATATACTTATTAAACCAATGAGGAGGTTAGAAAGATAGAGAAAGGAAAAGACTGAAGACCATCAAAGGGTTTTCTATAGATACTTCTTCATGCAATATATAAATATCTCTATGAAGGGGAAAATATAGGGGGAGTCCCCACTGAATAGTGATTAACTTAGTCAAAAGATTGATTGACCTATGAAGAAGGATAATGAAGGTCACTCGAGCTAATTACCTCGAAGATCTTTCACAAAGGTGGCTCGAATAACCTACCTCGAAGATTCTCTAACAATCCTGGTTCAAAGTATCCAACTTGTAGACCAAAGTCACTTATATGATAATAGTTTGTAATACAAAATAGAATAATATGTATCATTTACTTTATCTTGTAAATGTATGTTGAGTGAGGTTTTTTGGTACCCACAAGGGACTATGCCTGGCAGGGCATGGGAGAGCTAACATGCTCTATAAAGCAACCTCCTCTTGGGAACCTTGCAGGGACATGGTTTAGAGGATTTAGAGCAAGGCAGCATTGGGAATAAAGTTACCAACCCTCTTGGCACACTTGGGAAAAACTTCATTCAACACATATGGTCGCTAGAGCCACTACATTCGAGCCACCTCAACTCTTACCTGTTCGAGGGAAGCTCCTCGAGGTGCCTTAATTTTGCACCATCGGTTCTAAGATAAATCTTAACCAACAAACTAAAACAAGGTTACTTGAGTTTACTGTCAGCTGAGCAACCTTAGAACATATACCAACCCGTCTGACTGATGTGATTGTGCACCTAACAGAGTCACTATTTAACCACTCTCTAACGTTATAACATCTGGCATTTAGGGACTAAAAAATATAGCACTTAAGTGGGTTTATCCTTAGGATGGAAGGTCTAGTTCACCAAACCTGACCCTTCACCCATCCTCAGGTAAGCCCCAAACTGACATATTATGCTCCTCATTAATGCCCACAATACTCCCAGCCAATTGAATGGCTTCCTTTTAAAACTAGAAGATCCCATGCATTTAATGCAACATCTGTTGCATTTCATGCAACCAATCAGATCAAGCATAGGCGAGCTTACTCGAGCAGCCTTGCCCCATATAAATATACCAGATGAACAAATTAGGGGGAGAGAGTATTCTGAACCTATAATTGTTTCCCAAATTTCTCCATACACGAGAGCTATTGTGAGAGCATTAACCCCTCATACCCATTTAATACACCTATTATTGAGCATTAACTGAGATTGAAGTTCCTTCCTTGCATTTTTTGTGCCTAGAGTCCTTGATCTTTATCCCTCCAACCATGCTACCTGCTATTCCCATCCATTTGTTATGCTCGTTATGTATCTCTTATGATAATACATCATTTAATAAAAGTCTGAATATTGAACCACCTTGTCTCCTATCCACCTGTGACCACTGCCAACACTTAATACTGAACGGTGTTAATCCCGATCTTGATAAGGGGCTACGTCTCAATTAATACTAACTGTATTCCAAGAACCCACAGCTTACAAAGACAATGAGCATTGGTCATCTCACGTGTCCCGTTGTGTTAACAATATCTAACTTTCCTCTAAGGGTGTGTATGAAATAGACTTACCTTATTTTTTCTCTATTCATCGATGGTGTAGGGGGATTTGTAAATAGTATAAATGTTTATATTCAACCTCTCATCGATGACTAGAATGGATTATGGGATTATTTAATTGATATGTATAATGCAATGACGGAGAAAGAGTGATATACATGGAATGGTCTAAACAAACATCAATTTTTAATTTTTTTCAAATTAAATATTAAACTTTAATAATTTACCCCCAAGTGAAATGCTGCACTGATTTTAAACAAGTTTTGATTTATCCAATTAACTAGTTTTTGTTAACCTAAACATGCATCTAGGTGAGTGAAGCATAAAATAAAGTAAATGTAACACCCCATCCAATTAAATATCGGATGATCAGTCCTTTAATAAAATTAAACAAAATACACAGTTGGTTCATTCCTAGCATCACTATCGAAATACATTTAATTACTAATCACCTAATAATTAATTAAGCTAGTGTCGAATCTTAAGCCTTGTTAATTATCATACAAAAAATTGAATTAAATAATAAATTGCATTTAATCCACAAGATAAATAATGAATGTATGAATAATCAAATGAGACTGGATAAAAACTCCAGCCAAAAATCCCAAAGTAATAAATTTCTAAATATAACTTAATCCATCAAACTGAAATAAATGGGTACAATATCTCTGAAATATGGAATGACTAGAAATGGACGACATGCCCTAACTGAAGTAACTGCAACAGGATACTGAATAAATAAGAGTGGAGGAATCTAATATCGATGACCTAGAACTTCGACAACAACTGCAGCACGTCAAGCAGCAATGAGCTCCTAAGCTCGACGTCCTTGTGGCAGAACACTTAATATAATATGCACAAGAAAATAAATTTTTAATAAATGGGTCACATCCTGAGTAGAAAATAGTTTAACACGTTTTATCAAGTATTTAAAATGCTTAACAATAGATATAATAAACATGTTAGTTTCCCTAGCTCTCACTTAAGAAATCTCACCTCTCCATTAGTGTGCACGCCTAACGTACCTCTACCTAATTCTAGTTACTGCTGCCATAACTAACTAGCTCAAATATGTTAGGGCCCCCTCTTTTTTTTAAATATTACTTATAGTACTGGTCTGCATTTCTCTCGTAAGTCATAACTGATTATTATCATGTATATTTAACTCACGTTATAATTTCTTATTTTGCAATTAAGTGTTCACAAACTTAAATTATCTCAGATTTCACTCTCTCTATTATCTTCTAAGTTCACACAGTAGATCACATCAATATATAGTATATATACTAATATGACACCCCTTGGCTCAGATGAGGTACATACATACTTTACTATCAAGTCCCGATACACCTCATACTAACTAAAGTACTATCGGTACAGATTAACTCTTGAACCATAAATACAAACACATATATGTGGGAGGCGAACATAGTCCTAAGCCTTTGGACTACGCACATACCTAGATCATCCAAATGACCGGTCATACCATTGCTCACACAAATGATTCTCAGCCCTAAGTTTTATGCTCTAAGGTACGAGTCTAAGATCCCCCAAAATGACACATCAGGATAAGATCGCCCACAACTTGAGAACATCCTGTGATATCAAGTATCGTAGGTAGAATATTTATATCCCGAATATCCCACATATTAATAAGTCCGTTCACATTAAGTATGTTCCAATACTAAATAGCTATTCTTGACCATTTATTAGTAATCATGGGACTTTATACATCACATTCTATACACTCAGTTGGGTTCCTTTTAGTCTCACAAGGTCCCCAATAATTTATTTTTAAATATTAGGAAAGTTTAGTAAAAAATTATAACTTCAAGGGTATTTTATACCTTTCATAGTTTAAGTATAAATCAAAACATTCCTAGTACTACGTACGCCTCTCAACCACCTATGCGTTGTCGTGAACGAGGGATAAATCCAAGGTTGTATGACTAAGTTATGCCCTTTAAAATTTTCACTCAAAGAATAGATAATATATATATATATATATATATATATATATAAGGAGTAGAATTTTGTTACTATTCAATAAGATGATAAGCTAAGTAGAGGCTAGGATTGAGCCACCAATGCAAGAATCCAAGGGTTGAGATTACTTTATTCAATTTTACTCTTTTGTTCCTTTATTTTTAGTTTCCCCCTCTTTTGCCTCACTCCTAATTTGTTTTCCCCTCTTACTTTAATTCAAAATAATGGATAAATTAGTAACTAACCGTGAAATCCCCCAACATCCACCAAATATATCCTTGCCCAGCTATTCACGTGAGCTACAAAAACTGAAACCTTCTTCCATAAGGCTCAAGTAAAAGTTGGTACGGTTACAACAACCCTTATCTACAAATTGTGTATAGTCCCATCAGCTACAATATCAAGGATTTATGTTTTTTAATTCTAATCCAATAGTGGGTCTCTTCAAATGTGGATGATTCCAAATCTTTTCGCACTTTTCATAGTTTTATTTTCTCTCTCCAATAAATAGAATCTATCCATTCGGAGGTAACACTGAGTACCCCTCTCTATTCGGAGGTAACACTGTAAGTGGTAAAATGGGGTACCGCTGTCTTTAAAGTTTACGCCGTCATCTCTTTGTGTTGTAGATGTGGTAATTCTAACTCATTTTTGTTTTGATTTGTAGGTTTAGTCAGCAAGCTTATTGTTTCCATTATGAAAATGTGTGTGAGCATTTGGTACTCCCACGTTTGTATTTCATCTCGAAGAAAGATGAATGGATAGAGAAACAGTTCAATTTGACTTTAGTTATTGTTCTGAGCTTGATCCCTTTGTGTTTGTACAGGAGGGGGATTCCATGATGAAGAAAGGAGTCACTTATGGGTATCGACCAAGTAAGTGTTGAAGATTATTTTTTGGGTCTGTGGAAAAAAGTGAGCATGAGATATTGGTATCCTTTACTTTTTATTATTTTCTACTGCCAAACCTTAACTAAACCACATGGTACTCTCTCTCATCATGATATTGGGGCTACAACATTTTGTTTCACTATTTAACCAAACCACAAGGTAAACTCAGCGTTTGGTTTGCTATTATTATATATTAAAATTAATATATTATGTTTTAAACTCATCTCTATCTTCCTTACCCATGAACTCTCTCTATCTGTTCACCAATGACACCACCACAAGCCCTTAATCCATGGTATTTTTAAGAGTGTGTTGCAGAATATACTTCTATTGGGTTTTAGTTTTTCTCCATGTTTTTGTGTCCGCGTCTATTTGTTCCAAGAAATGGGTTCGATAAAATGTATTTTTATTTGCTTTCGGTTTCAAGAAATGGGTTCCAAGAAATAGGTTCCGAGAAAATGGGTTCCAAGAAATGTTTTCTTTCTTTTGGTTTCATTTCATCTGCATCTTTTTTCACCGGTTAAGATTGAGGTGTTCACCATTTTGCACCTTTAATTTCCCATGTTTCTCTTCTTCTTTTTTTGTCGAAATCTTAGATTTACGGTTTATTTTTGTCTTCTCAATTAGGTGAGCAAATGCACAAGTATCCATACACAAGATGACGGTTTCTAGCTTGCTCTACTATTAAAAACTCATCTAAGAAATCTTATTTTTGTAGTTGTGTTAGTTTGTGCCCTTTTCAAATATAAATTTTGTAGTTATTGTGATAATTTTAGTTTTGATTTTATTATTTATATCATTTTGTTGGTTGTTCATTTACAGGTATTCTCATCATGTATAAGTGGTTTGGTACAATGCATGTACTAAGAAATATGAGGAACTACCTTTTATTAGTTTTTTTATAGTGATCATATACTCATATTTACAATGTTTCAATATGAGTATCTAATGTTGGGTCTATTTGATTTTTTTGTCTTTACCGTGATTAATTTAGTTTCATTTTTATTATTAATTAATTTAGTTTAGTTTAACAAAAAGTTTAGTTTAGTTTCAATATGAGTATCTAATGTTGGGTTTATTCGGGTTATTAATTTAGTTTCATATTTATTATTGTTAAAAACTAAAACATTTTGTTTCAATTATTAACTGTTGTAGACTGAAAAAAATTCTCAATGTACGTAACTTGAAACCAAAATTTGACATATAGACTCTCGGGTAAGTAGTGTCCAACTATTTAGATGTAGTTTTCTATATATTTGTTTGTGAAGTTCAATAAGGTTGAATTTAATAATTTGTTATATTAAACAACTGATGTATAAATATCCAGTCAACAAATGGAGTTCTTTGATTCTTCCAGAGTAATCAAAACTCCTTTTTTTTCACAAGATCTAATTATTAGGCATTTGATATTGTTTGGAAATCTCACCTTTTCATATAAGAAGGTAATGTCTTTTTCATTAATTATGACACTTTTTTTGTTACTAAATATTGAACATTTTTATTCTCTTTCAAGTATATCATCATCTTCAGTGGAATCTATGCTATTGAGGTGTTTACCTATGTCTAGCTTTCAAGTACACATCTTAGTTTATTTTACTTCTTGATGATCTGGTCTTTCTTATGAAAATTTCAATCTATTTTGATTAATATAAATTGAGTTATTATAATGTCCGTTTCTTAGATTTTGTTTTTAGGAAGATTGAGGCGCCAACGTGGGAAGATTAAGTCTCATGACAAAGCCGAAATGGAAGAAGATGTTCAATACCACTAATGTATATGGTTGGGGTTTTATTTAGTTTTAAAACTTTGTTAAATGATGACCAGTAAAAAATAATCAATAATTTTCAAATTGAGTGGGTGTCTTCATATTTTTCATTTTCAAGCAACTATATTATTTCTTAATTGTCTTTTATTTTATGTGATATTTTTTCATATTCTTAGTTATCACGTGACATATGAGTATTAAATTACATATTACAAAAACCCTAAGAGATGCTAACATTTATTACCAGGTTTATAATGTTAAAAGTGAAAAGATTCATTTTATTTTTTAGTAAAATAAATTGATTTGTTGCTAAACTATAAGTTCAGTACTCATAACTTTATTTACTTATTAAAAACGTGTTTTAAAAGTGCCATAAGTACTGAGAAAACTTCAAATTGTTGCATGAAGAATTGTCATAAAATAGATTGTTGTAAATTTAAAGTCCATATGGTTTTATTATAGAAAAATAATACACTTACCGAAAGTGGAATTAATATTTTTATTTAAATACTTTCTAATATTAGATTGTGGTGTTTGTGCCTCTACACTCGATGCACATGAACATTTCATTATCAAAGTTTTAACAAGTCATGTTTAACGAGACATGGAGAAAGTGAAGATAATTCACTAACACTATATCGTTAACAAGTCATGTTTAACGAGACATGGAGGAGATGAAATGCTCATCGTATGAATATAATGATTTTGATGCACCGGAAATAAAATGTTATCTATGCAATGGGATATTGAATTTTCATCATATACTACATTAATCATACTTGAAGTCATGTCTCTTAAAATGGGATATTGAATGTTCACAAGTACGTACTTTGGAAATTTTTTCCGTGCCTTCAGGAACGGGCATTCTGGTAGTATATATATATGTGTGTGTGTGTGTGTGTGCGCGCGCGCGCGAGTGCCACCTTCCCTACCCGCGCGCCCACCATCCCCGACTGCCGGTCGACCGGCCTTGGGACCCCGATGGAGTGGCCTCCCAGATATGATGAACGTTGTTTCATAGCCGGTGAATCTCACTCCATTTTTTAACACCAAAAACCTTCACTTATCATTCTCAATCTCCTAAACAATTACTCTAAACGTTATACCAACATATACGAATAATATCTAACGGAGAAGAATCGAAAAAACATCAAGAATCATCAATTTATCAAATTAATTACAATTAAATTCTAAAAAAAAACAAGTTCATCTCTTTTATTCAAGAACTCAATATAAAACAAAGATTTCTTTACACATGGATAATTCCAATTCATAAATTTCGTTCTACATATATTAGAGGGTTTAGTCTTACTTGAATTTCATCCAAGAATGTAATTTAATTCTCCAAAAATCAACAAAATCTTTACATAATCTTGTGAATATTCATCCTAGGCTAACATGGTTATCAAGCATGCCAAAAATTTGCAAGTTTAAACGCTTGCCTCTATGTGTAGGTCTAATCCGTTGAAGAAGATGGTTAGGTTGTGTCCCTCTTGTAACACCCCGTATTTCTGTTTAATTTTAAATTACGTAAGTAGAGTAATTTAATGGGATTAAATACGCTTTAATTAAATTACGTGAGTAGAGTAATTTAATGGGATTAAATATGTTTGATTTAAATTACGTGAGTAGAGTAATTTAAATAGATATTATGTTAATAAAGATGAATATGTGTTATAGAAAATTTACTAAGGTGAATATAAATTTTCAATGTTAATATGTACAGTCTAGTGACTATATGGACGTACCGGATGTAGCTCGACAATATTAAGGATGAGAGTAGAAAAATATTTACGAGACTCAAATGATAATTTAGAGTCCACGGTTGATTCCGAAAGGGTTGAATTAGTCAAAATAGTGTACCCGGGGGTACTAGTTGAGTGCCGGGTCATTTTCGGGCTAAACCGGGACCATTCAGGGGCATTTTGGTATCTTTACAATTATGGGAAAGAAGACCTACGAATTTTTGTAACCCTAAATCTGATTATAAGAGTGGTGGCTAGGGTTAGACAATTAGAGTTACACCATAGCCATTAGAGAGAGAGAGAGGCAAATTCCTTAGGCAAGAAGGAAGGAGGGATCATCTTAGGAAGATTTCACCATAATGATTGTTGGGAAGAAGGATTGAGGCACCAATATCATCAATCATCATCAACAACCACGAAATCAGACCCTACAAATCTTAAGGCAAGTGGTTAATTGCAAAATAATTGAGTTATAATACCCATGTTTATGCTTGAGGAAGAACATGATTTTTATGATATTCTTGGGAACAAACAATTGATAATAATCCATGATTGATTCCATTTGGGTGATAGTGGATCGTTTGACTAAGGTCGCACATTTCTTACCGGTTCGTACGGATTATGATACTATGCGGTACGCGCAGCTTTTTATTTCAGATATTGTTAAGTTGCACGGAGTTCCTATTAATATCGTGTCGGACCGAGATAAGATATTCGTGTCGCACTTTTGGTAGAGTTTTCAGGAGCCCATGGGCACCGACTTACGGTTGAGTACGACATATCACCCATAGACGGACGGCCAGACGGAAAGAGTAAACCAGATGCTAGAGGACATGCTGAGAATGTGTATTCTAGATTTTGGGGGAAATTGGGAGACATATCTTCCTTTGGTGGAGTTTGTGTATAACAAATCTTACCAATTCACTATTGGCATGCCGCCATTCGAGGCGCTTTACGGGAGACCTTGTCGTTCACCCGCTTGTTGGTTAGAAGTGGGAGATAATAAGGTTTTAGGGCCAGAGATGATACAGGAGACTTCCTCCAAAATAGAGTTGATTCGAGGACGTATTCGAATAGCCCAGGATAGGCAAAAGAGTTATGCTGACGCCGGCAGAAGGCATGTGGAATTAGATGTGGGAGATCAGGTGTTAATTCGAGTATCTCCTATAAAAGGGGTTACGAGGTTTGGCAAAAAGGGGAAGTTAGCACCGAGATATGTGGGGTCGTTTCCTATCATTGAGAGAGTGGGACCGGTAGCTTACAGATTGGGACTCCCTGAGCATCTTCAGCGAATACACGATGTGTTCCATGTAGCATCGCTGAAGAAATATAAGAGGAGCGAGAGAGCCTTCTGGCACATTCCACTCGAGGAGATCGATTTGCAGCCAGATATCTCGTATGAAGAAAGACCCGTGGCTATCCTGTATTATAGTGAGTGCAAACTAAGATCCAAGGTGGTACCCTTAGTACGAGTACAGTGGGGACACCACAATATGGATGAGTCCACTTGGGAACGGGAAGAGGATATGCGAGAACAATATCCAGAATTATTCATAGCAGGTATTTTTCCTAATTTCGAGGACGAAATTCCTTTTGTAAGGGGGGAAGTATGTAACACCCCGTATTTATGCTTAATTTTAAATTACGTAAGTAGAGTAATTTAATGGGATTAAATACGCTTTAATTAAATTACGTGAGTAGAGTAATTTAATGTGATTAAATATGTTTGATTTAAATTATGTGAGTAGAGTAATTTAAATAGATATTATGTTAATAAAGATGAATATGTGTTATAGAAAATTTACTAAGGTGAATATAAATTTTCAATGTTAATATGTACGGTCTAGTGACTATATGGACGTAGCGGATGTAGCTCGGCAAAATTAAGGATGAGAGTAGAAAAATATTTACGAGACTCAAATGATAATTTAGAGTCCACGGTTGATTCCGAAAGGGTCGAATTAGTCAAAATAGTGTACCCGGGGGTACTAGTTGAGTGCCGGGTCATTTTCAGGATAAACCGGGACCATTCGGGGGCATTTTGGTCTCTTTAAAATTATGGGAAAGAAGACCTACGAATTTTTGTAACCCTAAATCTGATTATAAGAGTGGTGGCTAGGGTTAGACAATTAGAGTTACACCATAGCCATTAGAGAAAGAAAGAGAGGCAAATTCCTTAGGCAAGAAGGAAGGAGGGATCATCTTAGGAAGATTTCACCATAATGATTGTTGGGAAGAAGGATTGAGGCACCAATATCATCAATCATCATCGACAACCACGAAATCATACCCTACAAATCTTAAGGCAAGTGGTTAATTGCAAAATAATTGAGTTATAATACCCATGTTTATGCTTGAGGAAGAACATGATTTTTATGATATTCTTGGGAACACACAATTGATAATAATCCATGATTGATTAGGATTTGCATGTAGGACGTTTTTGAATTTCCAAGTATGTTTATATCATAGAAAACTTGATGAGAAACTCATATGAAAATCTGGAATTTTGATGAAAAATATAAAGAATGCAGTTTTAGGGTTCTTGAATATTAGAGAGATTTTCAGTGAATTTGGCCAAGATTTATAATGATTTTGTTGTTTTAAATCGTTAGTAATCATCCTAGAACATGTAGGAATGATTAGAAATTGTTGGTTGTGAATAAGATGGCTTATCATGAAAGTTAGAGAAGTAAAAATGGTGGAACCCGTAGGAAGAAGATGAACTGGGTCTGTCACTGCTCGATCGATTGATCGACCCTTAAATATCGATCGATCGAAGCAGTCGATCAATCGACCATTCCTTCGATCGATCGATCATGTCTGAATTCTAAAAAACTTTGCGAATATTTCTTTAATTGGCGTTGCTTATTGGGAACCTTAGGAATGATATTTTTCCTATGAGGGGACTTGGTAATTACCAGTAGGTGTATCATTTGGATTCCTCCACCAATAATTGAGTAGGAATGTTGGAGAAATAGAATGACGAAAGAACGATGGACTTAGCCGTGGGTTGAGATGGTTAATTTAATTTCGGTTAGAGTGAGACTTAAATTCCGGAAAGAAAATACCAGTAGGTTAAAATTTACTTAACTACTGAATTAAGAGAGGGGTAACTAGGGCCCTTAGAGTTACGCAAATACTCGAATAAATACAATAGTGAGATATATTGTAATTAATAAGTACGAAGAATATAAGTAAAATATATTACGTACGGGTATGATTTATTAGGTCGGGTGCGTACCTACTAAATTTATATAAATAGATTTGGGTTAAGAGAATATTACCTAAATTAATTATGTTAGGGTCGATGTGACATTCCGAACTAACATAAGGTTATTATAAATTTGGGGTCGATGTTAAATGCCGAACCAAACCTTGAACTGGTGCCGCGATGAAAGAGTCCCAAACCAGAATATGTGTATATATTTGTATTTGTAGATAGTTGGGGTCGATGTATCATTCCGAACCAACTTTCACTTGGAGTCGATGAATTATTCCGAGCCAAGTGTCCTTGTGTGTAATAAAAGGATATATTAGTAGTAACTAATATTAAATACATTGTTGTGGGATAAAATGTTCTATGTGCATAATCTACAAATTGAGAATAGTAGACAATGAAATGATATGTGAATGCCTTAGTAATAATTTTGAGCATAATGAAATTATTACAAGAATAAGGAAAACGAACGGTAAATGAGTTAACTACGGTTATGGGAAGTATAACTAGGTAGGCTAAGTACCCTTGATAGTTACGTATCACATAAGAGAGTTGAGGAAGTTCAAGGGAGTGTGCGAAACCTTAATATGTGAAATCAATAACTTAATTGTGATAACCGCTTGCAAAATATTTTCAAATGTTTTGAGTACTAACTCTTGCTATGTAAAATTTTAAAAACCTTTTAGGTGCCCAGCCACAAGGACACACAGCTTGATTCATGTCAGAGATTTGGGAGCTGCAGCCAGTGTGGAGGTTGCAGGGATTGTTTAGACGCTTCCTCTTTTTCAGTTCTACTGCAGGATCTCAGTTTTATTATTCCTTGTTGGAACATGTCGTTCCACCGTTTCTATTACAGTTTATTCTAGTTATGGATTTGTAGTTGTCTTTTTGGGCCGTGGTTTACGGCAAGACTTTAACTGCTTTCTGATTATTTTATTCTGCGTATTCATATCTAGTTTTGGTAATGTGTGGTTTGGTTTATTTGTTGTTTAAGAAAGTTAAAATTTGGCACCCGTTTTAATTTCATTTAGGTGGTTAGTAATTTTTAAAAGGGCGTTCGACAGTGATGCTAAGAATGAACCATTAAAGAAACCTGTTTATATTAAAATAAGGATTGATCACCCAAGGTTTAATTAGGCGGGGTGTCACACCTCTCTCTCCAAAGTAAACATAAAAACCATTGAAATTGACCTAGAAAATAGAAAAAGTAGTCAAAAGTCCAAGGGAGTGTGTGTAGGCATGTGTAATAGGGTGGTAAATTTTAGTACTCATGTAAGAAAATAAATTATGACACTTTCCATCCAGCTATTCTTGAGTTGTAATTCACCTGGATAGTTTTTTATTCAATATTTATATGAGTATATGAAAGGGAAGCATAAGAGTTATTTATAGTCCAGAATGCCTCTTACAATTATAACTCCTTGAATAAAGCATGGGGAACCTCAATAGGTATCCACTGATCCATTTAGGATGCCATTGTTAAGGATAAACCATGAGTAAACAACAACAATATTGTATTGAATACAATAGTTCACAACACAATACTCATTAAATTAAGAATATTTTTCATGGGGTAAAAGCCTAAACGTAACAAAAAAATAATACTCATAAATTTTAAAAATAAGATGAATTTCTACACCATAAGTAGTCAAAATAATGAAACTAACAGTAATATATACTTGTGAAGTGTGATGAGTAAATATATTTCACACGTGCAAGGAATAAACTCAAACTTTACCACCAATACACCAAATTACAACCACCTGAGCACAGTAAGTTCCTTAGTTGCATATATATTACCTTTGAGAGGAGATGTGGACATAAGATGTCATTGCAACGGTTAAAACATCACAAATAGGAAAAAAGTAACAGTAAACAATTAAATGAAAACTAGAAAAAGAGGAAAATCCGTTATTAACGAATGCACAAAATGCAAGCAATGCTTTATTGCACAAAATTTAAAAGTATATAGTGATTTGACCATAATGATATAAGTGGTATGTTAATAAGGAGAATAAGAAAAGGAAAAGAAGTATAAGACTTTCAACCATTGAATATGTATAAGAGTAACTAAACTAATCAAAATTTAGTGTTTGTTCTTAGTTCGCTAGATAAAAAATTAAGAGATATGTGTATTGAAATTTAATGAAGATTTAAAACAATGTATGACTAATTAACTAAAAAAGGAATATGGCACCCCATTAAATAGAATGTAAAAGGAAGTAATTAGAAATAAATGACCCCTAAGAAATCCTTAACATTTAAGGATAAAAATATACTAAAGTAGGAAAACCTAAAATTTTAAATAAACATGAAAAGAATAGCAAGGTGGATCAATCAATAACCATAAATAGTTTTGTAAGAAATACCTGATTTAGTTACCAAAATTATTATTACCGTCTTTCAATATTTTAGATCTTAAATGTAAATAAACAAATGGAACGATTGATTAATGAATGCCCACACTCAAATCAACATACATAAAAAAAATAACACTTAAGTTCTTTGAGATTGTGAGGTCTAGTGTGTTCACAATGAGGATGGGTGCATTTAAAATGAATAAAAATTGCATGAGTTAGGTGGATAACAAAAATATAGGAAATAAATTAGAGTATCAGCTTGATATAAACATCACACCAATAATAGGTAATATTATCCATACCATGTTTATATCAAGCTTGGTGGAATATAAAATTTTCTTTTTGAGGTACAAAAAAGTATGTGGTACTACGTATAATTTAGGACTTGAGGATGAATGAAGGAGAAATTCCATAATATAAACCCATACCATGTCAAATCCAAAAGATTACCGAAAAATTTGTCAAAAATAACCAGTTAGGAATTTTTCCAAACAGATGGAATGCAACATAATATGTTGAGAATGACCAAGAGTATACAAACAATAGCATGTTCGTACATATAACTTTCACAATAAATAAATTAGTAGCAAAGGTGAAAATTAGTTGAAAATCTAAAAATCAATAGCAAATAAAATAGAAGGGAAAACCCAACAATAATGTGAAGAGGAACAACGCAATAATGTGAAGAGGAAAAACCCGTTCATGTCTGAAAATAAAAACCCAAACTATAAACCCAATACAAATCGATATATTTAAACCCAATAATAATGCAAAAATTATGATCTAACTTAACCCAAAAGCAAATCCATATGTTTTTTCAAGTTTTTTGTAACAAATAAGACAAAGTGAGAACCGTGGAGAGATGAGAAAAGAGGAGAGAGTATACCTTTGACAACATCCCTAAACTCCATAAAAAACCCTGACCGAGATAGAATGCGAAGAGAAATAATAGACCTTGGAGAAGAAGAATGTGAAGCAGTGTGTATGAGAGAGAGAGTCGTGAAGAGTGTGTGTAAGAGTAATTGATGGAGACGTTAATTAACTTGAGTGGGTATGGACGGGAGCTCTTTTAGAGTGAGGATTTGAAAAAAATAAAGTGAAATTGAGAATAAGAAAAGAGGCGGGAAATTAAAAAATAAGAGGTTAAAAGTGTAAAATGTAATAAAATAATCTCAACCCTTCATTTCTTGCTTTGTTGGCACCATCACAACCACGAATTATCATCTTATGGAATAGTAACAAAACTTTTACTCCTTATATATATATATATATATATATATCCATGTGCCACTTTCCCTGCTCGCGCACCCACCAGACCAAACTGCCGATCGATCGGCCCTGGGACCCCGATCGACTGGGCTCCCAGATATGACGTACGCTGCTTCATATCAGGTGCGTCTTCGTCCATTTTCGAACCCCAAAAACCTTAGTTTATCATTCCCAATCTCCCAAACAATTATTATAAACGTTATACCAACATCTATAAATGATTTCTAATCTATAAGAATCGAGAAATCATCAAGAATCATCAATTTATCAAATTAATTCCAATTAAATTCTCAAGAAAAACCTAGTTCATCTCTTTTATTCAAGAACTCAATATAAAACAAATATTTCTTTACAGATGGATAATTACAATTCATAAATTTCGTTCTACATATATTAGAGGGTTCAATCTAACTTGAATTTCATTCAAGAACGTAATTTAATTCTCCGAAAATCAACTCAATCTTTACATAATCATGTGAATATTTATCCTAGGCTAACATGGTTATCAAGCATGATATAAATTTGCAAGTGTAAACACTTTTCTCTATGTGTAGGTCTAATCCATTGAAGAAGATGGTTATTATTGCGTTCCTCTCTCTTCGATCTACGCAACAATAGTATTGTGGTGCAAGCGGTGACACGGTTGGTGGTTTTAACCTTTGGAACTTCCTCTCTTCTTCCTCCTATGGCCTCTCTGTAACTTCTTTGATTCCAACCTTAGAATAAATAACCTCTAATTTGATATAACTCTTAGAAATTAGTAGGTATAATTCTCCTAAAAATACAAATGACTAAAATACCCTTTCAAAGTGTCGATTTGGCCTAAAAGTGCCCTGGGACCTAAACAAAACCCCCGGGTAGACTTTGTGATTATCTCGACCCTTCTAGACTCAATGTCGCAATTGAAATGACCATTTGGATGGATTAAAAATTAATTACTTTTTATCTCATTAAATTGAGTCCCGACACGACTAGCATGCGCATCCTGACTTAATTATTGTAATTGTCATATTTTGCACTCGCGATAACTTTATTATAATTTCAAAATCACATATCACTTTATTCAATGATATTAAATATAATTCACATCAACAAATATTAATCCTTGTCTCGTTAATTAATATTTCATTTCATTCGGATTAATTACCGATTTATATTAAATTAATCATATAATTAAAATCATTAAAAATACGGGGTGTTACATACTTCCCTCCTTATACCAAAATTTCATTACAAAATTAAAAAAAAATTATACCTGGAGTAAACAAGTCTGGATATTTCACACGCATCTCATCCTCGCACTCCCAAGTAGACTCCTCGACATTTTGATGTTCCCACTGGACACGCACAAGTGGAACTATGTAACAACCCGTGACTTTGGAGACCGAGAAATTAATTTTTTGAGAAAATAAAATTTAATTGAATTGGAGAATTTTAAAATTTGGGAACTGAAGTCCAAAAATAGAGAACATTTCAAAGTATTCTCGATGATGATTTTGAGGGTACCATCGATCCCGGAAGGATCGAGATAGTCAAAGTGACTATCATTGGGTTTTATTTCGGCTCCAGAATGTTTTTAAGTCATTTTGACTCGAATTGGAGTAAACGAGTCATTTAAAGTGTGTATTAACATTTAAATTGGGTTTATTGTTTTAAAGGATTTAAGAGGCTTACGGATCAAGCCTTCTCATTTAGAGAAAGAGAGAAATAGAGAGAAGAGGGAAAAGAAGAAGGAAAGGAGAAGAAAGGAAGAGAGAGAGGAAGAAAAGCTTGGAGATTCCGGCCCAAACGCGACATCGAGGACGATCCAACCTCTACAAATCTGAGGCAAGTGTTTAATCTTGCTAAATAAGTTATTTATGTATTTCATTTCATAATTTGTGGGTTAAAGAAATGGATTTTTGGGTATTAATATCAAACCTAGATTTTTGGGTTTAAATCTTGAAATCAATGTTTAGATATGGGTTTGATAGTGTAGAGATGTTTGGGATCAACTTTGGGTTGATTTGTTGGCTTAGAAACATGTTGTGATAAAGATTTGGGGGTTAGAAGAGAAATTTTAGGGTTTAGAATTCGTGGGTTTTGTTGAAGAAGAAGAACCCTTCAAATTCTACAGACCCGAATCGATTCGCCCCTTTAGCGAATCGATTTGGCCGAGGCGATTTGGCAGGTCTGCATTGACCGAATCGATTCGGCCTAAGACAGAAGCCCAGTCTTTGGAACCCATTCGATTCGCCGTGGAGACCAAATCGATTCGCTGGGCCGAACCGATTCGAAATAGGGACGAATCGATTCGAAAACAGGGAATTTTGAGGAATTTTCTCCATAATGATTTCAAACCCTTTTTGGTTGGATTTATTGTCTTGGGACATGATTATATGATGTAAGAAAGATTCTTTGGAGACTTAGTAAAAGTTTCTCGCATGATGGGACCGCATGTACTTATCAAGTTATTTTGGGGGACTTATATCCATATAAATTGGAGAGGGTCATATCGATATAAGGGGGAATCTCATTGAGAATGGGAGTTCTAATTAGGGGTCATAAGTGGGCCTAATTATGATGTAAGGATTGGGGTACTTTCAAGAGAGTGGTGAGAGTACGATATGAAATTGTAGGCCGAGGGTGGTGCCAAATCCTTATAGTAAATAGGATTCTATTGAGATTAAGGTTTGGGGACCGAAGAGTGAGAGGGGTCACGTATCCTTATAAATGTTTAAATTAAGGAACAATCAGTAACCCGACCGGAGTAAGGTGTTCACAAGATCAATTGAATCGTAGGTGAAATGGGGAACGATTTTGATCATACTATCATCTAGAATGAGTGGTAGTACAATTCTAGTCAGGATAGTTTATACATAGTGAGTGGAAGTAACCATTGGGATTCCAATACTTGAAAGGAATTTGGGAAAAACTGAGGTTTATAGACTATTAATTATGTATATATCAATA
This sequence comes from Sambucus nigra, assembly GCA_949130495.1. Taxonomy (NCBI): domain Eukaryota; kingdom Viridiplantae; phylum Streptophyta; class Magnoliopsida; order Dipsacales; family Adoxaceae; genus Sambucus; species Sambucus nigra. Next base: position 680,741,538 of record OX422215.1, read on the forward strand.
GTCGAAATTAATATTGGAGACATGGATGTCCTTTCGAAGATATATGGAATGTGTAGCGATTGTTACCCACATTAAACTTTGGGTGATAACCCTAATGTTTGAGAGACTATTCATCATAGGAAAAATGGATGAATATGCTTCAAGTGAGGGATTTTATTCACATATCGAGGTAAATTAAATGTGTTGGGATGAAGACTAGTATATTGAGGATTATGTATACTTAATGCCGAGTTTATATATATATTATACATATGAACGAGAGGTAGTGTGTGTGTGTGTGTGTATATATATATATATATACATATGGATATATTTATGTTATGAATATCTAAACCGTATGTGATGGTTTAATCATATGATGTAATCATATGGATGTATGTATATTGTGCATGCGAACGATATATATACTTATGTGGTTAAGCATACCCTGCTCATGCTATCATTGGGAAGTTTTCGCGCAGAGGGTGAGCATCCTGGCTCAAGGAGCAGGGTGTGGATACTACGCGGGTCATAGTCGACAATGGTGTTATTATGTGATATGCATTTCTTTCGGGGTGGGACGTGGTGGGTATGTCTCGTCTCACTGATCGGTTAGGAGCTATGACCGCTTCTCGGGACGTCGTGTGTGTGTGTTTGGCCCCGATGTCGATGATATTGAGTCCGACCATGGTCCCCATGATGGTATGTGAGTAATGCCCTAGAAGATGATAGCATGGTGCAGTTTATCAGCGCTATATATAGCCGGGTATATTATGTGCATGGCCATTGTACATCAGATGTGATATGTACACTTGGTCATGGGTATGGATGATGGTATATATATATGGGGTTAGAATGAATGCCTATATATATATATAAATATATTTATATATATCCTATAGGTGAAAGGATGTGGAATCTTGTTGGAGTACACCTTGGATGATTATGGTGTACTAGATTATTGGGGGTTGATGTATGGCATTTAAGGAATATTTCGGTTACATCATCCCAAGGATATTATTGGAGATTTTGAGTTTTTCTTATATGGTAATCTAAATTTAGTAGAATTGCATATATGGAATAATGGATCTCTAGGATCGACATTTTCAAGGAGTAGTGTAACGGGGCGGTTCCTTGTTTGGATTTCTCTTTGCGAGATGGCCCATGCATGAAACGTAGTGAAATGTTGAGATTTGAGAGAAGTTTTAATACGTTACCCATATATATTTGGGTTGAAATGTTGAGATTTGAGAGAAGTTTTGTCATTAATAATTGGTATGCATGATATTAGAAATTAAATCCTATGTTTCAACCCAAATATATATGGGTAAAGTATTAAGAATTATAATTGATTAAATTATAAATCGGAATCCATTAAGCCCAGTATGGCATATATGTTTAATAAAATAGTTAAGTGTGATTAGAGAGGGGTGGATTCTTGGGTAACGATAGGAGGGCGGGTCTTGCGGGTATAGGCTATGCCTATGTTTAGTTAGATTGTCCATATAGGTGGGGTAACTTAACTAAAATTTCATGGACGCGAGTAGGTGCGCGTCTTTAGATGAGAGGTGAGTTGGGGTTTCACGAGAGTGCGATTCCACTTTAACTATGAAATAAGTGCATTGATATTTATTATGCACGGTTAACACACTTGCTAAATATTTTCACAACTAGGGCTCTGACCCGTTTACTTTTCTCTCTTGCATGTGTATATATATATTACTATAGGTGTCCTACCGCATGGATGCTGGATGACCTTCTATCCAGAGTCTTGGGAGCCGTTACAGGTGCGGACTATTGGGGGACGTAGATTGTAGTCACTTCCTACTTATTTAAAAATCTAGGTAGGATTCATGTTGTGTATCGGGTTTATACCCAAGGGATATTTATATATGTTTACATTTAATCCATTTCAGTTATTGTATTGGCTGTGAGCCGACAGCTTATTCGGGTTTATTTCCTTGTGGTATATTCAGTTGTAGTTACTTATTTCATTTGTTGTTATTCATTTCATTTATCATTGTCCTTGTATGCATCTTTCTTTTCTTTCTTAGTAGTTTATAGTGTTTGTTTGATGTATGTTGCATATTTTATTTAATTTTCACATCTCGCTTATATGATTTCAGGTACTTAGTCTATACTATATTTGTACCGACAGTTGGTGTTGAGACTGAGCCATCTGAAATTCCTGATTTAAGGTAGTATAAGGATGGCCACCCGTTATTATTTTAAGTGGGTTGTTACAAACTATTTTTTACCTCAACCTCCTCTCACTATAGTCTAAGATGGCGACTGGTCTCTTCTCATATCAACTATCGAGTTGCAAGTCAATCTCGTCTAATGCAGTATGAGTATAATCTAACTCATCATGGAAATACCTCATCAATAAAGAATATGGAGAACATCATGAATCCTATGCAAATGCTCTGGCAACCCACGTCTATATGCCGCTGGTCCAATCCGCTCGATGATAGGAAATGGTCCAACGTACCTTGGCTCCAATTTACCTTTATTCTTGAATATTTTTATCCTCTTCATAAGGGATACTCGCAGCAATACCTAGTTCCCCACACTAATTCCTAAAAGATTCATTTGGCATCGGCGTAGCTTATTTGTCTGTCCTAGTCTACCCGTATGTGACTCCGAATCATCTCAATCCTGGACGAAGTATCCTAAATTAACTCTGATCCGAGTATCTTGTTGTCCCCCACCTCTAGCCAATAAGTAGGGGAATGCAAAGACTTACCATATAATGCCTCAAATGGATCCATGCTTGTATTAAACTGATATGAGTTATTATACGTGAACTCCACTAGTGGAAGATACTTATCCCAACCTCCTCCAAAATCCAGGATACACATCCTCATCATATCCTCCAACATCCTATTGGTCCTCTCTATCTTCCCATCCGTCTGCGGGGGATACACAGTATTCAATCGCAAATTAGTACACATAGCCTCCTGAAAACTCTCCCAAAATTGAGATACGAAAGTCTTGTCCCTGTCAAACACGATAACTAAATGTACTCCATGTAACTACACTATTTTGGCAATAAAAAGTTGACCATACTATCCCGTAGTATAATCAGACCAAACTGGAAAAAAGTGAGCTACCTTGGTCTATCAATCCACGATTACCCATATGGAATCGTGACCACTCTGTGAAGTGGGTAACCCAGTAATGAAATCCATGGAAATGCTTTCCCATTTCCATATAGGGATATCTCACCTTTACTAGTTGGCAGGTAGCACACTTCGGGACAAACTCGATAATGTCTCTCTTAATCCCACTCCATTAGTATTGTCATCTCATATCCTGATACATCTTCTTGCCATCATGATTTACACCAAATCTAGATCCATTTGATTCTGACATGACCATGTGTCACACGTATTTCCCCTCAAGAAAAATAAGTCTCCCGTTAAAGTGCAAGCCTCCTTTCGAACTCACTAAGTAAGACTCTACACCTCCAGTTAGGAGTTATTTGATCCTCTCCTAACAAAATGAATTTGCTGCATGTGCCTGTGCTTGTACCATTCTCATGACAATCTCAGGAGTAGCGATCATAATTGACATAAACGATCGAGAAATCAAATCCTGATGTCCCTACTCGTTCCACTTTGATTTCCATATCTCGACCACCTCTTCTACTGGTCTATGGCTCAATACATCTTCTACCACGTTAGCCTTTCCTGGGTGGTATTAGATATCGAAATGATAATCCTTCACAAATTCAAGCCACCTATGCTGGTGCATATTCAGATCTCTCTAAGTGATCAAGTACAGTAGTGACTTGTGACTGTGAATAGTCAAAACCTCTCCCCAAATAAGTAATGTTTCCAAGTCCGCGGAGCAAACACGAATGCTGTCAACTCCAAGTCGTGGGTGGGGTAACTACTCTCGTGGGCTTAAGCTTAGTGTAAGCATAAGCTATAGCCTGTTCTTCCTGCTGAAGTACACCTCCAAGTCCTTGTAGGGACGCATAAGTGTATACGAGATACTACACTCCCGGCCTAGGTAGTGCGAGAACTGGTGCTAACGTCAACTTTTCATTCAGCTCATTGAACACCAACTGACAAGTATCATCCCAAATGAAAGATACCCCCTTGCGAGTCAAGTTTGTCAATGGAACTACAATCTTCGAGAATCCATGAATAAACCACCCGTAATACCCATCTAACCACAGGAAATTACGAATCTTTGTCGGTGTCATGGGTTGTCCCCACTCCCTCACTACTGACACCTTAGTAGGATCCATCGATATCCTATATCTGATATGATATGCCTCAAGAACTTTACTTCCCTCAATCATAATTCATTTTTTTCATACTTAGCATATAACTGATGTTCACAAAGTTTCTACAAAACTCGACGCAGATGCTCGGCATGGTCCTCCTCAGTCTGGGAATAAATCAGAATGTCATTAATAAAGATAACGACAAACTAATCTAAGAACTCTTTGAACACCCTAGTCATTACATCCATGAACATAGCAATAGCATTTGTTATCCCAAATGGCATAACCCAAAACTCGTAAGATCCATACCTTATCAGAAATGCAGTCTTTGACACATCTTGCTCCCTGATCCTCAACTAATGGTACCCTGATCGCAAGTTTATCTTAGAGAAGAAGGCAGCACCACTCAATTGATCAAATAAGTCACCGATTGGGGGCAATGGATATTTATTTCGTATCGTGACTATAGTTAACTCACGATAGTCAACTCATAATCTCAAATATCCATTTCTCTTCTTCATAAACAACATTGGAGCACCTGAGGTACTCCTATGAAGAAATCCCTATCCCAAAAGCTACTAAATCTACTCTCATAACTCCATCATCTCCATAGTAGCCATACAATATGGTGCATGGCCTGTTGGTCGAGTGCCTAGCATCAAATCAATACCAAACTCAATCTCCCTACTAGGAGATAAACCCAATATCTGCTGGAATACATCGGTGAACTAACAAACGATGGAAATTGAATCTAAGGGAATCACCACCTCCTTGGAGGTATCCTCCTCTATATAATACAAGTGGGTGGAAGAGCCTCCCTCTGGACGAGGCATCGTCACCAAAAACATTCCATGACCTAGTGTGGCAAACACAATGCTCCTACTATAGCAATCAATCTTGTCCCTATATGCGACTAGACAATCCATGCCAATAATGGCATCATACTCTGACATATCTATCATAATCATATCAATAGGTAAAATGAGTCTCCCAATCTCTATGTTAACACCCTGATAGATAAAGAAAATAAGAGTGGCATTCCCTAACGATAAGTTTACACATGTAAATTTACTATCGACTGTGTCTAATAGTCCTACGGCTCGTGAAAATCTAGTGTCACTAAAAGAGTATGAATCCCCCATGTCAAACAAAATACGTCCCAAAGTCCCCTTGATATAAAACATTCCCTCGACTGCGAGCGGTTCCTGGTGGATGTTATACACATGCCCATTCTGTAACTGTCCCTACTGAGGTGGGACTGGAAGAACTACACGTAGTATTGGCATCTGTAGTGGTGCTTGAAGGGCTGCAGTAAAAACTGGCCTTTGGGCCTCCTAGTGAGCACCCTACTACTATGGAAACTTTCCTTTGTCGGGGCAATCCTAATGTTTGTACCCATTTTTTCCACATATGAAACATTGTCCCGTAAAATTTCCTCCCTTTTGACTCTGCTACCCTCGACCCTGCTGGTTGTTTCCACCCCTCCCTTAGCCCTGATGGCCTTACTATACCTATGGGCCCTGATGTCCATGCTGTGCTAGCTGGCCTTAATGTCCATGTATATAACAACTCTGGCCCTTTCTAAAGCCTTTGGATCGAAAACACTTAGCAGAATATCCTTTCTAGGAACTCTTCTCACCTTGCCTGGACTAACCCTGAGATGATTGTCCCCCATTGGCACTACCTCCCCCGATCTTGTGCTGCTGGATGGACTCTCCTGCTTTCTTTCTTCCCGTAACATGAAATCGGTGGTCCTCACAATGTAGCAATGTAGCACTTAACACATCACTGCATGATTGGAGAGATAGATTACGTAGAAGGTTTTGTCGGATCCTTTAGGTGAGACCATCCATATACATCTATATTTTCTTCTCTTCGGTTATTACCTCCCCTGGTACTAAATTATTTAGCCTCGTAAACTCCTCCCCGTATTCACCAACAGTCTTCCCCTCCTGGGTGAGGTCCAGTAATTTCTACCTCATCTTAGTTTGGACGGCGAAAGGGAAATATTTGCGATCAAATCGCACCCAGAAATCCTGAATAGTCATGTTGTCTCTCTCATCAGCTGTAGTAGTGGACACCCACTACTGTAAGGCTAACCCAACTAGATTAAAGGTAGTTAGTATCTATTTTTGTACCTCGTCATAGTCATACATCCTTAGGTGTCTCTGAATGTCCTTTTTCCATTGACTCGCAATAGTACTAGCAGAACTCCCCTGAAACTCTGGGGTATGTGCCTTCTGGAGGGCATCTCTAACTCACTCCCAAGCACAAGGGAACACATATGCCTGGTCTGGTTCTACTTCTTGTTCATGGGGTGGGGCCTATTTTACTAGTTCTAACGCTGCATGGATCGCCTGTGTAACTATAGCGACAACCTCTGCAGCATTCATGGTACCTTGGGCCGGAGTTGGATGAGGCTTTGGCTGAGCATTCCTGGTGGCCCGTGGTGCATGTCTGGGAGGCATATAAAATGAGAAAGAATTTTCATGAGTCTTCAGTTCAATAAATCTCAAAATAGTTGAGGACGTAAACACATAATCATGAATGCAAAAATCCTAATATTAAGGCTTTACCTTAAAGAACGTATGCTGAAACAATAATAAGCCATACAAATCCTAAGACTCTAGAACCTGATGCTCTGATACCACCTATGACACCCCACCCAATTAAATATTGTGTGACCATTCCTTTATTAAAATTATACAGAATACACAGCTGGTTCATACAGCAAATTAAATTAAATAATAAACTGAAAGTCTTAAACCTTGTTAATTATCATACAGCAAATTAAATTAAATAATAAACTACATTTAATACACAAGATAAATAATGAATGTCTGAGTAATCAAATGAGTCTAGATAAACACTCCAGCCAAAAATCCCAACATAATAAATTTCTAAATAAAATTGAATCCAATAAACACAAATAGATGGGTACAATATCTCTGAAATAAGGAATGACTAGAAATGGGCGGCATGCCCTAACTGAAGTAACTACAATAGGAGACTGAATAAATTATAATGGAGGCATCTAATATCAAGGACCTTCAACATCCACAACAACTATAGCACTACAAGCGGCAGTGAGCTCCTAAGATGGACGTCCTTGTGGCTGGAAACTTAATATAATATGCACAAGAACATAGATTTTCAAGAAATTGGTTACAACCCGAGTAGTAAACAGTTTAAAACATTTTAGCAAATATTTATAATGCTTAATAGCAGATATATTAAACGTGTTAGTTTCCCCGGCTCTCACTTGAGAAATCTCATCTCTCCACTCGTGTGCACGCCTAACGTACCTCTACCTAATTCTAATTACTACTACCATAACTAACTAGCTCAAATATGTTAGCCCCCCCCCCCCCTTTTAAATATTACTTATAGTACCCATCCACATTTCTCTCGTAATGCATAAATGATTATTATCATGTATATTTAACTCACGTAATAATTTCATATTTAACAGTTAAGTGTTCACAAACTTAAATTACCTCATATTTCACTATCTCTATTATCTTCTAAGTTCACATAGTAGATAACATCATAAGTACATATAATTCATCACTATATAGTATATATACTAATACGAAACACCTAGGCTTAGTTTCGGTACATACATACTTTACTATCAAGTCCAGGTACAGCTCGTACTAACTAAAGGACTATTGGTCTGTAACAACCTGTGTGTTGGACGGCATAGGAAGTTAAATTTTTGAGGTAAAATAAATTTATTTTATTTAGAGTCTCGGATGAAAATTTTGAGTGCATAGTTGATCCAGGATGGGTCAAAAAAGTCAAAATGACTGTTCAGAAGTTGTATTTCGATTCTGGAGTATTTTGGACCTAGTTTGACTCGAATTGGAGTAAACGAGTCATTTAAAGTGTGTATTATCATTTAAAGTTGGGATTTATGGATTTAAAATCTTAAGAGGCTCGTGAGTTATCCAATCTCATTTGTGAGAAAAGAGAAAACCCTAGAAAGAGGGAGAGAGGAAGAAGAGAAAGAGAAAAAAAGGAGAAAGCTTGGAGTTTTGGAGATTTTTGTCTCAAATACACAGATTCAAGGAAGATTCAACCTCTATAACTTTGATGAAAGTGATTAAACTTGCTAAATAATTGTGTGTGTGAGTTATCTCATAATTTTTGTTGGTGATTTAGTTGATTTGATCTTTTATGGTTAAACCCTAAAATTTGATGAGTAAATCTTGTATTTTGGGTAATATTTGTGGTTTAGATGAGAAAAATGGTGGGGATAATTTATGTGTTGGGTTTTAATGATTAGGATATTGTTAGAGTGAGGTAGATTTGGGTTTTATAAGTGTAGGGTAAATCTTATGAAGTGTAGAGTAAGGTTTTGGGGTACAAAATCTTCTGGGAACAAAATTCTGCAAAACCGGACTGGTCCGGGTAGGAAAGTCGGATCGATTCATTTTTAAGGAACCCGGATCGGTTAATAAGGGGTACCAGACCAGTCCGACCATTGAAGGTTTCTGTTAAATTTGAGGAACCGGACCGGTTTGGTTTTTAGAACCCCCGCTCCAGTCCGGTCATTTCTTTTGGCCAGCTCTTCTTTTATCTCTTTTCATTTGGTTTTATTGCTTAGGGATCCTCCAATAGAGTGTAGTAAACATATTTGGGAGATATTATGAGGGTTCATATTGGTATATAATAAAAGGGCCACTTTGGGGGTTGTTGTGGAGATATTTTTAAGAGAAAATTTGTATTGTTTCCTTTTTGAAAATCCTCCAAGGAAGGAGGATTCTTTTGAGGATGGTTACGATCCATTATGGAGGAATATTTGGGAGTTTAGCATGCCGAATTCTTTCATAAATTCTTCGAGTATTAGGAATTTATTTAACGTAAAATATGGATTAGGTGAGAGAGAAATATCGTGTGTCCTTAGTGTTGATTAAAATTAGGTGGCTATTCATATCATGGGTGTGATGGTCTAGTAAATTTCAAGTGAGGGATTGAATAATAAAACGAATCAAGAAGGTATACGAGAGTGTATAGGTTAGTATAAGGAGAGTTATATCCATATAGTCAGATTCTTTACTTTTATAGATACGGACGTGAGAGGGTATATATATATATATATATATATATATATATATATATATATATACTAGTAGAATGCCCGTGCCTAAAGGCACAACGAAAATTACTAAAGTATGTTATCGCAAAACGACAAAAATTTCTTAAGTACCTAATCACAAAACGGCAAAAATTTGTTCCTCCAACAAAAGTATGAAATTTTAATGAAATCAAACAAAAACAACACACTTTTATCCCAATGCTTACCCAATATCTAAATGGATGTGAAAATTATCTCAATTAAACTAAGAGACATGGGTGATAGGAATAAAATAGGTGTCTAATTGAAAAACTACTCTATATAATAACATTAGAGTACATCAAATTAATTATTCTCACAAAGTGTATGGTCCTGTTTAGAATACAATGGTTAAGTATAATAGTCATTACTTCACACTATTTAAAGTTGCCTGACATAACTTCTCACAAAGTTTAACCAAATATGTTCATTAGTCTCCCAAACCTTCTGTATGAAATTATTTTGGCAAGGTTAGGTTGACATATTTTACTAACAAAGTTTAGGTTGATAAAAAAATTCATAAGCTAAATATAACATAGGAAATCACTTTATCCCCCATGTATGAAAAAGACAATAGTTGAAAATAGCTTTGTTCATATGAGAAATCATTTCATAAGCTAAATATAGCTTTATTTATAACAAATGGCCAACCAATTACACACAATCAATCCAAACATTATAATGGGAAACAACTAAAAATATCAAAAAAAAGGATATCTCCCATTAATGAAAATTTTAGTCGTAAAACCAACTAATGAAAAATGCTCATTCAAAATTAAAAAACAATAATAGAGTAAATAACTTATAATCATTTGTTACAATTCAAATTTCTTTCAATAACATTAATTGCATTTTCATAATTGTCTTATAGCTTAGTACCTTACTGCTATCTTTTCTTTCTTCTTATGAATCTTCAGAACCTTCTTTACTATCGTTAGCTCCACTAAGAAGGATCGGATGATCCTCTCTCTCAGATTACACCATTATTGCACGGTTCATTATCCTTATGTTCCTGGGACTTCGAAACCTTTTTCCAGTGATGGAGAACTTTATTGTCTTTCTCCTTCTCAAATGTCTCAAAGTCCTGGTAGATTATTGTCATTGTAAGAAGGATTCCACTCATCGAGCCAATCATGCCCATGAAATCAGCTAACGCAGTTAAAGCACCAACGCCAAAAACTTATTTAACCAAACAGATAGTTAAAGATATATAAAAAATCTCAAAACTATGAGTGGACAATAAAAATAATTACAAAATACCTAAAGATTTGGATTTAAGAACATAGAGGGAGAATATATACCTTATCAAGTCTGGTGAGTTTTAGAATCGTGTCTGGAGAAACCAAGTAAAGGACTTCCCTTTACACACCAAATCTTAAAAATCACACATCTCTTTCGAGATAATAATATTACTACAGTCAACTAAAGTAGGGAGACACCCTTCCTATTTTCAAACATTTCCCCAAGGACATTAAGGTCCCCAAAAATTAACCAAGACTCACTAAGTGCATATACATGTTTTTGTTCGTTAGTTTAAGACTCCAAATGCAGCCCTAGCAACACCATCTTTGGACGATCTTATCATGGATGGGAAGCGACATATCAGTTATCAAGGGAAAAAAATAAGTGAATATCTGTAGAGAGTCGAATATACCCACAATATACACTCAACCAGTTGAGCAATAAAACAGTGATAAAAATGATTCTCAAAGATGCATTCCTGAATGGTCTCCTTGGAAGTGATCAATAAAACAATGAGCAATATAAACAAGTGAGATAATATATACAAATATTGATTTAGATGTGCATATATTAATTAATATGTTACGATAAAATAGTGAGAAATAAAAAACTGAGCAATAAGCATGTCATGTCCTTATTTATGTTGAATATGGACACGTGGTACCCCGCACGCATGGTATAATTTCTCTTCTCGATCAAATATGAAACTAAACGGAAGTGAAATGTGCTAACCATTCACAAAATAGTATTTCAGAACTTAAACAACAACTCATAATGCCCCTTCACATTCAGGAATCTCGAATGACTTATCACATTAATTATACCTAGGGTGTATAGTGTTATATATTAAATCTCACTTTGATTAGCAACAATGGTAGGAGGAGAAATCTGTGATAATATAATGGCCTCAAATTGATAAATCTCGGCTAAAATTTTATTTATATATTATTAGAAACAAGAGAAGCTAAAGGCTATTGTTCCATCTAGTATAAACAACTCTTCCTAGAGTATATTATAAAGTATGGAGTGTAATAGTACCTTAAGGATAAAATGCAATGTCACAGGCCTTGAATTCCATTAACACCTGCCTTGAACTAAATTAACACCTTCCTTACAATTGACTATTACCACCCCTTATAAAGAATGTTGCCCAGTGACAGAAGAACAAAAAATACAAAATAAAAATTTCTATAGACACGAATGGAAAAAATATATTTATAGCATGGGCAAGAGTGCATAGAGAAACACATAGAGAACCGAGAGAAAAAATGGGATTTACATGGTTGAACTTATCGATCCAGAATAATTGTAGTCCATGTACCATGGATAACATGAGGAAAGCATCATCAAGTTGTACTCTCAAAACTTTTTGTTACGGGTTTGACATCCAAGAAATCCCTCACTTCTAGCGAATTAGAAAGGTCATCAACCGAGAAGGGAATGCTGGAATTGTCATCCAATAGAAAGGAATTAAAAGAATAAAATGTAAACTAAACTTCAACAATTAAAAGGATATGTCTATAAACCATGTATCTACAACGAAAACCTCATTTTACAAATAAAAAGGCAGGTCACTCGCCCTTTTTTGTTTTGACTCCCTCATTTTCTCTCAGCAGTTAAACAACAAGGTTGAAGAAGGTCTAAACAAATTAATCTTTTATTATTCGTGACACAAAGTTAATTCAAAACAACACAATATCGTCATGATACTCTATTATACTTGAAAATTAATAGTACTAATCAATTGCTAATATACAAATTAGGCAAAGGCCACTCAATTTTAGCATTTCTCCAAAACTACTGTGATTGAAATTCATATCCAAATCATAACATGAGAGAACTGCAAAAATAATAAAATGAGCCAATAGAAGGCTGGGGATGACTCTGATTAAACACTTGATTTAACTCTAATGCTACTAATATCCCCAAGTTGTAAAATTCTGGTTTTTTGTCCGAATTTATTAACCAATTTCTGATAGTAAAAAGAAGCTCCAATTAAACTATGATTTACCATTCTCCAAAAGTAGGTACAAGTTTGGATTGGTCATGAGGAGATATCTCTACCAAGGTCCTTTCCTTGCTTTTCCAGAAAAGTTGCATGAGTTACGAATTTTAAGAACACCTGTAAAGAAAACTCCATTAAGAATCATATGGGAAATAACAAGCAGTAATTTTACATATATATTATGATGAAAAGAAAAAAACAGTTCACCTCCCGATCTCTTCCACGATCCCATTCACAACCTCTATTTCCCCATCCTCTAACACCAACACCACCTCGACCGCCACTACTATACCTTTAATAACCATTACCAGGTCTAGGACCACCCAATCAAAACCGAGTTAACCTCAAGCATTTTATGCCAAATTCAATCATTTTCCAAATACAAAGATTTTTCTAGTCATTTTATAAAACAAATAATGGGGTAAAAAAGTGATTAATAAACATACCCTAAGTAAAGGTTTATTTTGGATTGAACATGTTCATATGTTTGCACCTACAAAAAATAAGAAATATCAAATCATCAAAATAAAACATGTAAAAAACCTGACTAAATCCCATAAAGTTATCACATTACACCTGACTAACACCTAAACAAATGAATGAAAAAAATGTAAGAAGCATGTTGGAAGAATACAACAAATATGGAGTACTTATATTGCTTCATACAGAAACATTACTTATTAGACATATATGGAAGCATACATAAATGTATATGGCATCATAATTATGGGTGGAAAGTCGCAAATTATTCATTGCCTAAATAATTCAAACATTACACCATTGCAGAAGATTAAAAATATGACATTGATAAGTTTCTTGTTATAAGAAGACAAATTAAAGAATGAAATATCAAGTAACACGGCCACGATAGCGCTTAATCAAAATCTTCAGCTTCTTCTCTTTCCAAATGAAAAGTTAAAACACAAACATATTTCATGATAGAGTGAACAGATAAATACAATGACATATCTGATTGAACAATCTGGTAAATAAGCAAGGACTCTTCAGAAACATATTAGATGTGCAACCATAATGGTACTCTATATCACCAAGACAAAAAAGTTTATATCAAGAATCTAAACATATAGATTATGTTTCAAACACCTGGGGGTGCAAGAAAGACATAAAAGTGTTGAAAACAATTTTAAGGCATACACAGTTGGGATTTTAGAGCCAACATTTGATGTTTGATTTAATAAATTATACAAAACTCTCAAAGTCCAAATTGGAAATTAGGAGTTTTTTAAACCCTTAAAAAAGATAGTACTTTATGATGATAACTTCAGTGGTTTGAAATGATACAGAGCTACACGATTTCCCTGTTGTTTAAAAAACACTTCAAAAAATAAAACACAACAAAAAAATATATAAAAATATTGCAAAAGAAAAAAATAATGTTGCATTGCAAAAATAAAATTAAGGTTGCATAATTGGATAAAAAAATTATCCACGAACCTGTAAATGAATATATAAATTTTAAGATGATCAAAATATCACAACAATATTATCCCACGACAAAATCCAAAACCAACAACAATACGAGAAAGATAGAGAGATGTAAAGTCTGTTATAGAAAGAACATTAGTTCAAACACCATTAACTACATGAAAAATCCATTCCTAAAGCCCTAATAAAGCAGATCTACGAAAATATATACGAAAATAACAAAAAACCCGAATCCATATCGAGAAAACCCTGAGAAGGAATATTTACATACGAAAATAACAAAATTAAGCCATATTTTCAGATCGAAACCACTTCAAACCCAAAACCTAAACCCCCCACTTCTTACAACCGAATGAAGATAATTAAAATCGAAACCACTTCAAACCGAGTACCTAGAGACATTGAGGTGGGGGTTTGTTTTGGGTTGTCGATGAGAGAACGGATAAGAAGCGTAGAATGACATAAATTTTCGTCCTTCAGCTTCGTTGGTTTCGCCGCTCAGTTGGCGTTCATCCTTGAGCTCCTACAGTGGGTTAGAGAGAGAAATAGGAGAGAACCGAGATTAATTGAAAATTAGTCAATGAAATCTTATTTTCTTTTTCTTCTTTGTTGACTTACGAAAGTAACCCTCGTATTTGAATAAAAGTAAAAAATTTAGGAGTAAAATAAGGGGGAAAGTAAATTTTTGTGGGATAAAATTGTAATTATAGTTAGAGTATAAAATAAGGTGTAGGGAGGTACATAATATTATTATGTAAATGTTGATCTCACCTTTCATTTCGTGCCTTGTTGGTTCAATCCTAGCCTCTCATTAAGTTATCAACTTATGGAATAGTTTCAACTATTCTACTCCTTATATATATATATATATATATATATATATATATATATATATATATATATATGGCGTGGATGTATATACCTTATGTGCCGATTTGTATATATGATGTGATCGAATGTGTATATATTTGATGTGTATGATATATATATTATGTGCTTCGTACCTCTCGAATGCTATCAAGGGAAGTTGTGCGATGTGGGTGAGAACGCGTGTAATATCGATTTAAATTGAATTCGCAAGTTTCCAAGAACCCTTATTTAATTAGCGTCTACTTTTAAGCCAAATAAAATCAACCCTTAAACATGCATTTAAATCAACCCATCAAATATAAAGCATGCGACACAAAGTTAAGGAAAAATCCCCGAAGGGAAAAACCTTTTATTTCTATAACTTTAAAGAATTTACAAGACCATTGACTTACATACAACCTGATAATCGCCCACAAGTGTAACGCACGGTGTCTTCGGTAAACCTTCAAAGCAACGGCTAGAAACAGTGTGACACAGAAATACCCGCAGGTGTCGGTTCCTATGTCGGAGGCTGGAAGTTTCCCTTTCCAGGAGGGCAGCAATGAAGAAGAGAACGGCTTCTCCACAAGGGTTGAACAAACCAAAGTTGTGTTCTTGGGTTACCAAAAAGATTCACAAAGGTTTGGCAATTGTGTGAATCAAAACATGAGTCTTGGGACTCAAAAAATATGAAGACTAGAGTAATTTGGACTCTCAAAAATGTATTCTAAAGTCTTGCAAAACAACTCCCCCTAAGTTTGTATTTATAGGAAAAAATATGAAGAGTCCCACGTTCTTAAAACTCTAAAATTCTATCCAGCGTACAAAAAAAACAGCATTCTTTAAGGAATTTTCTCCATCTTCAAAAGGTCATAACTCCTTCACCGTAGCTCGGATTGAGGTGCCGTTTTTTCCAGTATCTTCGTTGCGGCGAGCTCTTCAACTTTATAGTTGACCAGACCTCCAAACTATGGATGTGAAATTACGAAAATACCCTTGAACTCTCCTATCGTGCCTTTTTTCACTGTTTAGACTTCCCTTGCGTACCACTTACATTAAGTCCCTAAAATCTTGGACCGTGAAGTCGTTGAGGTAGATGTGGGACATATTAATGGAGATGTTGAATGATTGATTCCCGGAATTCGGATTGAGGCCGTCGAGTGACATATTGAGGTGACATGCCAAATGTAGCGGCGTACGACATACACAAATGAAACATGTTGGACATGAGAAAAATGTCCTTACAGTGGGTGAATCTCCCTAGCCTGAGGAGCAGGGAGAGTATAATCCCCAAGTCATAGCATCCGCTATTTATATTGTGTGTTCTTATTAAGGGTGAGACATAGTGGGTGTGCTTCATTCTAATTTTTGGGGAGGAACTATGGACGCTTCTCATACGTTGTGATTTAGGTTTTTACCAAGTTCGGTGTGAGTGATTCCGACTATTGGTAACCTGGGGACATGCGAGCGACTCCTTGGAAGTTGATAGCATTTTAAAGATTATTAGTATACATATGTTACACATGTTATGTATGTGTACTTGCTAAACAATGATAAATCATGTATAATACGTGCGAGTATATTATACAAGCTTTATAAATAGTGTGTGATATCTTAGTGTTATAACTAGAGAAAGTTATAAGAATGTGTATTATGTTTTGTCTTTTGTATCATGAGGGTGGATGAGTATACACTTATTGCCTTTAGACAGGAAGTAATTTGGGTGTGTACTTTAGACCGAGGGCCTAACGAATTACCATAAACAAAATGTTAGGTGGTAGTGTATCGAGGGGGTTCCTTGTTTGGATTTCACTTTACGCGACATCCCACGCACGAAACTTAGCATAACGTTGGGCGTGGGGAGATGTTTGGTACATATTTTTTGGTATAGGTGAAATAGTGGGAGTGTATTACTAGCATTAATGATGATGAGTGATATCTTATGCTAATAACTTGTGAAGTTAATAATTAGAAACCGAGAAAATATAATCGGGTGATAGTATCATATAAGTTTGGATGTAAACTTAGGAGATGATAGAAGAAGTAGTTGATGTCTATGTTAGAGATAGTGAGTTACGTCGATGAGTTTAGTGCATGGATTTAAGATGATTTATACTTAGAATATGTTGGGTAGCTTAGTTGAGGTTCATATGCGTACGGTAGGTGCACACTATAAATGATGGGTGAGGTTGAGTCCCAAAAGTGAGTTGGACACCACTTTAATTAGGAAACGTGTGCATTCACAATTGTTATGCATTTTAATTCAATTGATAAAACTATTTTCAAACCTCGGGATATGACCCGTTTATATCTTCTCTCTTGCTATATTTAAATATATTTTAGGTGTCCCTCCGCAAGGACGCCAGTGATGCCTATTATATCCAGAGTCCTTGGAGCTGTAGCAGATACGGAATGTCACAGGATTTTGTTATAGCCGTTTCCTATTCTTGTAAATCTAGTTAAAGATCCACTTTTTATATCAGATGTATACTCAAGAGTTGTATGTGTAATTATAGCTCTTTTATGATCTTATCTTCAATATTATATTGTCTGTTACCTGACAGCACATTCGGGTATATCTTTTGTTGTTCTCGCATTTATATTATCATGTTTTGTAGTTATATTGCATGTTGGTTTGTAGTTTCTTGTATGTTTTAAACTTTTTGGCATCCTCTTATTTTAATATTGGGTGGTTAGTTATATTTTTAGTCTGTGCAACAGTGATGCTAAGAATGATCCACTTGACATTCCTGTTTTATCTTAGTACAGGGATGGCCACCCATTATTAATTTAAATGGGGTGTCACAGGTGGTATCAGAGGATCAGGTTCTATTGTCTTAAGATTTGTGCAGGTTTAGATGTTCTTTCGTGAGCTTTCTTGAAATAAGGCCCCAGTATTAAGATTGTTGTGTTCATAATGCATTCACGATCTTCTACGATGCAAAATTATTTGAACTGTGTGCTGATACAGTTTGCTCTTATTTCAGATGCAGTCAAAAAGAGGTCATCCATCTAGAGAAAATTGGAGGGCAAAGAATGTCGAGCCCCAAGTTCCACAGGGGACTATGACTACAGCAGAGGTTTCTAATATTGTGGCTCAAGCAGTTAATGCGGCCATGAATGCCATGGATCAACACTTTCCTCAAGCTCAGTAATAGCCTGCAATGTCGGTGGGTCAAGCTTACATGGGGCCGTTTGTGTGGGAGAGAGCCAGAGAGATACGATGTCTATATTTGATTTTTGGCTTTGATTTGATCCTAAGTATTTCCTTTCAGCAATTCAAACAAAAATGAGGAGAAGATTGTTAGAGGTGAAACAGGGGGATAGGACGGTGGGGGAGTATGAAGAGGAATTTACCCAGTTGGAAAACTTTGTGCCCGATGAAGTAAATATGCAAGAGAAGAGTATATCAAAGTTCTTATGAGGTTTAAATTGGCGAATGTGGCTGCATTTGTTAGGGAACCCGGGGTTGATGACTTTTATCGATGTGATGAGCGCGACATTATTACATTATCAGGATCACCGTATTCAGTTAAAAGGGAATAAGAAATTTTGGGACCCAGACGTGGAAAGTAAGTTGGGATAAGGTGGTGCCAATGGGGCACAATCATCATAACAGTCGAGGAATAGGCAGAGGGAGCAGGATCTACATTTAGGGGCTTCGTGTAAGAGGCAGTGCTCAGGAGGTTTTAGATATGTTGGTAGTGTCCCTAGACAGGGTTATGAAGGATTGCAACAGTGTTTTGTTCCATAGGGTGGACAGGAAGGATTTATGGGGAAATGTTTCTTCTGTGGGGAGATAGGCAATAGGAAGAGGGATTGTCCTGAGAGAGGTAGTGGGCAACTTTTTTGAAGAGGTTCTGGATGGACAGTCCCTACATCAATTCATGGGAGGGCTCGGACAAGAGAACTTTTATCATGGTCCCATTGATGAGGCAAGCTAATTAGAATATGGAGATAATATATGAATTATTTTTTCTATGTGTATAGGGTATGCTTTGATTGATTTTGGGAGTGTCACATATAAGATTGTTATCTTTAGAATTTGTGAGTGGATCAAATTTAGTGCGCAGTTGGCTATCGTAACTCGGTTTTGAATATATGTTTACCTTGAGGAGGGTAAATGTGGTACTTAGATGGTATCTTTTGGGAGAATAGATTGTCTTGACATATGCCAACATAGTTATGGTTTTTTCAGAGTGCAACTATTAAGATGTGTCGGATGTTAATGGTAAGAGTTTCGTTTGATTGTTTGGCAGGAGCATGATATTCCTATGTCCCAGTTGTGAATGGTTCTATCTGATGGTGATATTCTGAGATGGTGCAATGGTTTTTTATTGAGGAGATTTAGAGTTTAGAGGGTTCATTATTGAGTGAAGAGTATTAGCTCATGGTTATGATCGTGTAGAGAACTTAACGTTGGTGAGAACATCGTATCGATTGTCTCCTTGTGTCTTGGGTATACTATTTAAATCGTGTGTGTCTGTATTTGTAAAATTATTTTCTATATTATATATTTTAGGACTATGGAGCCATATAAATTTATTTAAAAATCTTTTAAAACTTTAGTGGACGCTTGTCATACGTTGTGTGTTCTTATTATGGGTGAAACATAGTGGGTATGCTTCATTCTCATTTTTGGGGAGGAACTATGGACGTTTCTCATACGTTGTGATTTAGGTGTTTACCAAGTTCGGTGTGAGTGATTACGACTATTGGTAACCCGAGGACATGTGAGCGACTCCTTGGAAGTTGATAGCATTTTAGAGATTATTAGTATACATATGTTACGCATGTCATGTATGTGTAATTTCTAAACAATGATAAATCATGTATAATACGTGCGAGTATATTATACAAGCTTTATAGATAGTGTGTGATATCTTAGTGTTATAACTAGAGAAAGTTATAAGAATCTGTATTATGTTTTGTCTTTTGTAGCATGAGAGTGGATGACTATACTCTTATTTCCTTTAGACGGGAAGTAATTTGGGTGTGTACTTTAGACCGAGGCCCTCACGGATTAACATAACCAAAAAATTTAGTGGTAGGGTATCGGAGGGGGGGTTCTTTGTTTAGATTTCTCTTTGCGAGACATCCCACGCACGAAACTTAGCATAACGTTGGGCATGGGGAGATGTTTGGTCCTTAGTCTTTGGTATAGGTGAAATAGTGGGAGTATATTACTAGCATTAATGATGACGAGTGATATCTTATGCTAATATCTTATGAAGTTAATAATTAGAAATCGAGAAAATATAATTGAGTGATAGTATTGTATAAGTTTAGATGTAAACTTAGGAGATGATAGAAGAAGTAGATGGATGGTTGTGTTAGAGATAGTGAGTTACATGAATGAGGTTAGTGCATGGATTTAAGAGGATTTATCCTTAGAATATATTGGGTAACGTAGTTGAGGTTCATATGCATACGTTAGGTGCGCGCTATAGATGAGGGGTGAGGCTGAGTCCCAAAAGTGAGTGCGACACCACTTTAATTATGAAACTTGTGCATTCATAATTATTATGCACTTAATTCACTTGCTAAAACTATTTTCAAACCTTGGGCTCTGACCAATTTATATCTTCTCTCTTGTTGTATTTATATATATTTGAGGTCTCCCACCGCAAGGATGCCAGTGATGCCTATTCTATCTAGAGTCCTTGGAGCTGTAGCAGATACAAAATGTTACAGGATTTTGTTGTAGTCGTTTCATATTCTTGTAAATCGAGTTAAGGATTCATTTTGTATATTGTCTATTTACTCAAGAGTTGTATGTGTAATTGTAGCTCTTTTATGATCTTATCTTTAATGTTGTATTGTTTGTGACCCTTCAGCATATTCGGGTATATCTTTTGTTGTTCTCGCATTTATATTATCATTCTTTGTAGTCATATTGCAAGTTTTTTTATAGTTTCTTCTATGTTTTAAAAATTTTGGCATCCACTTATTTTATTATTGGGTGGTTAGTTAGATTTTTAGTCTGTGCGACAGTGATGCTAAGAATGATCCATTTGAGATTCCTGTTTTATCTTGGTATAGGGTTGGCCACCCGTTATTAACTTAAGCGGGGTGTCACATGGTCCATAATCACTCTTGAACCATAAATACAAACACATATATATGGGAGGCAAACGTAGTCCTAAGCATTTGGAATATGCACATACCTAGTGCATACAAATGACCGGTCACACCATTGTTCAAACAAATGATGCTCAACCCTAAGTTATATCCTCTAAGGTATGAGTCTAAGATCCCCCAAAATGTCACATCAAGATAAGACCGCCCACAACGTGAGAACCTCCCATGAAAGCAAGTATCGTAGGTATGTCCATTACACATGGTAAAATCATACAATAGGAATTCACCCCGCATATATATTTCCAACGTTAATGTGGTATATGCAAGTCCCATATCTCAACTGTCATACATAGCATATTTATATCTTGAATATCCCACGTATTAACAAGTCCGTTCACAATAAGTATGTTCCAGTATTAAATAACTATTCCCCGCCATTTATTATTAATCATGGTACTATATGCATCGCCAC
This sequence comes from Sambucus nigra, assembly GCA_949130495.1. Classification (NCBI taxonomy): domain Eukaryota; kingdom Viridiplantae; phylum Streptophyta; class Magnoliopsida; order Dipsacales; family Adoxaceae; genus Sambucus; species Sambucus nigra. The sequence goes on from OX422215.1 coordinate 680,762,968, forward strand.
TTATACACTCGGTTGGGTTCCTTTTAGTCTCACAAGGCCCCTAACAATTTATTTTTAAATACTGGGAAAGTTTCGTCACAAATTATAACTTTAAGGGAATTTTATACCATTCACAGTTTAAGTCTAAATCAAAATATTCCTATGACTACGTACTCCTCTTAACTACCTATGCGTGGTCGCAAATGTCATGAAAATCCGAGGTCCTATGACGAAGTTATGCCCTTTAGAAGTTTCACCCAAAGAATAGATAATATATATATATACACACACACTAGCGTATTGACCGTGCCTGGAGGCACGGTGAAAATTTTAGTATAAATAAACATGCATCCATTTCGTTCGTCAAAAATATTTTCACAAAGTTTCTTCGACACAATCCACTACCCATTATCTAAATTCCTAAATGTGCATTGAAAATTTCGTACATATTATCAAATTACTTAAATGTGCATTGAAATTATAGGCTATTGAACCTTATGGCAGGATGCCCATCACCATGGTAACTTGTTGATACATGACAATTTACATTAATAATGCACGTGGAGTAAGCAAAATGAAAAAAAATTACATTTTAAATATTTTGAGCACTTCATTATATAACACACATTCTCATCAAGTAATAATTTAAAGGCATGTACGATTAAGTCACTTACCATCATTTTAAAATAATTTGCCTAATAATATTAAGACAATTAAGGACTAAAAGGTCAAACCCAACATGCATATCCATATTAAAAGACCAAAGTTTACTTGGGGCTGTTTGGAATATCATGATAAATGAAATAAAATTTAAATATAGGTGTACGTTTATTTTATTAAAAATTCTTAAAATATTTTTTAATTTTTATTCATAACAAAGTCGAATTTTAGTTAACACATTTTGAAACATCATAAGTTTTTTTATTTGAAAAATAATAAATTTTTATTTATAAAAAACCTTCATGGTAAAAAGCATTGCAATTCAAAAAAACTAAGAAGAACTTAAAAGTTGGGGTAGAAACATAATAATAAAGGTGGTGAGCATTACTACCCTACCTCCTACTATGTTTGTAGAAAATCAGCATCAAGTAAAACGTGAGTACATTGAAATTTGATGAATGAATACATTAAAAAAGAAACAAACAAAATGATTGAACATTCAATATAAATACACCAGCCCCTTACATTTGTTTAAGCCCAAGCATTTCCCGAAAAAACTGATCATTCAATATAAACATAATGAATGAACATTAAAAAAAAATGAACCAAGACTAAACCCAATTATTGCACTGAAAATAAATACACTAAGCTTTTAGAAGAAATACAACACTCGCAAACCAAACACAGATGGATTTATAGTGTATTAGAACACTATAAAAATAATAAAAGCACTGCATGAAATAACTAAAGAAACATAATAGAACTGTCCAAGCATCGGGAATCAATAACTTTAACATGTGATGTATCTTGACAAAATAAAAATTAGAACTTAGACACAACATTTATCTTCGTCATTCAAATAAAAAGTAAAGAAAAAATTAGACATAATAGGTACCTCATTTGTAATTTCCTTTCACTATTTAGTACTTAGTGGAGACTCTCATGACATCATTCTAAAATGTTAGGCAACCCATTGCCAATATGAACTGAAAAAGTGAAAATTGAAAATTTATATCACCTGCGGGACAATTTATATCATCAGAACTGCCAAAAATGTTGGATAAACAATATCACTGAATGAAACAGAACCTAACACATTTCAGTTGCTCAGCATTCTCAGCAGCAAATTCAACCGCAAGTGAAAAATGTCATAGGATTTCTTGAGCCATAGTTCGTTTATATAGATTTGCCTGAGATAGATTTGATTAAGCCAGAGAAAAATGTCAATAAAATTCAACCGCAACTGCAAGTCCAAAATATATTACCCAAAAGTCATATTTTGCTTGACAGTCCAAAAAACGCAATGGTAGTTTCCTGTGAAAAGTAATTGCAAAGAACAAAACAAAAACTGTAAGAAAGAAAAGATAGGTGCAAATGGGTACTTGCAATTGATAAAATTGTTCAACGATACGTGAAATTGTTAAAATCAGACCAGAAACTGATAGTTTGTGAAACCATACTTGAGTTACTGGTATTTGGAGAGAATGTGTACGTATAATTGGTAAAATTAGACCACAAACTGTTCGAATTATTAAGGATTTGATAATGTTCGAGTATGTTTTGTTGAAATTGTTAGAAAATTGTTAGAACATCCGATATTTGGTCTCAAGTAACTCAAACACAAATAGAAACGCAAAAACAAACTCTAGTTGTTGAAATGAAAAAGAGGTTTTGAAAAATCTGAGAAATAATCACAACCTTTAGTCTCAAGTAACTCAAACACAAACTCAAAAGTTCGCTCACAGATACCTATCTCAAGTAACTCAAACACAAATGTAAAACTTAAATCAGCTATTAAAAATTACCTAAGCACCAAAACACACAAAAGTGTCGATCAATTTTAAGAAACTGAATGCAACATTTCAACTGAATCAAGAACTTTGCCAAATTAACGTGTGCAACATCTATTATAAATTGTGCAACTATTGGTGTGAAACATATAAAAAGGATCAAGAACCTGTCATGTTGATTGTTATCAAGAACCTATCAAGTTGATCAAGAACCTACCATAATTGCAATGAATATTTTTACCCCCACCCCGAGAGGGGAAAAAGAACAAAAGTTACCGTTGTGATGAATAATAAATGTTTTGTAAATCACTCTGACATAATGATACAAATAATAATAATAATAATAATAATAATAATAATAATAATAATAATAATAATAATAATAATAATAATAATAATAATAATAATAATAATAAGATGCCGCCGCCAGACCATTAAGTTTATTTGAGATTGTGCAGTTGCCATAATGTAGGCCTAACATTAGCACATGTGTGATAGTATTTGTAATCAAACTGATGTGAATACTCATACAAAACATGACAATGATATCAAGAATTTAATATACCATGAATTACAATACAAAATACAAATAATTTACTCACTAATCTAGGAAAACCCCAAAAAATTAAAGGGGGGATGAAAACAAAAGAACATGATGGTGGTTTAGTTTAGTTACTATCAGTAGAATTCGTATTTTGAGTGTCTCTTATATGATTCTAAAAGTAGGGTCTTATAGTAGTGTTCACATGTGAAACAATCATGTAGGAACACGTGTTGGTACCTTATCTAACCGATTTTTTGAGGAAAATTAGCTCATACATGACTTTACTGCCCTTTCCAATTTCAACCACAGTGTTGAATACTACAGGTGCACCTAGACAAATTTCTAAATCATGACAGGGATGAGCATAAATTGATCTCCGACCCTACCACCCACTAATGCCATTAATGCCCTCAAATTTAACCATAAATTCCCCCCGCACACCCAACCCTACCTCCCATCAATGCCACATCATTAGATTTAAATTTGAACAACATATTCCATACTTAGGAGTTCAATTCCCTTCCATCACAAATTTACCATAATTTACCATAACTAAATCAGCAAACATATGACTAAGAAAAGATAGTATACCTAAGATGATCTGGAATATAGGTTTTTTTGTGTCATAAAAGTCACACCCATGTTTAGCTATTTTAAAACAGATTTAAGTCATATCACATGATCATATTCAACTAGTTTTCAATGCCTACCAAATGACATGCCTAATTTCATCTTTAAATGCCTTCTACGTGTTAACCATAACATGCTGATCTATTAACAATAACATTCTAAATAAAATCTTATTCAAACACCATACCAGATTCTTATAGCCTACTACGTGTTAAATGAAAATAGAGCAATGAGAAAGTAAATATTGCATAGTGACATAGAATATTAGATAGAGGCAGACAATAATTTTTCTACAGACCTAAATGGAAATCACAAACCAAATGCAATATGGTTGTGTTCTTCTTCGTGTTCTGATGATAGAATTTGGCCAAATTATTTTGAACAGTTAAGGTCATCAAAATGATTCTTGTCAGAACTTTAAAAAAGAAGAATTGAGTTTAGAAATTTACCTGGCACATCCATATCATTTCCAAATCGCAGCAGCCGCTAGACTGCTTGACTGAGAAGACTGTTTCCACATCATAATTAATGAAGCAATCCGTGCTCTGAAGTAAAAGTAAAATATTAAACTACCAACCATGTCAACTGTTGGTGAACTTTTATTTTCTTATTTTTATAAAAAAAATCTAATAAGGCCAGCTGTTGTAAAAAATTGAATGTGAACAGTAATAGAAGTTCGTGTTTCACCAAATTCATGAATTCATATCAAAGATATAGATTAAAACCCAATAACAGTAATATAAGATTTTAATTTCACTTTACAGAAAAAAATGAATTAAATTATTTCACTCTTAATAATAGAGGAGGCCTCCATTTGGAGTGAAATGTTCTGCTCTATGAGCTAGATATCCAAGAGTTCTCTTTTATCTGGTATTTTTTGAGATTGAAAGATAGCTCATTTGATCTTCTATATAACTCATTATCTAATGAGAAATGAAACTCATCCGGCTCTGTCTCTAGCCTCCGGGTTCATGAGTCAAGTTCAGTTTGTGTTATACTTTTTCTTTTGCTATCTTGTTATTATCTAACTATCCTATTCTTTCGCTTCAAGGAAATTTATATAGACCTGGGTTTAATGGATAGGGAACAACTGTAGGTGTTAAGGTAGTAATGCGTGGATGTAGTTTAGGATCTTCTCTCCTAGTCAATACAGAGGTTGACTCCATGGGAGGAGTTGTTGACGGAGAAGGTGGTGGAATCGGTACCAAACCCTCTCTGAGGTGTGTTGCAATTAAGAAGGCCCAAGAAGAACTAAGGTAATTATGCCATGCTTATTTTCGTTTATGACTTTCAAAATGGGAATCATTACATGTTAGAAATTCTTCCGTATCACAGGCAAGAGTATGATGTTCGCAAGGAAATAGGAGAGTTAGAATTTCTTGAGAAAGTATATCAATTTGAAATTTTTATTGTTTCTTTAAATTCTTCAAATGGGTTTTGAACCACTTCAGACATACTGAGGTGCTTCTATGTAGGGTGGCAATCCATTTGACTTGAAAATTAGGAATGCAGCTTCAGTTAGTGCGCAGTCCACTTCCTAATGAAGGACAATCACTATGATGTGACCAAATGTTAAAATTAAACACATGAGAATAATTCTTTAGAAGTAAACTCCTAGCACACGTACATCAAAAGAATGGAAAGAGTGAAAGTATAATGCTGAAGTAATACATTGAGAGAGAGATTTTTGCATCATTACACTACCTCTATAATCTTGTAATGACCTCTACAATTTACACTAATGTTATCAGAATCCCATTGGTTTTAGTCTTCCAAAATTAAGATTCTACGCAATTAACCTATATCAACAGCAACATACACGAAATTTAATATAAAGGCCGACAACACAAAGGGGGATTGATTAAGCTTCAATAGCACTCGACTCCCAATTCAAAAGAAATGCACTAACTAAATATTCAAAATTAAAACCAGCAAATTAAGTTGATTCATAAGTAATTAGGTTCAACACCGAATTTGGCATAGTAACAAACATGTAACCTTCAGAATGTGGTATTGAAACATTTTTATGCAAAATGTCATTATTACATACTAAAGGAGATGAGAAATATAAATCCCATAATTTAAAAAAGTGCAAACATAACCATAAAACTCTTAAGAGCTAAAATAATGATTCCATCCGTATCTAATATATAGATGACAAAAACCCAACTTACAACACCTTACATGTGTTGATCCATACCTTTGCATTGGCCCGAAATTGTCATGACATCTTAAAACAGAGTTCATCGAAAAATATTATGTGTATCACTATATAACATCTGATAAAATGAAACTTGATTAACATTTACCTAAAAATGAAGCTTGATTTGCCTAAAAAATGAATCATTTGAACCTAGATAATACATGTAATCATTAAAAGAAGTAAACATAACAACCATTGAAATTGACCTAGAAAATAGAAAATGTAGTCAGAAATCCAAGGGAGTGTGTGTAGGCATGTGTAATAGGGTGGTAAGTTTAGTACGTTTGTAAGAAAATAAATTATGACACTTTCCATCCAGCTATTCTTGAGTTGTAATTCACCTGGTCAGTTTTTTATTGAATATTTATATGAGTATATGAAAGGGGAGTATAAGAGTTATTTATAGTCCAGAATGCCTCTTATAATTATAACCGCTTGAATAAAGCATAGGGAACCTCAATAGGTATCCACTGATCCATTTAGAATGCCATTGTTGAGGACAAACCATGAGTAAACAACAACAATATTGTATTCAATACAGTAGTTCACAACACAATACTCATTAAATTAAGAATTTTTTTCACGAGGTAAAAGCCTAAACTTAACAAAAAAACAATACACATAAATTTTAGAAATAAGATGAATTTCTACACCATAAGTAATCAAAATAATGAAACTAACAGTAATATATACTTGTGAAGTGTGATGATTAAATATCTTTCAGATGTGCAAGGAATAAACTCATACATTATCACCAGTACACCAAATTACAACCACTTTAACACAGTAAGTTCCTTAGCTACATATATATTACCTTTAAGAGAAGATGTGGACATAAGATGCCATTGAAACAGTTAAAACATCACAAGCAGGAAAAAACTAACAGTAAGCAATTAAATAAAACCAAACAAAGAGGCAAATCCGTTATTAACGAATGCGCAAAATGCTAGAAATGCTTTATCGCACAAAATTTAAAAGGATATAGTGATTTGACCATAATGATATAAGAGGTATGTTAATAAAGTGAATAAGAAGAGGAAAAGACGTATAACTGACTTTCAACAATTGAATATGTATAAGAGTAACTAAAATAATCAAAATTTCCCGTGTGTTCTTAGTTCACTAGATAAAAAACTGAGAGATTTGTGTATTGAGATTTAATGAAGATTTAGAACAAAGGATGACTAATTAACTGAATAAGGAATATGGTACCCCATTAAAAGGAATGTAAAAGCAAGTAATTAGAAATAAATGACCCTTAAGAAATCCTCAACCTTTAAAGATAAAAATATACTAAAGTAGGAGCATCTAAAATTTTAAATAAACATGAAAAGAATAGCAAGATGGATCAATCAATAACCATAAATAGTTTTGTAAGCAATACCCGATTTAGTTACCACAATTATTATTTACTGTCTTTCAATATTTTAGATCGTCAATGTAAATAAACAAATGGAACGATTTATTAATGAATGCCCACACTCAAATCAACATACATCCAAAAAAAATCACACTTAAGTTATTTGAGATTGTGAGGTCTACTGTGTACACAATGAGGATGGGTGCATTTAAAATGAATAAAAATTGCATGAGTTAGGTGGATAACAAAAATAAAAGAAATAAATTGGAGTATCAACTTGATATAAACATTAGACCAATAATAGGTGATATTATCCTATAATTCGTTGGTCCCAACGTATCTCGCACAAAATTAAATATAAAAGTAAAGACTAAATTAAAAAAATAAAACACTTACTAAATGAGGGGAATATAAAATTTTATTTTTGAGGTACAAAAAATTATGTTGTACTACGTATAAATTAGGACTCGAGGATAAATTAAGGAGCAATTCCATAATGTAAACCCATACCATGTCAAATCCAAAAGATTATCGAAAAATTTGTCAAAAAGAATAAGTCGGGACTTTTTCCAAATAGATGGAATGCAACATAATATGTTGAGACTGTCCAAGAGTATATACACAGTAGCATGTTCATACATATAACTTTCACAATAAATAAATTAATAGAAAAGGTGAAAATAAGTTGAAAATCTAAAAATCAATAGTAAATAAAAACAGAAGGGATAACCCAACAATAATGTGAAGAGGAACAACTCAATAATATGAAGAGGATAAACCCGTTCGTGTCTGAAAATAAAAGCTCAAATTGAAAACCCAATACAAATCAATATATTTAAACCCAACAATAATGCAAAAATGATGATCAAACTAAACCCAAAAGCCAATCCATACGTTTTTTCATTTTTTTGAAACAAATGACACAAAGTGAGAACTATAGAGAGATGAGAAAATAGGAGAGAGTATACCTAAGACAACATACGTAAACTTCGTAAAAACCCTAACCGAGACAGAATGTGAAGAGAAATAATAGACCTTGGAGAAGAAGAATGTGAAGCAGTAAGTATGAGAGAGGGAGAGTCGTGAAGAGTGTGTGTAAGAGCAATTGATGGAGACATTAATTGACTTGAGTGGGTATGGGTGGGAGCTATTTTGGAGTGGGGATTTAAAAAACTTAATGTGAAATTAAGAATAAGAAAAGAGGGGGGAAATTAAAAAATAAAAGTTTAAAAGTGTAAAGTGGAACAAAATAATCTCAACACTTCATTTCTTGCTTTATTAGCACCATCATAACCACTTATTATCATCTTATGGAATAGTAACAAAACTTCAACTCCTTATATATATATATATATATATATATATATCCATGTTCCACCTTCCCTACCCGCGCGCCCACTAGTCCAGACTATTGGTCGACCGGCCCTGGGACCCCGATCGACCAGGCCTCCCAGATATGACGCACGCTACTTCATAACGGGTGCATCTTCGTCCTTTTTTGAACACAAAAAACCTTCATTTATCATTCTATATGTCCCAAAAAATTATTCTGAACGTTATACAAACATCTATAAATGATTTCTAACGTAAAAGAATCGAGAAATCATCAAGAATCATCAATTTATCAAATTAATTCCAATTAAATTCTAAAAAAAACCTAGTTCATCTCTTTTATTAAAGAACTCAATATAAAACCCAAATTTCTTTACACTTGGACAATTCCAATTCATATATTTCATTCTACATGTATCATAGGGTTCAGTCTAACTTGAATTTCATCCAAGAACATAATTTAATTCTCCAAAAATCAACTCAATCTTTACATAATCTTGTGAATATTCAGCCTAGGCTAACATGGTTATCATGCATGGTATAAATTTACAAGTTTAAACACTTGCCTCTATGTTTAAGTCTAATTTAGTTGAAGAAGATGGTTATGGTTACATTCCCCTCTCGCAACGATGGTGTTTGTGGTGCAAGAGGTGATATGGTTGGTGGTTCTAGCCTTTGGAACCTCCTCTCTTCTTCCTCCTATGGCCTCTCTATAACTAGTTTGATTCTAACCCTAGAAGACATAACCTCTAATCCGATATAACTCTTATAAATTCGTAGGTCTAATTCTCCTAAAAATACAAATGACTAGAATATCCCTCTGGGTGTCGATTTTGCCTAAAAGTGTCTCGGGACTCAAACTAAGCCCCCGGGAAGACTTCTTTGACTATCTCGATCCTTCCAGACTCAGTGGCATAATATAAATGACCATTTGGATGACTTAAAAATTGATTACTTTTTATCTCATTAAATTGAGCCCCGACATGACTGGCACGTGCATTCTGACTTAATTATTGTAACTGTCGTATTTTTCACTCTCGACAACTTTAATATAATTTCAAAATCACATATCACTTTATGCAATGGTATTCAATATAATTCACATCAACAAATATGAATCATTGTCTCGCTAATTAATATTTATTTTCATTCCGAATTAATTACCCTTTTTAAATTACATTAATCCAATAATTAAAATCATTAAAAATCTGGGGTGTTACATACTTCCCCTCTTATAACGAAATTTCATCCCGAAATTAGAAATAAATTAAAATGTTATTTTGAGTAAACAAGTCTAGATATTTATCACGCATCTCATCCTCACGCTTCCAAGTAGACTCTTCGACATTTTGATGTTTCCACTGGACATGCACAAGTGGAACTACTTTCAACCTCAACCTTATCTCGCTATAGTCTAAGATATCCACCAGTATCTCCTCATATGAACTATTGGGCTACAAGTCAATCTCGTCTAATGCAATATGAGTATAAGCTAACTGATCATGAAGATATCTCCTCAACGAATAAATATAGAACACATCGTGAATCTTATGCAAATGCTCCGAAAACCCAAGTCTATATATTTCCAATTCGCTCAATGATAGGAAATGGCCCAATGTACCTTGGCATCAATTTTCCTTTCTTCTCGAATCTCATTATTCCCTTCATAGAGGATACTCGCAGTTATACCTAGTTCCCCACACTGAATTCTCAAAAGAATTATTTGGCATCAGCTTAGATCTTTTGTCTATCCTGGACTACCCGTATACAACTCCGAATCATCTTAATTTTGGACAAAGTATCCTAAATCAATTTCGGTCCGAGTGGCTTATTACCCCCCCACCTCTAGCCAACAACCAGGGGAAAGACAAGACCTACCATATAATACCTTAAAAGGACACATGCCTGTAGTAAACCTATAGGAGTTATTGTACGCGAACTCCACCATTGTAACATACTTCTCCCAACCTCATCCAAAATCCAGGATACACATCCGCAACATATCCTCCAACATTTGATTGGTCCTCTCTATCTTCCCATCCATCTGCGGGTGATACGTTGTACTCAACCGCAACTCAGTACCCATAGCCTCCTAAAAACTATCCAAAAATTGAGATACGAAAGTCTTGTCCCTGTCGGACATGATATCTAAAGTTAATCCTTGTAACCGCACTATTTTGGCAATAAAAATCTAGGCATACTGTCCCGCAGTATAATCAGATTGAACTGATAAAAAGTGAGCTACCTTGGTCTGTCGATCCACGATTAACCATATGAAATCGTAACCTATCAGTGAAGTGGACAACCCAGTAATGAAATCAATAGAAATGCTCTCCTATTTCCATATAGGGATCTCTAATTGTTGTAGCAATCATGTTAACCTCTTGTGGTCCACTTTTACTAGCTGGCAGGTGGCACACTTTGAGACAATCTCAACAATGTCTCTCTTTATCCCACTCCACCAGTATTGTCGTCTCATATCCTGATACATCTTATTCCCCTCAGGATTTACCATAAATCTAGATCCATGTGATTCTGACATCACCACGTGTCATTAGTCTTCCCCTTCAGGAACAATTAATCTCACATTAAGGTCCAAGCCTCTCTCCGAACTCACTGAGTAAGACTCTTCTCCCCTAGCTAGGAGCTATCTGATCTGGTCCTGATAAAATGGATCTACTGCCTGTGCATGTACCACTCTCGTGATAATCTCGGGAGTAACGGTCATAACTGACATAAACGATCAGGTAAATAAATCCCGATGTCCCAACTCCTCCCACTTTGCTTTATATATCTCAACCACCTCTCCTACTGGCCTACGGCTCAACACATCTGCTACCAAGTTAGGCTTTCCTGGGTGGTATTAGATATCAAACTGATAATCCTTCATAGATTTAACCCACCTGCACTGGCGCAAATTTAGCTCTCTCTAAGTGAACAAGTGGTACAATGACTTGTGATCTATGAACAGGCAAAACCTCTCCCCTAATAATTAATGTCTCCAAGTTTGTAGATCAAATATTATTGCTACCAACTCCAAGTTGTGGGTGGGTTAATTCCTCTCATGGGGCTTAATATTGCGGTGAGCATAAGCTATAGCTTGGTCTTCCTGCTGAAGTACACTTCCAAGTCCTTGTAGGGACGCATCAGTGTCTACGAGATACTCCACTCCCAGCTTGTCTAGTGCTAGAACTTATGTTGATATCAACTTGTTATTCATCTCATCGAACGCCAACTGACAAGTATTATCCCAAATCAACGGTACCCCCTTGCAAGTCAAGTTTGTCAACGAACCTGCAATATTCAACGATCCACGAATAAACCTTTTGTAATACCCGGCTAACCCTAGGAAACTGTGTATCTCTATCGGTGTCGTGGGTTATCCCCACTCCCTCACTGCTGACACCTTGCTAGGATCCACTGATATCCCATATCTAATCAGATATGCCCCAAGAACTGCACTTCCCTCAGTCACAATCCACATTTCTCATACTTAGCATATAACTGATGCTCACGAAGTGTCTGCAAAACTCAACATAGATGTTGATAAGCACCCAAAATTGTACATTTTATACCCCGAATAGATGACTTTTAGTTGCTAATTATCAAAATTTTGGTTCTTATGCGCTTTATTATGTATTTTGTAAGTCGAATGCACGTTGCGGTGTTCAAATTTGTATTTCAAGGCAATTATGCGCATCTTGAAGCTAATTACCCTTATCACGTACCCTAGCCAGCCTAAACTCTGTCCCGAGCCGTGTGTGTTTAATTTGTTCCCTTTTGTATTTTTTTATATTCAATATTTTTAGTTTGAATTGTTTTTATTTTTAGGATTTCTTTTTTATTTCTTATTATTTAATGATGTTTTATTTTGATTTTTTAGTTTTTAGTTTTTGGTTTTTAGTTTTATTTCATTAGGATTAGTTTTTTTTTAGTAATTCATTTATTTTTATTTTTTATTTGGATTTATATTTTTGTAGGTATGTAGTTTTAATTTTTAAGTTTTAGGATTTTTTTTTTCTTTTATTAGTTTATTTTTTTTAGGACTTGAGTTTTTATTTTTAGGATTTAATTTTTAGTTTTAATAGTTTTATTTTTGTTAGTTAGTGTTATTTTTCTAAGGGTCACAATTAAAGAACACACACCCACTTACCTACACACGATCCTACACACAAACAAAACCTTCATCCTCACCTTACTCCCCTACACCCTCTCACACAATAACCCCCCCCTCCCCCCCCCCCCCCCTCCCCCAACATCATCTTCTCCAACTCACCCAACACTTTCTCTCTCCATACCTCCATTAAAATAAAACCCACCTTATCACTCCAACATCTATCTCTCTTAACACCAACTACAAAACACAAACCCAAAACCCAAGCCCGTCGTCCGACCCATTACTCCTCACCCACCTAAACCCGGGACCCATCTCCGGGCGAGCTCCCTACAACCCGCCGGCGTTCTGCCCCAGTGGCCACAACCCGCGACCCCGTGCCATCTCCGGCGAGCTGAACCAAACCTTGACTCCCCCCCCCCATACTTTTGCTACGAACCTCCATCGCTGGCAAACCCTTGTCAAACCCGCGGTCACTGCCACCAATGGCCGAACCCGCCGATGACAGCAGCCACAAACCGGCGATGCTCCTACCCCGTCCACCACCTCCAGCCCATAAACCCAAACACCACATAAACCCACGACCTCCTCTACCTACCTGCATAAACCGTCACCCATCAACCCTCTTCTAAGACCCACATCCCATTTCCTCAAAAAAACCACCAAGACCCATTTCATTCCCAAAGTCTTCAATCGTGAGTTGTTCAAAACCAAGCCAAAGCCAAAGTCAACACCAAACCAAAGACAAAATAAAATCCACATGTCTTTAACCCATATACCCAAAATACCCCCACGCTCTCATTTCCTTTATTCCCCACCTAAATTACCCACCTTACCCCTCATAAACCAAATCTGATTTTTTCCTCACCACCCCACTTTTCACATGACCTCACACAACCCATGAACATGTGTGCATAATTCCCTAAACACCCTCACCTCAACACCTTACACACCTATTACACATTAAACGTACCCAAATTACCCCATGCTCCATACCTACTATTTAAGGAAGATGAAGACCATTTTGATAGGAGCTCAAATTTAGTTTTTAAGCTTTGTGTGATAAAATTCTCTCCATCCCTCTATGTTGAGTATTTGCATTTTTATCAAATATCTCAATATAGAGGTGTGTAGTGAAATTTATCTCTAGGATAAATTCAATCCCACCCCTCTATAATGAATTTATGCATTTTTAGCAATTATTTCAAAATAGATTGATGTAGTTGAATTCATCCCTTATGGGAGGTAAATTCTAACCCATTCCTTTATGTTGAGATTTTGCATTTTTAGCAATTATCTCAATATAAAGTAATGATCTAGAATTTATTTCTTTGGATGAGTTCTAATGTACAATTTTATAATGTTAGGATTTTCATTTTTTGCAAATCTCTTTTATTATTTAATTTTCCATTATGAATTTATCCACTATCTTTTTTATTTGTATTTTGATTCAATAAATACATTAGTGAGGGATTGTGATTGAGAGAATTTTGATGTATAATTGAGAGATTGTTAATGTAATTGAAGATTCCATTCCAATTCAAGGCTTAAATGGATTTGATCTCTTCCTCTTGATTACTTTTAGTTTAATCCTCACATGCTCTTTTTTGTATACTTTTATTTTTATATTTTTTGGATGATGATTATTGAGGGCTAATCTCCCATTTATGGGATGAAATTTTGAAGCCCTCATGAGTCCAATTTTGTTAGTTTACTTATTAGGACAATTTTGTTTATCTCACTTTTCTTAAATTAGCTTTTACTTCTTAATTAGTAGTTATAAAAATTAGTATAGTTAGTTAAAAAATTCCCTTGAAAAATCCATAAAAATATAAATAGCAAATCATAAAAGAAATATATAATACAATGCAAATGAATCTATATATGTCCTCTCCAATTTTTTGCTTCATCCTTAGGTGTGGATTGATACCTCACTTACCCCTATATTTTAGTTTTGTTCTACTTTTATAGGTTTGTGAAGATTTTTGATGGATAAAGGAATTGCTCACAACGACAACGAAAATACACACAAAAGTTCTCTCTATCGAATGGCGTCGTTTCCATTCTTGGGAGCGAGAAGCACTCGGCGCGGATTCAATTTTGTAGTTCATTTATTTCCTATATTTTATTGCATTTTACTACCATTTTTCTTTATTTTAGAAGGCTTGTATTAGGTTTATTTTATCATTGCTTGTATTGCGGTGCATAGAGACACCTTTATTTTTTAAAATTGTAATAATCGAAGATAAGCTTGATAGGGAAACCGGACAAGGTAGAGGGAGGGCGTCCAAGGCGAGGATTTAGAAGCCTCTGTACCTTGGGTCGGTAGGACTTCCGGGGCCGACTGACATTGGCGTGATCTCGATCGACTCAAATTTTTCGGCACCCCACGGCCTAAAAACCGTGGGAGGTACATTTCTAAACTCTCGCGCCTCTCCTGTTATCGAGTCAATTCTTTTGTGTGCTCTTGTGTGAATTTATTCTCGCATTTATTTTTTTTGAATGGTGTGATGAATTAAATTACTAAGACCTACACCGGGTTACTCACGAGAAGGGATTTCATCACCCGACTTACTCGTTTACCATTGTGTGCTACCCTAGCCATCATTAAATTTAAAATCAATTAACTAGGTCGCCCAATAGGAGAACATTTTTGCAAAGGTGATCACAAAGATAAATTCCGTTATTTTTTTTTGCGGACTTAATTAAAATTTTACTACCCTTTTATTAAATTTAAAGATAAAAATTGACTATGTGGTAGTCGAGTTTTAGTGAGTTCGTGCAAATTCAAAGAGTCCACCTATTTTTCCCACTTTTTCTTCCAAAAAAAATACAAAAAGATTTTTTTCCTTGGTTTTCTCCAAAAAAAAAATCCAAAAATATTATCTTACTTTATTTTTTTTAGAAAAATCCAAAAAAAAATTCTCTCCTTTTGAAAAAAATTAAAAAATCCAAAAAAAAATTCTACCTTTTCTTCCAAACAAAAAATCCAAAAACATTTTCTTCCTTTATTTTTTTTAGAAAAATCGAAAAAAATATTTTCTTTCCTTCTGAAAAAAATTTAAAAACTCCAAAAAAAAAAAAAAATTCCCACTATTTTCTTCCAAAAACATTTTCTTCCTTTCATTAAAAATCCAGAAAATATTTCCTTTCTTTTTCAAATTATTCAAAAACCAAAAAAAAAGAACATCTTGAAAATAAGGCCGTGATCGGTGTTTCTTCACCCTCACCTTTCTCAATTTATCCAACAAGACTGGCGGTTCAGTCTTGTTTGGAGGTGATTCTCATCACCCAATTTTTCTGTCGCCCCATGCTTTCCTAGTTCTTATCTTTAAGGTGAGACTAGATCGGTCTGACTGAAGACATTAAACTTAGCGCTACCGGGAGGCATCCCGTGCTTTCTTGGACTAGTCTCATCCTGTTTGGGGGTGGTGTTTCACATCACCCTATGTTTTGCCATGTTTATAGACTTGTACACGTTTTTCTTATCACTCATTCAGGTTTCTTCTTAGCTACATTTGTCCACTTCATTAGCGGTTGATTCTGGTAATCTCTTTCTTCCCTTTTGCTCTCCATTTTAAAAATCATTTTATCTAACATCGAGGACGATGTTCCTTTTTGTTTGGGGGTGGAGAATTTTATCAAAATCGTACCTCTTTTGAAAAATTTTGATTTTTGAACCTGATTTTTAAAATTTCGTGCAGTTTCTTTCATCTCATTCATTGACGTGAATTTTCTATCATCCATCTTTTTAAGTCTAGGAATCGAGCTAGAGGATTTATCTTTTTATAAATAGCTTATGTAATACGTAACAAGGCATGTTGCATTATGAATTTCTAGACTCAACAAAATTTGCGCACTTATCACGTCACTGCGATTTAGAGTTGAAGAGTACTACAATTCCTAAGAAAACCTTAGGGATCACTAGTAGAGACTTAAGCTTGTGAGATTCGTGCCTTTCACCCTTTCATAGAGTTTTACGCAATCTTCTAGCCACAAGTTGATTCAACTTCTTTTGGGTCCGCAATTAAATTGTTGTATGATCTCATTATCTTTCATTAAATGTTGGCGTGATCATTGAGAACGACATCACTTTCGAGTTGTAAGAAACACGTATCTTGAAGTTTGTCCCGATCACCAAACATTCACCCATACACAGACCAAATTCTATTTATCATACATCCATACACCTTCCATTTTCCATATCATCACCATATATCATGCCACCCATTTCCATATCCACTTCCATTTTCCACCCATAGAGAACAGTGTCGAAAGTAAAAGGAGAAGATCCGTCAAAGAGAGTGTTTTCATTTTTAGCGAATATCTCTCCCAGAGTTGGATTCAGATGGAAAAAAATTAAATACAAATCTGTGTTGGGGTTATTTGTAATTTTAGCAGATTTATCTCATACATTAATGCGTATTTGGAAAATATATATATATATATATATATATATATATATATATATAAATAAAAAGGAGAAGATCTGTAGTAGAGAGTGTTTGCATTTTTAGCAAATATCTCTCCCAAAGCCGATTCAGATGGAGAAAAATTAAATACAAATCTATGTTAGCAATTTATCTCATACATTGATGCGTATTTGGAAAAGAAGAAAAAGAGAAAGTTGCAGTCAAGAAATAAAGACATTTTTTCGTCAAAGTGTAATACACTCTTCTCAAATATCCACCATCCATCAATCATATCATCATATCCTTCCCATCTCATTTTCCCCTCACCCACAATCATCCATGTTTTCCCCTAGGTGTTCAGGCAAATGAAAGTCAACGTGATGAATAACTCGACGTTCTCACTATAGTGATTAGCATTTCTTCCATGAGATCACTTTTCTTTCTATATGTCCATTCTTTTTTATATGTGTGTGAGATGTTTGACCTTGCTTACATTTACTCACCTCCTCACACACAAGATCGATACACTAACCCATATCTCGAGAGTTCGTTTGAGAAAGATATATATATGTGAGATTTTGAAGTTGAAGCGTTGATTCCGATAAGGCAATCTAGGAATTACTCTTATGTTACTCGACCCGTTTTGACTGATTCACACCACACACGTTGAGTTCTAGGAAGGATGTGCCTTGTGGATTTACTTAGATAAACTTCTTACGATTCTAGCTTGTATTTATCAAACTATTTCTCATGTGAAGGATTGTGTGATCATTCTATGTATAATAGGAGATAGACTGCCGTTGCAAATAAAGAATTTTTTGGGTATATTTCCTACAAATCATCACGAGACACAACTCGTCCTGTAGGGCAACCTATAGGTTTAAAGGCTTGTTGCACATGCTAAGTGCAATCGCAAGTGCCCGCGAAAGTGGTACACTTCTTGAGTTCTTATCCTTCTTTGTCTCTATCTTATTGCTCGAGGACTAGCAACGCTCTGTTTGGGGGTGGTGTGATAAGCACCCAAAAGCGTACATTTTATACCCCTAATAGATGACTTTTAGTTGCTAATTCTCGGCAATTTGGGTCTTATGCGCTTTATTATGTATTCTGTAGGTCGAATGCACGTTGCGATGTTCAAACGCGTATTTCAAGGCAATTGTGTGAATCATGAAGCTAATTACCCTTATCCCTTACCCTAGCCAGCCTAAACGCTGACCCGAGCCGTGTGTGTTTAATTTCTTCCCTTTTGTATTTTTTTATATTTTTCATTTTTAGTTTGAATTGTTTTTATTTTTAGGATTTATTTTTTATTTATTTTTATTTAATGATGTTTTATTTTGATTTTTTAGTTTTTAGTTTTATTTCATTAGGATTAGTTTTTTTTTTTAGGAATTCATTTATTTTTTAGTTTTATTTGGATTTATATTTTTGTAGGTCTTTAGTTTTAATTTTTAAGTTTTAGGAATTTATGTTTTTTACTTTTATTAGTTTATTTTTTTAGGACTTGAGTTTTTATTTTATTTATGTTTTTTTTTTATTTTTATTTTTAGGATTTAATTTTTAGTTTTACTAGTTTTATTTTTGTTAGTTAGTGTTATTTTTCTAAGGGTCACAATTTAAACACACCCACCCACTTACCTACACACTATCCTACACAGAAACAAAACCCTCATCCTCACCTTACTCCCCTACACCCTCTCACACAATACCCCCCCCCCCTCAAACATCATCTTCTCCAACTCACTCAACACTTTCTCTCTCCATACCTCCATTAAAACAAAACCCACCTTATCACTCCAACATCTATCTCTCTTAACACCAACTACAAAACACAAACACAGAACCCAAGCCCATCGTCCGACCCTTACTCCTCACCCACCTAAACCCATAACCCATCTCCGGGCTTGCTCCCTACAACCCGTCGGCGTTCTTCCCCAGTGGCCACAACCCGCGACCCCCTGCCATCTCCGGTGAGCTGAACCAACCCTTGACCCCCCCCCCCCCCACTTTTTGCTACGAACCTCCATCGTCGGCAAAACTCTGTCAAACTCGGGGCCACTGCCACCCATGGCCGAACCTGCCAGCGACAGCAGCGACAACCTGGCGACGCTCCTACCCCGTCCACCACTGCCAGCCCATAGACCCAAACACCACAAAAACCTGCGACCTCCTCTACCTATCTTCCAAGACCCACATCCCATTTCCTCAAAAAAAAACACCAAGACCCATTTCATTCCCAAAGTCTTCAATCATGAGCAATTCAAAACCAAGCCAAAGCCAAAGTCAACACTAAGCCAAAGACAAAATAAAAGCCATATGTCTTTAACCCATATACCCATAATACCCCCACGCTCTCATTTCCTTTATTCCCCACCTAAATTACCCACTTTACCCCTCATAAACCAAATCTGATTTTTTCCTCACCACCCCACTTTTCACATGACCTCACACAACCCATGCACATGTGTGCATAATTCCCTAAACTCCCTCACCTTAACACCTTACACACCTCTTACACATTAAACCTACCCAAATTACCCCATGCTCCATACCTACTATTTAAGGAAGATGAAGACCATTTTGATAGGATCTCCAATTTAGTTTTTAAGCTTTGTGTGATAAAATTCTCTCCATCCCTCTATGTTGAATATTTGCATTTTTAGCAAATATCTCAACATAGAGGTGTGTAGTGAAATTTATCTCTAGGATAAATTCAACCCCACACCTCTATAATGAATTTTTTCATTTTTAGCAATTATTTCAAAATAGATTGATGTAGTTGAATTCATCCCTTATGGGAGGTAAATTCTAACCCATTCCTTTATGTTGAGATTTTGCATTTTGAGCAATTATCTCAATATAAAGTAATGATCTAGAATTTATTTCTTTGGATGAGTTCTAATGTACAATTTTATAATCTTAGGATTTTCATTTTTAGCAAATCTCTTTTATTATTTAATTGTCCATTATGAATTCATCCACTATCTTTTTTATTTTTATCTTGTAGTTTTTAGTTTAGATTCAATAAATACATTAGTGAGGGATTGTGATTGAGAGAATTTTGATGTATAATTGAGATATTGTTGACATAATTGAAGATTCCATTCCAATTCAAGGCTTAAATGGGTTTGATCTCTTCCTCTTGATTACTTTTAGTTTAATCCTCACATGGTCTTTTTTGTATACTTTTATTTTTATATTTTTTGGATGATGGTTATTGAGGGCTAATCTCCCATTTATGGGATGAAATTTTGAAGCCCTCATGAGTCCAATTTTGTTAGTTTACTTATTAGGACAATTTTGTTTATCTCACTTTTCTTAAATTAGCTTTTACTTCTTAATTAGTAGTTATAAAAATTAATATAGTTAGTTAGTTAAAAAATTCCCTTGAAAAATCCATAAAAATATAAATAGAAAATCATAAAAAAATATATAATACAATGCAAATGAATCTATATATGTCCTCTCCAATTTTGTGCTTCATCCTTCGGTGTGGATTGATACCTCACTTACCCCTATATTTTAGCTTTGTTCTACTTTTATAGGTTTGTGAAGATTTTTGATGGATAGAGGAATTGCTCACAACGACAACGAATATACACGCAAAAGTTCTTTCTACCAGATGCTCGACATGCTCCCCCTCAGTCTGGGAATAAATTAGGATGTCATCTATGAAGATAATTACACACTGATCTAATAACTCTCTGAACACCTCATTCATTAAATCCATGAACACATCAAGAGCCTTGGTTAGCCTAAATGGCTTAACCCGAAACTCATAAGTTCCGTACCTAGTCATAAATGAAGTCTTAGACACATCATGCTCCCTGATTGTCAACTGATGGTACACTAATCGTAAGTCTATCTTAGAGAAGTAGGCAGCACCTCTCAAATGATCAAATAAGTCATCGATTCGGGGAAACGAATATTTATTTCGTAATGTGACTTTATTTACCTCTCGGTAGTCAACACATAATCTCAAAGATCCATCTCTCTTCTTCACAAACAACATTGGAGCACCCCAAGGTGAGGTACTCCAATAGATAAATCCCTATCCTAAAAGCTTCTCAATCTGGTCTCGTAACTCCCTCTTCTCCATAGGAGCCATACAATACGTTGCGCGGGCTATTGGTCGAGTGCTCGGCATTAAATCTATAACAAACTCTATATCCCTGCTAGGTGGTTAACCCGGTATCTGCTAGACTACATCGTCGAACTCACAAACGATAAGAATCAAATCTAAGGTAATCACCACCTTCTTTGAGGTTGTAACACCCCGTATTTTTGGGCATTTAATATTTAATTAATTCGGGAATTCAAAATTACTTGTGTGTCGTAATTTTAATTGAATTAATTATGGCAATATATATTTAAATATTAATCGGGGACTAAATGGTTAATATTTAGGGAAATTTATTTACTAAGAGAATAGTAATAATTTATTTACGTCATTTCGGGTATTAATGACGGGGTATGCACTTATCTCAGTCGAAAGTCGGTATAGACTAAATTTGGTGTGAGATAAGGATTTTTATAAATTAATTCAGATGCTAATTTTGAGTGTACGGTTGAGTCCGGATGGGCTGAGATAGTTGGAAAAGTGTACCCGGGGGTAGTAAACGGGTCACGGGACATTTTTAGGCATAGTCGGCCCCACACGGGGACATTTGGGTCACTTGGGCTTGGCCCATTAGGCAAAAAAATGGGATTTATCCTAATTAAGCAATTATAAGAAATAAGGGAACGACTTAATTGAGTTTAGAAAAAGACTTAGTGGATTAGGAAACCCTAATAGCAGTTGAAGGCAAATTTGGGGATCAAAGGAGAGCCAAAACAAAGGGGTCATCTTCAACCTTGAGCATTCACAACTCCAAAATCAGACTCTACGAACCCTAAGGAAAGTGGTTAACTTACTGTAGCACTTAAATTATATTTCAATTCATATTTATGTGATGTGAGTAATCAAATAAATTTGTTTTGGGATTTAAAGGGTATAAACATGGGGTTTTGTAAACTACGAATCTGATTTCAAAATTGAGTAGAAATTCATGTATAATTTGAGATTTGTATATGTATCTGGTAAGATGTGTAAACCCGAATGAATTAGAAACGAATTTGAGATAAGGAATTGATGTTTAAATGGGTTAAAGATTAAATTGAATTTTTCCCCAAATTCGTTAAAACAGTAGAGAAAGTAAATTAATTGATGTTTTTGTACTTTATGGGGGTTCCTTATAAGGTTTTTGGTATTTATTGCCGATGGGAAGGCTTGGTTTTTTACTGTATAATAAGTTAAGGTTTGGAGATATTCATCCATGGCTGAAACAGACTACTCTGAGAAGACGATGACATGTTCGATCGATCGATCGATCGAGGGTCAGGGGTCGATCGATCGAACGTTGACAAATTCTGGCAGTTCGGCCAGTTTGTTTATATAAGGGAAAATTAAATAAAAAAAATTCCAAGTCTTATGTAATAAGAAATTAATATGGAGGTACAAACTAATTAATTGTGAGGGAAATTAATTGGGACTTGGGAGAAATTTCGGTGTGGCACACTATGATTAAATTGTGAGAATAATATTTCAAAAATGGTTACAGATGGATTTAGTGGGTAAGTCCGGGGTTATTAGTTGAGCGATACCAAGACATTAAATTTATTTAGGTGAAAGCTAAGTAATTTAGAGTAAAAAATTTAGACTCGGGTGTTGTTTTTATTTCGGGCCACGGAGTAAGTCCAAATATATTGGTTGGGGCGACACCAAAAGTAATTAATGTGCAAATTAATTAATAATTAGAGTTGGACCATAAACTCATAACAATTTGAATAGGCTTGTGTCACGGACTTAGTACACGGTGTAGCCGGGATGTTTATATTTATATATATGAGGTGTGTGATAGTATATATATATGGTGTGTACATTAATATCAATGTTAGATATTATTATTATATACTCTAGTGCTATAGGGGGAGGTTGCGCGTAGTGGATGAATCCCCTAGCTTGAGGAGTAGGGTGAGTATATTCCCAGGTCGTAGCATCCATTATATGGGTAAGGGGCATCTCACTTTCAGGGAAGGAATATGACCGCCTCCAATTGTATGTATTAGCCAAGTTAGTGAGCAATTCTTACTTGGGGTAACTAGGTTGTGTGAATATACTTAGTGGGATAGCACTTTAGAGAATTTATATCCTGTGAGTCTTTACTCGGGTGGATGCTATTATTAAATGTATTTCAGTATGTTTGTGAATGTTGTAATATGAATATAAGTATATAATTAGGTAATTAATTATATACGGGCTAATTAATACAAAGCATGAGTTGTATTATATGTATAACAAGTGTGGAAGTTATATGAATTTAAAAAGGAAAATGGTTAATTAAGTTGATGTTGCTAATAACTTAAAAATCATAATCATGGCACACTCGGTTAGAGTAGGGTGGGTGCAAGGAGGTTTTATTAATTATCTAGTCATGAGATAAATAACTAGGTGAATTAATTAAGGCGTTCGTAGTGCACATTAGAGTAGGGGTGAGAAAGTCCTCAAGAGAGTGCGGCACTAACTAAATTATGGAGAGCATGCATATTTATTTATAACGGCAAGTTAATCATTTGCTAAATATTTTTCAAATGTTTTGGGTACTAACCCTTGCTATAAAAACTTTTAAAAACCTTTTAGGTGTCCAGCCACAGGGACGCCAGGGTTGACTCAATTTCAGGGATCCGGTGTTGCAGCATATGTGGATGTTGTGGGAGTTTGATAGACGCCTCATTATTTCATTCCTAGTATAGAGACTTCTTATCAGTTATTCGAGCATGTTGATCACAGATTATTTATTATTTTTTAGACCTGTTGGGTTTTATTTCTTGTCTATACTTCTGTTGGATTTTTGAACCGATGGTTTATTCGGTCTGTTAATTAATTGTGAATGGTTGTTTCAGTTAACTCTGATTATTATATTATTTTATTTCGGCATGAGATTTTCATTTAAATTAATGAAAGATAAAACTTGGCACCAGTCTACTTCTCACTTAGGTGGTTAGTAATTAAAAAGGCGACAGTGATGCTAAGAATGAACCAACTGAGAAACCTGTTCTAACTTAATTTAGGACTGATCACCTGGGGTTAATTAGGCGGGGTGTCACAGATGGTATCAGAGCATAAGGTTCTAGTGTCCTTAGTATCTATGTGGCTTACTACGTTTCAGCGTAGCGTTCGGTTGTTATAGAGCCCTATTATTAGGAATGTTGATTCATTTTCCGCTTGTGAGATATTGTATTTCTGCTATTAGTTTTAGTATAAATTGTGTAATTATACAATTCAATCTATTTCAGATGCCACGGAAGAGATAGAGAGCGGAGAGGGCTGAGGTCAGGGAGGCTCATCAGGAGCCATAGGTACCGCCACCCCCACCCCCACCCGAGTTGATTTCCACTACTCAGGTGGCAGTGATAGTGGCCCAGGCAATCGAGATAGCGAAGCGAGCTATGGAAGCTCATTTTCCACAGCCCCAGGCACCGCCACCAGTGGCACCAGCAGTTCAGGCTCCAGCAGGGCCACCATCTTGACAGTGAGTTAGGGAGACCTTTCAGAAGGGTCACCCACCTGAGTTTCGAGGTAGTACCGATGTAGTTGAGGCTTGTGACTGGAAGAAGAATATTCAGCGCCATATGCACATGCTGGAGTGTACCGATGTGCAGAAACAGATGCTTGCTACCTTTCGTCTGTCGGGGGCAGCCTTACAGTGGTGGGAGTCAGTTACCACCATTGAGGAGCGGGATTTGATGACGATATTCAAATTCTGGGTGCGGTTCGACCGCAAATACTCCCCACCAGTGGTAGAGGCTGAGATAAGGAAGAAGCTCAGTGAGTTGGTACAGGTTGACCGGTTAGTGGCAGACTATGAGGAAGAGTTCACTCGTTTGGCGAACTTTGTGCCAAATGAGGTTAGCGATGAGGAGAGGAAGAAGTCAAGGTTCATAGATGGCTTAGCCTGGAGGATCAGGCAATATTTGATTGGGAATTTGGCGTTAGTAACTTATATAAATGTCATTAATGTCGCCCTCGTACATTGCCAGGATCATCGCTTGCATGCGAAGGGGAGTAAACGAGTAGGTGAGCCAAGCCAGCAAGGCAAGGCAATTACTGGTGGTGACATGAGTGGCTCTCAGCAGCAGGCTATCAGTCAGCAGGAGAATCAGGCTAAGAAATTTAGGCCTGGTGGGTTCCGACCGGGAGGACAGGGGTTCAGGCTGGGGAAGCCGGGCCCGAATCAGCAGCAACAGGTTCCTTAGGGCTGTCAGGGCCAAGGGAACAATGGAGGAGGCCAGCAGGGCCAGCTACGTCAGGGCCAACGACAAGGAGATGATCAAAAATGTTGTTTTGTTTGTAACCATCCAGGACACTTCAAGATGGAGTGCCCGCAGAGGGGCAGAGGTCATCATCAGGGTGCTCAACACGGGCAGATGCCTCCAGCAGCACCAGCGCCACCCGCCCCACAGCAGTAGGGGAAAATGCACTTCAGGCATGTGCATAACGTCCGGGATGTTCCCAATCCTCCAGCACAGCAGGAGCCACCGGCAGTTGAGGGTATATTTCTCATCCATGGTCATGAGGGTAGTATACTTTTTGACACGGGAGCATCATATTCATTCATTAAATCTAATTTTTCTAAGCAAGCCGGGTTATTAGAGACCGCGGGTAGTCTTCGTATGTGTGTAGAGTTGCCAGTAGGTAGTGGGGCTTTAATTCACTCGATTTGTAGGGGAGTGAACATTTTAATTGGGAGGCTTAGTTTAGCAGCAGACCTTTTAGTGTTAGACATGGAGGGGTATGATGTCATCATGGGTATGGATTGGTTGGCAGGATATCGAGCGACCGTAGATTGTTACGAGAGGAAAATCATGTTCTCCATTCCGTGACATGAGATGTTCTTGATAGCGATGCCGCTACCTAAGGGAGGGTCGTGCACACACTTGTATTACATCGAGGAGGAAACCTCATAGGAGCTGGTGGTTTCGTTGGACTCAATCCCAGTAGTGAGGGACTTCGAGGATGTGTTCCAGGAGATACCAGGGTTACCACCCAGAAGAGAAATCGAGTTTGTTATCGAATTAGCACCAGGGATGAGGTCGATTGCTCGGGCACCTTACTGTATGTCTCCTTCAAAGATGCATGAATTGAGGGAAGAGATTCAGAAGCTCCTGGGTCAGGGTTTCATTCAGCGGAGTACATCGTCGTGGGGTGCACTGGTGTTATTTGTATAGAAGCAAGATGGTTCACTCCGCTTGTGCATTGATTATAGGGAGCTGAACAAGGTGATGATACGGAATAAGTATCCGTTGCCTAGGATTGGTGATTTATTTGACCAATTGATAGGGGCGTCTTACTTCTCCAAGGTCGACTTGAGGTCAAGGTATCATTAATTGTGAATTCGAGAGGAGGATGTTCCTAAGACCGCTTTCCTATTGCGGTATGTATCATATGAGTTTAGGGTGATGCCATTCGGGCTCACCAATGCACCAGCAGTATTCATGGATCTCATGAACAGGGTTTTTGGGGAGTATCTAGATCAGTTTGTCATCGTGTTCATTGATGACATCCTGATCTACTCACACACCGAGGAGGAGCACGCAGAGCATCTGCATATGGTTCTACAGACACTGAGGGATCATCAGCTCTATGAAAAATTCAGGAAGTGTGGATTTTGGCTGCGAGAGGTGTAGCCATCCCCGATCCCCGCCGCGAAGGGAGGAAGGATCCTTCGGGTCCCGCGCGTTCCCTCTCAGGAGAGCTTCGGCCGGCGTCGTTTGTGGTGTGAAAAATGTTGAGAGATTCAGAGTCGCCAGTCTATTTTACTCAAAATAGACAAAAGAAAAAGGGGAAGCCACCCCGAAGGATGGCATCCAAAGACATACTGGTGCGTGCGAAACCAAGATGATTCGAAAAGGGTTCGGAGGCTTGGTTACGAAATGGGAAGGTGTTAGGCACCCATTACGCCCTTTCGGTCTCTCATGGATATTTGCTATTTTCCTTTATGTTTCCTCCCGTGATATGTGTGCATGTGTATATATAGAATGGAGGTAGGAATCCTCAACATGTATCATGGAAAAGATAAAGCGAGTCATCCATAGGAATGTGAGATTAGTGTAGAAAATAAGATTTACTTGATTACCCTTGCGTTGATTGTTATAAGGGAACGATAACGCATGTGAGATAATACGCCACTAAGAACGAATGTATAGAATATAATAAAAAAAATGAGATAAAGAAAAGATAGAAAATAAGAGAAAAATTAAGAAAAGGACTCGAGTCTCGGGTTTTACCCTGAGACGCCTACGTAGCCTATAAAGGCATCAAAGTCCACGTAGTTCGCATACAAAGAAAAAGGGGTGGGGTTTATCCCATAAATCCAAAATAGGGAATCTCTTATTTGTGGGTGTGTGTGTGTGTGTGTGTGTAGAAAAAGTGTTTTAGTTGTGAGAAAAGTATGGAAAAAGTGTGAGAATCCCTTATTTGGAATTTACGAGCAAACCCTCTTTTTCTTATTTTTTGGGTTTTTTATTTATATGAAAATAAGAGATGTGCAATAATACTAAATAAAAAAGTATATTAGGATGTGTGAGATGAGATAATAAAAGTGTTAAGTGAGAAAACAAGTTATTGAGAATTCAAGAGAATTTGAAGAGAAAGGTGAGAAAATTGGACCTTCTTGAAGATCTTGAGCTTGATCTTGAATGTTGGAGAGCAGCCCTTGAGCTTGGGTGATGATGGAGAGTGGCTAATTCACCAAGTTTGATGAAAAGGGTGATGAAAAGTGGAGGTAAAAGAGGGATCTGGAAGTTGAAATCACG